>JARWLC010000001.1:17261312-17861312 GCA_033318265.1 Phyllotis vaccarum
ACGAAAGTCAGGGTGGTCATTCATTTGATTATAGGGGAAGCCCTGTTTAGGCACCCTCTCTACTATTGCTTGGAGTCCTGGCCAGGGATATATTGTGGGTTCTTGGAGGTTTCCTTAGCACCAGGTTTCTTTCTAACCCCACAGTGGCTCCCTCTATCAAGATATCCATCTCCTTTTTAATCCCTCTTTGTTGCTCCTCTCACCCAACCATCTCCTTCTCTCAAAGTTTGTTTCCACCTCTCCTTGCTCGCTTCCCATTATGATCCCAATTTTCTCAAGAGATATTCCCTGGGGGAATCCCTGAATGTCTCTCTTAAGTTTCTTCTGTTATCTAACTGTTCAGCGGGTTGTGGTTTGAAGCCTGGTTATTCTTTGCTTTATTTTTCATATAGACTGATGAGTGAGTACATACCATGTCTATCTTTCTGGGCCTGAGCTACCTCGCTCAGAATGATAGTCTCCAAATCCATCCTGCAAATTTTAGGATTTTGGTTGTTTTTATCTCCTACTTCCCCAATCCCCATTCTAAACAATGAGCTCAACTTGTACCTCTCTTTTTATTGGTGGCTATTAGCAGTCTCTCCTTAACCCCAAAGCCTCCTAGAACAAGCTCATCATACTCTTCTCAGCCCCCAGTCTTTCAGGGCACTCTTCTTTGCTTTTGTGCAAAGCTCATCAACCCAGAGAGACATGTGGAGCTCTTGATTATTAGTTTCTTACTGTCATGTTTAGATAATCTCTTCCCCGCACATGATACAGGGTGGCCACACTTATGTCTCACAGGGTAGAAGGGATGAGAGATTTCAGAAGTTTTACATAGGGACATGATTCTCATGATCTAACCATATCTCAATATTCGCCCTTCTAATACCAACCATTGTATTGGGGCATTAGGATTTTAATATATGGATTTTGGGAGATCTACACAGTGATTTTATAGTGGAGATGCCAAATGCCTGGCCAGTTCTAATGTTTGGCCGCTTTTGCAGTGTGTTTGCTTTTTGTCTGACTCCCTCCCAACTGAAAATACTGTCTGTTCACAGTCATGTCTCACTGGTTGCTTTGTTGCGGTACGTGGCTGCATATAGAAGTTTAGGAAAAATATTTCTGAAATAAGTTTTTACAAGCCACATATTTTCAAATCCTTTTGCTACCTCCAGAAAATGGAAAGAGGCAGAAAACATTCGCAATTAATCTGAAAGCATAGTCTTGTTTCTCCTCCTCTTTTTCCTCCTTGTCTTCGCCTTCACATTTCTCCGTTTCCTCTCGTCGGGTACCCAAGAGGCTCCTGACCCTGATGCAAAACCGTCTCTAGCCAGCTCTTTCTGATAAAACCTATCAAGTGTTGGTGAGTCAAGACAGACAGTCAATGTTCTCTTCACATACCACCTCTCCCAATTGTAATGTGTCTCAAGGTACAAGAACAAAGCCAGTTTTAGAAGGAGGAAGTGTATAATTGTGCATACACTGGAAATGGCAATACTGTTTTATTTTAAATAGAAAGTTGCAGTCATACTATTCAGAAACCCTGTATTCTATTTTTTAAAAAAATATCAATATAGTGCTGAGGGAGGAAAAAACCTCAATTTACAACCAACATTCAGTTTCTGCCCTGTCTAATTTGCTGATCTTGGTATTCTAACAGTGAACATATGGCAAGACTCAATAAATATTTGTTGAATTGGATTGTTTTGGTGATAAGGGAAATGAACCTTGAAGAACTCCACAAAACCACTCTGGTCAGGAACTTTGCTTGTGTTTAATAACTTTGAAACCTCTGGATTATAAATGTCTTAGATAAATATTAGCTTCAGAACTCACCATTAGGTATTTTACTCATTGTCTTTTTCCATTTTCTGTAGTCACAGAGGCCAGTATTTTCTCTCTTTTTAATATTAATTTATTTTATCACTTATTTTATGTTATGACCACAGTTTCTTCTTCCTCTTCCCCTGTTTCCTCCCCTGCTCTCCATCCACCCCTGTATTCTTCCTCTGTTGGAGGCTAATCTTATAAGGTAATAATATGAAGGTTTTTCTCAGGGATTTATGAAAACAATTCAGTTGACCTAGACTTTGGTGAGAGTTTCAGGGATGAACCAGTTGCTAATACATGGTACACATGACAGAGAAATAGAGTGAATACACACAAGGTTTTCATGGTGATTCCAAGAGCAGAATGCTGTTCAAGGAAATGTGCCACCATATCTTCTTTTCTCGTTTACTGCCTTGTCAATCACATACCTTAAAAAGGATCTTATAGAAAGAGTGGAAAAGAGGAAATAATTTCGCCTTCTTTTTCTTCTGTTTCCTTAGTCAACTTACATAATCAATGAGCTGGAGGGAGAGGTCATTTATTAGTTATAACAATAAGTAAAACAGAATCAATGAGTTAGTCTGGGGTTGTGTTCCAAATGTCTCATGAGACTGAGACACTTGCACAAATTATTAAATAAAACTGATATAATTCCATTAACTACACATATTAACAACTTTATAGTTGCATTGAAAACTGTTGTTGGATGAGTCAAGAGTAGAATTCACACTTATAACTTGAATGTTTAATTTTTCTTAGAACAAATTGAACAGCAAATCACAGCACATTAAAAGTGTCCAATTGAGACTGAGAATGTGGGCGACAGAGAAATTTTTATATAACTAAACCTTTAATGACCCCCTTTCCCTGGCTCTTTGAATAAGAAATCCTACCTAGCATTTTAATTTTGTGCTGAGCTAGGCGAATTGTGAAGCTTCTCCTGCCTGACTTTCAAATTGATGATGTGAACACTCACCCACATGACAAATATTGACAGAGTACCGATTAGTACATAGATCTAGAAAGATAGCTGAGTTGGCAGATAAGTACAACTGAGAAGTAGAAATTAGCTTGAACCTGAGCAGTCCAGACAAGTGCCCTGAAGGTGATACTCTGCAGTATGCTGGGGAGGCTCTTGATCATGTGTACCCCTAGGACTCACCGAGAGAAGGCTCCAATAGATGCTGCCTAAGCAAGCTCCTTCGGGCACTGACAGAAACTTGCTGTGCTTTGTTGTTTGGGAATGTAAGAAGGGACTACTAACCTGAACAATTAACATCTTTATCAGGCTACATGTCTTATTCTAAGTTCTCTGCTTAGTGTTGCTTATCCTCCTGGGAGGGATATTAGGAATTCGTTGTGTTAACTAAAGGAACTAAGCAGTGGGCTATTAGTCCGTGCCAGTCCATTCTAATCCATCTTCACCAGAGGCTGATAGAATTAATCTCTTAATACCAGGCTCTTTACAAAAGGACAGGATTCTGGAACCCGGGGAGATTGCTCAGTGGGTATGAGAACATGCTGTGCAAACATAAGGAGCTGGCTTTGAATTCTTAGCACGATGTCACTTCAAAGCTGGCCATGGGCAGGACACATACATTAACTTAGAGAATAGAGCCGAGAATGATAGAGTGCGACATATGGTTCTTTTCTTCTGGTCTTTTGCCCATCTCTTAAGGTGCACATACACACACACACACACACACACACACACACACACACACACACACACAAACACACACACACACACACACACACACACACACACACACAAGCTACAATCTCACTTCCTTGAGCATTCTAATGTCCCACCATTAGTCATGAAGGAGATACTTCCAGCCCTGATATCTTCTTTAACTTTGAATGACAGAAGATGCAGGAGAAACTGCTTCTAGAGAGATTATATGGCTCGACACGAAGTGTTCTATGGAAGGGTGAATGTTATATCCAAAGGAAAAAGTACAGATAATAACTATATTTGGCATATAATTTGAAATGTGATATGTAAGTAATTATACTTGATATGATATTTTTCATGTCAGAAAGATTTGGGTTACTTGTAGGTAGAGATGCATATTAGTGGAAACAGTTGTGAAGTTAAAATGTCTTTTGCAGTGAAACCACATTAAGTTTGTAGATGAAAGCCTTTGTAGTCAATTCAATGTTTAATACACTCTCAGTTTCCACTAGCCAAATTCTTATTTTCTCTACCATTTAAAGTTTTACTGTATTCATTTCTTTGCCAACTTACTCTTGGCTGTAGGGAGTGGTAAGGGGTCTGTAGACTACTAAGTCCAATGCTGTATAAACTTCATTAGACTCTTCCCATAAATGTCTATCAAGGGCACAAACATGTGGGTGGGTTAAAATCCTCAGCTTTCAGTCCTAAGGGTGCCATTCTTGTCCAGTGAATTCAACTGAATTCTGCGTGTGTTTAAAAGTGTGTATTGCTAAAATGTGATTGAAACTACAAGTAGTTTTAGTCCTTGATTTATAGAACATGAGACTGAGCACCACACGGGACTTCTTGGTTTATAGCCACATAAATGTAGTGTCACAACCTAAATTATGCCTCAAGGTTAGTTAAGCACATTTAGAGGTCTTGAAGTTCTCATTGTAAGATGTTACGCCTGTGGTCTTCTTCCCTTCTAAGGAAGAGCAGCCTTAGAATGGAATGCTGACCTGGGAACATCACAGTTAAGAATTTCTGGTTCTTTTCATTTAGGATTAGATGTTCACAGTTGGCTGGATTCCCTAGAAGGTAGCAGGAGACAGAATTGAGAAATGTTCCCAGACATAAAATGACTGAAAATGTGGGCAGAGTTGAAGTAGAATTTCAGCTCAGAAAAAAGAGCAACACTGCCTGGGGGACAGGATATCAGAAACAGACTCCAAGTAGGTGAGACAAATCCTAGAACACTTACTGCAAGAACGGCCTGGAAGCAGCAGGCAGAAAAGCAGATTTGATTTTCTAACGGGTATCTAGTCACAGAGAATAAACAGACTGTCTGGGGTGGGAAACATACAAAATGGGATCACAGCATGCTAGAGAGATGTCCTTCTGTTTTCCAGTAATACAGTTCTTAGAGAAAGGACCATTCCATTTCGATAGCTCAGCAGCAGAAGGATCAAGATGAATTGGAAGAAATTCTAAGCAGAGCAATGAGTGCATAAGCAACTGGCTTTTAGTGAAGGAACTGACAGTGCATAATGCTTCTAAGAGACTGCCATCATAGGTTCCCATTACAAGGCTAGGACAAGAGACACCAAGTATGAAATGAAATTACTTGGCTGCACAGAGATTTAGTGGAAGATGATTGCATATGGTTAAAGACATCAGAAAATAGTTTAACCTTGGGAAAATCAATTTACCAACAAAATAAGCAAGCAAGAGGTAGGGACAATTTAATGTTAAGTACAAAATAGGCATCTTTCCCTCATGTTCTCTGAGCTATAGATGGTTTATGACAAAACTATTCCCTTTCCCTTGATCATTCTCTGTTATTTCTTAACGGTTTTTAAACTTCTTGTTTCCCTCATCTGAATTAGCCATTTTCATCTCTTGACTTGTCACACAAGATCATCAAATGACAAGAAGATTCTTCTTGTTAAACAGATCTCATGTCCCACAAGAACTACGGGCACCTAAGGAACCCTATGAGTGGGAGACATAGTTTTCTTCTGGGGAAAGCATATCAATTGCTTATCTAATTACATCTGAAAATATACATACAAGAAACATTGTGTAGGTGGAACAGGTTGTATTTACGTATTTAGGATATATGTCGGTATGCATGTAGTAACAGCTAATTAAATAACAGGTCATAAATTTGAAATAGCAAGTAGTGGTATTTGAGAGAGTTTGTAGAAATGGGAAGGGGAAAATGATGTAATTGTATCATAATCTCAAAAATAAGAGAAATGAATTTTAAGAGCCCATTTTAAGAGGGGTGGAGTGCTTGTTTAGTATGCACAAGGACCCATGTTTGCTCTGTGGCACCACAACAGACAATTATTTCCACTCCTTAACTTTGCTTCATATTCAGATACTCCAAGAAGGGAATGATAAAGTATTTTCCTAGTTGGTGGAAATATTTTAGAGAGTAGGGTTATAAACTCCCATAACTGAAATTTATTCTTACACACCAAATATACTCTATGAATAAATAAGGAGTTCTATGTAGAAATGATCTGGGGGGGGGGTTATACATATTATTTCCCTCTTGGGAGCCCTTCAGTTCTGTACACAGATATAAGTTCTACAGGAAAGTTCCATAAGCAAGGGGCCCAAACCTAAGTCCCACAGCCACGATTTTACTCAGAGTGGCTTATGAAAATTCATAAAATCCCTATTACTAGACATTGAACAAACTTTGGAAAAATTCAATTTTAGACTAATGGAGTTTGAAAATCACATTTACTTTGTTTATATATGTGCTGTTAAAGATCATAACCCTGCTACATTCTGGTCACTGATGAGTTATAGGATTTTGGATTGGATCTTAACTTGTTTGATTGAAAAATATCTTATTGATAAAAAATACCAGTAATACAAATAAACAGCTTCATATCTATCTACAAAAGATTGATGCAAACAGAATTCTTAAAGTACCTTCTTTCTGGGCAGTTTCCCACATATTTTCTACTTGATGGTATGAAGTGGTTCTCTTCAGCTGATCACACTGAAAGTATGCCTATTCATACTCTAAGGGATATCTTTTAAATTAAGTGAATGAGTTGCTTAAATAATTTATCATTATATAAATTTTTATTACATAATTTATTTCCTTTGATCTTTCTGGCTTTAAAAAATTCTAATGTCATTAGTTTTATTTGGCAATTTCTCTCCCATCATCTTGATTCAAAAATCACTACAAATTGGGTGACTTAAAGTAACTGAAATTATTCTCTCTCAGATCTGGAGTTTCAAAGTCTGAAGTAATTGGTGAAACTATACCCCTTTTAAAGCTAGGGAACAACCTTCATGGGCTTCTTTTAGCTTATGGTGGTTGCTGTCCAGCTTTGTCATGTCCTTGCTTTTGGTGTCAAAATTTCTGTTTCCATATTTTATGTTTTTGTGTGTTTGTATGTATGTGCATACATGTGTGCACATATGCAGGTGAATGGAAGTCAGAACACAATTTAGGTGTCCTTCATTAGGCATAAGCTACCAGTTTGTTTTTTAAATTTTTTAAACAGGTTTCTCATTGGGGCAGGGCTCACTGGTTAGGCTGGGCTCACAAACCATTGAGCTGCAGGGACCTGCCTACAAGTTCTCTTAGTCAGGGACACCATGACCAAAGCAGATTGGGGAGAAAAGGATTTATTTAGCTTATGCTTCCACATCACAGTTCATCATCAAAGGAAGTCAGGACAGGAACTCAAGAAGGGCAGGAACCTGGAGGCAATGAGTTGAATGGAAGGTCATGGAAGAATGCCACTTACTGGGTTGCTCTACGTGGCTTACTCAGACTACTTTCTTTTAGAACTCAGGACCACCAGCTAAGGGATGGCACTGTCACAATGAGAGTGGTATCTCCTCCATGAATTACTAATTAAGAAAATGCCCTCTAAGTTTGCCTGTGTCCCAATATTATAGAGACAGTCCTCAATCAAGATTCCTCAGTCTCTGATAACTCTGGCTTATATTAAGTTGATATAACACTAGCAATTCATAAGTGTGCCACCGTACATGGCTTTTTAAAGGTAAGTTCTGGGCTAGAATTCAGGTCCTTTTGCTTGAGCGGCAAGTACTTTACCCCAATCCTCTACTTCTATGCCCACATGGCTTTGTTTTCTTTGTATTTCTGTCTGTATCTGTATCAAAATTTATCTCCATTCTTAAGCATAAATCATTTAACATAGAACCCAACATACTAGAGTGACTTTTTTCTGCTATGCAAGTATAAGTTACATTTCCAAAAAAAGGAATATATGCTCAAGTGGACATCAGTGTTAGAGATGTCAGTGTAGGAGAAACATAATTTATCCCAGGACAGCCAACTATCTAGGGCCCACACTTTTATCTCCTCATATGTGAAGACAACATCACTCTAACATGACATTTTTGGGTTTTAATCATTCTAGCATCATCTCTAAATCCCAAACATCATTAGGTATCATTAACTATTATAGCCTCAATGTGCTCCAGATCATTTAAATCCAGTTTGAGTAGGACTTCGGTCCATGCTGAGGTGAATTCTTCTCCACTTGTGTATGGAAAAAAAAATCTGCTTCTAAGATGCATTGATGGGGCAGGTATAGGTAGGAATTGTCTGCTTCCAAAGGGAAAAAATGGAAGAAGAAAAGAGACTATGATTTCAACCAAGTTTCCACAAAAAGCAGGTCGGTAGGTCCGAGAACATTACTCTGTGGCTTGATACTCTTTGTGGTCTAAGGGGGAAGGGTATCTCTGTCCGGATAATCTGTGGCCATTCCTTCATAGTTTTCTTTCTCCTGCTTTGAAAGGTGATGCACTTTATCACCTAGGAATTCTGTCAGTTCTTGTCTGAGTGCAGTCTCATACATCCCAAGGCCTCCCTTCTCTTCATTCTGTCTAAGCTGCAGTGTTTGGTGATAAGCACCCAGCCACCCTGACAATAATCTGTGGGTGACTGGGATGGGGGCATGCCATCATACAAGAAGCTTCTTCAAGACCTGTTTTTTTTTTTTTTTAAATGATTGCTTGGAGGCATAAATCATATGCCCAAATTCATCAGCAAAAGGTTGGTGTTCTATCTTAAGCATGCATTCTCATATCTTGCAAAATAAATAAGGTGAGAATTTTTCAAATAATAATTTTGGTTCTTTTTGCTTAATAATCTTTTGATCAGTTAATTTGCCTCACATTTTACTAGAAGCAGCAAGAAGAAATAAAAAAAAAAAAAACAAGCTGTACCTTTCTTACTATGCCTACATATCTCATGTCATTATCCCTATTCCCAATATGCAAGTTTTATATTTCTTCAACTAAAATTTTGTCTTGTTTTTGAGAATTTCACACATGTTTATAGTGAAACATGATCATATCTACCCCCAACCTCTAAATCTTCCCATATTCCTCACCACACCCATCTTGACCTTATGGTTTTTGTTTTCTGATAAGTCACTAAGTCCAGTTAGGGCTGCCCACATATGCATGGGTGTAGGGCCGGCTACTGGAGTGCGGAAGTCCTACTAGTGATCACACCCTTTTAAAAGGAATGATTCTTCCTCCGTACCCAGGATGATAGCTCTTCAGACAGAAATGAGTCTGGAGATTATCTACCCATCTATTCCAGACTTTGAACATGTTTAGATCTTGTGAAAGTTTTATATTTCTGTGTGACAACAGAATAAAATTCAAACATTTGGTTAATTTCTCTAATTTCTAGTCATGTTTGTCATTCAATCTGATACTTCACTAGTAGTACATTATTTATAGTAATTGTATTTTTTGAAATTATAATTACATCATTACCCTTATCTTTTCCTCATCCAGCTCCTCCCATGAACCCTCGTTGTCTTTCAAATGCAGTAAAATTTATGTTCATATTTCCAGCAAATTCTGCTTCATAGATATGTAAATTCTCTAAGGCAGCAGGCACTCTATCATCTTTAATTCCTTTTCACTTCTCAGTAGAACCACATACAATGCCACACATTTACCAAGACTCTCTTCAAACTTAAGCTTTCTGTATCATGTTCTTGCCCCCATGGCAGAGCATCAGTTGTCTCTCTATCACAAGTTAGCCTGCTTAGGACACATCTCTCACCCTGTAATGATGCCACTGGGAGGATCCTTCATTTCATGCACCACCACCTGATGCTTCTTGAAGGAAGAAAATCATTTTATCTTCACAGCACTTAGATATCAGCATTTTCCTGGGAGGAGATTTTTAGTTGACCCATATGAAGCAATTTTGACATCAGCATCTTCCTGGGTACATCTCTAAGTGATAGAAGCCAAGCAGGAGATTGTCAGGTTCCTCATAGGGCCATCAATCTCCTTCTTGTATTATGAGCCTTCCTTTGTTCACTTCCTCTCTGCAAACTGAAACCAAAAAAAAAAAAAAATCTCATTGAAAATGCCACTTGCTAGGACACAGTCCTTCTTAAGATTGGCTTCAAACCATTTTGCACTGAAGCAGTCACAGGATGTCATAACAACTCTATGTTTAATACTGAGCATGCAATGGAAGTTTCCCTTTGCTCTTTTTAGAGAAAGTAAAATTAAAAAAATAAGGACTGTCAGTTGCAGAATGAAGTATCTTTGCTTTGCAATGTGCATTAGATCTGAGGGGCAGATGGAGAGCATCTGGGATGAGGGCTAGTGAACATGATAATTTTGAACATGCTTTGCCAACAACAGATTTTTCTGTCATCCTGATCAATTATTGAAGATGAATTTCTTGTGTGAGCTGGAAATTAAGATTATTATCTAAATGAAGAAGATGATTCTGCCTCTTGGTACAAAGCTATATTATTTGGGGATAGACATCCAGTGCACTGCCTGTGATTGACATGACTCTTCAAGTTCCACCATTCCTATGAAAAGTCAGCCATCCATTCATTGCTATTATTGAATCAAATTTAGATTGGATATTTGAGCCATAAACATAGCTCTTCTAAATCTGCCCAGCTGAAAAACATCAGTAACTAAAGCCGCAAAAAATAATCTATGGGATTAAGGTCAACCGCTTGTACTGGCTGGTTTTGTCAACTTGGCATCAAATCAAAAGTCATTAGAGGAAGAAACCTCAGCTAAGAAAATGCCTCCTTGAGATCCACCCGTCAGCTATTTTCTCATTTAGTACCAATGGGGGAAGGTCCAGCCCATGGTGGGTGGTACCATATGTGGACTGATGGTCCTGGATTCTATAATAAGGTGGGCTGAGCAAGCCATGGGAAGCAAGTCAGAAAGCAGTATCCCTCTATGGCCCCTGCACCAGCTCCTGCTTCTGAGATTCTTCCCTTATTGAGTTCCTGTCTTGAATTCCTTCAGAGATGAACAGCAGTGCTGAAGTGTTATCCAGATAAACCCTTTCCTTCCCAATTTGCTTATTGGCCATGATGTTTCATGGCAACAATAGAAACCCTAACAAAGACAGCATTATAAAATCAACTGTAGTTCATAGATAGTAATTTGAGGTTGGGATAATTATTTTTATTTTGCTGCTATGGAAGGATCATATAAATTATGATTGCAACAAAATCAACTAGATTCAAACAGACTTACCTTAACTCTTCTCTTTGATGCCATTCCTTTACAAAATAGCTTTCACACATAAAATTAGTGATATATGAGGTTTCTGAGTTTTCGGAGAAAAAATTTGGTGAGTTTAGTCTTTACTACTTACTAGCTTCACTTAATATGTGAATAGTTTTTTATTTTGAAATGCAAATTAGGTTTTTTCCTTTTCCTACTGTAGGGTACCAGCGGAGTAATTAAAACATTTAAATAACCATCAGCACTATGAATAAAATATCAGATGTCTTCTAACAATATTTCATATTTAAACTTTTATTAAAGTCAATGGGAGTTTTGCCTGCACAAGGATCACTAGATTGTAAATCTGTAGAACAATCTAAGATGTATTTAAATAAGTAAAATAAAACAGCATTCCCCAACAATAGATACGCAAAATGGCATTTATAACGGTATCCCACAGAGACCATACCAGGTTTGTTATGTTATCTTCAGACTTTACAGATTAATTTGTGTCCAGAATTCTTATCAGAAATGGCTCTAAGAGTGAATTCCTAGTACTTCTTTGCCAAGGGAGAGGGAAAGAATGAAGATGTTTCCATTGATTGATGAATGGAAAATGAATTCTCCCATTCAGTGCTTCCTTTGCATCTCAGAACTGTCCTAAAAAAAAAGTTAAGAAAAATGACCATTACCCCTTTTGCTTATATGAAGCCAAAGTATTGTGCCTGCTACAGTCACACAGTTTCTAAGTGAGGGATACAGGATTTAAAGCCTTGAAACTTGATTCCTGTCTTGATGGTTCATGCTACAAGAAGATAATTTACAGGAGATAGCAATACTTCTTAGTGTTGGGCGACCTGTAACCTGAAGTGTCTTTATGGAGACTGAGAGATGAATCAGTAGTTAAGAAGGCTTGCTGCTTTTGTAGAGGTTCCCAGTTCAATTCCCAGTGCCTAAATTGTGGCTCTCAATTCCTTTTAACTTCAGTTCCAGGGGATCTGATGGTATCTTCTGAATCAACACACCAGGCACATTCATGGTACACAGACATCTGTGGCAGCAAAACATTAGTGTGCATAAAATTATATAATAAAAAACAAAGTGTCCTTATGAACTATGCTTATAATTAAGAGAGGTGTGTGTCAGCTGAGAATTTTATAAACCCATGTATCTGACTTCACTATAGCCATAGTATTTGAAAATTTTCTTTCTTCTTAAGTTTTATCCTGACAAATACTATCACTGAGATGGTTTCCTGTTCCTCTGGCCTTCATTCTTCTGAGCAAGAAAATGCTGGATATTGATTCCCACGGAAATGCTAAGATTAAATTTGTCTAGGTTTCTCTGCATCGCATGGCTATAGTTGAGCCAGAGGAGTTGGGTACAATGGTGGGTCAGGCCTGCGTATGCAGGTATCAGGGTGGGGGAATTCTATGAAATATTTACTAAGGTGAAGAAATGATTCTTAAAAGAAAATATGGTATTGTTACAAGAAATAAGAGGAAATAAATACAAATAGTCTATAGTGGAATGTTTCAGGAATGAAGGAAAGAAACCCAGAGCCAGATCTCAGAGAAAGGCTGAGATATCAGAGAGGAAACACCACAGTCAGATCTCACCCAGCTGCCTTCTAGCTTCCTCAGCCTCACTCCTTGCTCCTCCTGGTTTCTTCTGCCTCATCTGTCTCTCTATGCCTGCCTTAAATACCCTCTTCACCCAGTTGTTTCACATCAAGGTTAAGATTAAAGGTGTGGCACCACCACTGCCTGCCTGGGAGCCTGGAACTCCAGTAAACTAAACTGTCCTCAAACTCGTATTTGCTGGGATTAAGGGCATAGGTCACCACTCCCAGATAGTCCCTGGGCTGGGATCAAAGGTGTGAGTTACCACTGTCTGATCCTCCTAGACTGACTGTAGGTAGATCCCTCTGATATCTCAGACTGGTTTTTATTAAATTTGAAACATATCCCCACAGAGGAAGATTTTACCAATTTGTATTTCATAAGTGGAGTAACAGACTTGTATAGACTAAGTGACTTGAGTAATAAAGAGACAATAGTGAACAGGTCTTTTACTTCTAAACCTCAACAGTCTTCCCAGACATTGGCACTTGATATCCATGATCTGTCAAGTGGAGAAGAAGTATTCCATTTTTTTTTTTTTTTTTAAAAAACTTACCTACTACAATTTTTTAAACTTTCAAGAATGCTGAATGTAGTTTCACTGGAAAGTTAGATTATTCATTTGTATTTTCTAAAGAGAATCTTCTCTGGTGATATTGGAACACCCATTTATAGCACAACATTCATATTACATCTGCTGAGAACACACTAGTGTAAATTGAAAACTGTTATCTTAAAAGACACATAAGAAATTTAACTCAAGAAAAATGTCTTTAACAAAGAGCCTTTTAAGGACAAATAGAATGATTCAAAGAAGATTCTCTTTTCTCTTGTGTGCGTGTGCATGCATGTGCAGGTGTGTGCAGGTGTTTGCACATGGAAATCAAGAGCTGAGGTTAGGTGTCTTCCTCTGTGTGTCCTCCTTATCGATTTACAAGACAGGGTCTTTCATTGATCCCGGAGCTCACCCATGTGGAGACTCTGGCCAGTAAACTCCAGACCCTTCTGTCTCTTCCTCCCTGGTGCTAGGATTCAGGTGAGTAACACTATGCCTGATTTTTGTTGTTGTTAAATATGGGTGTTGGGATTCTAAACTCAGTTCCTCATACTTGTGTGTCAATCATTTTCTAGATTGAGGCATTTTCCCAGCCCTAAGAAGAAACTCTTTTGTGGAGTTGTTCTAAGATAAATGATCATTTTTTGGGCACCAAACAGGAAATTTCTTCTCAGAAGAGTCAGCTCAGCATTTGAATGATGAAGATATTTATAATCTCATTTTCTTCTTTAACTTTTTCAAGTCACCTCTTTCATGAAAAAGTGAATAGAAATGTCAAACATTTTGCTCACTTAAAGGAGAATTTCTGAATGTTTTTATCCCAGTTACTTATCCTCAAGTGTAACCTCAAAGGATATTAGAATAAATAACTTCTCCTTAAGAGGAAGACACATTGTTATTGATATTTGAAGTGGGTCTTAGAGAAAGAAGTGGAGACATGTTCAAATTCCTTTTATGTTTTTAAATTTCTACATCCTATTTCCTTTAAGGAAGAAAAGAACCCTTACCAAACAGAAGTAAAGAATAGTCTAAGAGCATGCTTTCCATTACTTGCTTATTCTAATGAATAGACATAATGACACTATAGACATTCTAGCACCAAGAGTACAATCTGCGTGTCAAAAATATAAATAGTGTGTGTGTGTGTGTGTGTGTGTGTGTGTGTGTGTGTGTGTGTGTGTGTGTGGTGCCATAGTTTATCACATGCCATGGTGTAAAGACATAGACTTACTTTTACAAAACTTTATCTCAGGGAAAAACCTTTTTTTTTTTAAATTATTTTTTTTTTAAGACCATATAGTGCCTAGGGGCAGGTCTAGGAAAAATCTCAGGAATGTGCCTGAGAGTCAATAGATTCAAAATTTGGTTTTTTGCTCAAATTTTAACCAATAATTTTCAAAGAGTTACTCTACCTCATACCTTTTTTTTTTTTTTACCAAATCCTGAAATTCAAGATGTGTAGCACCCTGCTTGCTTATTTCTTTCTTTAAAACCCCTCCTACCTTGAGCTGGAGCCAAATTCCTTCTACTGTGTAGGAACATAAGGTTTTGGCCCAGGTTTGAACCTGTCCAAAAAATAAACTGACCCTCATGTGTTTGCATCAGAATCCAGATCCCTGGTGGCCTTTAAAAGTCTTTTGACATGGTACAACAATGGTGTCTTGGGTAGAAAGCAATGACTCAGAGAATAAAAATATGTTTTTCTAGAGGAAGCCATCATCTATATAGAGCAGGATCTGAACTGGCTGGATACGAGGTTGTTCTTAGGCCACACTATGAAGCTTTGCTCTTACAGGGATAAAGTATTCTGGATCCAGGGTATCTCAGATGACTGGGAGAGTTAGCCAAAAATGTTTTCCTTTTCCATAGGGCTAGAACTAACTAGCTATACGAACTGGTATGGGGCATGTGTTTCTATATCATCCCAATCTGTGTCTTTCTGCAGCTTTCCTTGATTATGTGAGGAATAATTAGGATCATCATGCTACTTGTATATGTATGTTGCCTCATTAACCTCTCACAATAGCACCATGAAATAAGATAAGCAGACTGGGAAAAAATCATCATTCTCACTTCACAGAAAAGGATGCTGAGGTCAGAGAATATCAGGTAATTTGTGCTCAAAAAGGCAAGCATTAATTGTAGGCAAACCCTTGACAATAAATATAACCTTGAAACACAGCCTAGTGATTAATGACTTTAACTGTGAAACAAAACACTTCTGTAGTCAGGTTCTTATATTACTCTTGTCTTCTTAGGAAAGCTAACTCAATCAGAATCGTAGTTGTTACAACTGAAAACAAAGAAGTAATGGACACATATTTGTTGGTGTGCATGATGACAAAACAGAAAAACAGAACTCCTACCACAAATAAAGGAAGAAACACTATCAGCTTCTGCTACTGATATATTCAGGAAAAGTGCCTAAATTAGAACTCAGGTTGTCGTGTTAGAAGTGGGTTTCAGAAACAGTAGAAATCTACTGCATAGAGTCTAGGCAAATGTAAGATCAGGATGAGAAGTGGGCCACTCATTTATCTATTCACATTCCTGTTTTAGTAGTAGCTGCCAACCCCCCCCCCCCCCCCCGAACTACCCTGTTTAGATTTAATTGAATTCTTTGCAGTTGTGACCCAGGGGACCTGGCTATTGTGAGTCAGTTTGATTGATTTGGTTCTAACATCTGATCAGCTCATAAAGCCAGGCTCACATTGGAAATCACCTTGTAGCTTAGGCTGACTTTGGATTTCTTTAAAGAAAAAATTATGATGGTAATGATGTGTGTTTATGACATGTGAATACCAGTATGTGCCTGCTGCAGCTCAGGTGGGAGGTTCAGAGAACAATTTTGTGTATTAGTTTTTTTCCTTCTTTAAGTAGGTTCTAGTGACTGAGTCAGATCTCCAGGTCTGCTTGGTAAATACCTTAATTGGATGAGTCATCTAGCTGGCCCTGACCTTGAACTCCTTTCTTGCCCCCTCCTCCCTAGTGCTGAATTAACAGGTGCACCCATATATCTGGTTGGACACAGTGGGGACTGAACCTAGGACATGTTTTTGTTTTGTTTTGTTTTTGCATGAAATTCAGTCCCTGTCCCAACTGAGCTACATATCTCTCATCCCAAATTTTGGGACATTTTAAGGGGATGCTATCTTTCTATTGAGACTGCTTGTGGAGGGCAATAAAGAAGCCAGGGACCTGGAACCATTTTACCATTAAAAGAGAAGCAACTTGGAGAAGTGCAAGCCTGGACACAGAGCTGTAGAATTCCAGTGACCAGACCTGAGTCAGCTGGAAGTCAAACCATCTCTGCTCCTAGCTAAAGCAGTTTCTTCTCCTGCTTTAGAGTCATGTGCTTTGATTCTAAATTCTAAAGCATTTTCCTCAGTTAACACCCAGAAATACCTAAACAATGCAGTGGCCTTCCAGTGGTCCACAATGGGTATGACAATGGCTGTGGAGATTGCCAAAAACGTGTCAGCCTCACATTGTATACATCAGTAAAGAAAGAGAATGTAGAGCTGGAGGGTTAGTGTTAAAAGAAGTAACTACTCTTTCAGAGGACTTGACTTCAATTCCCAGGACTCACATGGTGGATCACAACCCTCTTTAATTCCAGTTCCAGAGAATCTAACACCCTCTTTTAGCCTCTGCTGGCCCTGGACGTGCATGTTATGCACAGACACACCCCTTTCATTTAAAAGTAAATAAATCTATTTTTCTTTAAAAGTTTTATTTTTTTTAATTTTATATACTGATCATAGTTCCCCTTCTTTCCCATCCTCTCACTCACCTCCAGCTTTCAGCCATACAACCCCCTTACCCACTCCTCAGAGAGTATAAGGCCTTTCATGAGGAGTCAACAAAGTCTGGGAAATCAAGTTGCAGCAGGACCAAAGCCCTCCTCCCTGTATCAAGGCTGAGCAAGGTATCCCTCTATAGAGAGAGACAAGCATAGTATGTTCTCACTCATAAATGAGTAGTAGGTGTAAAGGAAATGATAGACAAGCTATAATCCACTACTCCAGAGAAGCTAGGTAACAAGGAGGATGCTGAGAGAGATATCCACGGATGCCCTTGGGAAGGAGAAATAGATAAGATCTCTTGAGTAAATTGGGAGCATGGGGGAGGGGGAGGTGGGAAGAGACTATTAGGTAACAGAATGGTAGAGTTGGAGGAGGGACACAGCAGGAGTGCAAGGAAATAGATAACTTTATTGAGGGAGTCCTTTTGAAATTGTGGGAAACCTGGTGCTAGAGAAATTCTCAGGATTCCATAAGGATGACTCCAGCTAAGACTCCAAGCTATAGTGGAGAGGGTGCTTGAACTGACCTTCCCCTATAATCCAATTGATGACCACCCTAATTGTCATTATAGAACCTTCATCCAGCAACTGATGGAAACAGATACAGAGATCCACAGCTAAGCATTGGGCCAAACTCCCAGTCCAGTCAAGAGAAGGAGGGGAGATTATATGAGCAAATGGGTCAATATCACGATGGGGAAACCCAGAGTCAGCTTACTCGAGCTCACTGACTCTGGAATGACAGCTGGGGAACCTGCATGGAACCAAACCAGGCCCTCTGAATGTGGAGGACAGTTGTGTGGCTTGGACAGCTTGTGAGGCCTCCGGCAGTGGGACCAGGATTTATCCTTAGTGCATAAACTGGCTTTTTGGAACCCATTTCCTATACATCAGCCTTGATACAAAAGTAAATAAATCTTTAAAAGAAGTCAAAGAGTCCTCTGTTCCTTTCATATGATGCTTTTATTTCCTCTCCTTTAACTCCGTATCTGAAGAATTAATTATGGCTTGAGTTTGCAAACATACTGTTTCATAGGATAATTTATAAATGCCAGATGATTTTATGCTTTATCTGGCAGATTATGTGCCATAGCATCTGATATGTATGAATGAGCTGGGTTGCTGGAACATAGTTTATTGTAGATTGTGTTGTTCTATTTCTAAGCAACTGTTTTCAAAATGTTTGTTTGTATGCTCATTTGCAGCACTGTGGATGAACCAAAGACCTTATGTATGAAGAGCGAGGGATCTAACACCAAGGTTCACTGCCAGCCCCATTGAGAGATTTTTTTGTCAAGTTCTGTTGTTGTTCATCACCTTACTCCCAATAGATCCTTTTATCTCATGCCTTATTCAGAACAGAAAATATTTTCTTTGCACAGCCCCCACCTACTACATAGCAAGGCCACAGTATTGTGCGGGAGGTGGAGTGTATGAACGTGTTCTTGAGAATCAGCTAAAGGTCCAGGCCTGGGCCAGAAGGTAGAGAAAGCCCAGGCTGTAGTATCAGCAGTTTTAAGACAGACTCACTAACTCAGTCTTCTTTTCCCAAAGCAAAAAATAATATATTAAAGTTGGCTTATTTCCTTTGGCTGTAGCAAAGGAGTATTGGGAGGCAAAGACTCAAAACATAAAAACACTTGGGGAAAATTCATCATTTGTGCTTATAAAATCAAGAATTCGCTCTGGTGGGTGTGGTTGCATGAAGAAATTGTGTTTCTAGGGACTTAGTTAATTTGAGCAAACTCTGGTGTGTTCCAAGGACTTGTCTTGCTCTACAAGTCCTGTTTTTGCAGAATGTGGTTGCATGCAGATCTGTGTAGTCGGTGTTTTCATTGACTGTTCATTAATTCACTACTTATTTCCCAAGTGCTTTTTTAAAAAAATGTGCTCAGCACTAGAGATACAAAAGTGGGCTAAATATGGCTGCTCTTTCATTAGGCAGGACATACTTGTTATGCATCCACTACATGCTAGGAAGTAAGAATGCAAAGGTGGATTAGTCATAGCCCCTGTCCTCTTACTACACAACCTTGCAGCACAAATTGTAGCCTGAGGTCCAAGAACTTCATCTGATTTTGTTAGAAGGACAGAAGTACAGGCCCACCTTCGACAAGCTGAACTAGAACTCACATATTAACAGGATTCCAGGTAATGTGTGTGCTTGAGAATGTGAAAAGGCCAGTTTTAAGAAAGTTTGTGAGAGGGAGGGAAGATTGCTGGGGGTAAGAACACTTGCTTTGTGAGTGTTAGCACCTGTGTTTGGATCCCCAATATCTGTTTATGACTAGTGTGGCCACATGTACATGTAAGCCCAGCATTTAAGGGTTGAGGATACCTGAGGCCTGTTTGTTGCTGGCCCAGCCAAAAACAACCCGGAAGCTCCAGGTTTCTTCTGGCTGGTACACACACACACACACACACACACACACACACACACACACACACACACACACACACACACACACAAGTGTATTCTCCACCCCCACCACTGTCAACACACCCACCAAAAGAGAAGAAAAACAACTAAAAGAGAAAGCATGTGGTGTAATCTCCTTGAGAAAAATGAGCGAGTGGTTTGGAAGGTTGGTTACCTCTGCCCTGATACTTAGTTGAAACTGAAGTAAGTCACTGATCTATATTAGGACTAAGCGTGTGATTTCAAATGATAGTGTCATTCAAGCAGAAATGATAGTGTCTGCTCTGTCTCCTTCGTGCGCTATTGTGAAAAACCAAATGGAAAAGGGCTTGTAAATTGTTAGTTCCACCTGAAAGTTAGACATGGCCAATGTATCATTTCAAGTTTCAAGAAATGTCTCTGCATCAGGCCTCGCTTCCGTGCCCAAAAACTAGGATTTAGTTCTGACTTAAAAATTCTCTATTGTGCTTCACTGTAAGGGCATTTTTATTTCCACTTTTCAGAAAAGGGAATAAAAGTCTTATGATGGGCCAATCTACAGTCAGGTTCCAGGGCTTTTAAGGTCTACGTTAACAGAAATAGTCTGCGACATACATTTTACATCCAATTCATTTCAGTAAAACCAAATAAGGGCTCGAGCACAGGTCATGCTTACTTGACTTCCACCCTCAAGGAAAGCTTAGATTGGGGTTGGAAGAAATGAAATTATCCATTGTACAATAGTGTATTATGGGTCTGGTATAGAAAATAAGTGAAGGCATGGGCATACTTGTAAAAGAGATTTGTAAACCAAAACAACACAATATGTTGATATAATTTTATTACTGTTGCTCAGACAGATTTTCAGGCATAAGTGCCCTGAGACCTCCACAGGCACTAGAGAAAACTTTTGTTAGATCCTAAGAAGGAGCCAGCTCCAGATGGGAGCAAAGATCTGTTCTCAGCCATGAAGGCTCAGGACACAAGACACATAAGAGAAAAGGTAAACTTCCTCCCCAAGGTCTCTGAGGCTTCCAGAAATATATTGCTATTACTTATTTTACTAAAATAACTCTTGATTTGTTTCTACACTAGGAAAAATTGTTGGATAAAATCAGAGTAGGATTTTGATGAGGAAAGCAATGCTAGGTAGGGTTCAGTAGGCAAGGACTGGAGCTGAATGTACATTCATGCCCCATAGATGCTCCCATCTCATACCTCTGAATCTCTATTAAGCTCAGTGTTAAGACAGTAAGATAATATTTTTGGTTGAGCAGCTGCCTTTCACCAGTGCTAGAGAGTGGGAAATCAAGATGGAGAAATATATTTTTGTTCTGAACATATCAGCAGTGGGGCAATCACTAGTGAGGTTTCTCCTATCACAGTTAAGTCAGCTCCCAAGAACTTTAAATCCCTAGCTGACCTATTACACTGTGACTTACTTTTGGAGTGAATTAATTAGTGTTTTAGTTACCAGAAGCTAGAGAATTTCTACATTTTATTCATCAGACTCATATAAGTAAGCGTAGAAAATTGAAGTCACAGAAAAGTGGGTGGTTGTGACAGAAAAGCCATCCGCTTGTGGGTCATATTTCTTCAGCTTTTCCAGACAGTTCCCAGGATAGTAGCTACAGAGATCTGAGGGTGAGAAGATCTGAGTTACATTTTAGACTCTTCAAGATAATCACAGTTTCCTTCAGGAGTCACTGCTCTAGTTCACATGTGATTAGTGAATTTGTAACAAGATAATGGCATCTTCCTGTCTTCTCTATCTCTGTTTTGTTAATTTTCTACCTTTAGGAAGCACTGTCACCTTCAGCTTTGTCAACCAGATATAAACTGGAGTCATCTGGGAAGAGGGAACCTTAGCCAGGAACTGCCCCCTCCAGATGGGCTTGTGACACTGTCTTGATTAGCGGTGTTGGATACATGGTTACCAGCCCACTGTGAAGAGCTCCATCCCTGGATACATGGCTCTGAACTGAATAAGCTATGGGTAGCAAGTTTGTAAACAGCACTCCTCCATGATTCTTTAATTCCTGCCTCCAAGTTTCTGCTTTGAGTTCCTGTCCTGACTCCCCTTCATACTGGACTGTAACCTGCAAAATGAAATAAAGACCTTCTCTCTAATTTTCTCCTTGTTTTGGAGCTTATTACAATAACACAAATAAAAATTGGACATATATCAGTCCAAGGAGTCAGGGATTGCCATGACAGTTTTGACAAGGTTTTAAGGGAGGCTGGTGGAAGGATTTGGAATATTTGTGTAGAAAAGGCCATTGAGTGCTCAGAGCCTAATGAGATGTTAAGGGAGCTTGGAAGATAGGTTGGACAATTGAAGTCTTAGCTTGTAGAATTTCAGAGGGAAGCAATGAGTCTTTCAGGACCATTTATGCAAAATATTGGATTAAGACTCAGTGAAAGTAAAACTTTGCCTTACTGAATCAGTCAGTGCTAGTTAGCTGGGGTTGAAAAATTAGCTGTGATTAATAAGGGGCTAGCATCACTGAGATGAAGTCATCAGTGAAGTATCTCCTATAGTCAGCACATAGAAGCTGTCATCCAGAAGAGAGGCAAAGATGCATCTTAAACAGTCAAATAAATTTGCTAATTCGTAATGGTCTTCACACAGTACTAGTTTTGATAGCATGGAAATTATAGGATTGAAGGGGTCATGGATAGTAACTGAAGATGGGCAAGGTGAGAGGTCAGGAGAGACCACCAGTGAAAGCGCAGTCTTAGTTACAATAGAGACCACAGATCATTGGGCATGGTAGGGTAATGAGATGACCACTAATATCAGTAGCACATGTAGAATGGAACTGTTCTGAGCCCATGAGATAAGCTCTAAGAGTTGTAGATGGCAGGGCCAGGAGAAGAAGTAAAGCTATCCAAGATCTTTGGAGCCCAGAAGATCATCACTCATCCCTAGATGTTAGGCGATTGAGCTACAAGATTTGTAGCTACACTGATGAAACTTGGTATGATTCAGTGTGATTGTTTATAGAGATACTTCATTATTTTACATGCATGGGTATTTTGCCTACGTGTGTGTCAGTGTAATATGTGTGTACCTAGCACCTGATGAGAAGAGGGTGTTGGATCTCCAGGACTGGAGTTACAGATGGTTGAGGGTCAGCAGGTCAGCATGTGGATGCTGGATATCAAACTCAGGTCCTCTGGAAGAGTAGTTAATACTCTTAACTGCTGGTATCTTTCCATCCGGAAGTGAGGAAAGTGCTTGTATGCACTTTCTAACTCTTGGAGTTAGAAAGCAGTTAATTTATTTTGGAGACTTTAGATGTTATAAAGATACTTTAGATATTCTAAAGATATTTTGAACTTTAAAATATTTGAAAATTTAAGAACTATGGTACTTTTAAAGTGTTTCTACATTTTATATTGTTATATTGACATAAGATTTTGGGATTAACACAGTGAATTTTGTAGTTTGATAGGGTGATAGTTGTGCATCCAGATGATAAGGATGCTGGTTAGTTTTTGTCAATTTTTCAGAAACTAAAGTCACTTGGGAAGAGAGAATCTCAATTGAGAATTGCCTCTATTAGACTGGCCTGTGGCATTTTCTTGATTAATGATTGATGTTCTGCCACCTTTGGACATATGGTCATTGGTTGTGTACAAAGCAAGCTGAGCAAGCAAGCCATAGATAGCAAGAGAGAAAGCAGCATCCCTTCATGATCTCTACAGTTCCTGTCGCCAGGTTGATGTCTTCAGTTCCTGCCTTGGCTTTACCTTGATCATAGTCTGTAGCATCTCTAAGGCAAGTAAGCCCTTTTCTAACTTAAGTTTATTTGGGCCACTTTTTTTTTAAATCAAAGGTATTTTATCTCAGCTGTGCACAACCTCTACCTGAGTCTCCTCAGCCAGAAACCCAAGCCCTTCTCCACATTTTCATTACAAACTTTTAAAAAGTTTTTTTTAAGTAGCTATGAATGGTCTCTTTAACATTTTCCATGGAACCAGATAACAAATAAATAAGCCACCAAAATGAGTGATTTTCTCATTTTTCAGTCAGTGAGGAATGCGAAGACCGTTCAGGAGATACCATGCTGAAGACAGGTAAAGGGTAGGGGTTTCTTTCTCCATAGTGGCTGGGGACTGTTCCTTGAGGCTGTGATATATGAATTGAGATCCGCAAGACACCAGACATACTGATCTACTTCTTTTTGTAGCTCTAGAAAATATATAAGGCCTTGAGACAATGAAAAGTAATTTGTAGCTTCCAACATTTTTTGGAATTTTAGAAATGACCTTTCTTAAAAGAAATTCTCATTTATGTGATGGCAATTGACTTTTCTGACTAATATACACACAGGGACATCTATACTCAGAAGGCAAAGCCCAGAGTGTCATCTGGGTGCCAGCCTCTGGTCTGAGCATTTTAGCTATGGTAACTCACTTATTTCTTGCAAGAACCCTGTGGAGCAGGTACTTTTATTGCCCTCATGTTATAAACTACAAAAAAGGGCACCTGTGGTAAATTTACACACATAAATATGTGGACAATTGGGAGGTCTAAATAGTGACTTAGTTTCAATAAAATCTTCAAACACAGATTCTAGTCCCATAGGATATGATTTATTAATCACTAAACTCATTTTTGTAGAATGAGCCAACGACTTCCACTGTTATGGAGAAAGATGCTGTATCAAGATAATTTATTCTTGTTAAAGAATGTAATAAAGCTAGGGAGAGGTTTCCAGCTTTTAATTATTAAACAGTGAAACAGAACTTCAGACAAAGCACCCAGATGCAATTTATATTATAATATTTTATGTACAGATGTCAAAAAATGGCCCGAGATAAATTTTACAGAGCTTAAGGGAGGCCTCAAGTCCTTACCCTAGAGATGTAGGTATATCTTTGTCTTTGTAGAGACCTATTTTTATTTTAAGGACCAATATAAGAAAATCTTTGGGGTAACCTTAAAAGATCACATATAAAATGTCTTTAGGATGAAATACGTAGCTTCTGTGGTAAAGTGCAGGCCTATCTTTTACTTCTTTTTCTGGTATTTATCTTTCCCCTATGAACATGCTCAAGAATTCACTTTGTGGAGGTCACCAAAAATCATGCAATCGCTCTGTTTGCAACTTCGTGAAATTTGTAAATTTAACTCAGAAACATATTAGTTTATTTTTCCGGTTACACCTTTACTCTCATTCTCAAAAGTAAGGAAAAAAAAAACTTTACAAACGACAGTTGCTCAGAGAAAATAAAACTTCTGCCCATCTGTCACTATTGGTCTTTGAAAACCACAAGTTGTTTTTCTAATTTCTCTTCAACTTTTGACATGCAACTCAAAACAGCTTTTCACAGACAGGTGATGCTGTTATTTCCAATGCTGCCTGTAAATTGTATGAGAGGACTGGGTTAAGATGGAAGTTCAGTTGGCTGGGTTTTTTTATTTTTTAATTTTTTCTTTTTACAGTACGGCTGCTTTGGTGGTATAACATGCGAGCCTTGTCATTTATTTCACTTTTAAGTGAAGAACTAATCTAAATTAAAATCTAAGATCAATAGCTCATATTTAAAAGCACAGGACATTCTTAATATGGCCAAGAAATTGGATTTTCAGAATTTGAATGGCTAGAGTAGCCGCGCATAGGTCCCATGGGCTTCTTTATAGATATATATATATTTTTGCATCAATATATTAGAACTATCAGTTCGGCTGATTGTAAGTGTCTTTAAGTATGTGATTTCTGTGCAATCCTTCCCATGAAAGGCATGATTATTTTTACTTAGTATGTAAACCTAACTCCTTAATTTGGTCGTCTGTTACCTGGAATGTGGCAATAATTTGAGTCACTCACCTTTAATAAATTATCACAGATGCTATATTTAAATGCACTTATAAAAAGAAAATGGAACAAATGATTCAGTGACTAGTGATAGAATGTGGTAATGGAATTAAGACAAAAGACCTGAGCCTCAGAAATAGATCTAACATCCATGGGGCCACAAGCCTTGGTAGGAATCAGTCACAGTTGTCCCTTCTTTTGTGTTCTGTGGCAAACAATATAGAAAGTCTAATTAGAAAAGTACAGATTAGGGTTAGAGGTTGGCTCAAGGTTCAGAATTCTTCCAGAGGACCCATGTTCAGTTCCCAACACCTACAACCTCTTGTAATTCCAGGGAAACCAGTGGCTCTTCTGGTTTTATGAATGCCTGAAAACACATGTCATAATTCTCACAATGCACATAAATAAAAAATAAAAACACAGACCTAGGGTATGCTTACTGACATGAGGACAATATGTGGAAATGTTTTAGGCAGGTTTAATGCATATAAAGCAACTTGAATATGAAGCATTTAAGAGTGAAGAGTTGACAGTACTTTCTGAGCATCTCCTTGGAGTTCCAGTATATCTACATGGCATCTTATAACATTAGCTGTTATCTCTCTCACATTTAGTTCATATGTTTTGCTTAAGAGCAATATTTGAGACCTTCATTGGTATTGGAATTCTGCAAGAAATAGGCTCTTGTCCTTTTTTGCATCCTCACAATTTACCCTGATTTTAAAAAAAGAAAGAAACAGAGACTCAACTAATATAAGCATCCTGAATATTAGAGTTTCCCTCTGGTTTGCTGCATCCATTCACTCAAAGAGGCAGCTGAGGGGAAGGAGGGAAGAATTACCTTACGATTCATGATACTCCATTATTCAATCTGTCTATCCTTCCCTGCACTGCAGTGGATAATCACCACATCATCTGCTTATTGGCCTGGACATTAGTGTAAGTTTTGTTTCACATGGCTTGTAACATATAACATCTTACCCTTACAATGTCCGTTCCTAGATTCTTATAGAAACTGTGGTGCTGAGATGGTTAAGAGTATATTTAGATTAAAATAAAGGGTTTTAATACACGAATCAGGTGAAATATCATCATATAACAATTGTTGAATTTCTGCCCACTGACAATTAACTTTCTGAGCAAAAAAAATAAAAAAATTACAACACTACTAAAATAATAAAAAGTAAAGGATAAACTTAATAAAGAAGATAAAAGGTTTATTCACTGAAAGGATAAAACATTAATAAAAGAAAGTAAGCACATATGTAAACAAAAATAAATGCAAAAAATGCAAATGGATCTTGTGATCATGGGTCAGCAGACTTAATATTGTTCAAATGTTCATTTTACGAAGCATCTCAATGAAAGTTCTAATGACTTTATTTGTAGAAGTAAAGAATAAATAATAAAAATATTCATATAGAACAACTAATAAGTAAAACTGTCTTTAGGATGAAGAAAAGTATGAAGGTTCCATATCTCTTGGTTACTTTGAAGACACTGTAACTTTTAAAAAGCACTATGGTACTCTTATAAGGCAGGTCAATATAATGCCGCAGAAATAAACCCGTATACATATACTCAACTTATCTCTAAAAAACGCTGAGAATGCATGGTGGGAAAAGGGCAGTGTATTTAACAAACAGTGTTTGGGAAAACCTCATGCAGAATAAATTACATCTTAGATATTCATTAAAAAAAACTCAAATAGATCAAAGGCTTTAACATAATACCTGAAGATACAAGTTGCCTTGTAGAAATAGCAACGACAACACTTCACCCTCTTGGTCTTGGCTATGATTTCCTGAACATAATAACATTCAAAGCAAAAGTCTACAAATCAATCTAAAATGTTTATGTATAAAAAAGGAAACAATGAACAAAGCAAAAAAGAAATGTGTTACATTGTGGTTTCTTTCAGTCCCCGGCACCAGAGGCCCAGACATACAAACCTACAGCCCTAGACCCATTAGCTGCCCACCGCTGTTCAGGGCCCAGAAATGACTCAGACGCTTATATTAAGTTCATGCTGTTTGGCCTATGGCTCACGCACATTGCTAGCTAGCTTTTACATCTTAAATCAACCCATTTCTATTAATCTGTCTGCCACGCTCACCTGTGTTCCTTACATGTTGATCCTTTGGGCTTCTGGCTCCTCCTCTCTGACGTCCTGCTCCTCCTACCTATTCTGATACCTCTTCCTACTTTTCCTATGGTGCCTGTCATGGGCCAAAAAAGTTCCTTTATTTAAAGATTGCTATTCACAACATACAGAAAGTCATTCCCACATCAAAAATGTATGATAGAAAATATTGCTATTCATGTATGTAGTAAGAAGTTACATCTAAAACAATATTATACAAAGCACACAAATGACTTGAGATAAGGAGGAAAGAAATATTTCACCAAACAACACATTCAAATGCTATAAAGCATATAATTTTTTTTCATGTGACTAATCATCATGGCAATGCCAAGCAAAATCACAAGGGGACATACCTCTTATTTTAAAGTCAAGATTAGATAGTTTCATGAGAGTATGATATTCAGAATGGTAGGCACATAATACTTTTAGGATGGCCATCATCAAACAAAACCCAGAAAAATAGTAAGTATTGACAAGGTTGTATAGAAATTAGAACACTTATGCTATGTTGGTAGGAAAAAAATGGGTGCAGCCATGCTAGAAAACAATGAAACATTTTCAGTATATTATCAGTAAATTTATCAGGTAACCCAGTAAACTTACTTCTAGGTACTTATCCATAGTAAAATTAAATGTCTCTAAAAGTTACTCACATTTCTATTGTACTCATTGTTATGGTTAGAGTGGAAAAGGTCCCCCAGAGGCTTATGTGTTTGAATACTTTTTTTCCATATAGTGGCACTATCTTGGGGAGATGGTACAATTTATGGGAGATGGAATCTAGCTGCTTAAAGTAGATTTTAGAACAAATATCAAGACACCAGTTCTGTTTTTTAGACCCACATCTTGTCCCATCTTTGACAGCAAGAGGATGAAGATGCTTGCCATCCCAGAGCACAATTTCTCTCACTGTTCTAGTTTCTTTGCCACGATAGTGTGGAGCCCCAAACTGTGAGCAAACATAAACCTTTCTCTTACATTGTTTCATATTGTTGGTCACAGTCATAGGTATCTAACACACATTCACAGCGGCTGAGATGTGGAAAGAACTCCCATGTCCATGAACCAATAAATGGGTAAAAATTATAGTATTTAGAGAAAAATACAAGAACATGTATGTATGAAATTCTGTCATGAAACCCATTATCATGTGTGCTAACTACAAACATTAATAAAACACAGAAGAAAATATTGCATATGTATATAATGAGATATTCCCCAGTCTTGAAAAAGAGGAAAATCCTGTTGTCTGTGTCTCTACCCAATTAAAAAGCACATAGACTAACAGAATAGATTAAATTCTTTCAAATTGCACAGACTAGAAAAAGAACTTAAAACTAGATATTAAGAAAATAAATAAGCTAGCTAAAAATGGCATATAGATCTAAACAGAAAATTTCCAAATGAAAAATCTCAAATGATTGAGAAATACTTAAAGAAATGTTCATCATTCTTAACTATCAGGTAAATGCAAATTAATATTATTTTGAGATTTTGTCTTATACCTATCAGAATAGCCAAAATAAATAAAACAAATAATAATTCATGATGGCAGAGTGAGTAGTAAGGGAACACTCATTCATTGCTGGTGAGAGTGCAAAGTCATAGAGCTACTCTGAAAATCAGTATGGTGGCTCCTCAGGGAGATAGGAATAGATCTTTCTCAAGATTCAGGTATACCACTCTTTGGCACATACCGAAAAGATGCTTCATCCTATTCTGGAGACCCTTTCTCAACCATGTTCAATGATTTAGAAGCCTATCAATGGATGAACAGGGAAAGCAAATGTGGTACATTTACACAATTTAAGTATTATTTTGCCATTGAAATTGAAATAATAAAATTTGTAAGTAAATGACTAGAATGAGAAAAAATTGATCCTCAGTGAGGTATTCCAGACTCAGAAAGACAAATATGGTATGTATTCATTTACGTGTAGATATTAGCTGTGACATCAAAGACAAACAAGCTACAATCCATGGAACCACAGAGGTTAGTATAGAGTAAGTGACTGGGGAAGGGACAGATTTCTCTAGGAAAGGAAAATAGAATAGATAACTATGGATGAGTGGATGAATGGCCTGGAATGGGAGGATCAAATGAAGAGGGGAGAAGAAAAGGGTCAAAGAAGGGAATAGAGGGAGATACCACTAAAAGCAAGGGCCATTTGAGCGGTAGTATGGAAACCAAATACAGTACGAGCTTCCTAAGTTATGTATTCATTAAGGTGATCTAAATGAAATCACCAAATAATGGACATGGTGGGGGAGGTGGGGAGGTTGTAGAGCCCTAACTGTAAATCCTTATCTACAAATAAAGCTTCAATATCAGGAATGAATTATATCTAATCGAATTGTTAGCTACAGGGGTTCCATGGGAACCCAAACAACCCAGGTTGTTGCCAAGACACATTTGTAGGTGCTCTCCATAAATTGTCAGCAAGGCTTGTTGCTGAAGGTGAAACCTACACAATTCATTAAATATGGAGAAGCCAAGCTGGTGCCCAAACAGAGCCTTCATCCTCACATTCTAGTGTCTTTGATACAAGAATGTACTCTACATGTAACTGAAATAGAAATGTAGAAACCAACCCAGACACAAACCTTTCCATCTATAATGGTGTCTATCCTATCTGCAAGATATACTAGTGCAATGGCGGCACAAATCTTGTGGTAGTACCCAAGCTATATCTGATTTGATTTAAGGGCCATTGAATGAGTTGGAGCCTATACTCAGAGCTGATTGGGTGACAAAGAATCTGAGCGTAAGTAGCTCAGACACTTATAGGAACAGAAAATACTATTGTTCTACTGAAGAAATGTAGCTAGAATATGATTCCTGACGACATTCTGCTATACTCATAGGCCAGTCCCTTGCTTCACCATCATCAGAGAAGCTTCTTCCCACAGTAAATGCAAGAAAATACGGAGAACCACAGCCAGACAATAGGCAGAGAATGAAAGACCTTGGAATACTAAGGTCTAAATGACATGTCCTCACCAAAGTCCTCTTCTTAGGGCTCAGGGAACCTTGAGGAAGAGAACACAGGAAAAGTGTAAGCACAAAGGGTGAACACCAAGGAAACAAGGCCTCCTAAACATAGCAGGACCGGATGCACATATGAATTCACAGAGACTGTGGCAACATGTAGAGGGCCTGTACAGGTCTACGCCGGATGGCGTCCTACTGCTGAAAGAGAAATGTATACATGTCTCCATCCGTAACCTAGAAGCATGCAAATGAAAATGTAGTTTTGCCAAGGAAGTCTCATTGGTAAAAAACAAGACAAAAACAAAAACAAACCAAACCAAATCAAAACCAAACCAACCAACCAAACAAAAACAAAAACACCCCCCCACACTCTTAAGGGTAGACAGTGTGCCTAACAGTATATGGCCAACAGAAAACCAACAAGAGGCCATTATTGGAGGTTTGTTGTTGTTTGGGATCTTCAAGAGTGTGACCTAGAGGGAGTAGTTAGATTATTTAGTGTTGGTGTCAGTGGGGAATTAAAGGAGTTCATTGCCACCATAAATTAGAGTCCATGGGTTGTAGGTAAATTTCCAGATGCCTGTGGGATCCTTGAATTCCAGGCTGTCTACAGGGCTAGTTGCTGTAGCTCTGGCTTGACAAGGAAGTGGGGAATTGGGCCAGGAATGGCCCCACAGAGCGGCCTGAGAGGGCACTGAGAGCCAGAACCTCCAGCGGGGTATCATGGGAAAAAGGTATGGATCTAGCCCACCGAAAAAGGAACTTTGAGATGCATAAGCCTAGGGAAGAACAGAAAGCAGAGGCAGGACAGGTCATAACATAGGGGGCTGAGATGAGAGAGGGTCCCTGAGATCACCAACCCAGCTTGCTGGGCCTCAGGCAAAGGAGTCTCCGAGGCCGGACTCCAAATAGATACAGTGGCCACTGCTGTGGTGGGTGAACCTGAGGGGCCAGGCAGAGATGGGCTGTAGAAATCCGAGATGCCCAAAGATCATCTATGGAAGGTCATGGGGATGTGCGTGCCATCCTCTTCACAGGACAAGCTTTGGCCTCTCTCCCCCCACTCTCTGCTGCGAAGCTGCTGCCGCCTGCATTTTACTTGTAATTCTTAAACCAGACCTGGACCCAGGACTCAGGTATGTTGACCTTAAGAGCCACCTCCTTGCGAACATACACATCCGGGTACTGGGTCTTGGAGAACAGGGCTTTCAGTTCCTTCAGCTGGGCTCCTGGTGAATATGGTTCGCTCCTGCAGCTGCTTCCTAGGAGTACTTGAGTTTGGGACAGCCTAATGCATCAGGTCCACACTGGGGCCACTCAGAGCCAAGACATTGTCCGAATAGTGAGACCCCAGTTCGTATATGCCATCATGATCTTCAGTGACTGGGGGCCCAGATGAGGCCACATACTTCTTCAGGGGCTCTTTTTCCAGATCCAACCTTGCCTATTAACCAATTTCTTTCTCTCTCTCTCTCTCTCTCTCTCTCTCTCTCTCTCTCTCTCTCTCTCTCTCTCCCTCTCTCTCTCTCTCTCTCTCGTTTTTAGGATCCGAGTGTTGTGACACATTTCATTTAATTCATTAAACAATCACAATGGGGAGACAGATGAATAATCTTTATTAAAATCTTAAGGGATGCCTGTAGGCGGAGTTTACTTAGAAGGCACCAGTACCAGATAAATATTTATTAAAATATAAATCAGAACTCACGGTACAGTTAACAGATTACAGTAGCACCTGAACAGGGACTGGAGTCTGGAATGGTGAGGACAGTCGGTAGAGTCGATCCTCTCCCCAATCATCCAGGAACCAGGAAGAAGAGCCTCTCGTGTTCCAGAAGCCCCTTTTCAATGGGCTTTTTCCCCGCCCCTTCAGGGGGCCCGGTGCCCTGTATAAGTGTCTTTTGACCTTATCAGCTGACACCTGAATCCCACAACAGATGCCATTATCATCTTATGTCTTTTTACTATTATAAAGGAAAAAGCTGAAATGTAAGAGATGCCATTTGCCCAAGGATGTTAGAATAGTGGTCATTGACAATAGATGTTGTTTTATTGGTCATTTATAACATCAAGTTACTTGTTAGTATATATCTCAAGGATGGTTGTTGCATGATATTTTGTTTGTATTCTGAAAAATAATGCTTGCATAGAGATCAGAGGGCAAGGGTAGCCACTAGTTAACCATAGAGGCCAGGCAGTGGTGGCATAGTCTTTTAATCCCAGCTCTTGGGAGGAGGAAGCATAAAGATTATGTGTTCAAAGTCATCCTGGGCTGCACAAGATTGAACCAGTCTAAAAGAGAAACAGAGCAGGGTGGTGGTGGTGCACACCTTTAGTCCCAGCATCATGGAGGTAGAAACAGGAATATGAGATGGGTGGAGACAGGATCTTGCTCCAGTTTGGTCTGAGGATTCATAGAGGTAAGAAGCTTCTAGTGGTTGGTGCTCTGCTTCTCTGATCTTTCAGCTTTCACTCTAATATCTAACTCGTGTTTTTTATTGATAACTAACTAGGGTCATACTTCAGATGGTGGTGACTTTTGCTTTGCTTTGGAGCAGGATACTATGTAGGAAAATAAAATTAAAAAACCAACTTTTTTGCAACATCTGGGCATTGGCATCCTTTAACATACTGACAGGCCATGAAAGCTTATAAAGTTATAAAACAATGTTATGAGCAGTATTCATATGTTTTATCATTTAAATATTATAGCTATTCCATAAATGAAATATCATCATGACCATTTACCTTTTGCACATCAAGAAACTAATTAAGCTACTTTCCCAACTTAACTAACTAACTAACCTAACTCAAAATAGTAGAACTGGAATTTAAGCTCAGGCCTTCTGTCCCAGTGCTATACTGCTAACTCCCACTACACAGTGGTTCCCCTTCTTGTTACTAAAACTATTGTCATTGACTCATTTAGCTCTACACAAGAGACCTTCCTCACAAAAGCTGGCTCTGACAATGAAGACAGAGTCCTGTGAGGTCTTCTGTGTCTTGTTGAAGACCATTCTCTTCTGCTGCATAGATACTTATACCCCAGAGAACCTTAGTTTTTTATGATCTTTGGATCGTTTCCTCTGCTTAGAAATTCTTTAGTCAGAGAGATGGCTCAGAGGTTAAGAGCACTGGCTGCTCCTCTTCCAGAGGTCTTGAGTTCAATTCCTGGCAACCACATGGTGGCTCACAACCTTCTATAATGAAATCTGGTGCCCTTTTCTGATGTGCAGGCATACATGCAGACAGAACACTGTATACATAAAAAATAAATATTTAAAAAAGAAATCCTTTAGTCAGTCCTAATAGCATTTACCACATAGCTTTCTTTGTGACTTGACATTCCTACGTATCATTGGGATACACTCTCGAAAGAGAGGGACTTAGGTTAATTCACTGTGCCCCGAATATGTTGTTGTGTAGACAAGTAGGAAATGTGACTGCATTCAGACCTTGGACCAGCCTTCCTCAGTATTTGATCCTTGTCTCTCAGATGTTTGTCATGCTCTTCAGAGACAAAGTTTTAATATTTGTCAACAGCATATGCCAACATTTAAACCTTCTCATTTATTCAGATGGCATGTAGACTATAGGTCTACTTCTTGTCCAAATGAATGCATGTCTTAAAATGTGACCTAGTTGATTTAATGCAATGCATAAACTGACATCAAAATGAGACTAATGGATGACATTTGCATAATAGTCTATCATTATTAAAATAACATGGATGAAACTTTGAATGCAATGTTAACTAGAAACCTGAACCAACTTCATATTTCATTATTAACCATTGATATCCTCAAAATATGATTGTACTCCTTAAAATACTGAAGTGAGTTTGTGAGTTACATTTTGTGTGTTGTTAAATAATATGATAATTTCATAAAATAAGGCAATATTTTATTTTTAAATTAATACTTTTGTAAAAAAATCACATATTTAATTTTATTATTTTAATAGCTTTTTTGAGGGATGATTCACCTGCTATAAAGTTTGTCTTAAGCATACAATAGAAAATTTTTTAGTAAGTTTATAAAATTATATATTACTAATATATAATTAAAAATATAGTATTCTATATAATAATTACACAATATATTAATATATTATAATATATGACACATAATACATTATTACATAGAATATGGTATTCTAGTATTATTTTTGAAAAGAATATAATAACCTCAATGTGCCTCTTACATAGTTATTGACTTTACTTTCTTAATTTGTTAATAGGCTGGAGAATGGGCATTTAAAATATTAGGAGGTATTGATGAAGACACTGAATAAAAGTTGTATTAAAATTGCTTGGACTAGTTGCTGTGAGAAAACCCTAACTCTTCTTTTCTCATATTTTTTGTGTACATTTTCACTATATACTTCAGAAGTAAAACAAGGCACCATCTCTCTCTCTCTCTCACCCCCCCACCTTCTCTCTCCCTACCCTCCCTCCAGGATATTGCTATATAGCTTAGTGTGGCGGTTTGAAAAAAAAATGGCCCCCAAAGGGGGTGGAACTATTAGGAGGTGTGGCTTTGTTGGAGTGGGTGTGGCCTTAGAGGAAATAAGTATGTCACTGTGGGGGTGGGTTTCGAGTCTCCTTGTTTAAACTATGCTCAGTGTGGTTCACTGTTCACTTCCTACTGCCTGTAGCTCAAGAGGCAGAACTCTCAGCTTCTTCTCCAGCACCACTCTTGCCTGTACAGCACAGTGCATGTCCCGCGATGATAGGAATGGACTAAGCCTCTGCGATTATAAGATACTCCCAGCTAAATGTTTTTCTTTATAAGAATTGCCATGTTCATGGTGTTTCTTCACAGCAATAGAAACACTAACAAAGACAGTCAACCAGGTCTTGAATTTGTGATCCACTTGTCTTGCACAGATGTCAACGTAGTGCGCTATCATACTCAGCTTCTGACAGATGCTACCTCCCGTCCCCTCCCGTCCCCTCCCATCCCCTTCCCTCCCCTCCCCTCCCCTCGTGTATCCTTCTCTTCTCTCTCCATACCATCTTCTCCCATGGTGTCTATGTTTGCGGTATTAAAAATTAAACTTAGTACCTCTTACAGGTAGGCCCCTTTTTAATTAAGAAATGTTTTTCAAGGCAGGCTCTTAACTAAGTTTCCTAGGTTGCTTTTGAGGAGGGCACTGGGCTTCTAATTCTCTTATCTCAGCCTCTTGAGGAGCTGGGATTATAGGCCTGCATTAGCTATCCTACACTTTGTTATAGATAATTGATAGAAGATATTCAAGGAAGATGCAAAGCTGTGGAAAGATGCAGATAGTTATAAAGACTGACAGCATCACATGAGAACCCTTTCTCAAGTAATGCTTTTCCAGACACTGAGACTCATAGAATATATTTGGACTGTTTTAAATGGTAATTATATTAAAAGTAAGATCTGTATAAGACGGTGGAATCTTTGGTCTGAGGGTAATCAAGGCAAAGCACTGTGTCAAACTTTTATACTACTAATATAATTTATACTGAAAAATGATAAACAAATGAAATTTAGATTTTTAAATTCTAGCGTCAAAACTCTTTGTACTAAGAACAGACTTTTTATTTTAAAACCTGCCTCAATGGACAACTGGGTTATAGAATTAACAACTAATAAGCTGGGAAACGAGATTATGAATAGGTCTCTGAACGTGTAAGTTCAGTCTTTGTTCTGATTCTATGAGAAAGAAGAGAAGTATTTTAAAGAGGAATCACATAGAAAAAAGTAAGCCAGAAACCAATGTAATAAACATCTCAAATATATCAGTAAAACAACTGAAATACATCTCACACGATCCAAACAGTTCACATGACTTCAAATGAGTTCCTCTTGTGTTATCCCCCATATCCAACAATTCCCCGTGTACACAGATTTCTTCTGTGTAGGAGTTAATGGCAGTTTATTTCCTGGCTTATGGCAACAGTTTGAGCACTTGACCGGAGACATCATCTTACACTGTTTGTTCTTTCTTGTCCTAAGAAAGATGTTAAAATACACATACAGAGATGCCTTTGGATTTCCATAGTCAGGGCTACACCCAAAGAAAATATGGCAATAACTTTTATGAGTTTTGATAACTTTAAAATTTTCTACTGTTTTTAATATATATTTATATATATATTATATTTCACATGAAGGTATAAGTAGCTCTCTCAAGACTCTTATGTGGGTCAGCGGAGGATCCAGGAGCCTTTACCATCAATTTTCATTACTACTTCAGGACCATCCGATATATGTGTTTTAAGACTTTTTTACTCAAGTAGAAAAGTCACCAGATGTTGTTTTGAATGGAGATGTTATTGGAAAAATTTTATTACCAGAAGGGACAGCATGGAAGAGAAGACAGGCTTTCTATGAGTAAGAATTCTCAAAGCTTTGGAGGTCAGTGGGGCTTGGGTATTTGGAAATCAAAAGCTTCCCACCCTAGAGTTTGCCAGGTGGTTGTACCCATTACTAATTTCAGCTGCAGTTGTGAGAAGGATAAAAAGGAACAATAAATATTTGTGCAATGACTAGAAAAGCCAATTAGTTCTGCCCCAGTGAGAAATAATGCAGAACTTCTCATGTCTAATAATAAATTGGTTCTTCCCATGTATGTTTTAAAATGTATGTTTGCTGCACAATTTAAGTAGCACAGGAATAAGCATGTTATGTATGCTTCAATTAAAAGATATAAGGAAGACTATGAAATGCCTAAATTTTAAGAATAAAAATAAAGAAACAAGATCTAGGGGTGTATTAATTTATCCAGTCAATGACTGAGTTTTTTCTTATTGTTGTTTCTAAAACAAAGGAGCATCAATTGCATTTTTTTTTTCCGAGCTGTCTTCCCTTCTCAAGGAAGCAAAAAAAAAAAAACCAAGAACTGTCAGTTAGCAATATCATTTCACTTTTAATATCCCTGGCAACTTCACATATCATTAAGTTTTAATGATAGAAAAGTCTAATGTAATATAGGTTTTCTACATGTTGTTTTACTTCAAAGCTAGATCTGAAAGTATTAGGTGAGTTGTCCCATATTTAATGATACAACATTGCCTATACAATAACAGTCCAGTTATGTATTTGAAACACTCATTTGAATATCCTCTGTATATTGAACTATTAATTAGAATGCCATTTGTAAAATGATCCCTTTGTAAATTGATATATTTAACCTTCGTAATAAGCCTAGAAAAATTTGAAGTATAGAAAAATCAAACACTTCTTATCCTATATGTAATGATTCAAGTTCAGGAAGATTATAAAAATACAGTTGGTGATACTTAAGTGTTTGTGAGTTCAAAGGCTTTAAACTGAATCACCGTGTCATGGTGTCTTTCCAGGATTTCATCTGTTATTCATCTACCCATCCATTTATTTCAGAAAATAATTCTGCCCCCATGATAAGTCAGACACTATTTACTAAAAGTTGGGGGTACAAGAAAAGGGAAGTAGCTCAGTTCCTGCCTAGCAATTGCTCACATTTTCATGGGGAGGTGAATGGGGAGGTAAGCGAGGAATTAAAAAAATAAAACAAAGAAGTTTAGTAAAGATTCATCATGGAGGCTTTGCAAGAAGAAGTATTTATCTAAAAAGATGTAGAGGCCACCCTGGTCATATTACGGGATTTTTAATTTATTGCATTTGGACTATTGTGATTTCCCGGTGACTGTCTTAGCTGAGTGCTATATGATAAAGAAACTGGAAATGGCAGGCCTCAATGTTTCCTTCTCAGAAAAAGATGTGAGGATGGACCTGGCAGGAGGTAGAGGCAGCACCTCTCTGCCTTATTAGAAAGGGAGTGTTCTAGAAGAAAACTTGTTATGAGGAAGTGCCTAGCAGTGTTACTTCAAACTAGCAGAGCCATACTCTCTTAAAGGCCTGTTTTGAAAAGAAGGTAGCCAGTGTCACAGGAATGATCTACAATGACATGCCACCTTTTCCTTTAGAAGAGTCTGAGGGGGTAGCCAAGCAGTAGAATGCTTGCCTAGAATTTCTAAGTTCTGGGTTCAGTCCCTAGTCCTTAAAAAATGGAGCAGCCGACACAGTCCTTGGGTTCTTATTGATGACATTGAAGTCACCACTACACTCATCTTCATTGGCTCAGCATCTCTAAAATCTAATTATCATGTGTGCTGAATTTATTTCTGGAACTTGGTAGGATGGAGTCGTTTGTGGATGTTCTTAAGGGAGAGTGATGGCCAACTCACACTTCTAATTAGTCTTTTCACATTACTTAATGTCTTAGCTAAATTGCTTTTTGTTTGGTAGCCTTCCCATTTCCTCTCCTCGGCTGAATAATAAATTGCTGAGTGTTTGTAAACACCATGCTGAGGAAGAATAACTAAAACCCCCAAGTAAATGACATCCTCAATACAGAGATGCAGGCTAATTTTGCCCTAAGGGTGTTAGAAGAGAAATTATGCCTTGAGAACTGTCATCACTCCCACAATTAGACTAAGCCAGGAAAGATTCACCTTCTTGTGACATTTTCTAAGAGACAGGAAAATATTTGCATGCATGTGACAATGTGGATGCTTCATTTTAAGTCATGTCTCTCTGAAGGATAGTGTTGTTTAAAATTTCAATGTCTGTCATTTCAGGCAGTGAGATTTCCCCTAAGTCATGCAGAACTGTAAGATAATGTATAATGTCTGACATACTTTTTGATTGATAGAGTTGGGCTTAATAGCCCGAGGGGTTAAAATAGGAGTTCATAATATCTGATGTTGACATTGGAGATACCTAGACTGGGGATATTTATTTGTTGGGACCTTAACGCTTTGCTCTCTTATTTTGTGAATGAATATTATAGACTTTATGGATAAAAGGCTAGCATTAGAGTGACAGGTTTGTGATTACTATGTGATAAAACTACTGGACGCATTGCTTTTCAAGGGCAATTCTCTCCTAAAAATTCTCAGGAGAAGGTATGTGTGTCTAGAATGCTCAATCTTAGTGTGTGCTTAAAGCTTAATCTTTAGCTATATGAGTTTCCTTAGGAACTGGGATGGAGAGATGGATGAAGATGAGGGGTTGTTTTGGGGATGAGCAGTGACCTGAGTGTTTTTTCTAAGGTTCTTCTTTGAGTTATTCTTTTACTTTTCCTGCAGCAATAAACAAAATTTGTGGACTTTACTTACGCAGTTTGCTAGTAAGGAAGACATATAGTGGAAATGTGGTAGCCCTTGCTCACTCTTGGGGAAGTATGGAGGATTGGGAAGGGTGTCTCTTTGATGGGCCTGGTGTCTCACCTTTCTTGTCCCGGAGAGGATATGTCTAGGAACCTCCAAGTTATTTGGGAAAACAAATGCCCTAGTGTCAGGAGCTGATTCATTAGCCATGAGTCAACTAAAGTTCAGAATCCAACTAAAGATCAAAATTCCCTCCTTCTTCATTTTTTAGATTAAGACAGCATTCTTTAGATTAAGACAGTTCTCTGAAAAACTACACGAGAACACACTGACCTTTTTATCTAAGCACATTCTTGGTTCATAACTGCCTAAACCTTAGCCAAGTTTCAGCCTGAAGCCCCCTCACTAACCCTCCCTTCTCCTTGCACCTACAGCCCTGCAAAAGCATATATAAGCAGCCTGGAAAAAAAAAAAGATTGGCTACTCGATCAGCAGCATTTCCGACTTGTGGTCCTTCTCTGTGTCTCCTGACCTATCATTCCCTCCTTACAGGTGACTGGGACCCCGTTGAAGTCCCGCAGGTCGGGACAAAAGAATAGTTTAAAAATTTGCCAAACCTGCTTTTAAAAGATGTGTGTGTGCCCACAGATGTACTAATAATTCTGAGATATTCAGAGCACCCTTTAAAGCATGATTTAGTCCCAGTTTTTGATGTCAAGGAGATACCTTCTTATATTTTGAATATACTGTGATACTTCTTAGAAAGTTAAATTTATTTAACAATAATGACTTATTAATATATAATGTGAATTCTCAACACAATTAATTATTAGAATATGTTTTATTCAGTGTGAAGGAGGAAGGGATTATTTTTACTGAGGAATGTCTTCTTAGGAGGGTACTATCATTGCTTTCTCTCTGGTAGGAAATTAGAGCAAATTGCATTGATTGCCACATTTACAGAGAATCACACACACATCTGCCATACTTACCAACGAAATGAATTAATCATGAGATCATGCTCATTGTTCTGCCAGTATGAATTGGGATAGGTAGATGGACTAGATTTTCATATTAGATATGCTAGTTCTGAGAAGAATTGTCCTCAGCAGTTTAATACACACACCCCTGTTTGCAAAGTAGAATGATGTCTAGCGATGAGTTTGACACAGTAGCCAATGACCACGTTGTTTATAGGAATCTTCTAAAATTTTAATCTGGCCACTCAGCCACTTGAAGGGGATATTTGTGTGGATAGTGTGTCCTATTGTGTCCAAACTATGACTAGCTAGCATACCCACTTTAGGTGTGAGCCTATTCCTTATTTAAAAATTATGAAAAAAGGTTTATATGTTATAAAGAACTTTCCTCATTTATTGACAACAAAATCTGTAATTATGATGCTTCCAAAGAAGTGATGCAAGATTGTGCTCATTGGAAACATTGTATTCACTTTAGGATTCATTTCCACTTCTCTCTTCAATGTTTGTGCAAGAAACCTCTGAAAACACATCTAAAAATTATCTTCTATCTAAAAAGTGGATTTTAGGCCAAATCTCATTCTAAATAAACAAGTGTTGCATTTTAGCGTGATTTATGTTTTATAGGTAGTATTTTAAATAAGAGCATCATCATTGTGTCTTATATGTTATTTTTCTAACGACTTAGTAAAAACTTTTTATATTATTCAGTCAATAAGTATTTCTCAAAAATTTGCTGTATGCTAATCACAAAGAACACAATACCAAATTTTCAGAAAAATATCAATGATAAAGTCACTTGGGCTAAAGATGTGGCTCAGTGGTAGAATGTTTGTGTGTAAGCCCTGGGCTGGGGCCCAGCACCAAAAAACATCAAACAAACAAGAAATGAACAAACAATAAACCTAATGCAATATACTTCTGAAGCCCAGGATGCTGGCAACACATATGTGTAATCTTGTAGGCAGCTAAGTCACAGGATCATGAGCCTGAGATCAGTCTAGGCTACATACTGACTTTGAAAGCCCCTCACAAGGAAACAAAACCCAGAATGTTAAGACTTAAAATCTTTGGCCAGCTTGGAGTACAAACTTTTTTGATGCTTAAGTGTAACTCTCATTGTAGAAATGAAGGAGTGTCACATGTTTTATAATGAATCAGGGGATATACTTGTTGCTATAGATTCTGGATGCCCAAGAGGAATATAAACATTTATAAAATGTGTTGCTTACACATAGTTCCCAATAATGCTTTGTGTCTTCTTATTCTAATTAAATTAATAGTTTTGTTTTCTAGAGTTAGCTGACTACTAAGAAATGGAATCTCCTGTCATTTGGTCATTGATCAATGTCTGAGGGACTGGATAGAGCTTAGTGTCGGAGAAGCTAATATTTTGCCTCATTTCTCTTCCTCGGATGCAAATTCAAAGAGCCCATCCTCTGACAATAGTGGCAAGATTTGCCACAATTGGATTAGCAGCACTTGACACTGGAAACCCACTGGAAGCAAATCCACTAATACCAGAAAAGACAAATTAGTTGTAAAGCCCTGTGCTGCCAAGCAGAGAAGACAATGCCATCCCTCCACGCAATCAGGAGTTCACATAAAAAGCAATGGCTCTGTCTTTGCAGAGAACCTCTGAGGCAGCCTTTGCCTGTCTCCTGGCAGCCAGAAGCCACACAAATCCAGGCTTTAGAATTCACAGGAGAAGATGAGCTCTGCTCTCTTGAGGCTCATCTGGGGGCTCTATGAAAATTCTCCTTAAGACAAGTTATAGGCTCCTCAAGCCACCCAAGAGCAGTCAATACACAGTATTTGTACAATTCTAATACTGCATTCCAGGTATGGATGAAAGCATTGTACTGTTTTGATTTGTAATGTAAGAAACTTAGGGTTTTTTCTTTGAATGGCTGTTTTGTACGCTTACAATTAAGGAAGAGAAATATCAGAGAATATATTTGACTGTCTTCTGTATTATAATGCCCCCAAATCACAGCTTTGGTTTTGCAATATCCCTTACTTGCATAGTTAAAATATAGGAGGAAGACATAAGTACTTGTGGGGTTAGAAAGACTCAAAACAATTGCTTAAAAAAAGTTTTATAAAGACAAAACCAATATTACCTAAAGGGTGATTTTAAAAGTTAGCTTAAAATCTGCAGAGTGCTTGGTACAACTGTCCTATGTAGAATAATTGATACACAATACGCAACATAAATGTGTTAACCATCTAGACCCAATATTTCCCAACATGTTCTAATTTATTTTTCTATTATTTATTTGAATATATGAGACTTAATAAAGTGTTTCTTTTATTGTTTTAGTACAATATTTTATCATATCTTTTCTCAATAAATACAAATTGCTCTTTTGTTGATATGTTTCTAATGCTTAACATCTTTAAAAATGAAAATGGTTAAAGGAAAGAGTTATATGGCTTTAATTTATCAAAGAAGAAAATAAAACTGGATGGTTTTCAGCCCATTTGTCAGTAATATATGAACTATTGAAAATGATTGATGCTTTGTATGTGTTTACTTTAGATAGAAATAAAAATTTAATAATGCTCTTTATAATACAACCTAATCAAAATTTCAGTGTTTTTTTGTTTTAATGTTAGAAATTTTGAAAAACTTACACAGTAGTAATAACCTTGCTGTGGAAATGTTATTCAGCTTGGAAATAAGGGTATTATCATCTGTGGAAACACAGAAATCTGGACTGCAGTAGACTGTAAATTTCCTGCCCTGTCATTGAAGAGGCCATTGTAAAGGAGGACCTATATGGAATGGCATTTTACTGGGAAAGGGACAGTATGAGGCAGACACAAATGTCTAATGTGAGACAGTTGAATTCAGGGCATTTGAAAAAAAAATCTAAACTAATGTTGATTTCAAGGCACCAGGCTCATTGCCTTCCTCCTGGATACTTCTATTTGCTGGTAATTTTCAACTTTTTGCTAAGACTAGGACATTGTGTTTGAATGTGACTGAGTATAAAGTAGTGTGTGACTATATGTTAGAGATTATTGTCCTATGTTAAAAATTAAACTAAGTTTAAAATTTTTTTTAAGACAAAACCAATCTGACCTAAAATTCAAATCCATGCAAAATATATGTAAACTGAATTAGATACTTTTCTCCTTTTTGCTTCAGAAAATCTCTACATGGTGAACTTTATTAATGCTCTCATTTTATAGTTAAAAGCCTGAAAAAATAGAGATTGTACAATTTGTTCAAGGCCAGGAAGTGCAGAAACTAGAAATCGAAACTGAACCTTTCTAATTTATAAGCTCATGTATTAAACTAATACCTCTCTTCTTGTCCACTAAATGTGAAAGAGTCAAGCATGATGAAGCCCCAAATATATCATTGAAAACAAGATTTCTTTTGTACCCCATTTTAGATGACAGTTACACGCAAACAATAGCATCAACAAATGTTTTAGAAATATAAATTTATTTAGGGGAACACAAATTGTGAGTACTTAGTAGTGCCATGCCTGGGATGATCCTGGCAGCACTTCATAGAAACATATATATTTTCTGTAAATGACATATGAAACTATGTGTAAGTAGGATGTTGCATTGAGTTTGTGAGTTGGCTTAGCAGGTAAGGATACATGGCCCCAAGACTGACACTCTGAATTTGATCCCTAGGACCCAGATGATAGAGTGAAAAGGCTAATTTCCACAGTTGTCTTTTAACCTCTGTACGTGTGTTACAACTTATATGCCACCCTACTTAGCAAATAAAATGTTATAAAACCTTGTGTGAATGATTTTTGTACAACGATTACCTATTGTTTGTAAAAATTCTAACAAGAAATTGGTGCTGAAAACATCCAGCTCCAGGAAGCCAAAGCTGTTATGTCTGTGATGTTCTGTGGCTGACAGAATATTTATTCTCAGAGGTAACTCTTGTAAATTACATTTGCCCCTTCAGTTGCGGTGAGCTTATGATGGAGAGTGGGTGGAGAGGACAACCTGTAATTTCGGGGTGGTTGGGAGCTGGTTGCCTAGGAAACTGAGATGAACAGCAGAATGCCCACCAAAACCAACTGTCAGCAAGAGGGGATTTTCTGCTCTGCGAGTTGCTTTTCTAATTTATTCCTTATATCTTTTGCAGTATCCAATTAGAACTATTCACCCTCAATGGGCGGTTCTTGCCAAAGTGAGCCACATTAGTTAGGAGATGGCACCAAACTTTTCCTAATCAATGTGATGATAATGCAATTAAAATGGGTTTATAAGGTTGTGATAAATATGAGAATATTTTAAATATCGAACATAAAGCATTTACAACTTTTAGTGTGATTTCCACACGTACATGGTGCATATGTATGGACTCATATGCAGACGTGATTCCCATACTCACGCATACAGAGGCTTAAGAAAGACGTAAGGTGTTTACTTGTAGCCCCCTCCACTGTATTCATTGAGCTTTTCCTTAAATTCACCATTGAAGGTGGGCTAGGTGAAAAGAGAGCCCCCAAGACCCACCCATCTCTGCTCTGCAATGCTTAAATTACAGGAAGACAACAGGCCTGTCTTTGATTCATGGCCTCTGGCCAGCACAGCAAGCTCTCTAGACCACTGAGCCATCTCTTCGGCTGCACATAAAGGCAACTCTTGATCATAACTTAGCTGTACCTAAATTTATGCTCACAAAACTTACTTCTGTTTATAACATGGAAGTTTTATTTTCTATTATCCACTATTCTCTGCCCTTATGCTATTTACATGAGGTACTTTGGTGTACAGTAATTATCTTCAAGAATAACACTTAGAAATTTATAAATATTTGATGAATATGGTATCTAATTTCTCAATACTTTAAAAATATAGACATTTAATTTTTAATTTTAAATATATTATCTATGCTCATACATATTTTATAGCTATGCATATTTAATAAGATTCCAACATATGAGTTTTCAGTACAGAGCCTATGACCAGGGTAATTTCTTTTAGTTAAATCTATAATTAGATGGAATCAATCCATATTTTCTTGCCTTACTTTGCTTGATCCCATTCCCTCCCTTCTCATCTCTGCTTCACCTTATTCTATACCAACACTACTTACTCCCTTCCCTTACTCATAAGCAATCTGCATTGCAAGGTAAGTGGCCTCTGTATGCACATAATCATGAAGTATGCCTGTACATCCATGTCAAAACTAACAACAAAGCTTATGTACAGTCTCAGATGTGTGGGTTGCTCTTTTGTTGATTTCTATGACCCAACATTCCCCTATCTGTATTTCAGCAGTGTCTACTCTTTCTTTTCCCTCATCCTTAGTGAGTTTCTGCTTGATTTGTATTTGCTTCCCTGTTTTTTCAACACCCATCCTTCTAGATTCGGTCTCTCTCCTCTGCCAGAAGCTATTCATGCAACACAGTGCAGTCCTGCGTCATCCAGACGGACTAGTAGCGGTGTTCTGGTCTCTACAGAATAACTTGGTATTTTTCTCAGGTAACTTAGGGTACGTGAGAAGCAAATACTTTGGGTTTTATTCCACTGATATTCTGAGATCTATGCCTCCTCCAACAAGGACAGATAGCCTCACTAGAGCTATTTATTTGACTCTTCACTGTCAGAGCCAAGTTAATAGTCAGACATTAGTGTTCTATGCAGAGCCCTTAGAATTTATATTACAAATGAGAATATTTGAAGTCTTGTGGTTTGCCAGATGTATGGCTCCCTACTGAAGTAATAGAGCTCAGACAAGGACGGTTTCTTTCTCATGGTAGAATCCCAGGGCCACTAACATCCTATTCTGCTCGTAAGGGATAACATTGATCTTATTAGGCCATTGAAAGTAATCTCAGCTTGACAAAATGGCATACTCCCATAATACTAGGCTAAGAAGTTATTCTGGAGTTAAGCCTTGCTGAGTTTTCAGCAGAAAGAATAGAGAGGGAGGTGACAAGGACTAAGTGGTCTGGGGACCTTCCTTCTCCTCCACTCTGCTCCACAGTCTTTTTCACTATGTCTTTATAGATCTTTGGTCTATATTCAAATCACTGCTGTTTGACCAGGCTCTTGTTTCTTCTCATCTGTGGAAAGGAATGTAATTTAAAATTGAGTAATGTGTCAAAACTTGGAATTTTGTGACTTGAAATTCTTTTGGGAGCAATTCAGAAGGCTCCATTCCTGATCAATTGTGACCACGGTGCCTGATGATGCTGCTGAGGCTGGGTCTTGCATACTCAGCTGAGGACAGTCCAGCCAAGGGAGATGCAGTACACTGCGAGGGGCATTATTTACCTAGCAGGGAGCTTGTCAAGGGCTTTTAACGAAGCCATATCCAGAATAGGCTTAGGTCACAGATTTCAGTGACTAATGATCTTTGTTCCCCATTTCAGGAGTGAAATCGGAGAGTTAACATCCTGACATCTGCTTAGAGGTTGAACTAAATCCCAGGAGAAATGTTTGTAGGGAGAAACTAAACAAAAAGCAAATAAACTGAGTTAGTGAAAAAAAAGACAGAAGGGGTGGTTAATTACAGCTCAGTCAGGTGTGCTTTGAAGGCCAGTGCCCCACATTAGCAGGTAATCCCTGGGCAACTCCACCCCTTAGAAAGCACCGTGACATCACATATTATGTGCGTACACACACACACACACACACACACACACACACACACACACACACACACACCCCATATGGTTTCACCTTCAAGTCTCCCAGAAAAGCAGTTTCTGTGGGTGATAGAATGAGTCCAGATGATCTTCCAAGGAGACTAATTTTCAGAGACCTACCAACAACGTTAATGTAGAAGACTTGTTAACTCAACACTGGAAGCTTTCCCTCCTATTTTCTTAGGAAATTGTGTGAATATAGGAATCCCAGTGCTCCTTTCCCTCCAAAATTGGACGTCGAGTCAAGCATCAGCAGTACAGTAACAACTCTTGTCTTCATTACCATGGAGTTTCTTGAGAAAACTTACCTTGTGAGTGACCAAGCCACCAAGATGTACACCTTCACTCTAGACAGGTAATAAGACACTTATTCTGTAATGCAATTTCCTGTAGCTCGAGTACACAGCAGTAAGATAACATATATTATCGCTTTAGGACGGTAAAGTCCTGCTTTGTGAATTGGGATCATTTTGGGGCATCTCAGAAGAGGTTGTCTGATTTGTATGATTCATATCTTGAAATATACTTTAGTTTGTAAAGTTGGTTTGATTCCTTAAACATTCCAAATTCATAAAAGAAACATTCATCAAGGCATTTTCTTCTGTGGTTTTTATTACAGAAGGCATGCAAGAACTATCTGTTTACTATTCTTCGAAACTTTCTATTTTTAAGTTAGAGAGTAAACTACCAAAATTATATTTAGAAAAAAATAGTATTTCTCAATGGTGGCTCAAAACCAGGGTTAGAATCATCTCAAGATTAACTATTGAGTAAATTATATTATATCAGTAAATGTACCTGTACTAAATATAGCCGAATTAAATGTTTCCATAGTTCCTGTTTTTTAATGTCTTTATTGATGAAAAGTGTAATATATTCTTTGATTTTCACTTTAAACAATTATTGATTGAACAATCTATCTTATATGATGTATACATAATTGAAAAAAATATTTCTAGTCCTAGATATCTGTTTATTTAAAATGAAGAGGCTAATATGAATTGTGTATAAGAATGATTACAGAATAGATGCAGAATAATGCTGTGGACCTTTAATGAGAATTTTAAGAGAAGCTATGATTTACCTGGGTTTGAGGATGAGAGCAAAAATTTTCCAGAAATGATAAAATAAGGTCTCAACAAAGCAAAATAGAATCACAATAATCTTAAGGCTTGAACTTGAACCCAGGACCTTTAGCTAGACATATATTCTATCACTGAGCTACATCCCTACCTCCCATTCCTTTATTTTCTATATCAAAGTGAAATTTGGTCGTAAATATACATGTATGTAAAGAAAGTTGTATGTAGCAAAGAGAAATTGGAATATATGCGTAGATCACGTCAAGTAGGAATTAAGTGGATAAGCAAAAACTTGAAATAGACTCAGGTAGAGCAGATTTTTAAGAAGAAATGTACTTATTAATAATGTGTTAATATTTTCCTTTATTTTTAGAACCAAATTCATAACCTAAAAACAATATTATACTTGATCACATCAAATATGTTAAAAATTCAAAGGGGAAGTTCCCTAAAGAGTATTTATAACTTGGTTTTACAAATGAATAGCATACATGATAGACATCTACTGTCACGTATTAAAAGAATTACTTTCTTACAAAATTTGAGATGTCAATTATCGATCTCATAAATACTAAGAACAAAGCCTCATATGAGGTAAGGAAAAATATATCGCTAGCCTTAGGAATATTTTTATATTATTGAAGTAACAATAATTTCTATTTAAATAGATTATTATTATAATTCTGTAATATAAACAGCTAGCACTTTATAGCAATGGTCTTATTCACCGCATAGAGTAAATGAATAGTTTTTAAGATATAGTGCTTGTAAGAGTGGTGGAATTATTCAGTGTCTTCCTCTCCTGCACCCACACATGGTGTGGCCCCCAAACCTCATCCAATCTTCCCAAGAATAACCTATATCTTGTCAACATCTTAGTCCTTCCCCACCTCCTCCAATTACCTCACTCATGTGTTTTCTTTCATTTCTCAGCTTTGCCTCTTAACAACATTTTTCTTCTCCTTCCCTGAGGCTTTCTTTTACCCATCATGAGCTTCCTATTTTAACTGTTCTGTGTTGTTGAGATACTGAATCTTGAAGAAAACCTTTTCCTGTTCCAGGGGATTTTTTTCCCCCATAGCTATTGGTTTACAGTGAATTATTCCTACAGTTGGTGTTTATAGCACACAATTCTATGAGTAAAAACTTAGGAATGGCTTTCTTCTGGTTTGCTCAGGAGTCCACTTCCTTCTGGTGCTTAGAAGAGGAGCTCCAAGGTGTCTTTCTTCACATACCTGCAGTCTTCAGGGTGACTTCTGACTAAAGGCTCTGTCCTTTTTCTGTTTAGGTCAGCCTGAGATTCCTGACATGGGAGTTTAGAATAGAAAAGTTTCAAGATTGGAAGCTGATAGTTGTCACATAGCCCAAGCCCACAGTAGTATCACCGTTACCAGGTTAAAATCTAGCTTCATGGCCTAGATTTGAACATGACAGATATCTCTGGGTGTCATCTTTATACCTTCTTCATCATAGAACAAAGAAACACTGAGCTTCATCAGTGCCATGGTCACTAAGGTGTGGCCTTGCCTTCTCCAATTCTTGTTCCAATGTTAAGAAGTGTAGTAGAACCTGGCACACACCTTTAATCCCAGCATTTGCGAGTCAGAGGCAGGTAAATCTCTGAGTTCATGGTGATCCTGGTCTACAGTGTGAGTTTCTGGACAACCAGGCTCACACAGGGAAACTCTGTGTCAGAACCAAACCAAACCAAACCAAACCAAACCAAACCAAACCAAACCAAACCAAACCAAACCAAACCAAACCAAACCAAACCAAACCAAAAAAGAAGTGTAAAGGAAGCCTGAATATGTTTAAATGGTATAGATAATATGCTAGAATATTTTCAACAATGTGTGTGTGTGTGTGTGTGTGTGTGTGTGTGTGTGTGTGTGTGTGTGTTGATGTGCCTGCTGATGTGTGTGCATATGGAGGACTTTCCTTGGGTGCTTTCTACCATTTCTACTGTTCTGGAACTTATTAGGTAGGTTAGGCTGGCTGGTCAGTGAGTTCCAGAAATCTAGATGACTGTGTCTACTGTTAGAATTACAAGCACATGGCACACAAATGGCTTTAATATACAGTTTCTAAGAATCAAACTTGGGCCCCTCTCCTTGTCTGGCAGGCTCTTTACTGACAAACTCTCCAGTGCTTAACAAACTGACAAGTTATTTGCTTTTGCTGTCTCTGGAGTTGTCCTAAGGGCATATGCAGAAAAGGAAAAACAACATGTTCACAAAATCTTCTGTGTCTCAGTAAGGAGTGAGAGACTGGCCATTTCCAACAGATAATGTCGATAAAAACAGGGGAGTCGTAACATTTCCTCTTGAGAAATGAAGACTGGGCTTGATGCTTCATGAGAGCCACACACTACTAGTGAAAGAACAGCTAGAGGTTCAGCGGTACAGATGTCAGAAGTACAGATGCCTTTTGGAGTTGATGCTAACCACGGATTGGCACCAGATATTAACTCTGAAAATAGATGTGATGTGTTGAGTATTTGATTTCCCATTGCCCAAATTCACACGTTGACACCTGAAGGTCCAGTGTGGGTTTACTACAAATATGGAGCTTCATGCATTGGCACAGGTGACCACTTCCTAAATATAACAGCAGTAGGACAGACACTAAGAACAACAATCAATAAGTGGGACCTCTTGAAACTGAGAATCTTCTGTAAGGCAAAGGACACAGTCAAGACAAAATGACAGCCTACAGACTGGAAAGTGATCTTCATCAACCCTACATTGGACAGAGGACTGATCTTGAAAATATATAGAGAACTCAAGAAACTAGAGCCCCAAACCTAAGTAACCCAATTAAAAACTGGAATTCAGAGCTAAAAAGGAATTCTCAAAGAAGAATTGTAAATGGCTAAAAGGCACTTTAAAAAAATTGCTCAACACCTTTAGCCATCAGAAAAAATGCCAATAAAAACAACTTTGAGATACCACCTTTCACCTGTCAGAATGACTAAGTTCAAAAACATAGATGAAAGCCTCTGCTGGAGAGGATGCAGAACAAAGGGAACACTCCTCCGTTGTAGGTGGGAGTGTAAACTTGTACAGCCACTCTGGAATATAGTATGGTTATTCCTCAGAAAACTTGGAATCAATCTCCCTGAGGATCCAGCAATACTACTATTGGGCATATATCCAAAGGATGCACATTTGTAACTCAAAGGCATTATCTCAACTATGTTCATAGCAGCATTATTTGTAGTAGCAAGAACCTAGAAATAACCTAAACATCTCTCAATGGATTAACAAACTGTGGTATATCTACACAATGGAGTACCAATCAGCAGTAAAAAAAAAAAATGACATCCTAAAATTTTCAGGCAATTGGATGGACTTGGAGAATATCCTCCTGAGTGAGGTATCACAAGCCCAGAAAGATAGGCATGGAATGTACTCACTCATAAGTGGCTTTTAGACAAAAAAGCAAAGAATACCCAAGCTGCAAACCAAAACCCCTGAATAGTTTGGGATTAGAAGGAATTTAAGAGAGACATCCAGAGAGTCCCATAAGAAGAGAAAATAGAGAAGATCATCTTAGCAAATTGGGGTCATAACGGGTCGCAACCAAGAAGAATGGGAACAAATCTTGAAAGAAGGAGATGGCTGAGTGAGAGGAACAAAGAAGGAGATGGAGGGAGATGGATATCTCAATAGAGGGAGCCAATGTAGGTTTGGAAAGAGACTGGGTGCTAGGGAAATGTCCAGGAACTCACAGGATGTCCCCGGCCAAGTCTCCAAACAATGGTGGAAGGGGTGCCTAAATGGAACTTCCCCTGCAATCAAATGAGTAAACACCCTAGGTGCCTTTGCAGAATCTACATCCAATGGATGTGGAGGTGAAGATCCATGGCTGAGCACTGGGCAGAGCTCCTGGTACAGTTGAGAGCAGGGGAGGAGAGTCTGTATGAGTAAGGGGATAGGGATTATGAGGATGTTTCCCATGGTGATGGCTGGTTGGAACTTTGAGGAGTTCACTGAATCAGGAATTGCCATTGGAGACCCATCAGGAGGGGGAGCTGGGCCCTTTGGGGGTGGGAAGCTTTCGACTGCCGTGAGTGTGTGGAGTCACGAGGGGTAGGATCAGACTGTGTTCCTGTTCATATCCTGGCACCTTGGAGTCCATTCCCTATGGAGAAAAACCTAGCCCAGCATTGACTTTGGGATGAGTGAATCAGATGTGTCCGGAGTGGATGTGCTGTGCTGGGCTGGACTACCTTGGAACTTCTTGCCCTTTTGGGGGAGGGGATGGGCTGATGGGGAGGGGCAAGGCTGAGAGCTGGCTGGAAGGGATGGGGGGGAAAGGGGAGCAGAGGGGATACATTGATGATATGACTTTTTTTTAAATGAAAATAAAATTTTTAAAAGGAAAAAAATGCAAAGTAAAGCTTGGGGGCACTCTTTCAAAACTTAGCAATATGTGGGTATCCACAAAGCCAACATGGTGGCTTTGGTCATAAAGATACAACGTTCTGTTGTAGTAGATAAACAAAAGATAAAATGTGTGTCTTCTTGATACAGTTTCTTAAAGGTATGACAACTCTAAAAAACAAACAAACAAACAAAAAACAGAATATGTGGCTTCTAAGGATGTAAAGAAGTTTAAATGTCATTACATATGATAAAGCCAAGGATCTTGTTTTCTCCTTGTTTGTGTACAATGAGGAAAAGCAATAAGGGACATCTGAAGGCAGCTACAATAAAGCCAGTAGGAATAGGAAAGCACCACTGCAGATACTAACCATCAAACTGACCATGAAGTCGTAGCCCCAGATCTGTGAGAAGATAAATTTCTGTTAAGTTATCCGTGATGTGATGTTTCATTGAAGTTCAAGAAGACTAATGCAAGCCACAAATGTAATTGAACCACCTAAATTCTGGAGTCACTTATATCTTAGGGCATTTTTGAAAGCAGTGGAGAAATTGGGAGCCAATTAAAGAGCCCAAACTCTGGGTGAGAATCAAGTATAGACAGAATAACCATATGCTTAACAGTGAGGCCATGGAAAGAGTCAAATAACAAGGACAGCTAAAATGATGGCCACACTTGGAGGGAGAGGAAAGGATAAAGACACATGTACAAGGATCGGTCTCCTCGAGAAACACAGGATACACAGGCATGGAAAAAGAGGGGAATCAGAGACACTGCTGAACAGAGAAAGCCAAATCACCAAATAAAAAAAAAAATACCCCTCCCTTACATAGAATCAGTATCCAGCATCATGACAATACATATTTGAAATATTTTGGTTTTTAACAAAATCATGAGACACAAAGACACAGTGAAAATGTATAAATAATTTTTAAAAATCCATTAATAAGACGCTCCTTTAAAAGGGTCTAAATGTTGGCTTTAAATTCAAATGTTTTAATAGCAGCTGTTATAATACATCAAAAGAACAAGATGTAATTATGTTTAAAGGATTAATGAGAGACTGAATGGCAATCCACAAATAGTTGATACTAACAAAGAAACAGAAATTATAACATCATAATGTAAGTCCTAGGGTGCAAAGGCATAAGTAAAACAAAAAAAATCGCCAGAAGGGCCTAATAACAGACCCTTTAGATTAGCTGACAAAACAAAAATCCAGTGTTCTTGACAATAAAGCTATACTTATGATGTATTTACTGTAATGTAAATAAGGAAAACTGTTAAAGGAAAATGAATAGAATATTACAGAAACGTGGAATATTGCCAGGTTTACTAATTTATACATAATAGAAATACCACAGAGAGAGAGAAAAATCAATATAAATGTCTTTAAGCAATGCCCTCCCCAATTTGATGTATATTAATTTGTAGTTCCTTTATACTTGTTGGAAGGACTTGATGGTCAGAGGCAATGGAATGTCATGGCCTGGCCGCTCTTTCCAAAGCTCAGTAACAGGAGGGTTCCCAATCCCTGAGAGACTTCCTGCTCTTTAACTATCCTTATCAGAGAATGTCTCCAGGCCTGGAGGACTAACCCTATCTGAAAACTGTCTCTAAGCCTGGATGTCTGACTTGTCCCCATCATGTCTCTTGGCATAGTTTTTCTATTAGAAGTCTTTCCCCTGCTGCAATGTGATAACGAAGAATTGTACCAGGAGACACTATATGACCCTACTGCCACATACAAAACCCTATGATAGGCGCTCGCTACTTAATGCAAATTAGGGTTAGTCCCCAGGCTCCCCGATGCTATATATTTCCTATACTCTGCAATAAAGCTGAGCTGATTTGCTGAGTTCATATCCCAGAGAGCTATGTCCATCATGTCCATAGCCCTCAGAACTCTGTTCACTGCTTCTGCTCCCTCCACCCTCGTTGATCAGTGATTCCAATGGAAGAAGGAGAATCCTGTAGTGCTTAGTGAAGTATAAGAAGAAGCAAGCAGCAGGGTGCGGAGGTACACAGCTTTATTGTCAGCACTCGGGAAGCAGAGGTAGGTGGATCTCTATGAGTCTGAGGCCAGTCTGGTCTACATAGTGTTCTGGGATGCCTGGGGCTACACAGGGAAACCTTGTCTCAAAAAATTAATTATTAATTAATAAAAAGAAGAAACAAGCAGATTTATACTCTTGACATTTCATACTAAAAGATTTATTTCATGTGTTGTATGATGTTTCTGGCCAGGAGTTTCTGGTCTAGCCTTGTGGCCCAGACTTTCAGACCCACAGTCCCACAGTCCCACTGAAACACACAGACGCTTATATTAATTATACACTGATTGACCTAGGGCCCAGGCATATAACTTGCTAACTCTTTACCCTTAATCTAACCCATGATTCTCATCCTGTTTAGCCATGAGAGCTTGATACCTTTTCTCAGAGAAGCATAGTTGTCCTCTGCATCTTCTGGCTTGTTTGGCAACTCTGTGGCATTTCTGTCCTGTTCTTCCTGTTCCCAGAGTGTTTTCGTCTGGTAGCCCCACCCACAATTCCTGTCTACTTTCAGCCAATCAGTGGTTTCATCAAACCAGTAGCTGAGACAATTGTTCACAATGTTACATAATTCCACTACATTTCCCCCTTTCTGTTTTAAAAGAAGAACTCCAAATCTAATTTCCTTTGTATATTTTTTCTCTATTATCTATAACACCTTGTAATCAACACCGTCAACAAAGAAAAACATGCATAATCCATTTTTTTAGAGGAATGTAGGTATCATTCTCTAGCTACTTCCTCCTCAATCAGGGCATTGGCAATCCCATGGGAATCTAAGGAAAAATTTAGGATTATGGACAAGTCCCTAGTGAAATATTCTGTGAGACTGGGTCAGTTCAGCCAGTCTCCTTGAAGCTGTTTTTGGATGCAGAGCTGATAGGAAACTTCAATAGAGGTGCCCTGAAATTCTGAATCATCTGGGGCCATCCATTTCCATTGGAGACTTTTCAGGGGTGGTCTTCCTTGATCAAACCTTATTTTCTTTAATCAGAAATAAATACACAGCCTCTCATTTTTAGTGAAAATAAAAAGAAAACCACTTTTCCAAAGTAGCATATCTTTTGATTTCAACTTTAAAGTCAACTCATTTACAAAATATACAGGTTGAATTAGACCAGCCAAATTTGTAATCAAATGACTTTTAGCAACTTTTACTACTTTATTTGTAGTCAAATAACTTAAAGACAAGACAATAACATACAGTATCCAGACACTCTTTGTAATTTCTATCTTTATGTATCTAATTATTTTTTTCTCTATTTCTTTTTTAAGGACTTTCTTTACCCTTTTTTCTTTTTTTCCCCCTCTCTCAAGCAAATGTATATATTTTTTTAACACACTCTAAACCATTTGGACTTTTTTGAAGCTGTCTTTACTGTATATCTTTTATTTCTTATCTCTTTCTGTTTCTGACCACACCTTTGCTTGGTTAGGGTGAAGGATTCTACCCAGCTCCTTCTATTTCTTTCTGTTTCTGACCAAACCTTTAATCTGCCAACGTGTGGCTAATGATTAAAGGTTGGTAGGATGGGTGGCTGGCTCCACCCAGATCCTAGTCTAGCTTCGTAGAATTTAGCTTTTTAGCAGGGGTACTGGTAGAACCCACAATTACCACTCTGGGGAATTTTAGGATCCATATAACCACCAAGTAAAGCACTGCCATCTACTGCTCATTGACTCCATTTAAGTATTTGGCAGCAGGGTCTCTTAAAAGACTCACAAGTGTTTTTCCTCTAAGGCTAAATCAGGAAGCTTCTCTTAAAAAAAGCTGCACCTCCGCTTGCTTCCAGCAAGCAAACACTGCTGCTACTAAGAATTAGTCTTTGACTCTGTTTCTTTTCTGTCTACATAAACAGGAAGCTTAAATACATCATTTTAAACTTGTTACTTAAATCTAGGCTACCATGAAACTTCAGGAACTGGCTATGCTAAGCTGTACTCCAAAAGACTACTTTTTTTTTTTTTTTTTTTTTTTTTTTTTTTTTTTTTTTAAGCTCAAGCCCACACACCTCACCAGGGCATCTCTGTACCATGGCTCATGTGAGAGACACAACCCAGAAGCTGTTTTTTTTTTGTTTTTGTTTTTGTTTTTTGTTTTTTGTTTTCAATTCTGTACTGTAGAACCTTTTAAATTCTCTCTCCAGCTTTATGTGGGTATATATTACCCACATTGGGCTGCCATATGTTGTATGAGGTTTCTGGCCAGGATGTCGGTCTAGTCTCATGGCCCAGATTTTTCAGACCTACAGTCCCATAGTGCCACTGAAACCCACAGACACTTAGGTTAATTGTACACTCATTGACCCGGGACCCAGGCATATAACTTGCTAGCTCTTTAAACTTAATCTAACCCTGTTCTTATCTTGCTCAGCCATGTGGCTTGGTACCATTTTTTCTTAGAGCAGCATAGTTGTCCTATGCATCTTCTGGCATGTTTGGCAACTCTATGGCATTTCTGTCCTGTTCTTCCTGTTCCCTGAGTTTTCTTAGCCTGGTAGCCCCACCGACACTTCTTGTCTGCTTTTGGCCAATCAGCATTTCTTATTAAACCAGTAGCCGGACAATTGTTTACAGTGTTACATAATTCCACTATACACATGCAGGCACACATGAACAGTTGAGTGCAGATGCCTGGAGAACCCAGAATATGGTTCTGGGTTCGCTTGGGCTTGTAGTACAAGGTTTCTGGCCTGGACTTTTGGGCCTAGCCTCAAATATCATGTATATCACCCACAGACCCGCAGACCCTCAGAGACATACAGATTCTTACTATAGTTTTAGGCTGATCAGCCTAAGGCCCAGGCATATAATTTGCTAACTCTGTACCCTTAATCTAACCCATAACTCTTCTCCTGTTCAACCATGTGGCTGGGTACCTTTTCTTAGAGCAGCATAGTTGTGCTCTGCTTCTTCTGGCTTCTCTCTGGAGTTCTGCCCTGTGCTTCCTGTTCTCAGAGTTTTCTTAGTCTGGTAGCCCTGCCACACTTCTTGTCTGCCTTTGGCCAATCAGCACTTTTTTATTAAACCAGTGGGTGGGACAATTATTTACAATGTAACAACATAATCTCCTACATATTCCCTTTTCTCTTTTTAAAACAAAAAGAACTTCAAATTTAATATTCTTTTTTCCCCTTATCTATAACAACTTATAAACAACACTGTAAATAAACACAAACATCCATAATCCATGTTTTGGGAATGTGGGCATCGCTCTCTAGGCTACTTCCTGCTGAATGGGGATGCTGGCAATCCCATAGAAAGCCAAGGAAAAAATGTAGAATTATGGACAAATCTTTAGTGAAGTAGTCTGTAAGGCTGGGTCATCTCAGCCAGTCTCCTTGAAATTGTTCTGGATACAAAGGGCACACAGGGGCTGGAGTTATAAGTGGTTGTGAGCTGTCTGACTTGGTAGATAGTTTTGAGCCCTCATATATATGTTCAGAGATGAAACCCAGTTCTTCTGCCAAAGTACTAAGCACACTCCCCCCTGAGCCATCTCTTCAGCTCCAAAGAGAATCTCCTAGCACTCCCTAAAATAGAATGTCATAATTATGAAGAAAGTCTGTCCATATTTCAGAGTATGTATAAGATCACAATGCACAGACTCATTGCTTCTAGTCAACACTGCACTGTGTATTCTAGTCAGAACTTTCATGCAAGAAAACAAACTGAGCAACATCAAATTAGAAAGGAAAAATAAAACTGCAAATGATAACATATTTTAGATATAAAAATATCAATGAATATACTAAGAAACTTTAGACTTTGTAAGTTCAGTAAAGCAGTGGTAAACAATACATATTAATGTATATTTTTGTAGAGGAATAGCAAAACACATAGAAAAAAAGGTAAGAAAGCAATCCTACTTACAATGGCATACAAAGAATATAATGCTTAAGAATTAATTACAAATGAGCAAAGAGATGGCTCATTGGTAAAGGGCATTAGTTGCTCTTTCAGAGGACCTGGGTTTGAGTTCCAATACCCACATGGCAGCTTACGACCATCTGCAACTCTAGCTCTAGGAGATGTATTCCCTTCCTCCGGCCTTTGTAGATACCACATACATGTGATGCTTGGGCATACCTGCAAGCAAAAAACACCCATACTCAAATTAAAAATAAAAAATAATTTATTAAAAATTAAAATGTCCAATTTTGTACTAAAATTGAAAAACACTGTAGAAGTTATACAATTCAGTGAGAACTACCTCATGTTTGTATGGTGGTTGAATTAATACTGTTAGGATGTCAGATTTCAAAAACTGATATGGGAATTTAATGTGATCAACACACAACACATACGGAGTCTTTTACGAGAAATTAATAAGTAGACTCCACATTTTATATGCTAACAGAGGGAAATTATAATGGGACAATGGTCCTCAAAAAATATGGAGGTCTGTCTTAATTAGTGTTTCTACTGCTCTGAAGAGGCACTGTGACTGTGGCACTTCTTATAAAGGAAAACATATGGGTTCAGATGGTTAGTCTATTATTGTCATGGTGGGAAGCATTGCAGCACACAGGTAGACACGTTTCTGGAGAGGTAGCTGAGAGTTCTACATCTGAATAGAGAAGCAGCAGAAAGAAGGAATGAGCCATCAGGCCTTACTAGAACACACAGCCCATGATCGTAGGGGCTTATGTAGCTATACTATGACATGCACATAGATTACATGGGATGCAAGACCCTGGAGTGACTAGTATTCTGCCTGCATACTGATAGCTGGTATATAGCCTTGGGACTCCAGAAGTGCCTGGAAAATGCCAGAAATTGTAACAACCATATCATAATGCAAAATGAGTTTACTTCAACTTCAAAAGTCTCCATATTTTATAGCAGTCTCAACAGTGTTTCAAAGCCCTAAGTTAAAAATCTCTTCAGAGACTCATGGCAAACTTTTCAACTATAATCCCCTGTAAAGTCAAAATAAAAAAAAGCGTATTATATACTTTGAATATACAATGTCACAGGAAATGTTCCAAAAAGAGATTAAAGGAAGGATAGTGAGGAAATACTGGACCAATGCAAGTTAAAAAACTATCTGGGCAAACTCCAAACTCTGCATCTCTATACCAGATGCCAAACACACCTCAGATCTCCAGCTCCATTCAGTTTTGTTTAATGAACCCACTTCTTTCTCTCTGGATGTTTTTGCTTCCTGTTAGCTGCTTTCACTACCAGGTGTCCTACAGCCATGGCATCTCCAATCATGGGGTCTCTAAGGCAGTTCTGACTTTTCCTTCACAGCTTCTTGCAATGGCCTCTCTGGGCTTCCATGAAGGAGCACCCTGACACATGCCTGCCCTCAGTGGCTTTTCTTAGTCACGGAAGGAGATTCCATCCTCCTTTATTGTATCCTTGATGCCAAATCCAGAACCTTATGTCAGAGTTGTCTAGTTCTGCTGCTTAGTGGGGCTGGAACAAGGCTTCCTTGTTCAAGTACATTTTGACAACTCTTTGTCTTTATAGACTGTCTAAGCTTGGCTGTCCTGGAACTGCTCTGTAGATCAGGTGGGCCTTGAACTCAGAGATCCTCCTGCCTCTACCTCTCCAGTGCTGGGATTAAAGGTGTATGCTACTATTCCCAGCCCTAAACTTATCTTTAATTCTTTTTCACAAGTTGGAAGCTTAGCTGGATGGGATCTTGCCCTGATGTCAACACTCCTTTTATTTCATTTAGCATCAGGATTTGCTTTAATCTGTTTACACTTTCTGGTATCCCTTTTCTCCTCAAATTGTACATTTTATATTTTTCCTAGTTCAGCTTGTTCCTTTTTTATTATAGATCTGCATATGCATGATCACAAATAGCAAGGCAACACAGTCAATACTGTATGGAGATCTTCTATGCAAAAGTCATTAAACTGTAACTCTTTAAGTTAGCCTCAGGAAGACAGTTTTGGACAAGGGCCAATTCTTTGCCATTATATCACAAGAATTTGACCAGGTCACATACTTAAATCTCTCCCCCTCTGAAACTTATTAAATTGGGTCCCTATAGTTAAAATCATGCCCAGAACCATTGTCTTCCATTCTCCTACTAATATGATCCTCTAAGTCTTGCTTAAAGTATTCAACTGCTTTCCTAATTCAACGTCCCAAAGTCCATATTTTGTCAAACAGAAATAAGGTCAGAACTATCACAGCAATACCCCAGTCCCTAGTACCCTCTTTACAAGGTGTCACATACTCTGCTTTAAAAAATTAACACAAAGTCAATCCGAAAGCACCTGGTTATCCCCATGATAGTTTTGTCACTATTACACCAGGGAGAATATTTGTCTGTCTATCCAGCTAACTCACACACACACAAAAGTTAGACACATACACACAAAGACAAACGTAGAAAGAGAAGAAGGATTTCAGTAAGAGGGAGAGATGAAAAAGGATAGTATAGGATAAAAACAACTAAAATTCATTATGTGCATGTATAAAACCATCAGAGAACAAAAATACATTAAAAAAGCAAATGCATAGTTAAGTTCATAACTTGTGATACTAGCATAAATACACAGACCAGTTGGATGGGCCGATTGTCTTTCAACAAGGTTTTTTCAACAAATACTTTTTAGAAGAACTGAAAATTCACATGCAGAGTAATTAATTTGTATATTTCTGACACCATACTAAAACATTTTATGAAAATGGATCATAGGCATTAAGGTAGGTGCCAAAATTATACAATTATAAATCTTCTAAAAGAGAACATAGTGATAAACTTATGAATCTTGGATTAGCCATGCTTTCTTGATAAGATACTTAAAGTGCAGATGTTAAAAATGTATACATTCTAAAACCAAAAGGAAATATTTTATTCTTCAAACAATACTATAGAAACCATTGCCTGCACCATGTTGGTTGGGGCAGTGGTGGTGGCAGTGTAGAATTTGCTCTATTCTCAGCTCTAGGAGGCACCATGGTTTGGTTTAGGCTGCTATATGAAATGAGGTCTAAGCTAATATTCCTCTAGGTATAGCAGTTCATGAGGATTTCAATCTATGACGTGTGGCAAAGTATCTCCCTCCTGATGGGAGCATGCGCCGGGGTTCTCGTATCTTAGCTTTACCAGGAAGCAGAGAAAGAGACCAAAATCAAGGAGAAGTTATGAAACTCATAGGCTGGCCCTAGAGCTTACTTTTGTAGAAAAATATCATACTTGAAAGCTCCAAAGTAGTCAGAGGCTAGAGACCAAGAGTAGAGACACTTGAGCTCATCAGAGACCTCTCAGACTCAAGCCATTGCAGATAACTTCACTTGCATTTGAAAACACAGGAACCCAACCTGATAAACTCTGATAACCCTTCCAGGACAGGCGGAAACTCAAGGAGGGTGAAGAAGAGCTGAGAAGGAGGGGAAAAGCTCTGGAGCCCTGTCTGTGATGGTCGCCGGGTTCCTCTAGGTGTTTCCCATAGCAAAACAAACATTTCTCATGTATTAACTTTTCAGAACAATGTTTGCTTCCTTTACGTAGAACTCAAAACATTCTAACCAATATTGACTCTCATTGAATCAAAATATATATTTATATTTTGCCCAATAAAATATCAATAATTGCATATTGGGTGTATAATTATCAGTGATTTTTCTCTGCTTTGTGCTTTTTTTTTTTTGTAATTCTAGCTTTCCCATAATGATATGTATTTTTTTCAGAAAATTAAAATACGACAATAATTAGAGTGATCCTAATACTTATTAGCTAAGCCAAAATCATCAGACTTTTAATTCCACATGGTGATAATCCAAATGAAATAAGTCCTCAAATAGAAGCTAATTTAAATTTTTTACTTTCGGAATTAGAAATGTAAAGTTCCTAATTCTGAGAACCTAATTAGTGCTTTCAAATAAGCTTATTGAATTAAAATAAATCCGGTTAGTTCAAGATCTATGGACAGTGTCACCTGCACCATCATATTAGGTGCACTGATACCGGGACAGCACCTCGTCTGTGGCATGGTGGGAATACAGTAGGGCTTTGCCTCCTCTGTTTCAGTCTATTTGACTTTAGAAAATCGTCTCTCTGAAATTTACTTATCCCAGTCAAGAAACTATGCAATTGACTTAAACTTCACCAATAATTTCTGCATCTATGATCCTCTGGGACTTCCCAAGTGGAGTACTATATTGGAACAGGAACGATGGTTACTATCTTGGGATGCACAAGTAGAATCTAGCTTTCATCGTAATAGTGAGTATTTGGTAGAGGAAATGGTTGGTCACATATCTGAGGGTCACCATGGATTCTCAATACTAGACAAATATTTTGACCTACTGATGTATACTTGTTATACCTTACAATCTACTCTGATGCTGATGGTGGTGAGTTCTGTTCATATCCAGAGTCTTTTCTTGAAACAATTAAGACTTGCCCTTAAATATTTCTATTTCTTTCTTTCTATTCTCTTAGCTCAGCTAAAGTAGTGATTGATAGGAGCTTTGAATTCAGAAGGAAATGCAAACATAGCTCTGAATTGTAACTCTTTTGCTAGTTTGCCTAAGAGTTTGTCCTAAGAGCCACATTGAGAGTGAGTAGGGCTGCCAGGGAGGTGTGTGTTTGCAACCGTGTTCACTTCTTGCTCCTGTCTAAACCACCCTCAACAGAGAACTTCAGCAGAAACCTGTGAATAAAGATCAGTGTCCTGGAGACAAGCCAGAACAGCCAGAGGCAGGAAGCATCTATCACTGCCACCGAAGCTTCAAGGCCACAGAGAACAACAGGTCGAGCAAGCAAGTGCATGCCAAGTGGAGACTCTGTGCCGCGTCAGCATTATGTTTCATCTTTATGGTGGCAGAGGTGGTAGGTAAGTGCTGCCCAGGAAAACTGACAAAACCCTGCAGCACAAGGACAACAAAGTTGTTCTTAAAAAGGAGTATAGAATACCAGTAGGCACATAGTAGGCAAGTTGGAAAAGAGAAGCAAGCCAAAATCCATCATTATGTCACATTCAACTGATGACCTCTAATAACACCATGGGGCATTTCCTATAGTACATCTTTGATGCACAGTTTATGAGGATTTTTTTTTTAAATGTAAGTGGGGCAATGCTGAATGCTCTTGTCTATCCTCTCAAATATTTAAAAATATATTTATGCCCAAACAATACATTCTACTGTAAATCACATAAGCATTTCTGTATTATTAGAAATTGGGGTGATTTTTCCTGCTCCTAGCCTATACAATGAAGAAAATCTTGATAAAATTCTGCCTATCCTTCTATTTAATCCCTTGAAAGGGATTCTAAAAAGGGAAATAATAAAAATAATTGGTTGAAAGACATGAACATTTTTCTTACTTCTTGAATTATCCTGTCAAATTTATATCCATCCAGACACTTGAAATGATTCACCAGTATGGAAGCTCTTCACGAAAATGATTTTTCATCCAACTCTTTATAAACTTTTTGTTGAGACTGGAGAGATAGTTTGGTGGCTAAAATCACTTGCTGCTTTTTTCAGAGTTCAGTTCCCAGCACCCATGTTGGACAACTCACAACAATCTGTAAATATACTCTGATGCCCTTTTCTGGCATTCAGAGGCACAGGGAGAGGACAGTGGGGGGGGGGGAGGAAGAGAGGGAGAGGGAGAGAGAGAGTCTTTGTTGTACATATGAATGCTTTAGTATTCATTGCTTTTGTTGTGAGTTAGAATATTTCACACACTTATTACTGGAATGTGCTCACTCCTGCTGTACAGCACCTTCCTCCCCCTTATTGTCTGTTTAGCTGAGAATTGCAAATTGTTTTATTGATCTCTGAGATCTCCTTGTATGTTGGGATGTTAAGCCTGGGCTATATTGTTTATAATTAAGATTTTAATTTGCCGCCTACCTTTTAGTTTGTGTTTTCATTTGCGAAGCTTTAAATTTTCTGGAGGCAATTTAGGTCTTGAGTATAGGTAACTGGAAACTTTCACTCTGAGGTGACTGGGTTTTGCTGTTGTTGTTCTGTTTTGTAAGTTGGAAATTTCCACCCACTGAAAGAATCAGAGCTTTTAAAAGCATTTTCTTCAGTTTTTGCATGTAAAATTTGATCTTTTGAATTCTACAAGAACTAAAATACCTTTTCTAAACAGCTAAAGAAAGTTTCCAGTATCGTGAATAATAATTTTCCCATTGATAGTCAGTATATTCTTGTCATGAATTAACCTTTTATAAGTAACAAAGTGTGTTTCTAAGGTTGTTCATTGATCTGAGTTCCTACTCCATGGTAATAACATAATTAATGTAGATTTAAATATTATAATATCTACTGTCTTCTCTACTTAGCAGAAATGTATAAAGGTTACTCATTTATGTTTTTTTAAAAATTAAACACAAGACTAATTCTGTTCTCACCTGATCTAATTATAATTTTATTGGCATGTAAATTAATAGAAAACTATAGATGATTTATTAATAATTGAAGTTTAGCTGTAATTTTCTGTTTCGGCATTTTTCTAAGATTTTTAAAATCACAATTGAATATGCTAATATGAGAAGTTGGTTTTTAATAATCTTATTTTAATAAGTAAACAGTATGGTTTGTTATCATCTCTTCCTTTTCAGGAGGATATCTGGCCCCAGAAAACTTTCCAGGTTCTCTTTGCTATGCTTCTTAGCTTTTTCTCGTTTGTTGGCAAGCTCAACATTTCTACTTCTCCAGTACTTTCTTCTTTCCTCTGTATTTTTTCCATTTAATGGAAAATTTCAAAATTATTGTTACAGAATGGGATACGATGGCCTCATATTTGAGTTACCCAGCCTGAAGGTTTTGTTTTATTTTCTCCAAATATGTAAAAGAATACTGTAGGTTACCTATACTTGGGATAACTATTACTTTGCAATCATGTTACCTCTACCTGTCACCCTGTTACCGATGCCTTAGGATCTTCTTTTGGTCTGTTTCCTAAAGGGAAGCCTAAGTGAGTAACAGAAGAGCAGAGGAAAGTAGGCTCTCCCCAGCTCCTTTTTGCAATGTATTTTCTAGCTACCAAAATAAGCTGTTTTTTTCCTAGCTGTATTCAAACTTTTATAGTTTTTGAAAAATCAAATAAAATCTTAGATTTATGAAATCCAAAACAACCACAGTTTTGATACACAGCATTCTAGTCAAAATTTATAAAGATAGTCAGTACTAGACAATTTCTATATCAAATGCTATATCTTTTGAGGAAAGAGATTGGACGTTTGGTAGAGTTGCAAGATTACTTGCTGTAGCAATAGGTGGTTTCAATCCTCTTGAACTCCACCAACATCTCACAAAAAGGCTTTCCCCTTTCCCATCTTGTAGCATGAAGTTGTGTAACTTGTAGTCTTTATTTCATTCAGCTCGACTTCTCTCATTCCTAATTTGCTATTTGCCATTTTGTTCCAAAATGTTTTTCGTGAGGCAGGCATGGGCTGTCCACGTGGAGTCCTCCTTACCCTCCTTAGCCCAGTGTAGCCAACTGTGTGAGCTCTACTCTTTAAGTCAGAAGGGATTTCTTCAGCAAAAAAATATAGTGGATACTGACTGATACTTAGCCCAGTTTGGAGCTGTATCAATATCAGACTGATTGTTCTAAATATGGCTCTTATCATGCTATATCCATCTTTAAAATTCTCCAACATCTTTCTTTTGCTTGAAATGTTATTGAGCATGGTTCTAAACTGTCAAGAGCACGTGCAGCTGGAAAAGACTGGTTCAGAAGCTGCTTGTATGTTTGACCCCACTCTACTCTCCCAAATGAAAAGTGATCAGTATATTGGAAGTTTCTGGTATCTAGGACAAATGAAAAGACAATTCTTTCTTTGTATTTTCAGATATCCATTATCAGCTTGCAATATAAATTAATACATTTTCTCTCATCACATCCTTACATCTTTAGTCTAACTCAGATTATTCATTTTCTGCAAAATAATCCGTAGGCTTTAGGGTCCCAGTAGTTTCTGTCTTTTTCTTTTTCTTAATACAGAACTCTTCTCTCTATTCCATTCTCATCAAAGTTCTAGCCATCACTCAAGATTCCAGGCCACAGGACACCTATTCCTCAAAGTCAGATAAAGCAATGATTATTATCTTAAGAGAACCTGGGAAGTCTTTCTTCAGGATATAGATTCTGAGCAAGGCCTTGAAGGTTCCCAAATGAATTGAGAAAATCTCTTTGATAGAAAGCTGAAAATGATGTAATTATCTTTCAATTAAAAAATTTACAAATCAATAAAGAAAACTAATGAAAGCTCACCCAAACAGCTCGTTATTTATTCCTGTGGTTGGAGAGGTGGCAACTATCATGCCCTACCTTCAGATGTCTCTATGGTTACGTCTGAAACAGGGCAGGGAATAATGTCCTTAGGGATGAGGTCATAGGGATGAAAGGAGACTGGTACTTCTGTTCACCTTGCTTTCTCATTGCACACCATGGCTGCAAGCCTGGTCCTTCTGGCCTGAGGACGTGATGCTCACGGAGTCTCTGGACTTTATATAAAGAGGCTGAATAAAAACTTACTCTCTTGCCACATTAATATGGGAGGATGTAAAATCCCACAGCTTCCAGAGCCCCCAACTGTATCTAATCTTCCTTCAATAACCTGTCCGAGTAACATTTTTTGGTCCTTTGATGTAGGACACATTATCGCCATATTCACTTTCTTTAATATGAGCCAATAACTTAACATCTTTCTGTTGTTTAAGCTAATTTAAATTAAGCTCTTATGACTTAGACCTGAAAGAGAATTGTTAAAGCAGATTTTGTCAAAGACACAGCTAGAATGGTAATTGGGGCTCATCTGGGGAGCCAGATCCTTTTGTAAAGCTTGCTGTGTAACTTGTGTTTAGAATAGGAGAGAATTGGGCCATTGGGCTGCATTTAAGGAGATGGCTGCCACAGTGAGCTCATCATGGGAGTGGAAGTGCTAAGGAATGATGGAATGAGGCACAAGTCCACTCTTGGGCCTTCGGAGCTGTCAAACTGGGAGACTGTTTTTGGCAGCTTGTAAAAATTCTTCTTTGTGGGAAGGCCATAAAGGGTGGGGGTTCATATTTCAGATATGAACGCGCATCTCTGTTTGAAAAGATGAAATGCAGATACTGAGAACTCGGGAAAATAAGCTTGTGTGTCATTGTGCGATTGATAGTGGGCGGGGAGAGGCGTCTTAGGTACCACATTCAGAGTTACATAAGGAGGGAGAGATGATATTGCCTGTCAGTGATGCAGAGCTGGAGCAGGCTAAAAGGAACCACATTTTAGAAGGAGAACCTTCTGTTTCACTAAGAAAGACAGAGCTATAATGTGTGACGCCCACGTGTTTGATTACTAGTTTTTTTTTTTTTTTAAACTTGCTTTGTGCTGTAGTTACTGTGGTGATCCAGACCACATTTTTTTTATTATTATTATTTAAAAAGTTTACCTTTTGAGAACATACATGAGCATGAAATCTACACCACATTGACTCTTCCATTTCCCTATCCAACTTCTGTGCCTGCCACTCCGTTTCAAGTCCCAAATATTTTTTGAGGTTCTTGCTGCTACGAAAATTTTAAGACTAGGCCATGAAAATGTGGTATGTTTTAAATACCAGCTAAATAATTACTCAATGTTTTGACACATTAAATAGTACAGTATAATAAAATTCCATCCATATGATAGCTAAGTTATTCTTAAATATGAATTAATATCATACAATGGTCTACTCCAGTAGTAGGTACAAAACTGTCTTGGCTACTTTTCTATTATTATGATAAGACACTATGGCCAAGGTAATTTGTCAAACAATGAGTTGGGTTTTAATCCATGAGCATTATGGCAAAGAACATGGCAGAAGGCTAGCAGATGATGCTAGAGCAGTAGCTGAGAGTTCACATCTTGAGACATAAGTATGAAGACAGAGAGAGCTAATCAGGAATGATGTAGTCTTTTGAAACCTCAAAGCCAGCCTTCAGTTCCTCCAACAAAGCCATACCCCCTAATCCTACCCTAACAGTTCTACCAACTGGGGACCAAGCATTCAAATATATGAACCTATGAGGGCCATTCTCATTCATACCCCTACAAAAGCTAATATCATCAGGTGAACAGTTACTTTCTCAGCACTTCCACTGTATCTCTTCTTCCATGGGAATGTAAAGCCAACTGTTTACATCTAAGGGAGTCTGTGTCTAGGAGATTCATGCCAAGTGTTCTGCTGTTGCCTTCACATCATGGGGCTCAAGTGATTTGTTTCCAGGGCTGAGACTGCTCTGTGCCTATGTTACCTTGATCTAAGCTCATTCTGCACACATCTTACCATGGGTAGAAATAGAAATGACAACATGCTGCCTTGTGTATTTACCATGGTTCCCTTCAGAAATTACTATTGCGTATTTTTTTTTAAGCTACTATACAAAACATCAAGTTTCGTGATGGTATTCTGAAACATTTTTGTTTTTGTTGATTCTCCTGTTCCCCACTTAGACCCTTCCACCTCTGTATCATCTTTTCAACTTTCTTGTCTTGCATTGTCCTCTACCCTTCCTCAACAATACTTTTTTTTTCTAATCTCATGGTCTTCTTTCTAGTTTCATAGCTTGTGAACATTTACACCCATTTTTATAGACCGACAGGCAGGCAGACAGACAGACTAAAAGCTAGGATCCACATACAAGAAAGATCATGTCATAGCTGTCTTTCTGAGTTTACATCATTTAATGGTTGCAGATCCATGTGTATCAACCATCAGCTTCGAATCTCTCCAAATCAGCTTCCTTATAGCTAGCAGAAATCTCACTCAAACACAAATCTAAACATGCTTTGGCCTTGCCAATCATTCCTAAGCCCATAAGTTAACCTTCAATTTCCCTTGCTCCAGTCCACCATGCAGGATCATTCTCCATAGTCTCCCCTGATATGCTACATTTCCTATTTTTTACAGAAAAGTGGGACATTCTTTTATTCCTTTTTCTGTGTTCCTGTTTATTCATGAAAAGCCACTATGTTCTTGTTAACTCTCAGTACTTCTTTGAAAAGTTTCTGGATACTGCAGTGCTCTCAATTCCCAGCCCAGTAGCAAGTCTCCAGTGCAATGTTAGGAGATTGCTGAAGAAAGTGATTGCAATTTGTTTATCTCTGTGTACTTTGCCCATGCTACCACACACAGCAAGGGCTCAATAAAGGCTGGCTGGATAGTTGAATTAATGGTCAATAATACTCCATGCTTTCAGAAGCAAATACACATGCTCCCTTTTGCAAACTCTTTGCTCTGTAGCATTCAGCAGTGCCCACAGTTTTCTGGATGGTTCTTATTACTAGCTGTGATGGCTGGAAAATGTGAGGGTCCCAGGTCTCCACAGTGACATGTTTCTCCTAAAGTTAGCCCCTTTCCCTCTCATTTGCCTCCTGACCAGCTGAGCCTGCTAAGGAATTTCCCCAAGACTTTCTTCCTTTGGCAATTTCAGTGTGGCGCATAGAACCCTCATCATTCATGGTTGAAATTGCAGCATGCTGCTTATCTGCATGTAGTCATTCTCCAGGCAAGAAATAATGCATTATTAACACAGCTTTATTATCAGGACCGAGTTTGGCGTATAGAGGAACATTAGAGGATAATTGGAAGGACAGCTGATTTGTTAGCAAAATGTTGCCTTTCGGCTAATGAATCATTCTGATTTTTGCACCGACAGCTCAGTAACAAGCTTGAAGACTACTTTGCTTCAGACCATTAAACTTTGACAAACCAGTTATTAAGTACAGCTCAAGCCACCAGTCTGTGGGGATTATTGCAATTACGAGCCATCTATGTAATTTTTTTTAATCATTAGGCGAGACAAGGTGAGTCTGATGATGGAGGGTCTGATGCCTGACAGTCTCTGCTGCTTTGTAGTACACAAGGCAATAAACAGCTGCAGGAACAGCTCATCAGTCAGCACACGCTCTTTGCTGGGAAGAGATGGTAAGAGCAATAAAGGTTACTGCTCTCAAACAAGAAGCCCTGTTCGGGAAGGCTAGGACACATTTTCCATTCACTTCTCTTCTGGATGCTTGACGTCTTTTCAAAGGAGAAATAGGGGGAAGAAGCAGGGATATCACAAGTGTTCAGAAAAGCAAGGTGGGCTCACGTTTTCTATCCTACACTTTGTCATATTGTTTTTGCACTTGGTGTGTCCATGGCACCATGCCTCCATTTCTCCTTTCTGCTCCGCTCTCCACTACCAACAACATGAGTCTCCAGCGCAGCTAGGTAGTATAATTTAGCAGAACAAAGGGAAGCAGTAAAGACTATGATCAGATTGCAAATAGACTGTGGGCTGATGTAACACTGTTTTACCAGACAGAAGTTCAAGTCTATAATCTGGATTGCGAGACCCTGTGAATGTAGTCAACACCTCAGCACCCATATTTCTATTCCTGAGGCTTCCTGTCCAGCCTAATTGAGATGCTATCTCTATTTGCCTCATAATTACTATCTCTGATTTCACAGCTTTAGAAATGACTCCCTTAGCATTCTTTTTTACATGTTCAATTTTAATTGTATTTAAGGCCTCAGTTATTTTTCAAATTGCAAAAAAAGAGGTAGATTAATTTGACTTGGATAATGTGTTCCTCCCTCCTCCCAAGTTGTGTGATTCAACAATCTTTAATATGCATGTGAGCAGAATTGCATTCTGGCCCTTTAACCCTGTGTGATATTGTGTATCTCACAGGTGGACATGTTGCTGGGAGTCTTGCTATCCTCACCGATGCTGCTCATCTCTTAATTGACCTGACCAGTTTCCTGCTCAGTCTCTTTTCTCTATGGTTGTCATCCCGGCCTCCCTCCAAGCAGCTGACCTTTGGGTGGTACCGAGCAGGTAAAGGTCTATGATTATACAATAAAGATCGCAAAGTGATGCAGAGTCAAACCGAGGTAAAAAAAAAAGGGGGGGGGGCGAAGGAAACCAGCAAAGCCTTGTTCAGAAATTCCCAATGGGCCACAAGTTTGGTGCTCAGGATAAAATAACCATGTGGGAATGTGTGCTCTCAAGATTAATTCAGCTGACAGCAAGATTAATGGAAGTATCTCTTTCCTGTGGGACAGCAAGAATATGTGCATCATGTTAGCAGCTACACCATCCCTAGGGTTTCTCTGTGCAACAGCAACTAAGAAATGCTCTTTCAGCTACTCTGCATCCTTGAGAGATAATGAAGGCTTCTGCTGCATTACAAACTAGAGCCACAGAGTCCAAGAGAGCAGCAGGAGTGAAGGACTTCTCCCCAGGGAGTGAGGCATGAGATGTGGGTCTTTCTCAGTCACATACAACATTTACTCATGACTGTAGCTGGAATGCTAGCCTTAGGATCTCATGGTGGCATTTAATAACTGTTGGCATGGTGTTGGGATGGGCCCTCGTTAAGTCATGAGATTGTGCTCTCATTCGTGGGTCAATGCTTTTATTGTGGGAGTCAAATCCTGATACGAAGGGTGAGGTCAGCATTATTTTTTCCCCTTGCCTCACACACACTTACTTGCTTCTCTATCATGCTATGAGGTGACATAGAAATGTTGACCAACTTCAAGGACCTTGGTCTTGTATATCCTAGTCTTCAGGACGTGATCACAGAAGGAAAAAAAAGATTCCTTTCATGATAAATTAGTCTGTAGTATTTTGTTATAGCAGCAGAAAATGCACCAAGAGATACATCCAGTGACTGCATGGCTCAGCTGAACACTTGTTCACTTAATCACCACCAACAATAAAATGGAAGAAATGCTGACAATAAGAAATAAGAGGAGGAAACAAATCCACTCTTTCATCCTTTCTTAAAGCTACTTCTTTCTCTGAGTGACTGCCTGCTCTTGCCCAGGAAGTGTCCAGTCTCTGGAAAGAGTTTACTATGGGTTCTCCTTACAGTATCCCTCACCCACCTACACACATTGTGTCTCTGTGGCCCCTCTCTGCTGGAGGAGTTTATCTACGAGCTGTTTATGTTGGAATGTTTAGTGCCAGGCTTAGAAGTACATAGTTACATCTCTATGATTTTACATTGGCTGAGAAGTCAAGACAAAGGGAATCTGATGGCCATGCAGGGGTAACCTCACAGCCAGTCTTCACAATGAAAGATACTTGTGGCCACAAAGCACACCTTGTTCACTGACAACGTCAACTATAGGTTTTTGAGGTTAGAATGCTAGGAAACTCCATGCTGAGCAATTTATAGGGCAGGTGTTCTGGACTGGCTTTCCTTCAACATTCAGAGAGAAATATACAGCAACGGAAAGTTTGTGAGAATGAGCTTAAGAACTCTTACACCTGTCCCTGTACACTTGGAAGCCATGTGAGTTTGGCTAGGCTTTCAGAATTTGTCAGCATAAACTTTTACATGTATTCAACATGTTCTGGTGTTGTTAGAGCTCGTCCCCCCCTCTGGAATCTTTGTTTTTTAAGAGAGAGTAGACTCAGAATTTTACATCACTGTTTAGACCATTGTTCTTAGCCTGTGGTTCTCAACTCCCTTATGGGGATTGAACTACCATTTCACAGGGATCACATATCAGATATCCTGCATAGCAGATATTTACATTACAGTAGAAAAATTACAGGTATGTAGTACCAATAAAAATAATTTTATAGATGGGGGTCACTACAACATTAGGAACTATATAAAAAGTAACATCATTAGAAAGGGTGAGAATAATTGGCTTAGACTATGTCCCCTTGACCATGAAAATGTATGAGCCCTAATATTTTAAAAGACAAAAAATATTGAATAAAACTGTGCTTAGGTAAAATATTTTGAAATACAGTATATGATATAAATATCAAGAATTTTAAATATTACATATGATATAGTGACAATATTTTTATCTTTATCTTATGTCTAGCTAAATGATTACACATAATTGGTGGCTACCATATAAGGTTCTACCTAGAGACATAGGTGGGGTCCTGTAAATCCACAGCCTAGACTGGCCAATCTGATGGCCTTGTTTAGCTGTTTTCTTGAAAACCATGGTAACACTCATGTTTCTTCATGTGTTTATTTTCTAACTAGTTTCTTTTAGATCCCTGTGTAATATTTAAATCTGCCTGCTGATCCTTGAGCTTGCTATGAGCACTTTATTGTCCCAGGTCTTACCTAAGTAGACATTTCTAAACATGGGCTGAGGATGGCACATACTCAGCTTAAATATCTTGATTTAGATCCCCCAGTGGATAGGAACCATACGATTCACCATCTGTGTATTTGGTCTCTGTTTCTGGCTAAGTAGAATTGTTTTTTAGCCTGATTCTCATTAATTTCAGCAAAGGGAACTTTAAACAATCTAACTAATTAAATAGTAATTCTTGAGAGTTTGTTTAATGGTGTGTGTTTCCATGAGCTCCTTTATCAGTATGGTTCCAACTGGATGGCTCAGAGAGACTGTCTTGGAGGTCTAGAGAAACAGAAGTATGAGATAAATGCTTGAGTGAAGTTGGTCTCTTCTGAGGTCTGTCAGTGAAAACCTGTTCCAGAACTCTCTCAGACTTGCTGGTGGCTTGTTGCCAATCTTTATTTCTTGGCTTAAATAGCTCTGCTTTGATCTTTATATTGTCTTGTACTCTTTCTGTATATATATCCATTTCAACACTTCCCCTTAGAATAAGTAAACCAGCCATATTTGATTATAGGAACACCCCATACCAAAATAAGTCATCTTAACTAGTTGGGTACAAAGACTCCATTTCCAAATAAGGTGACAATGAGTTGTTGTTGATGAATAACATTTTCACATACAAATCTTTGAGGGATATAATTTAAGCACAACACATGCCAACTTGTATCCATATGCTAGTTTAAAAATCTACTTTATGGATAAAGAAATTATTACCTGTATTAAGCCAGATAGGTATTCAGTGGTATATCATAAGGGTCTGATAATTAAAGTCAAGTTTGAAATATCCGCATCAGCACTTTCTATAGTGTGAAAATGTTCCATGGATGGACCATCAGATGTTTTGAGTATTTCGTGGGAAATAATCACATGAGCATTCCACTTTTTCTGAAACATATATTAGCACATCAAACTTTTAATTTTATGGATAACTTTAGGAAGAAACTAATCATGAAAGTGAGTTAAAGTGATAAAACCACACAATGACTAAGATAAGTGGCACTTGAATGTGGCAAAATAATGAAGATTGTATATAAATGACTAAAGCAATAACCACATAGTAAGTAATAGTACATGATTCTGCTTTAACAGGACCTAATATGCATGAATAATGTAAATAGAATGTCATTGTTGGTATTAACTGGCATTTATACACAGCCTAGAGTCACCTGAGAAGGGACTCCCAACTGAAGGACTGCCCAGATCAGACTGGTCTGTTGGCATGTCCGTGGAGGATATTCTTGACTGCTGTGGGAGGACCCTGTCTAATGTGAGTGGCATCATTCCCTAGGCTGCTGGTCTTGTGCTGCCTAAAAAGCTAGTTAAACATAAACTGTCAAGCAGCATTTCTCCACTGTTCAAGTTCTTGCTCTTGCTTGGGTTCTGGTCTTGACTTCCCTCAGTGACAGACTGTGGCCTGGAAGTTAGGCCAAATAAACCCATTCCTCCTCAAAGTTCATGTTTGTCACAGTAACAGAAAGAAACCAGAGCAGAGAGTAGAGAATACCATAATGGAATTTGCCTGACTAGTGGCTCACAGGATATTCCTTGTGGGTTTTTAAAATCTATCTACAAGGCTGAGTAAAAGAACATGGTGAGGTAGTAAGGAATGTTCACATGAGCTAAAGTACTTTCTTTCTTAAACAAGCACATTGAGATCTCTCTTATCTTCAAATATTAATGCAAATGTTTCCATTTTGATGTTTCTTTTTCCTGCAGTTGCTCTTAAAACGCAGTTGGAGTGCAGAGAAGCCCTTGAGCTCGCCTCTGTGTTTACAATATGTCCGGTTGGCAAATGAAACCCATTTTCGTAAAGTACACTCTGAAGCCTTTCCTTTTTACTAGCTTATTCCTCTAAAGGTGCCAGCGCTTGCAAGTTGTAAATGTTTTATGGTGAAATTAAGAGTTTCTAAACACATTTTACTTGTCGTATCTCATTATTTCATCCCCTAATAAGTTTCCATCATTTTAGCACCTGTGTAAATTAAAATCCCCAAGGAGAGCAGGGAGGAGAGACAGCAATTAATATGTTCTAAAAATTTGCTGAAAATTACTCAGTAATAGGGAGCATAATGAATTCTGATGTTCGTGTTTTATGGATGCACCACTAAAGCGCCTCATCTCAGTTCTCAAATCCATTCATATTTCTGCTTCATGAATCACTGGGAAAAAATAACAGTTGGAAGCCATTTTCATAGGCAGGAGGATCAATGAAGCTATGATTCTTGTGTGGAGAGTGGGTGATGTACAGGTGATATTCATGTTGCTTTCTGTGAATTTGACTCCCAGAGATCCTTGGTGCCCTGCTGTCTGTCCTTTGCATCTGGGTGGTGACTGGTGTGCTGGTGTACCTTGCCTGCGAACGCCTGTTGTATCCCGATTACCAGATCCAAGCAAACATCATGATCATTGTTTCAGGCTGTGCAGTGGCAGCCAACATCGTGTAAGTTATCCCATGCTGAGTGTCTGTTTGGCTTATCTTCAGTACTATCTATAGAAATATTTTTAAAACACAGAAAAAAACATCTCCTGTGTTTGTAAATATGCTAAAGTTCTGGTATGGTATTTGAGTGTCACTAAAACTGAAAATAGTATTTGTCACTATAGAGTAAGGAGTTTTAAAACATGGACTTCCACTAGCTACCACATTTGAAAGCTTCCAACATGCTGGAGAGTGAGAAAGGATGTTTTAATATCCATGTTAAGTTGAATTTTTTACTTTTTCAACTCCACAGAGTGTGAAAGGGAAGCTCAGATATGATAAACAGGTAGCAAGAAATTAGGATTTGATTCTAGACTCATGCATTTGGAATAGAGTTTCCCTCTACTCTACTTCCTTATGTGTGTTAAATGAGCCCATGGGATGTGGCTTCCAATGGTTCGACTTTTTTTTTTAGGTAAATTGATGATAAATTCTCAGACTGCTGAGATAACAGACACCTTAGAAATTATTTATTGTAGTGTGGATTCTGTGTTTAAGGACTCTTCTGCTGTGTCTTTGTAAGGCATCCAGCACCTTTGTATATTTCAGCCAAAGCAAAAATAGAAGTTTTTCTTCCATCATACTCTATCTTATCTTTGTAACATGCTAGTCTGTAAAAGGCTCTTGGGGAAATAAAAATCACTCCACAATTGCCTTCAGAAAGAATTCAGTCTTTCACACCTACTTTGGACTTCTCACATCCAGAACTGTAAGATAATGAATTCATGTTGTTTTAAGCTCCTAAAGCATTGCAGTAATGTATTAATTCAGTAAAATGAAAATGACACATGGATTGAGTCTTCCTCGTGCAAAATCTAAAATGTCTTGAAACTTGAAACTGTGGACTATGTTTCAGTCTCAAAATTCTGGACCTTGGAGCATTTTCAACATTTTTAATAGTCAAATCAGTAATATTTAGCTGGTAAATTTTATGTAAAAATTCACACACACATGTATGCACGCATACACACACACACTTTTAAATTTTAAACACTTCTAGTACCAAGTATATCATCTTCCAGTTTTACAATGCAAACATACATTTTATAAGGTAGACTTGCCATCAAAGACTTGACAGTGTTTGAAGAAATAAAAATGATAGTTATAGCATTTTTTTTTAAAGAGAAGGCATGATGGGATCTTTGCAATTGGTAGATATACTAACTTGTAAGGTTTAACATGTTCCCTCAGATTATTGTGAGAGTCTTACATTTAGATACCTCCATTTTTCACCTCATAGTATAAACATAAACATAGTATAAAATATCTGAGCTGAAAGTTAAGGATCGTATTTAGTGATCTGCTGTCACTGGCTGTATCCTATCTGTTATGAGTTAACTTGAAACTATGCGTCACCTTGGAAGACAGAGTGCACACAGACAAATGTGACTATATCTTCTCCAGGACACGTGTCCTGATCACTAGGGGTAAATAAATAATAGCATCTTATTTACTGCCTTCAGTATGTCCTGAAGGCAGTAAGAAGAATAGAGCTGTATTAATTATTTCCAAAGAGTCTTACAGCATATAGGTTGTGTCTATCTTATGCAGAAATGGTTGGGTCAACCTAGTCAAAAACTACATTAATCTAGGGCCCTAAGGGTGGCTCTTGATCTTTATAATAGATATTATCCAGATTGTCTTTTTATTTCACCTGCTTTGAAATACTTATCTGACTATTATAAGTACTTTTATACATAGAAAGACAACCTATTTGGTTGCTCTGCTTTTCCTGAGCAAGTGAGCAGGTGGCTATTCATGGATAAAGGGACAGAATGACTAGAACGTTTCCTCCATGAGCTGGGAATGTGTGTTTCAAGGGCTGCTAGATACTGTGTTGTTGGAATATGTGGAGATATCAGAACTGAAATTTGGAGGGTAAATTTGTCTCTTGAGACCCCAAAACTAGGACAGAATGTTCCAATGGTAACTGTGAAGAGTCTTTGACAAAAGCTGTAGTCAGAGCCCCAGAGTAAATGGTTTTCTGCATAACTTGTGAATTCAGTCCAGTTGTTGTGTGTATCTAAACCAGACTCCTCTTCTGATACCAACTATAGTGGCTATTTTTAGTTATGAACATAAATTTGTGTGTGTGTGTGTGTGTGTGTGTGTGTGAGAGAGAGAGAGAGAGAGAGAGAGAGAGAGAGAGAGAGAGAGAGAGAGAGAGTCATGCTAAACTTTGCATTATGTTGCAATATGTGTGTATGTGTTCAAGTTGTTTATATTTGATCAGATGATTTAAGTCTCTGTAAATAAATATATATGAACACATGTACTCTATTTGTCTTTGGGAAATTATTCAGATTTCAAATAATCAAACAAACCAAGTTAAATACAATGAAAAAATTAAAGATTTTATTTTTGGGAGCAGAATAGACAGAGCTTAGTCAGTAATATATTTGCATCCTGAGCATGAGGACCTGAGTTTGACCAACAGAAGCCACAGAAAAATGCTAGGCATAGTGGTTTGCAAACTCAACACTGGAGAAATAAAGACAGGGGTTCACTGGTCAGCTTGCTTAGCCAAATCATTGTCTCAAGTTAATGAGATCCTGTCTCAAAACCAGGGTAGATAGCTCCTGAACCCAGGTGGTTTTCTGGTATCCACATGTACATGTATACATGAGCATGCATATACACAAGCACTGGCATACACATGAGCACATAAACATAACTTAATTGATAAATTCCCTCCAAAAGCCATTGACGCTACAACAAAACACCAGTATTAGACATGGGAAATCTTCTTTTGAGCATTGGTCAAGGGAGACCAAGAGATTCCTCTTAACAAAAGCTATTGCTATCCTTGTTTGTCTCCCAGAACTTGAAGATAAGATCTTATTTTTGAAGATACCCCATACTTCATACACAGGAGGAACTGAGCTAGAATTGACCTAGAAACCTCCTCCCTGTGAACTAACTCTCACAGAATTTGAAGGTTCTATGCAAGATGCCAAAGGAGATTAAACAGCCAATAGTCTGAGCCAGCTATAAAGCTTAGGGACCATAGTGACAAGCTCAGCAAGATATACTCAGTATTGCAATAGTGGTATTTACATGCTGGGGCAACCAATAGTTGTCTAGGTGGACCAATGTTTTGTTTTCATGAAAGCAATAATGCTTTTCAGTTTTACTGTGGAGCATAATGTTATTGTGAATTCTTCAGAAAATGGAGGTGAACTTTTGAAATATTTTCTTTTGAGAGTTTTTTTTTTTAAAGTTCTAAAATATACTTATAATCAAATATAAATCCAACATGGTGTACCTTAAAGCACTGGTATTTTAACTACCAGACAGTTTGGATAACGCATGCTACCAATGATTCCTCCATTGTGCTGCATAGTCTTTTAAAGGTGTATTATGTGTATGTCAGGAATGTTGTTACCTTTCAGACTAACTGCAATTTTACACCAACCGCGCCACTTTGACCACAACCACAAGGAAGTAGAAGTTAATGGCAGTGTCAGAGCAGCCTTTGTGCATGCTCTTGGGGATGCACTTCAGAGCATCAGTGTGCTAATTAGTGCTCTCATCATTTACTTTAAGGTGAGTATGTTTAGTAATCATAGAAAGTCAAAACTAAGACTCAAATACTACCAGTAATATAGCAGCCCGGTTTACCTTCACAAACCACTTTACAGAGTTAAAGCTAACAAATACTGAAGACTTATGATTCCCCATATTCCAAAGAGCTGTCTTTATCTGTTGGGCTTCGAGTCTTTACAGAGAGTGTCTTTTTTATAGGGTGTTAAGATGTAAATCAATGAAACCATGAAAGCCTGTGTTCATTTAGATGTAAGCAATGAAAGAGATCTCTGGTTTATTTAAATTATACTAATGGGCTAAATTTATGGAACAATCTCAGAGACAAAAATCAATGTAGAAATATGGGCACCTTTTGGGTTTTATGGATATCATGCTGAAATAAATGTATCTGATCAAGTATTTTTCCTCTTCTTATCTTTTCTGAGAGCCGTATTTCTTAAAGATTTATTTATGTTTATTTTATAAATGAGTCCATAATATGTTTCTGAGTGAGTAGGTACACATGAGTGCAGGTACCCACAGTGGTCAGAGGATCGAATTCTCTGGAACCTAATGTGAGTGCTGGGAAGTGAACTCAGGTTCTCTGCAAGAACAGCACTCACTTCTAACTGAGTCATCTCTCCAACACTTTGAGAATCACATTTCTTGGGATCATGGCCAGCTTACTGAGTTTTGGACTTATGGCTTACTGCTTGACTGGGAAAGAGTAGAGCACTTGGTTCGTGGACCTGCTTACACTGTCCCCAGTGTGGGAGGAGCTTCTTTTTCAAAAAACAAAACAGAACTGCTCTTCCAAAGCAGAGGTCTGGGGCAAAATAAATAAAAGTAAACATGTAAATATTCATCAACAGAGGTGAATGTTTGGGATAGAGAGAACAAGGCAAAAACAATGCATTCAGTTCTGCCTTTTTCTATCATGCTGTCATGATTTTCCAATTTGGAGAACAGTGTTTTCTCTTAAAGTGTGGAAATACATAAATAGAAGTAAGAGAATTTTGAACTCAGAAGGAGAAAAATGTACCTTGAAAGCTTTAAGTCAGTAAATAAATAAAAACTTTCCGAGTGAAATAAAAGCTTCAAGTAAAAAACAAAGACAGTTTAAGATCATAAAGATGAATAGTTTGAGTTTGGTAGACGAGATGGAGAATGCCAAGGAAACAGGCCTTCTAAAGCCAATAGGACTCCTGTACACATGAACTCATAGACCATTGCAGCATGCGCACATCCTGCTCAGATCTAGGCCTGATGTGGTCCCAGTGCTGAAAGGAAACATGGACCCCCCATCTCTAACCCAGAAGCTGTTTCTAATTGATCACCACTCAGATATGAAAACAGATTTCTCCAATGGAGTCTCACCATACTTAAGGGCAGGCCCCATGCTCAGCAGTAGATGCCACAACAAAATGAAATCAGTGGCATTTTTTAGAGAGTATTTGTCTCCTAATGCTTAATGAAGCATTTTAAAAAATCTTGCAGGTCCTTGGAGTTTTTATGGAACTTTTGTGTGCATGACTGTATATAGATGTCTGCATCTATTTGTGTTTCTTGAACTTTTTCCTTGGCTCTTTTTCCTCTGTTTGTTTTGGCTTGTTCTGTTTGTTTTATTTTATCTGTTATTATTATTATTATTATTATTATTATTATTATTATTATTTTAGGTGTCTGTGTGTATCCTAATGAGAGGGAGAAAGAAAGGATGTGGATTTGGGTGGGTAGGGAAGTGGAAGGATCTGTGAGGAGCTGAGGGAGGGGAAATAATAATTGAAGTATTGTATTAAACAATCTATGTCAATTTTTTAAAAACTTGAATTCATTCTTAGCAGATCACTCCAAAAACTAAGAATTTTTTCAGATAGCATCTAAAACCTATAGCAGGATTTCCCCAGCTTTGTTGGAACCGCCTATCCATGGGCCCCCACACTTCAGTTGGTAAATACTTTGATTTATTACTTTCTTTGTTGTGCAACTAATAAAATCCCATGTAAGAACTTCAAAAGTTAAATAACTCAAGTCTCTACACAAGGGTTAGGTTGATGCTACATTTCCCAAGGGAAGTGGAGTGTGGACTTTTCCCTGACTTCACTACACTACTACAATCAGAATAGCATGAATTTCATTTCAGTATCAAAGATCTCAATCAATGGAGGGGGGGTGGGAGGGCCGGCAGGAGGGAGGGAGGAAGGGAAGATAGCTAGAGAGCTAGCTGGCTGGCTGGCTGGCTGGATGCCTGGATGAATGGATGGATGGATGGATGGATGGATGGATGGATGGATGGATGGATAGTTAGAGATCAAGAATAGTTATTCCTTGGTTTGTGTCTTAAAGGCTGAAATAAATGATACTCTTCTTTCCTCCCTCACCCTGATTAAGGAAGAAAAGCATTGGCTAGTGTAATCATCTTTTCACATGTTTCTATGACTACAGTATCCTCATATTAATCTGAGAAACTTTAAATTGGGTATGTTTTAGAGCCTACTTAACAACGTTTCATTTTAATTCCTAAGTTGTAGGGAGCATGTTTCTAGAAGCCTCCAATTTTTAGTCACTAGGAATTTAGAACATCTTCAGTGACCTGAGTCCCCAGAGGTCAGGAAGGTAAGTGGGTGGCAGAAAAAGAACTCAGAGAGGTTTACTTATTCTATTAACTGTGTTTCTTGATGGAAAGTCAGAACTCAGTTAACCAAAGGTGCTGTGTTTTCCAGCCAGACTACAAAATTGCTGATCCGGTGTGTACTTTTATCTTCTCCATCCTGGTTTTGGTCAGTACCATCATGATCTTAAAAGACTTCTCCATCTTACTCATGGAAGGTAGGAATGATGATTTTTTTTTCTTTATTCATAAAGGGATGACTGTAAGTCATATTCTTTGTTAATTTGTATTATAAGCTAAAATAAGGGTTTTAATATTTTATTTTTGCTTATACAGGACAAATAAAAACAATATATATGAAATCCAATTATGTCTCACAATATCAAGATATCACACATAAGCACTAAAAATAACATTGGGAGAAATATTGGAAAACTTATAAATATGTCTCCAGGTAAACCGTAAAATATCTAAGAAAGAGGAGTCTTCTTTTGGACACTGTTATAATTGAACACTTAGGTCTCATGTGTCTCAAAGAACAAGGACACTGGTATGATTTTTATTTATTCAGTAAGTGCTTGCTGAACTCTGCTAGATCATGTCCTTAAAATTAGACTTCCAAACGTGAGCCAAGCATCGACTGACACTCTCCCAAAGGAAGGAGCTGTACTTGAGTGAAAGGGGAGAAGAAGAGGCATGGGAGTTTAACAAGGGTGGGGAAGAGGGGCCAGTGGGCAACTGGTGGAATCATGTTTCAAGCTTGTTGGTAGCCCAGAGTAGGATCTTTTGCTTATTACCTCATTGGCCATACCCTGTATGACCCATATCTGCTTCTGCTTTGCCTAGCTCCATGGGTCTTCCAGTCAATCAGAAATAGGTAGTGACTCCCATGGTCAAGAAAGTAGCTCATGACTAAAGCTTAATGGGCACATATCCTTCCTCTTTTGTTGATTTTCTTTTCTTTTGGAGTAACACAAGTTGAAGTATTGCTGTTTTCTGAGCTTCCAAGTCCACATCTCTGTAGTTAGGTGGAACATACACACTGAGACTAGTTAGTCCCCAAAACAGGTAATTATCCAGGTATTGTGGCTGATGCAATTGGCAAGTATGGGCAGAAGAACTGTTATAAGCTCAAGTCTAGCCTGGGCTATATAACAAATCCAGCCCATCTAGTGTTACATAGTGAGAACCTGTCAAAAAAAAAAAAACTGAAAAAAAGGTTGAGCTGATTGGCTAGTGGTCTTTCCACCTGTTCTATGTGATTCATTTAGGAAAAACACCAGTGAAATTCTGATAGCCTGTGATCCAGATGTTGAATGTTGATGTGGGTAGCTGGAAATTTGTAAACCAAATGATAAGATATCATTACAATGTTAGTATTTACTCCTGGCACAGTTCCTGGAGTGACTTTTTTGGGCAGCTGACATTGCATAGCATTACAACTGACAAAGAGCAGGCTCATTCCATGTAGTCCCGACACCATTCATGACCTGCTTGTTCATGTGCGCTGCTCTTCTTGGCCATATTTTACTATGCATATGATCAGAGAAGCCTCACAATGTGAGGAAATTCATAGTAATTCTAGTCAGAATGTAAACCCAAAATTAGGATACTAAGCCCCATATTGCTCCATCATGCTTTGCAGAGCATGTTCAAAGATAGAAGCACTGTTAGTATAATACTACTTTGAAGAGGATTACTATTGCTAGATGTTGCCTGGTAAATTCCATGAGTATTTTCTCTGTGGACTTGAGATTGGTGACAAATCCTTTGACAGAGTCAATTTTTTAAACAATTGAAGTACAAAAATCAAAGAAAGGACTGAAAGCAAGTTGATGCTCCGGTGAAGACTGTGCAGCCGATTCAGCCTTCACTTGAGCACAGTTAGATCAGTAACGAGAGGGCCATACTTTTCCTTCGTCAGGTGTTCCAAAGGGCCTGAGTTACAACAGCGTGAAAGAGCTCATCCTTGCCGTTGATGGCGTGATGTCCGTGCACAATCTGCACATCTGGTCGCTTACAGTGAACCAAGTGATTCTCTCTGTTCATGTTGCTACAGGTCAGTGAGTTTTGTAAACACCCCAGGCAAGATTCACTCCAAACTCTGAAAACTCAGCTATTTCTCATCCTTTTAAAGCTGCCCTTTCTATCTATTGTCTGTCAAAACAACTATAAAATGTGTTGCTCTACCCAGCGCCTCTGAAAACCAACCCGCTTATCAATGTTGTCATAGCAACAACGTTCCCAATGGCATCCTCTGGGATGATTGCATAGGGTAGAGAGAGTACAAAGGGCTGAAATATCTCCCCAACTTCAGTCCCCTAGCTTTAGGGAAAAAAAATGCCTTTACCTGTTTGTCTGGGCACCCCCTCAGTATACATAATAGGAATGAATTTGACAACAAAATAATTCAATGGAGTACCTCTTGAGTAAAAGATAGTTTTATGACCCTGAAGATAAAAGAATGGAATAGAATCTCAGCTTTGAAATTCCAACAAGCAAATAGATGTGTTGAAGGATGATCAGACATCCTGTAATCAAGCAACATACTTCAAAGAACAGACTGTTTTTTGTAAAGTGGAGGGGGATTGTGTCCATGGTAAGTTTTCAGTGTTGGGGAAATGGGAGATAAGGGGTTTTTCTTCCTCTTAAGAGAAAGCTCAGGCCAGGGATACTATGTTAGGTTGTTCAAAATATGACTAAAGAAGTTATTTAGTTGCAAGGGATGGGAACATCAGAGACAGTCATTAGAAGGCTATATTTTGTCAGATATCCTCATTTTCTCTGAGGTGTACAGATAAGACTTTAGGAAATTTACAGCATCCTCCCTACAAATATTTCACCACAAGTGGAAGAATATAGTAAAAAAATCAGGTTACCATCAGGGGACTTTGCAGCCTTCTTATATTAAGACAAGAAAAAGGATGGTAGTGAGAGTGGATGCTCTTGGGAAGATCCGGGGGAGCTCTAAATGTTTACTTGTTCCTGCCACTTGTCTTGATATAAATTCTATTAAGCCCAAGAGCTGCAAAAGGGAGATTCCTGGGGGCCTATATCATGGCCCAGCAAGACACAATAGCTCAGCCTGGTCCTGCTTTTTCCCAAGTCTTGTCTCTCCTTCTGTATGAAGCTCCTGTGAATGCCCGAATACAGAGGTGACAGGGTAGGACATGTATGCATAGTGAGGGGTACTTCACTGTGTTCAAGTTCCCCTGCCTCGTCTGTGTGAACAGCTGAGTGTTAGAGCCAAATGATTCTTTTGAGGGCTCTGACCTCACTCCATCCTTCAGGCACCAAACATTTGAAGCTGAAATCAACTCCTGCCCTCCCCGCTCTCTTTCTGTGTGTGTATGTGTGTGTGTGTGTGTGTGTGAGAGAGAGAGAGAGAGAGAGAGAGAGAGAGAGAGAGAGAGAGAGAGAGAGAGAGAGAGAAACAGAGACAGAGAGACAGACATACACACACACACAGAGAAACATTATCTGTGTTAACTCCTTGTGTTTCTTTATCAACAGCTGCCAGCCAGGACAGCCAGTCAGTCCGGACAGGGATTGCTCACGTCCTCAGCAGTAACTTTGATCTGCACTCCCTCACCATTCAGATAGAATCTGCAGCCGACCAAGATCCCAGCTGCCTTTTCTGTGAAGACCCCCAGGACTAGCTCAACCACACTGCCAGCTTCCTGTGTTTACAGGCCACAAGCTGCTACGCAGTTTCTGTAACACACAATTAAGCAACCAGCAAAATAGATCTGAGCAAGTCGTGGCAATGTAACGTACATGTTATTCCTTTCTATTTATCGCCATTCTCTAAGAGTGAGATGCGTAGGATTCGTCAGTTTCTTGGATCACATCATAATCAGTAGTTGTGTTTAATTATAGGAATGCATATATAGATTACTCCTAACTAGGGAATGAAATAAATAGCAGATGTTTGCAACCACAGGTAATAAATGGTTCACTTCCCTACAATAATGGGTATAGTTGAACTCACGAATGCCTTTCCAGAAGTCCTCAGCACAAGAAACAAATATTTGATGAGAATCTTGAGGAGTTAGAATGAGTCCTTAATTCATTATGTGTGAAATGATGACATTTCCTTTTTTAATCTTGCGTATAAATTACAAGTCTGTATGTGTAAGCTATTGAATATATTTTACACTATTGCAGTGATCTGTGTGTAAGCTAATGAATTATATTTTAGTTCTCTGGTCAAAGGGTATGGGAAAAGGAAAAAGTTTTGAAATTACTAACTTTTGAATGTTTTCATAAAATGTAATTTAATGGTGCAAGAAAATGAAACAAGGAGCAGGATGTTTCTTATCCAGGTCACATGGAAAGGAATTCAGTCAAGGAATTAACATAAATGTTAAATTTTGCACATTTAGGGATCATTGTGGTTCAATTACTGTACTGTATTTTTCTAATAGCATAACTTTTAGGAATTGTAACTTAATACTATTATTATATAGATAAAACATGAAAATCGAGGATAAGTAATCTTAAAATGTTATTTCTTCACTCTTTCAAACGATATCTTTTATGTCGGACTTGGGATGAGAACTGGAGAATGGTTTTGTTTTTTTATTCCTGCAACTGAATTACATGAGGTAACAAAAAAGGAAGGAAAAGTTTATGTGGCTCGTGCCTCTGGAGACTGGGAAGCTTACATGAGTGTGGCTTCAGGTAGTAATGGATGTTTACAGAGTCCCTAGGCAAGGCAGAGCATCATGATCTGAGGACTGAGCATCCTGGCTTCCTTCTTTGCTCCTCTTCACTTGCCCTCAGAGAGGTTTTTTTTATCTTTTGTGATGGAGACAGACTCTGTATAGAAGAAGACAACTGATAAGTGCTAGAGGAATGAACCAGTGATGTCAGGGAAGAGCTGCTATGAGATTGAGGCAGGCCGATAAAAAATTTCTCAGAGAAAGCAGCATCTAAGCTGGGTGTGCTAGCATGGGCTGGCTTGGTGGAATGTAGGAGGAGCCAGCTTCTAGAAAAATCAAATCAATAAGTGATCACCCTGAGTAACTTGGTCTATTTGAGCACCCTGAAGAACTTGGTGCATTTGAAAACTCGAGGAAGGTCTTTGTTGCCAATGATGAACTAAATGGGTGAATTAAAGATGTAAATAAATGAAATCGGAGAAGCAGGCCAAGTCATAAAGCAGGATCTAGCCCATCCTTAAGTTTACCTGTGCTTTCTCTTAGACAACATTTTCCTGTGTTCTCTGTTTTCTCTTTCCTGTCACCTCATCTCTTATTCTGACAAAATACTCAGTTTCAACAGTTGGTCATTCCTGTAGAAGTGCGTACAAATTATTAGCTTGCATTCTTCATATGAATAGAATGAATAAAATGTGGAGTTTAAAATCAAAGCTCTGACAATTGTTCCTTGATGTGTCCAATCCACGACCCAACATTCCCTGTTCTTCAAAGGCAGCACTGAGCTTGACTCTGAATAAAAGTCTGGCTAATGAAAATTGAAAAGGTTGTGGTTTGATAAAAGCTGGACCTGGGTTATGCTGTTACCAATAGGGCTGTGAGAGAGGGGAGCTACAGTGGCGTGCGAGCAATGAGAGATGGCGGCCGGGCGAAGTGGAGAAAACATGGCTTCCATCCCTGTCTCCTTCCTTCCACAGGTTTAACCCTTTCTCTGAACATCAGGTTCCTCACTGGAAATTGAAGTTTTTATTGTTATGAAGACATGTATATCTGAGCTTCATGGAGTAATAATCATAAAGCGCTCAGTTCTTTCTGTAATAACTCGTCTACCTCACTGTCTCTGACCTTCAGCCCCATAAGAAAATATGAAATTTTTCATCAACTACTATAAAACTTGTGCTTTTGAGAAGGAATTGAAATATTTTTATCTCTCCACCTTGTAAGACTTTTATGCAAATGCCTTAATTCCTTCTCTCCAGTGAAAAAATGTGTGTATACACAAAGGCCTTGCTAAGATCTCTCTACCCTCCATTTCCTTTCTGCTAAGTTTTTAAGGGGAAGGACCTCAAGATCAGATGCCAGCCAATGAGGAAAAGACACAGTTGCCACCCTCATTCGAATTAAAAATTAAATTCACTATGTGCTTGCTCCTTTGCATTAGTAAGCAGTGCATCCTCTTGCTCAAGAGTAAAGTTTTCCTTGTTGAGAGACTTTGGTTGGAATGATGGTCTGATGTGGAATGTCTTTCTGTATGCTGTGAATTCCCATTAAATAATAAAGTAACTTTTTGACCCAAGGCAAGGCATCTTACAAGCAGGGCAGAAAGTTCAAGCATAGACTTTAAAAAAAAAAAAAAAGCAGAGTCAGAAAAATTTAAAAGTAAAGGTAAGCCATGAGCCACATAGCAAAACATAGATTAATAAAAATAGGCTAGGATGCAAGAGCTAGCTAGCTATAAGCCTAAGCCATAGGCCAAACAGCTTATAATTAATATAAGACTTTTTGTGATTATTTAGAACCAAGCAGCGAGGCTCCAAGCTAGGCCAGGTTAAAAACTTCTTACTACAATGGTTTATTTATTTATTTATTTATTTATTTATTTATTTATTTATTTATTTATTTATTTATTTATTTATTTATCTATCTATCTATCTATCTATCTATCTATCTATCTATCTATCTATCTATCTATCTATCTATTTATTTATTTATTTTGCAAACTCAAAGACATTTCTAACAGCACTATTCTTGTTTGGGGCTGAATCATTGTATGTTGTGGGGAACACTATACCATCCTCAGGACTTACTAATTGTGGATATAGTATATATACACACACACACACACACACACACACACACACACACACACACACACACACACACATAATGTAGGGAGGTAGCTTTACAGATCATCAGGGGGAAGTGGATGTTGTGGAGATTTGGAGCTCAAATGGCTAACTTAGAACAAGAAGCCAAGAATCAGAAGGGGAACATGAGGGTGCCTTTCGCGATGGGACCATTCTGTTTAGTAATTTCCAGATCCTTTATTAAGGAGGCAGGACACTTAATACAATTCATCTGAAATTAGAACATACATTGGGCTAACTTTAGATATTTTCCAAAGTTATAGTCTATCAAAGCCAAAAAACTTGGACTCATATCTTCCTCTATTTGCCTTGGTACATAAACTAGGCAGAATGTGTCTCTGAGAGCCAGCCCATTGCTCGCTCTCTTTCTTTCTAGCCCTGGTAAGCACAGGTAAGAAGAGACCCTCTGCAAATGTGCCCATCTACCTCTCTCATTCTTTCGTCTGAATGGGGAGCTTGAATAAGCTGGCTTCAAGATTTAAGTTTAAATGAATGGCGTATTTCATATTCCAGCACCCAACATTTCATCATGTTACGGGATACAGACTCAAACAGTAATCAAGCGGCTTATTGCTTTGTATCCTGTTATTTATAGATCTTCTCTCAGGGCCTCCCCAGAAACAAGGACAATTGGCAAGACAGATCTATATCATTTCAAGTTCTTCACTATATAATATCACATAATTTTAAACCACTAGAGCTTAGCTCTAGCAAGGAAATGGATTTTATTTGAATATGTTTATTATGATGGTATAAATCTGCAGAAAGTTATTAGAAAATTGGCACAGTCATTAAACTAGATCATTTTTTTTTCTAGTCTGAATTTGGACATATTTATAAATATACAAAAATCTTTTCAAGTTATTATTCCTTTATCATCTTAATGAGAAATCTCTTCTAGTTTTAAGTTCTAACCTGCTTATTAACAGGTCATTGATGAATGAAAATTTCAAAGAGATCTTATTCAAAAAAGAGTATTTTTGTTTATCAGAGTGTTTATATCTTGGGACCGACTACAGAACGTCCTTTTAGGAACCTGGGATCTCCAAGAAGAGCATACAAAAACTTTGAAGCTGATTCTTTAAGTTGTTGAAATGATAATTAACAAAGAAGGAGAAATGAACATTGATTCCACATGTAAGCTCTGAGCACTTGCTTTGCAACAGGCGTTGTGCTTGACAATTGGGTTATAAAGAAGAATTAGACATAGTGTATGCTTTTACCCCACAGTGGTTACTCACACTTTGTCTGGCAATTTAATTAAAATAAAGTGTGCAGGCCAATGTCTGGAAAATCACAAGTCAGTCACCATGGTTTATAACGTCTACTTCTGTGTTTATGTAAATCAACCCTAGAAAAGAGGCACAAACTGGAAAGCAGTTGAGGAGGTGTGTCAGATACATACTCAGATAAATACAGCAGATTCTCACATTCTAGGATGAAGTAAGACATGAAAGAAAATGGTGAGAGTGGCCTGAGCGAGTGTCAGAGTTTATACCATTGTGGTAACAGCCATGCTGGACTCTAAACTTTATAATGGGGTTTCAAGTAGTTAAGAAAAGGCCATTATAGACAAAGGCACAAAAGTGGGAGAGACACATACATTATTTGGCTAGTCTTCTGTTTAAAAAGCAGTGAGAATATGGGAAAGGACTCTTTCAATTTTATGATTCTTAACATCATATAATTTTGCAACTTTATGGTTATTAGTGTATAGAGAATAGCAGTTCAGTCTTAGATGATCTATATATCATTACCAGCCCCCAGCAGGATGCTAGAAATCCAGAAGGTATCAATGATTGTTTGGGCCATCACCTCTGAGGTTAGAGGTGGGCCTTGCCTGTACTTTTTCATTTATATTTGTATTTTTCTGGAACTTTGAAGGCCAAAACACATTGGCTTTGACATAGGAGGTCACATCTCTTCAGATCAGTGCTAACCACTGACATGCTACTTAGCATTCTGCTGACATCTGGCCCTGCTCTGTGGTGACAAATTGATGTGTTTCCCTCTCTTCAATGAGCACATTCAGGCAACTGCTCTGGCTTCTCATGTCTCTGGCCACATCTGGCTTCCCCAATGGCTCAGAACATGCCGATTTGCTTCCTATGTCTCACGAGCTATTGAATGGTCCTTTATTTTCATATTCTGTGCTGGTCAGAGTACTAATGATGAAATGATGTGGCAAACACTGGTTCTAGTGCAATTTCAGATCATGGGAAGATTTTATGGTATATAAAAATGCACCACATGCAAGGTAATCATGGAAATGAGAAAATGGTACGTTTACCAAAGGAATTGTGTCATGACTTCTAGTTAACCCTCTCAAATGTCGATTTATTGGAAATTTCTCATCTTTAAATGAGCTCACTCCAATGATATAGATGGTAAATCTCAAGACAACTTAGAACAATGATTTCTAAAGATGTTAAGATGAAAAAACATATGTTGGCAAGCACGTTTACATGCCATCTGTCAGGTCTAAATTTTGACTTACCTTTTGCCCCTTCCTTAGCTTAGTCACAATTCTGAGTCATTGAAGAGAGTGAAAAAGTATTGATTTCTTTGCTTAGAGGCATTTTATTCCTCAAGCTTTCAAAACATCATTTCTCTCAGAGCAACATGCCTTAGTAGTCTGAGTACTGAAATCAGGTCAACTTCACAGCCATCTCCATCATTAATATGCTTCTCCATCATCCAGCACAGAGTTGAGACTCAACTATGGCTTCATGGTGATGTTAGGGCTCATAAAAGAAATTTATGTGTTCCATATGTTTTGTTGCAGACAGAAAATGAGAATTCTGAGGGACATGACTGAGAGAATGTTGCAGCATGAAACATTGTTGATCTGAAAGCTTGATTACCTAAGTTTGGATCTTAACCTTCTTACTATCTTTGTAGCCTCTCAAGCTGCATACTTAAATACTCCGACCCTCCATTTCCTGAGTGGCAAAACCTTCCCATCTAGGTGTCTGGGTATCTAAAGCATTGGAATAATGAGAAGGCTTAGACCTGTGTGAAGTGTTCAGTTCAGCCTTTATTCAGGACATATTAGCTATTATCAAATATATATGATCATGAGAATGTGAGAATACATGCATATACATGGAACAAATATATATATATATGCATATATGTATATCAAATACAGCTTTAATCATCCAGCTCTCTAGAAGTTTTCAAGTCATCAACACAAATTCCACCATCAACAGGCAAAATGGTTGGTGAAAATTAAACAGCCTTTTCTCATAAGAAGGAGTAATTGAGGCTTGCTGAGATAGAGGCATTTAGTGGGAGAATGCTTCCTGCTGAGGAAGTCATGGACTAATTAAATCAGTCCAATCTCTTCCTGTCAGCCTCTGAAACTTTCTACTCTCATCTTTGAAGTAGAAGCTGAATTAGTCTTTCAAAGTATGTTTATTAGCAAAAGGTACAGCTACCCAGCTCCAAGAGGGCAGTGATAATGTTCTCAAGTATCACATGCTCTCTTCTTCCCCATCTCTGCCCAAACTCACTCCTTTAAAGAACCATTTTCTATGAATGTATATTTATTTAAATTTTGTAGTGTGTGTGTTTGTGTGTGTGTGTAACTGCGCCCACTGTATGCCGCCGGCCATTGTGCTTGGCCTTACATGCTCTGGCAAGGCTAAGAAAGGGCACTGTGAACCCCACTCTGTCGCTCTGCCTTACTCATTTGAGACAGATTCTTACAGCAAACCTGGCCCTGGACTGGCATTCAGCAAACCCCAGAGATCCTCCTGTCTCCACCCACTATGGTGCTAGGGTTGTAAGAAAGGCAGCCAAATGTTGCTTTACACCTGGATGCTGGGGTTTGAAATCAGATTCTCAGGCTTGCACTCTTGGCCACTGATCCATCTCCCTTTGTTTCTGTTTCAGTTCATTCTTACCTGGTACATCTCCTTCTAGTTTCTAATTAGCCAACTGTAAAATTAGATCACAATATCCTCACACCAACAGAACCTTTATAGCACCCTGGTGAGAGAGAGAGAGAGAGAGAGAGAGAGAGAGAGAGAGAGAGAGAGAGAGAGAGAGAGAGAGGTCTGTTCTCAGTGGCATATTCTTTATAGAGTCCTAGTTACTCTCCTGCTCCATTTCCACCTAATGAAACATGATTCAAAGACCCCTTGACAGAGAAAAACCTTGCTTCCCACATTAAGTTTTGTTTTTTTTTAAGTGCCTTCAGAACATTATTTTCTCAGACCGCCTTTCTACTCCCCCCCCCCCCCCCCCACCGTTTTAGATCACAGGGCAATCTGTTTAAACGACTAATTACAGACATCATTAAAAGCACCAAACAAATGTTGTCTGTGAATACCCACTTCCCAAGTTTTACAAGCCTTTCTTGTCTTGACAGCGATGAGACCACTTAACAGGACATTGCAGGCGGATGTTTTAAAGAAAAAAAACATTGACCATATGTGGTTTAGTTTCTTAACTTTCAAATTTCACACTTAACACTTGTCACTCTGTTACTGGGCACCTGTTTCAATTCTATTTTTAAATGTTAATATATGTTGTTTAAAATAAAATAAAATCAGGAAGAAGAGCATTCAGGTTAATTCCCCTCCCCACAAACCCCTAAATTATAGTGGAAATACTTTCTATTACAGCAACAAGAGTACTATGAAATTTTCTTTTCATCTCCCAAACTTTTATTGGTAGGAAGAGTCTATTTGGTAAACAGATTAGGGAAATGGACATTGATCTCAGAATAAAGGTCATTTTTAAACTCATCCTGGTCAAAGATATCAAAATCCAGTTGGAGAAGACGTGGGTCAGAAGTAATGTGGAATGCTTGACAGTTGTTAGAAATAACTTCAAATGTAAACTCTGGGAAGAGAAGAGATATGTCTAAGCATACTCCTTTTTAAGAGTATTAGTCAAGCCCCGGATGATATAGAACACGTGCAGGACAATTCTATTGATAATATATACTCCCTATACTTCCTTTCTTCAAAAGCACAGATAATCACTAATGATATAACTGTTCTGTTTACAGCCGTCAAAGTTATATGGCTACTGTTCACAGTCCAATAGTACCATCCACATTATCTTTCTAGATTTGTAATGCTTGGGTGTGGTTGGAGATACTATAGATAAAGGGTATCAGTTATGCTGAAGACATTAAACTGCAGCAAATTAGCCTGTGCAATAAATATGGATGATGTGTGAACCTGGCACATGTTTGAAGGTTATCCTCAACTTCAAAAGAGGATGAGAACATTAGTTCCCTGTTTTTATGCACTCTCACTTTCCCACATTTTAAGACAGGAAGAAGATATTTGAGAGAACTGAAGAACAGCCTCTCACTGGTCTACTTTCACTTAAAAGGCCCATGGAAAATGAAATACTGCATATTGGCGTTTCCTTAGGACCGTATTCTGACAAATGGTGGTCCTGAAAGATAAGGCCTCTTTCGGTGGGGTAGAGGGCATCATGGAATCAGTTTGCCTGGGGAAGGATAGTTCATACTTCTCAGCAGAAATAGGCCATAGACAGGAAGCAGCCCTGCTCCTTCCACTGAGCCTCCAGTCCTTTCTATCCAAGAGGCAACAGAGTGCTTCTCAACATTTCACATTAGATCATCTTTCACATGGCTTATAAAGAGAGTTCAGATGGAGACACTTGGGTGATCCAGACATATAATGAATTTTCCTCCTCCCCTTGTTGCTATTATTTTGGTACTTTTTCAAGTGTCCTAGAGTTTTCTACTCATTCTTCAAATGTGGTTGTCATTTACTTCAGTAGAAACATTTGTACAACAGAAATACATTACTAATGTGGAGTAAAAAAAAAAAAACAAAAAAAACAACCCTGTGCCCTGAGAGTTTGTAGTCATTCATATATATATATATATATATATATATATATATATATATATATATATATATATATATATATATTTTTGCTTACCCCACATTTCACATTTCTAACACAGATAAATTACACAGGCCAATCATCAGACATCACAGGAGTGCTTCAGAAAACTGACATTCCTCCCAAAGATCTCCATTCACATCGAAGATTAGAAACTACTGAATTTCTAAGCTCTAGGGGTTCCTCAAAAAATATAATATTTACGTGCTCAGCATCAATGCTGAGAGATAAACACATCTGTACTGATCCTCCCCTGTGAAATATCTTACCTACCAGAATTGCTCAGGTGCAATAAAATCAAGCGCTTCAAATAATTTTCCTTCTTCAATAACTAAAAGTCAGTGTCTGGATTGTTAGGGGCAAAAGTGAACAATGATATGAGCTGTTTGTTTTGGAATGTTAGTGCTTAGATACTGCTCAGAAATAGAGTTGTAAAAGTCAAGAGATGAACATGTACGTGCGTGTGCGTGTGCGTGCGTGCGTGTTTGTGTGTGTGTGAACGTTTAGTCAGAGCCAAAAAGCTTAATAAACCAACAGTTAAGAAATTAAAGAGATAGTTGCTGTTTATGTGAGTCTGAGCTGAAGTTAAAGAAACAGAACTCTTTATGTCCCCACACAACCGGGGATATATAGGGAGGGTCTCTGCTCTCTTTCAAAGTGTAGCATCAGGTCAGAGGGAAGACAATTAGAGAAATACTGATTTTAATTTCATCTTACATGTTTAAATTATATTATCTTCAAAGTGACATTTCTCATGTCTGCTGAGTTCACTGGCCATACTAACCAAACTGTCTGAACCTAACCAAATGAAAGTCGGGCCGGGGATTGCTAAAACACCATGCTACAGTAAGGAAGGAAAGCCCACATCTGGTGCATAACAGTGAGTTAATTCTCCCCCCGCCAACAAAACCAGCTTTATTGTGCAATTCATGCAAGATGTGAACTTCAAGAATTTTTAACAGGATATTTATTGAACTAAACTGTAGCTACTATAACTTAATTTTGAACAATTTTATTCCTCTTCCTCCCAGAAAGCAGTATTTCCTTGGCAGTTTCTCTCTTTCCTCCCTCCCCAACACACGTCTAGGCAAACACTTATCTGCCTTGGTTATCTCTGAAATTTCATACAGATGCAATTATCCAGGAGGTGGTCTTTTGTGACTGACATTTTCACTTATGTTTATGAGGTTCAGCTATATCATGGCATAACTCAGTATTTGGTTCTTTGTTTGAAGTTGCATAGCATTCCACCTCCTGGACGGCCTATATTTTATTTATCCACCCACCAGTTGACAAACATTCCTTGCATTTCATCTATTGTGAATAATGTTGCAACATTAACATGCAAGGGCCGTGATAGGCCCTCTTTGGATTTCGTATATTGCACCAAACTCTGCTTATCCCTCACCTTTTTGTGAAGCAGAACGAATTTGTTTTCTGCTGTGGAAGATATATATATATATATATATATTTTATATATATATATATATTTTAATTTTAATTTTGAAGGTTTATTTATTTAATTAGTTATTTGATTTGATTTGATTTTCACTATATAGCTTAAGTTGGCTCTTAACTCATGGTCCTCATTTTGTTTGGCCTTTTTTTTCTTTTCTTTTTATTAGAAAAAATATGTCATTTTAATCGATGCATTCCCCTGCTCCCCCTCCCTTCCCTCCTCCCAATCCCTCCTAGTCAGCCTTCAGCTTCTCCCCCTCCCCATCCCCCCTCCCCTCCCCCAAAGGAAAAGAAGTCCCAAGGATGTGCTCAGCGTGGCACATCCTTTCCAGGCAAGTCCGATTTACTCATCCCAAAGTCAAGGCTGGATTAGATGTTCCTCTGCAGGGAATGGGCTCCAAGGTACCAGACCAAGAACAGGAACACAGTCCAGTGAGTTAATTCTAAAGGAACATCTATGCCCAAAACAATCTCCACAACCAGAATTCGGCTGGCATTTGGGGGATTGGTGGACTCTTTTTTTAGATTGATTCTTTTTTCTCCCTATAAAATAGGAATTAAGTTCATCAACCGAGTGTGTCATTGAAGGAGAAGACCCTGAGAATTTGAAATAGGAAGCACAATAATGAAGCCATCGCTGGAAACATAGCTGGTGGAGAGACCTTTGAAAGTGATTGCCTGGGTGTGTTGTTGCTAAGCTGTTGCTTCCCTCAACTCTCTATGCTCTCATCAAAGCTTGGCTTCAAGATACGGACATAGAGCTGGACTAACTGCCTTCTCCCTTGGCTGGCTGCTCCTTGACAGCAGGGCCTATTGAGAGCTCACAAACCAAAAGCCTAGACAGAGGAAAAAAGAGCTTCCATTTGGGTTTGGGTTCCTGTTTGGGCCTCTCTCTATAGAGTCCGTCCAGCAAAACATCTGCATCCTGGCAGCAGAGTTCTTTCTCATTTCCTCGTTATTTCCATTCTGAAGTTTGCCCAACATCCACAGAGCCAGTCTCAGTCATCTGTCTCCAGGAGGACAACCAACTTGCTTCTGTTTCTCTTGGGAGAGCTAGACTGCCGCTCCATGACAGGCCCCTCCAGATTGAGACAGGAGCACACAGACACAGCGCCTCTCTCCTTAGGGTAGGACTGTAGCTCTTTGGTGTTTAATTCCTGAAGCTCCTGAGCCCTATTAATCTTTAACCACAGCAATATTACCTGCATATGATGTTTCAGTGTTGTTTCCTGACTAGTATTTTATGTAAAATATAAAAATCTTGGCATGGTCTTATAGGAACTCATGTAATACCGAGGCTTCGTGAAGACCAGAAAACCAATTAATCTGCTCTGTTTCAATTTTGTTCTTGGAACTAAATACAATCCTTTTTTGTGTAGATGTGATTGTTGAAGGAGACGTTGTGTGTAAATCACTCAGCAAGATGCACCTGATTTCAAGTTGTGATATTTCTGACTTCTGGCCCAATGCTAGTCATTCAAGCATCACAGACAGCATCTCCTCTCATCCTTTTCTGGATACTATGTTTGTCGCTTTTTTTTTTTTTTAAATAAGGGCTGCTGTTTTGATTTTGTAATTTTTTCCCCCCTCTAACTGTGAATTTCTGTTTTGTTTAGCACCTTAGCACTTAGCACAGGCCTTAGCAGAACGCAGAATTCAATGAGTTGCCTTATTCAAAGTGAAATAGTCTTGCCTGGGAGACTATTTTGTTATGAATAAAACAGTGAACCACTTTAATGCTTTCATGTTTAATTGTAAACACCAATATCTACATTTGGTCTTTAGCCTTAGGTTTACTTCACCCTGCGTTCGATGTAAATTTTTCTTTTGAACTGAAAGCTTTTGGACAGATTCTGAGGCAGAGTTTAGTTCCTCTGAATTAAATTGGGATAATGGCATCTATGCCACAAGTTTGTTGTACTCATTAGGTAACTAATGTGGCTGGAAAATATCAGAACCTAAGGACACAATTGCCTTTTCTGTTTGAAATATATCCCTGCTTGTGAATGTGAATATGTGGATGACAAGGACAGAATATATTGAAGATATATATTGTATAGTTAAGAGATATATGGTCTTATTTGAAGAATTAAATGATAAAATAATGAAAAAATTATCACTCAAAACATAGACCCTTAAAAAGTAGATTAGATGCAAGCCCATTATTTCCTTACAGTGTATTCAATAACTGTCCATAAAAAGCTAAAAAAGGAAATTTGATTGAATATAGAACTGTTTGAAGGAATGGGTATAAATAACTTAGAAATGGATATGATAGAAATAAAATGTTTAAAAATAGAGTGATAAATTTTATGGATGTGTATAGGAGTTTCATTCCGAGACCATACTTATGAAATGCTCAGTGTGGTGCCTGGTATGCTAAGGCATTATCCTAGATAATGAGATGAGAGTATGTGCTTTTCCTTTTACTTACAGAATACACAGGGAGAGTTAAGATGTGGGATGGAAAATGTGGTGGAATTGAAGGAAGGGTAAGGCATTGAGAATAATGTGATAACATGGCTCAAAGTTCCCTATATCCTGAAATGGGATGGAAATAGCACTGTATATGTATATATGTACAAATATACACATGGAAAAGTTCAATAGAAACTCAGGTGCTGGTATAGAACAGACCTTAACTTCAATATGCCTTTGATTTCTCATGAACATGTTTATTTAGTGAACATTGAAAGATTGAAAATTTTGCAGAAATCCCTGTAGTAGGTTAGAGCACCCAGGCATTACAGGAATAATTTACAGGCTAGTGAGGGATGCTATGGTAGTTTGAATGAGATATCCCCCATGCTCTTGGTTATTTGAATGTTTGGTCTCCAATTGGTAGCACTGTTCATGGAGGCTTAAGTGTGATCTTGTTGGGAGGTGATTGAACCATTTGATGTTAAGTTCTGATTTAACTCCCAGCTTGTAGCTGAAACTGCTGTGCCTCCTCTATTCCACCAGTATGGACTCTTATCACCCTGGAACCATAAGACCAAACAATTTTTTCTAAAAGTTGCCTTGGATATGGTGTTTTATCATACCAAGAAAAATGTAACCAATAGAGATACTAATGATAACCAGATGAAGATCTAGATGAGGCATTTTGGGGCAGTGAAAAGAAGAGTGAAAGGGAGCCATGTAAAGTGGTAATGATTCGAAGTAGGACAGAGGAAGACAGTAGCATACATAGCAAGGTCATGGAAGTCCTATAAATAAGGTGACATTTGGGCTGAACCTGTACACCAGGAAGGTCCAGCCATATAGAGATTAGTGAAAAGGAGCAAGCCCTTGGGGTACTTCAGGAAAAGAGAGACTAACATATGTAAAAAGCCAAAGTAAGAAAACCTCGTTATCCCAGGGAAAAAGAAACAAAGAAAGCATGTTCGAGCATGGGAAGCAAAAGCTGAGCAAGTGCGTTAATCTGGACACACTGGTAAAAGCCAGCAGGCAAAGACGGGTGCTGAGACCCTATTGTAAGCCAAAAGCCTTTCTCTGATGAACACAAACCACAGCAAGATCTGACCATGCTATAAGTCTTTAAGGCAAAAAATATGCTTTCAAATAAATCCATAAATGTTTACCAAGTCCCACCCACAAACCTCTTGCAAAGAAATGTTTCATAAAGTATGTATTATTTAATATTTATAGTTAAAAGGTCCACGTGGAGGAAAAAAAAGTAATGCATATGAAAATGTCCCACAGGAAGTCACAGGAAGAGTAAAATGTAGGATGGATGCCTGGTGATCCCGTCTTCATACCCCTGGGATCTCCTCATGAAAACTTTGTCACAATCAGTCATTACCAGCATTTAAATGAGGCTATGGTTTGAGAAGCTCACCCCTGGCTTGGAGTTCTTTGTTTAGTTTTGGTTTTCCTTTTGAGGCAGGGTATGCAGGGGTGATTCGTTTTCTTCATATGATTATGAAGGAAAAACTGTGGTATCCGGAAATCATGTGTCTGACCACAATGCCTGTATTCTATCTACAACTCTGGGCTTCTGGAGAATCTCAAGACTGATTCAGATGTGATACGTACTTAAACACTGTCTTCTGAAATTTTAACTTTTTGAAAAGAAGTTTACTTTGGAGCCATTTTGAGTGATCCTGGGGCTGGAATACACAGATTTAGGTGACCTCAAATTTCATGTTCCACCATGAAAGCAGTTTCAAGAAGGTTTTAGAATTTTAAAGAACAAAGAACATCGTAAGTTGTAGCTGCCAGATGAATTGATTATCTAATTGGTTCTAGTATAAAAAATACTTGGGAGTATTGCATGGATTTTATTTAGTATTACAATAAAACCCAGAGCCAGATATTGTGGAAAAACTGAAATATCAGAGGGACAGAGAACAAACTCCAGCCAATTCTCACTCAGCCGACTCCCCAGGCAGAACAGGGTAGGTTCTGGGCATGCAGGCAAAAGGGGCCGAATTTCTGCCTTCTCCAGTCTTATATTTCTTTTCCTGCCCAGCTATTTTACTTCCTCTTTCAACATTCCTAGAGCTAGAATTGAAGGTGTGTGCCATTACCACCTGGCTCTGTTCGGATCTCTGCCTCCCAAGAGCTGGAATTAAAGGTGTAAATCACCACTCTGTGACCTTCATGACTTGGCTCTGTTCTCTGATATTTCAGTCCCCCCCCCCATTTTTTCACCTGAATATACCAAGACAAGGGGATAAGAAATTGAGATAAAGACCTGAAAAATGCAAGGAGAGCAGAGTGATTGGCTGACCCTCTCTCCATGTTCTTAGGAACCTCCCACACTAGAAAATCCTACATACTGTTCCCGAGTGTCTTCCTGCCCTCTCTAGCTGCCCTACAAAGTCCTGCAAGAACTTTATGGCTAATCCCAATCAGCAAATTGCTGACTTTGACCTAGAATCAAGGTTCAATGACACAGTGGCTTGGCTTTATGGACAATTTTCCTGAAACAACAAATTAAGGTAAGTTTAAAATATATTTATGGTGTGATGGCTTGAATAGGAACAGCCCCCACAGACTCATCGGTTTGAATGCTAGGCCTATAGGGAGTATCACTATTAGGAGATATGGCTTTGTTGGAATAGATGTGGCCTTGTAGGAGGACGTGTGTCACTGTGGAGATGGGCTTTGAGGTCTCATATGCTCAAACTACATCCAGTGCTTCTGCTGCCTGTGGATCAAGACATAGAACTCTCAGCTCCCTCTCCAGCACCATGTCTACCTGAACGCTACCATGTTTCTCACCGTGATGATAATGGACTAAACCTGAAACTGTAAGCCAATGCCAAATAGATGTTTTCCTTTATAGAAATTTTGGTGGTTGTAGTGTCTCTTCACAACAATAGAAACTTTAACTAAGACAGGTGGATATATTAGAGAGGCAGTTATAGAGAGACAGAGGAAGCTTTGTTACAGTCCCAAGATACTATCTGAGCTTTTGGGTTGGTGAAAACTAGCCATCTGCTAAGTTAATAGATTCTGAAAGGTTTTTAACTTATTAGTCACAGGATATTAGTTTTGGCACACAGATGGGCAAGGAATAGATCTTCTAGGGGCTAGAATTAGCCCAAGATTAGGAATTTAGTTTCTGGATCTGAAATATTCCAATATCTCCACAGCACTGAAATTCTAATTAGTTGACCAGTCTCTGAAGACACAGCTTCTTTTTAGGAGTGTTTGTTTACAGTGCTTCCTGTTTGGTAAGCATCACGTAATATGTGACAGTGGGGGCTACATATTACTCATATTATTATTGTAATATATTGTGATATTATATTAATATTACAAGGTCCTTTATAGATTGAAAGGCTAATTCTTAGGATTTTCTGTAGATGAGATTTAATAGTAAAATCTACATAATAGATTTGTTTGAAACTAGATTTCTCTTTATGGGTCTTTGTTTGTCATTTCATTCTCCGATCTCATCTCTGTAATTCATTGAGCTGCCTCATTTTTACCAGTTGGTAATGTTTGTTCCTGGCTCTGTGCTTTTGGACATTTTCTCTTCCTGAAATATGTTGTGGGATTCAGGTGTCAGCTGATGGGGTCCAAGGAAGCTTATCCAGGGTCCCGGGCTCCTGGAGGGGGTGTGGCCGAGCCCATTGATAAGGGGCTGCTGGGACGCTGGGAGGCTCTCTTCCTGGTTCCTGGCTGCTGGAGGGAGGATCCCATCGTCCGTCTGTCTGCAGACTCTGGTTCCTATTCAGGTGCTACTGTAATCTGTTACCTGTACCGTGAGTGTTGGTTTATATTTTAATAAATATCTATCTGATATTGGTGTCCTTGTGGGTAAACTCCGCCTACAGAAATACTCCCTCATCTTTTCCTTTTCTTTTGTTACTTAAAATTTCTATTTATTTTTTAAGGCCCTGATAAAGATCATCTACATCTGTATCTTCTCTGGCTTCTGGCCTCTTCCTTAATATATTGTAGGTACATTACCAGATTTATCACTTTGCCTCCTTCAACTAGATTTTGAGTTCTTCAAAAATGATGATTCCTCTTTTTACTTTGTCAACTAGATTTTTATTTCTTACAAATCAGTGATTTTTCTCTTCCTCATTTTCTCCTCCCACAGAACCTCTCATGGCTCTTGGACTCTAAGCTATCATTAGCAGATTTTCTAAATAAAAAAAAAATTATACAATATATTAACTCTTAAAACATAGACTGTATTTACTCATCTTTGATTAAGCTCTTGGGGAGTGGTGTAGCTGGAGCATGTGGGGACAGATGACTGGAAGTTCAACAGGGTAAATACCAACATAAAAGATTTATCGTGGCACATTCTTCCTCTGCAAAAATGTATTGGAAATAAGGATCTAGGTCTTTGTTATTTTCTTTAATTGTTATGGAGACTAATGAGATTAATACATGCGAAAGTTCTTTGTAAACTGCCAACCCTCATATGACAAGCAGGTTCTATCCTTATTTTAGCAGTGATGTTGTGCATGGTAATATATTATAGAAATTATACAACCAGCTACCTCTTTCTTTGGGAGTATAGATGTCCCTCCTCCCTTGTAAGCACCAACATATTGAAAACATACATTTGACTGCTTTGTTAAAGAATCAGCCTATTCAGACTGTTTTATGCTTTTCTTTTTGACAGTGAGGTGCTATTTCCTGAGGACTTCCTGTGACACTATTTGGTTTCAATATTTGGAGGAAAATTTCAATGAAAATAAGGGCAAAAAAAATTCAAACCCACAGAAGAGGAGAATTGACCATGGCAGCTGTAACCAGAAACTGTCTGCAAAGTTGGGATAATCCCAGTGTGAAGCATGAGGTCAGGTTTGACCTTTTACCCTGTATAAAATAGGTCAAGTTTGCAGTACACCACTTCAGTTAGATGATGTTGCTTATCTTACAGTAGGAGCATGAACACAGTTAGACTTATCCAAATGCCATTTACCTGGGCTGGCATCATGTATATAATAAGAAAGCAATTACAGGTTGTGTTTCCCCACTTTAAATTTAATCCTAATTAACCTGTGGAGGCCATAACTGCTGCAATAATGTTTTTTTCCCCCATAATTCTAAACATCTTTGACCTTTGAATGAATTTTTAAAAGATAAAAAGTCAAGGAATAAGTAATTTTAAAAGGTGCAATTGGCTTGAAAATTCCTGCCAACTGTTTTTTTTCTTCTTTCTTTTGTGAAAAAAGGAAACCCGGCACGAATTCTAAGGGTGGTACTAGCGAGGTAGCTAAGCCGTAAGCTCCAATGTGTGTTGAAGCCTCTTAAAGCGAGGGTTTGGCAGGGGGTGTTTATTCAAATTAGTGTTTTCTTTATTTAGAAGGAAATGTTTCGTATTTTCTAGTGTATCGATCGAGCTGACATGAATGAGATGAGGCAGAAGAGAAAAACAGCCTGATTGATGTGGCTTCTGTGCCTCACATGACTCTGCAGGAGAAATGAGCATCTTAGACAGGAGGATGTGGTCATTTAATGTTAAGTTGATTAAAGTCCAAATGACTTGGTCTGGATGCAAGCCCATGGATTCTCCTGGATCTGGGCTGAGATGGTGCACATGGTATTTTTAGTAGTGCACTTCTCAGACCTAGTTAACCAGCTCCAAGCTTTCTGCTCACTGAGGGTAGGAGAGGCTGCCCCTATTTCTTTCTGTGTTCCCACAGAGCTGAGCCAGTTCAGTATTCAGTAAATACTGAATAATCTGTATGGCAACAGCAGCTTGAGCTTCTTCACAAGTGTTGGACAAGAGACACATCTGAATAGCTGCTGGAGGGAAAGAATGGGGTCCAATCTTTATCATAAATGGCAATCTTAATAACAACATGTTATTACACAAAAGCAATAATATCAAAAAGACTGACTAGGAAAGTATCAGGCATTGACTTGACATATATATTTCTCATTCAGCTCTCAATAAAACATGATATATGTATAATGACTTCTATGTGAAAGATGGGGTGCAGAGATTATGACTTACCCAAAGCTGACATTTAAGAAAAATAAGATTCAAGTCTCGGTGTATATTATTATACAACATAAGCTCTAAAGCTATTCTGTATTCCTTCTTATCCTCTCCCTCTATATGGCATGGCAGGTGATGTGGATGGACAAGAGAGCTTTTCAACTCCATTACATGGTGCCACAAGAATACAATTCCTCAGTGGTGCTAAATGACAAGATGATGTCATGGAGACTGAGGGGAACACACTGGAAATAAAGTAATATCAGGTGTTTTTCCCCACGTGTCTCCTAACCTAACTTCTACCAAGAAATACTGAATTGTACCTCATTTAAAAAATTTAATTATATTATTCACATACCATTCGCATAATGGTAATGATGATGGCCACATAGCTTTAGAAGAAAACCTCCCAGCTGCTGAATCATGCAATATTTTCAAGGCTCATTAGCTATAGAAAAGAAAATTCAACCCCTACACGATATGTTCTATAATCATCAAGCATCCTAAGAAAACCTTTCAGTATTTTAAATATGCCTTAATATATTCTACTTAAAAAATAAAAAATTCAAATGTTGTACAGCTCATTGTTGAACTACAAACTGAAATGCCTTTGTTTGACAAACGCAGCCTCATGTTTTTAAATTATGAAGGGAAACAAATGGAGTAGAGAATTTAAAGTCCTCCTGCCCCATTTTCCATCCCATTGGGGATGAGACATAGTCCATTGATTCTACTGTATACATAAGGTTATTGACATTAGATAGACATGGGAAGGATTAACAATCACACAGAGGGACCCAGTACAACTAGAATATATATATATATATATATATGAAGATTCAAAACTTTTACTTCAATTAAGTTGAAGATCATCTTATTATCACAGGTAATTTGACAAAACTGATACCTTTTCTTGAATACGAATATTTAGCAAACTGTAAGTCTACATTTCTCAAACTGATAAATGCCATATGTGTAAACCCCCAGTTACCACTGAGGTAAAAGTAGAAGACTGATTATTTTATATTTAAGAATATTTTTCTATTTAAGATCAGTAATAATATAAGGTTACCCAATTGTACCATTTATTAAGCATATTATTATAGTGGGATTACATGTTGTTACATTGTAAATAATTGTCCCGCCTACTAGTTTAATAAAAACACTCATTGGCTGAAGGCAGACAGGAAGTGTGTGTGTGTGTGGGGGGGGGCTACCAGACTAAGAAAACTCTGAGAACAAGAAGAACAGAAAGAAATGCTACAGAGTTGCCAGATAAGCCAGAGATGCAGAGAACAACTATGCTGCTCTGAGAAAGGTACCAAGCCACATGATTGAACAGAATAAAAATCATGGGTTAGATTAAGAGCAAGAATTAGCAGGTTGTATGCCTGGGCCCCAGGTCAATCAGCGTGCAATTAATGTAAGTGTCTGTGTGTTTCAGTGGGATTATGGGACTGTAGGTCTGAAAGTCTGGGCCTGGGCTATGAGACTAGACCAGAAAGTCTGGGTCAGAAACCTCATACAACATATTATTGTGTTTTGTAAACCATAGAAGAAAAAATATTTGTGAGCCATACATTTGATAAGAACATTTATACAGAATATGCAAAGAATTCTTAAAACTCAGTAATAAAAACATAGACAGCCCAGTTTTTAAAAATGAACCAATAATTTGAATAGACATTTCTAACAAAGAGTAGTAAGTACATTGAAAAATGTTCAACATCATAATTTGTATTAGTTAGGATTTCTATTGTTGTGATAAAACATTATGGTCATAAACAACTTGGGAAGGAAAGGGTAGTTAGTCTACGTTTCTATTTCTATACACTCTCTAAGGAAGTCAGGACACGAACTTAGAGAGAGGGACTTACACAGAAGTCAGGGAGAAGTCCTGATTCTGGTTTGCTCCTCATGGTATGCTATCCTTAATTTTTATAGCAACCAGGACCACCAGTCCAGGGGTAGCACTGAGATGGGTCTTTCCATATAAATCTACAATCAAGAGAATGTAGCATAGGCTTACACAGGAAAATCTGGTAGCAAAATTCTGTCAATTGAGGTTTTTCTCTTTAAAAATAACTCTAGATTATGTCAAATTAACATAAAAGCCAGTAGGCAGGTTTCTCATTGGTGAAATGAAAAATCAAACCTACGAGCCACCAACCCATTAAGATGGATGTAATTAAAAAGAATATGTTAAGGGTTGATGAGTATGTAAAAACATGTAAGTTTTGTTATGTTGTCCTTTTCAATGCAAAATGATGTGGCAACATTGGAAAGCAATTTGGTAATTCCTCAAAATGTTAAAATTACTGTACTACATGACTTAGATATGCCATACATACATGCATATCTCTAAAAGGAATGAAACCTCTCTCAAACAGAAATGTAAACATAAATGTTCATAGAATTTCTATACAATATCATCAAAATAGTCCCATCCAGAAATGTACTATTAAACACTTTCTTCATTATTATAATATTCTACTAATTTTTTGAGGATTTTATGCATGCATATATATTTTGATCAACTTCACCTCCAACTCTTCTCAACCCTCTCTCCACACCTCCTAGTTTTGCGTAATTTTTTTTTAAAATAATGCACTGAGTCCAATTTATGCTACCCATATACACATGGAGTAGAGCCATTCACAGGAGCATAACCATCTTACAATGGGTTACACTGCTGTATAAAACCATATCCCCCTCCAATAGCAGTCATACACTTCTTATATACAATTTCTTGTTGATGTGATCAATACCTAAAATAAATAGTCTAAGGGAGTGTGGTGGCTTGAACAAGAATGACCCCCATGGACTCATATTTAAATTCATGGGAAGTGGCATTAGGAGATGTGACCCTATTGTAATAGGTGTGGCCTTGTTGGAGAAAGTGTGTCACACTGGAGGTGGGCTCTGGGATTTCAAATGCTCAAACCAGGCGCTGTGTCACTCTCTCTTCATACTGCCTGAAGAGCTAGATGTAGAACTCTTGGCTCCTTCTCTAGCACTACTGAATGCCTATGCACTGCTATGCTCCCTATCATGATCGCAATAGACTAATTCTCTGAACGTGTAAGCCAGCTCCAATTGAGTATTTTCCTTTATAAGTGTTGCCATGGTCACGGTGTATCTTTGCAGCAGCTATAAAGATTAACATTTGACTCATGATGTCAGATCAAGACAGGCTGGCTCTGTTGCTACAAATCTATGACAAAGTAGGAGGAAGACATGGCAGATAAAAACTTCACCCCATGGCATCAAGCAATCAGACATGGGAAAAGGGGTAGAGATAAACTATAACCTACAAAAATGAACCTCTGTGACTTATTTCCTTCAGTTAGATCCTACCTCTAAAAGGTCCACTGTCTACCAAAAGAGTACCACCAGCACAAAGCTGTAGTGGATGAGCCAATGGGAACAATTCATGCTAAAATAATAACACAATCTATATACCCATCAATTAATAAGTGAATGCAGCAAACCTGAAATATTAATTCTCAATAAAAGGCATAAAAATCTGGCAGATGCACAGATGAGGCTTGAAAAAATATAACCTTAAATGAAAGGATCTAGTCACAAAGAACCCAGAGCATGATTTCACTTAAGTAGACAGTTAAGAATAGACAACTATGGAATTGGAAACTCCCTTAGTGTTTCTTACAGGTGGGGAGAGAAAGTTGTGGTGAGCAAATGGAAAGTGAGTATTAAGCTGTTTTAGGTTTCTCTTGAGATGGTTAAATTTTGATAAAATTAAACTATGGTTGGTTTTGTGGCTAAAACAAATGGTAGGGTTAAAATTAATAAGTTTAAAACTCCTAAAAGTTAAACACTGAAGAGAATTTTGGCCAGGTATGAGATAGCCAAACTCACCAGATTAGAGGAAGGTCAGGGTTCTGGCTAACACAAAGAAGTCAGTCCCAGGAACATGTGCAAGTGTTACTGCCTTTTCTCCTAGTTAACTTTTCAATTTTCACACACACACACACACACACACACACACACACACACACACACACACACACACACACACACACACACACACTATGGCTTTTCCATATACAGGGATGTATGAGTAACACCTTACAAAGCATTTTCTATTTCCCCTTGTTTCTCACACTCTGAAATTGGGTGCAGCTATGTGTTATGCAGAATTTCAAGAAAGGCGTCTCTGCATGTGGGTGCTTATCACTGTTCTGCTGCTAACATGCTGTGGGTGGTCCAAGGGAAGCAAATTTCAGTATGTTTCTACCCTCATTAAAGGTTGGCTGCAGTTTCTGAATGATTCAAAACCACCCAAGGGGCCAAGATCTGAGTTTGACCTTGCACATCTCATATTAAAATTATTTGATTGTGAGATCAAGAGCAGAATACAGGATGTCTGGGTAGGAGAGAGGAGAAAACTTGCACCAAGTAAAGATTTTATTAATCCTAGGCTTGCCCTGGGGGAGGAAATGTGAGGAAGGAATATGACAGCTTAATGGAATGTGCTGAAATATGGACTACTTCCCATTTTTGTAGAGTCTCTTAAGTGCAAAATGTCCATAGGTGCTGAAAGTACTTCTGGTGATGGTGTGCAGTGCTTGCTATTATGGACCAATGGCAGATAGATGCCCAGTGATTTCTCGTTATATGCTTGGTCTACTATTGCATGTTGACAGCCAACTAAGGAAATATGAATGGTACAAACCTCCCAGGCTACTTTCCTCTGAAACACAGAGGTGCTCCATAGAGTCAAGTCCAGGGAACAGTTTACCTGGGTACTGAGTCAGTCTGCCTAGATAGGAACACAAGCTTAGTATTTTCTTGGCTGTCTGACATAAGCTACGGATTATCTTTAAGGCTGAATGTGTTCCTCTGTACACTGGGGGTGACCTAATCATCCTGCTCCTATGGTATACCATTGAAGCATGGACAAGGCTCCTGAGCATCTCTGGCTTTTTATTGGCATATTATACTCCATATTTAAAAACCCTCCTGTGACTTCTCAGTATCTCAGTACACTATTAAGAGCAGAGGGACAATATCCACCTCAGGATCCACCTTCTTGCTTCATACGGGAACTTTCTCCCTTCCTTCTGATTTCACCCTAATAACTTTCTCATCAGAGTCCCGGACTCCAGTTTAAGTCTTGTGCTAAATGACATATTGTCAGGTTGGTTTCAATCTCCTGGATTGTGTCTACATAAGATTGTGAACTTCTGTGTAGCTTTAGTCATATAATTATGCTTCTTAAAAAATGCCTGATTTATACTGAGGGTGTTAATAATATTGTAGATTCATTGACTGAATAAGTAGGTGAATGAATAAGTGAATGAATTAATTAATATAGACTGTTATTTAGGTATTTGCTGTTATAAGGCATTTGTGGCACCTAATAATAAGTGTACTTCCCAGTTTACCAATATGGGGCTGATATTATTATCAGAAGGTGTTATTAGCACATGCTATTATGAATTCAATATTTGCTTTAAAAACTCATCTAACAAGATTTCATAGTGCTCAAAGACAGAAGCAATGGTTTAAACATACCAATTTTAACAAAAACGACTATATAAATAAGTTTAAAACAACAAAGTGCCTATTCTGTATTCTATACAGCTCTCTGGTCTGGCAAACTACAAATATTGTATAGTATAAGTACGTATATAATAGAAATGAACCCGCCTAGTAGTTGACACATAAGGCCACTGTCACAAATAATTATCCGAGTGTTGATAATGTCCAGGGTTATGAATGGAACACCTGACCTGTCTGTGCTACACCACAGATAAGCTGTTTGGCCTTCAACTGGATGTCATCTGTCACTTTGGTTTTCTCTTTTGCCCTACCACTGTCAAAACGGTTTCTGCTTAGAATCTGGTTATAATACAAGTCAGGGTATCCTGTGTCAGGATGCCTTCTCAGATGCTTTATGCAGCTTCAGGTTGCTTGTATGTTCCTCTTATATAGTGTTTCAGCACACGCTACTTGCTGTTGACTTCCCATAAGCTATGGACTAAATGTCTCCATATAAAGCCACCTATAATCTTGGCCCAGGGGCTTTCTCCTGTCTTTATTCAATGTACAACTTAGCAGTCTCTCTAGGACCAACATAGAGAGGGAACATAGGACATGGATTTTGGAGTAGGAGATATCTGGGTTTGATTATACCTCTGTCAAAAATTGGTGATATTGATAACTCTGAACAGTTTCTTCAGCTTTTAGAAGAATAGCTACAGGTTGTCAAAATTTTAGTGAAGCGATGAATGCATGATGATTAACATAGAAACTATTCCAACCATTGTTAATAAATGTTATGATTACTAATGCTCTTACTTTATTATCAGGGCAAGCAGAGATGATTTTATGTCTCCAATCCATGTGACTTATGGTAGGTGCCCAGACACATTGTCTGACATTTTGGAAGTGCTGAAAATACCTAAGTAGACTGTTCTGTACTCATCTGGGAAGTTTTTGAACAGTTCAGATTCCTCATGTTGATGCAACTGCTGAGATTCAAATGATGTTGAAGTAAAAAAGGGAAGATGAAAAGTAGGACAGATAAAAGACCTGTAAATTGAGAGCTATGCTTGAGGATCACATGAAAGTCCTTGCTATCTATTTTGCAAATTAGTTTCATTTGCAGATTTCCAAAATGTTCAGCTTTGCTAACTAGCAAGCCAGAAAGAGGCAGAGGCTGGTGAGAGTTTCATACGTATGCTGCATGTTCGTAATAGCTATTCCAAAATGTACACATGTCTTGAGACATGTGTGATTTATTATATCAAAGGATCTAGCCTCCTTTGGGGAATTAATCTTCAAAATTATTCTTAGAACTAGACAGCTTCACCTCCACGTTATTTGGGGATGTGGATACAAACAGTAGAGATATATCTATCTCTGCTCAGATATATAAACGATTTCAGCAAATGATAGTTTCCTTTGCTCCCATGCTTCCCCACAGGATAGAGGGTGTTCTCTATGGCAACAAGGAAGTGAAAAGAGATTTGATTCATTGCCAGATGAGTCAACAGTGAAGGTATCTTACGTGAAATTTCAGAGAGGGATGCCACATGCGTGTCTTTTGGTTGGGATAGATCATTCCAAGTTTTAGTTGCCTCAGTGAGGCATTATTGTGATGATAATGTGATTGTCTCAAGACTCCAGTTCCCAGTTGTCTTAAGTCTTGAGCTCCAGGAAGGTTCTGAGTTCCTATCAATCTACAGGCTTTCTTTCTTGCCTTCTTTGGACTTGGAACCCACCACCATAATAATTTTTACTCGGTCTTGAATGTAATTTCTGCCTCAGTAGAATTTCTGTTGATCTTTACATTTAGCAATATTTGTCACTGTCTTTTACATTAATGAATTTACATCAGTAAATGTGTGACAAATGTGCAATAAATACATATGTAAATACATATGTATTATAAACATACCTATTCATATTTGTGTGACACATGCATCCATATAGACATACACATCAGCTTGTATATTTATGTTATCCTCCATATGTAATTTACAGTCTTTACAAAGTTATTTTATAAATTTTATAATTAAAAATTATACTTGCCAAATCAGTGAGAAAATACTGATACCTCCTATGCCACAGAGCCTAAAGGTTTAATGTTTATATGTGTGTATATTAAATAGTAATACATCTTACACACAGTAACATATATATGTATATATAATTAATCTATCACCTGTCTATTGGTCTGTCTATCTTTTAGTCTGAGGACAGTCCTGATACCTCATATCATAGGTAAGATGATGCAGGCTTGCATTTAACCCCAATCTTGAGGAACTCTAAGACCTAACTGTGCTACAAGCTGATACAAAATATGGCTTTTCTGGTTCTTCTCCATAGGGATGAGGTGCCCTAGGCTGCAGGCTGAGTGCTCTGTTCTCTTCTTCCTTCAGGCTTTCTTGCACTTTCCAGGCCCTTAAGCTATTTATGACTGTTGAGATTAAGCTTTCTCAACCTCCGTGTCCTTCTGTGGTGGGAGCCCTTGAAGTTTCTGTCACACTGCATATGGCTTCTGCTGCCTTTGCTCTTTTGACATCAGACAAAGTCAATAGTTTCTGTCCAGATGGTATCAGTGTAATCATTGGCACCTAATGTAGCATAATAATCAGTGTTGACCCAATATGCATTACAGGCAATTTTCTGAGATTTTCCTGTTGACAAGAGAATGAAGCATTTGGGAGAAAAATAAAACCATATTTGTAGAAATATGAAAAACTCTCTATTTAAGAAAAAAATTATCTTATAGCCTGGTGTAAAATTCACGAATATTACCATTTTGATAGTATTGCTAGACATTTATTAAATGCTAGAAATGTGCCATTGAGTGTAATGAGTTGTTTTTATGTGCTGACAGTTGTTAAAATTCAATCTTTTCTGTGTTCTGTGAAGACCCCAGTGGTCTGGCTTCTGGGAAGCTCTGTAGCAGCATTAGTTAGAACTTGTACTTGGGGTGTTAAAGAAGAGAAAAATTCAACAGTTGTTCAGAAAAGGAAGGATCAACACTTTTCATATGACAATTTTTCAAATGTAAGAAGTCCTGTTGGCTGATGAAGAGTGCCTTAGGCATCTCCTAGGCTTCGCTCAGGTTCTTCCTAAGTCTCTTGGGTGCTATCTTCATTAGACAGCCCTTTCTCTAACAGCTGTAAGATGGGTGCTGTGGTTCCGGAAAGGGATAGGCTTATTGTATGCAAATGTGGCAATCGTTTTAAGTTAGGGGTAAATTCTTTCCGTGGGAAATCTTAGCTTATCTCATTGTATATCCTTGTCCAAAAGAGTCAGCTACAATTTCACACCAAATCAAAATATTCATCAAGAATGACAAAGGCAGAATGGGAAGAAATTGCCAACAATGATGGCATCTTTCTCCACTCTGTGTTGTTCCTTGTGTTCTACAACAGGCTTCTTTCAGAGTATCAAGTTCTTCCTTCTCCCTTCTCCTCACACTCAGTATATTTTGGCCATAAATCTCTTCATCACTCCCACCCCCCCAACCAACTGGCTTCTTCATAGCTAATCTTACACTGTGTAAAATTCTACCACTACCACCTCTCAATGCTTATCACAGGAAACTTTATTGTTTAAATTTTCCTTCTCCACTGTGTTTCTACTATCAATCTTATCACACCAGTCAAATGAAAAAGTTGGTAATTGAATGCTTAACCCTGCTTGACATTTTCAATGACTCTCTGACATACAGGTAGCCACCTGTGTATTATCAATGGGTGGCTGAATAGATCAGGAAAAGAATTCAGAACTATGTCTGCTTGGTTCATTTCAAGCACACTGGTTCTTAACAGAAAAAAGCTTGTTGGGTAGTTCACATAAGTCTCTATTTTAGGGCATGGAAGCCATGCTCTACACTAGGCTAATTGATTTGTTTGCCATTTCTACAGCGGCTCAGGTGACTGAAATTAGTACTACATTTTGTCATAAAAAAGTAGTTTTCTACATTTGTTTCATCCAAGAACTCTGGAATCTAGAGTGTTTATTGTTCCCATTAAGTGGCTCGGTCTTTCATGACCAGCACATGGGAATGACCAGTCTGTACTGCATTTATTAACAAAGCGTTTTGGCTCAGGGATATGAGTTTTGTTGTTTATTTTTCTGTTCAGAGGGGTAATCCCTTCCTGATTCACATTAGTTATTCCCATGTATTTTTCTAGAATGTAAAAATAAAAGTTTTTACTTAAATCTTGTTTAATTGGATTTTTGTCAGACTATCGACAATTAAAAACAACCTGACCATTACGTAGGGATTGGTTTAAGGTCTTACGTGAAACAGAGGCTGTAGTTATAGCATTGCCTCCTCCCTCCCCACTTTCTGGCTGTGTGATGTGTCAAACGTTTATTACCTTAGCTGTAGTAATCATTTCATGCTTATGCCCATCAAAACACCATATTAGCCCACAGAAATATATATATATATATATATATATATATATATATATATATATATATATATATATATAGTGCTTGTTAAGTATACTCCAATAAAGCTGAGAATAAAAAGAGATGGATAAAATCTCATTAACTGAGTGCCTGTTCACCTCAGCAATTCAAAAATATTTCCCTGTTGCATATTTGGAAGTTTCTGTCTCATTCTGAGAGTTCTGAATGCTAATCTTCTTCCCACTCTGAAATTTCATGGTACCTCTTGTTTACTTTTGTGGTTATGATTGATGCTACTTGCTTCTTGTCTGTCAGCCATGTCTTTGGCCTGGATCACCCCCAGAATATATATACTTAAAACTTTTATCCCACTTGATTCTGTTTCTTTATTTCCTTCAATTCCATTTGAAGTAACATTATCTCTAGTACAAAATATTTTACATCCCACAGCTTTGTAAGCCTTTTTATTATCTGAAACTTAATTCTCTTCAATCCTTTTCAGGTTTTCCTCACAAATCTGATGTTATTCAACAATTGCTAACTGCAAATTTTATCACATATTCATCATTCTAAGAAAAAAATAAAGTAGTAAGAAAAGCAGAGGAAACAAAATGGGATATGATACCTTAGAATTAACCTAGTGACTGGGAGAAGCCAGAGATAGGTAAGGGTGGCCAACAGACAAGGTGTGCTGGAGGCATGACATTAATGAGGTGGTTGTCCAGGAGATGAGAGCTTAGATCAGTGATTTCAACATGACCCCTTTGACAAACCTCGATCTCAAAAATATTTGCATTATGATTCCTAACAGTAGCAAAACCACAACTATGAATTAGCAACAAAATTTTTATGGTTGGGGTGGTCACCCCAACATGAAGAACTGCATTAGAGAGTCGTAGTATTAGGAAGATTGAAAACCATTGGCTAAGATTAACATTGTGTGGATAACAAGTACAAAGTTATTGATATAGGATTACAGCTTTTTCCCCCTAGAAAAAGAACAGAGTCCAGAGGGACCTGAATAAACAAAGTAAGAGTAAATAGTGTTAGGAGATGAATTCAGAGAGGGGATGGTGCCAGGTGGTGTTGGTCATGTGGTCCTGTGATAATGATGTTGGCTTTTACCTTGCATTAGGCAGAAAGCTAGGAAAAAGGTTTGCTCAACAAAGTGGTGTAATCAAATTAGGTTTCAAACAGAACAAACTGGCTGATGTTTAAAGAGTAGATTATAGAGTAACCATAGATAGGGAGAGCAGAGGGGGCTGTAGTCCCAGCTGAGAGGCAGTAACAGAATCAAAATGATTGCAGTCCAGGTGATGAGAGATGGGGAATCTGAATGTATCTGGAGGCAAAGGTGAATTTCCTCACTGGATGTGGGGTGTTGAAAATAAATCTTTAAAAACTATAGGTTTAAAATGTCTAAATTCATGAAATGTGCAAGTTGCCTCTGACAAAATCAGAGACCATCAGGTGGAGTAGCTGGGATAATCTGGATCCTGTTTGGAGGTGGAATTCTAAGGATTCACTGAACATTTAAATGGAAATATGAACTAGGAATTGGGCATATGCATCTATTGTCTGGCAGAACAGTAGGGTTTCACCCATATTTTAGGGACAGAGCATATCAATGGCACTTTGAGGCAGACTTTCATTGCCTTTTGCTCATAAACCATATCAATATATTAAAAAATTAAAGTGGATAAAATTGGATGAAATAGATATGATTGCAATACTGAGTTTTCATACTCAGAAATAACACTCATCTCCCATCTATCCAATTCTTCTTAGTCCCTCAATCTTATTTTTATATTTTCTTCACATAGCTTGTATACCATTTTTGCTATATGTATTCCTAAACACCGTATCAATTTTGTTACAGAATAAGAACACCATCTGAATCAGTAGTCAAACTGTTTCATAAGGGACCAGACAGTCTTAGTCTCTCTCTCCCCATTGTGAGCAAGACTCTACTTGGATATTGAAATCCATTTACTGTTGAGAGCTTGTAGGATGGAGGGTAAAAGCATTTACTACTAAGCCTGACAGCCCCAGTTTGATCCCTGCTGTCCACAGGGTAGAAAGAGCCTCAAACTGTCTTCTGACATCTTCATGTGTCTGTGACATGGATATTCCTTACCCCCAAACAAGTAAATAAATGTAATATTAAAGGTAAATGCTAAAAGCTCATTTGAATGATTGAGTTGTCTTGTTGCTGACATAAAAGAGATTTACTATAGAGGTTTGACATTAATATGATGTCAAATTTGACACTGATACTGAGGTTTGGATGAAAATATAAACATATTTTCTAGCGTTCCCTTTTAGAAGCTATGTTTCTCCTTTATCAAGAACTTTTATTTTCAGAATAAATATACAAACTTGAATAAGGTGATCCTAAACTTTTATTGTGCTCCTTAACTTTTCTTCACTTTGTCCTCTGAAAATATAAATATAACTGGCTAATATAACAAACCATAGTATATAGATACTCACCTGGGAGGTGAAGCAGCTTGGTTGAGGGCTGCTGGTGGGGACAGAAATCCCTTTCCCTTCCTCTTCTAATGGATATTATTGTATTAAATTTCTGGCCCAGACTTTCCGGATTAGTTAACCTCAAGGTTCAGACCCGCAGACCCACAGACCCGATCTGGAGACCCTTAGGCCCACAGAAACACAGAGTCACACAGACCCTTTTATTAATTTTATGCTGATTGACCTAGGGCCCAGGTATATAACTTGCTAACTCTTTACCCTTAAACTAACCCTACTTTCTTTCTTTTAAAAAAAATTTTATTTATTTATTTTTTCATTAAAAAAAGTCATCTCCATCAACATATCCCCTGCTCCCCCTCCCCTCCCCCTCCCAATCCCTCCCAGCCAGCCCTCAACCATCGCCCTCTCTATCCACCCAATCTCTCCCCCAAAAGGGCGAGAAGTCCCAAGGTGGGCCAGCCCAGCGTGGCATATGCACTCCAGGCAAGTCCCATTTACTCATCCCAAAGTCAGTGCTGGGCTGGGTTAGGTTTTCCTCTATAGAGAACAGGAACACAGTCTGATCCCACCTCTGGTGGCTCCACATGTTGGTCATGCCACTTAAAAGCTACTTACCCCAGGAGGGCCCAGCTCTCCTTCCCTATTCTTATCCTGTTCAGCCATGCGGCTTGGTACCTTTTCTCAGAGCAGCATAGGTGTCCTCTGTATTGGTGGCATCTCTGACGTCTCTGCAGCATCTCTGCCCTGTTCTTCCTTTTCCCAGAGTTTTCTCAGGCTGGTAGCTCCACCCACACTTCCTGTCTGTCCTCAGCCAATCAGCATTTTTATTAAACTAGTAAGCTAGTAGGCGGGATAGTTATTTACAATGTAACCTCATCCCACTCACATGGGGCTATTAGTTTCTGATCAGGTAGAGCAAAGAGTTGACATTTATAACAAGTTCCTAAGTGGAACTAAACCTGTTGGCACTGGGGCCTCAGTTTGAGAACCACTGGCCCAGAAAAAGAATCTCTTGTTCTTATCTGTATGAAGTGTCATGAAGTGGTAACAACAGATTGGAAGGGAATGTGGATATATAAAGCAAGGACACAATGGGAAAATGACAGAGGATGGCCCAGTTGGATAGACAAGGTGAAAGATTCTGTTAACTTTGAGGATTTTACCAGGAAGATAAAGTTGTCATCCAAGTTTCAAGAAGTTTGGGGTAAAAATGGTGTGAGAATTTTAAGTAAATAATTGAATAACGAGAGGCAAGGAGCTAGCAGAAATGAAGAAAATTATTAACAAGGCAAACATCACAGAGAGGTACTACAGAAGAATGCAACAGAGAACATGCAGGAGACGTTACGTTGCTGTTGTTTGGTTTAGTTTTAAAGGAATTGTCCAGGTATAGAGGCAAGTCGGAATGCCACACTCAGGCAGGGTTTGCTCTGTCAGTCATGGAGGCTGTGGCGGTTCTTAATGTGGGAAAAATATAGAAATAGAAAATCTCTGAGGAGTGTTATCTTACAGTCTATGGAGGATCTTTCTCTGTGCCTTTGGCTGTTAAGAAAATCATCAGAAAGATTGTCCTCAAGGTATATCAGATACATTGTATTAAAACAGTTATATATGGGAAAGTGGACTTACTAGAAACTTTATGTCTTGAATATAATCTTAAGTACATGTGCTGGCCTAAGATCCTACTGTCCAGGTTTTCTACTCTTAGACCCTTACTCTGATGCAAACTGCCTTTCTTTATTTTCCTGGATTATTGGCAGAGGAGAAAGACCAGAAATAGCTTGCCTAAGGTCAACCTTTTGTAACTTTTTGTAGGTAGCCCAAGTTCTCAGCGAAGGAAGGCCTCCGAGGAAGGTATGATAAGAAGCAAACTTTAAAAATTCTAAAAAGTGTGGCTTTCATTGGACTCAGCATTGATAATAATAGAAAATATTGAAAACCACTACAATTATAATTAGAATAAACCATCACCAATCAACAGTCAAGCTTTGTAGCTATAATATGAAGCAGAGAAGAAAGGAGGTGGGCTGGGAGAAATATTAACAATAAGGGTGGTGAGAAAAGCTGTATGTAAACCTACTACTACTCATACACAGACACACACACACAGACAAGACACACACACACACACTCATTCTTATAAATGAGTTTTATATGAGTTGTCTTAGACAGATAATGCTCCTTCAAGGAACCATAGTTTTGAAAATTAGAACAAGTCATAGCTTTTGAAAATAAAAAGCCCGGTGCTAGGTATGAGATGTTTATTTTGTTTTTGTTAGTAGAGATATTCTGGAGACTCCAAAACAATACAGGCTATTGCCATCATACTTAGTTACCCACCAGAACCTGATAAATTCTATTTATCAGTACTGAAGACACCTCCCAGTTTGGTCTCACTACAGGAAGAAATCAGATTGGTGCTGAGCAGGAAGGTTTGTCTATGCTTCCTAGTTTTCATAGTACCAGCAGGTTCTACTTAGGCTTTTGGAGCACAGGGAATCATCAACAATCCTTCCCAGCCATGTAGTGCAATAATGACCTGCATGGCAAGATATACCAGTAAATGCTATAGTGGTCTTAATATATTTGGGGTAACCAACTACTTTCTTATTGTATTTAATCTTTGCAAAAGTTGGGGAGCTCATGAGCCAAAGGAAAAAAATTTATTACTGTGCTAAATGGACATACTATCAATTAACCTGCTGTAGTGGGATTACATTGTTAAATTGTATATAATTGTCCCACCTACTGGTTTAATAAAAATGCTGATTGGACAAAGGCAGACAGAAAGTGTGGATGAGGCTACCATAATAAGAAAACTCTGTGAACAGGAAGAACAGGGCTGAAATGCCACAGAGATGCAAGACAAGGCAGAAGAAGCAGAGGACAACTACTATGCTGCTCTGAGAAAGGTACTGAGCCACACAGCTGAACAAGATAAGAACCGTGGGTTAGTTTAAGGGCAAAGAGTTAGCACGTTATATGCTTGGGAATCAGGTCATTCAGTGTACAATTAATACAAGCATCTGTGTTTTTTCAGTGGACCATGGGACTATAGGTCAGAAAGTCCAGACACGAGATGAGACTGGAAGGAAACCTAATACATCAACTTGCTATATTCGTATCTTTATACCTATAGATTAATGCAGCTTTCTGACCTTTTCAGAGAAGTTTATTTGCCCAGTGAACAGTATATAACATAGAAACTTGCAACTAGTCAAAGTGCAGAAAATGATTGTCAGTAAATAAGCTCAGTCATGGGAAATCTGTATCAACTTCCACAAAGTCTCAGGGACCATCATGGAAGAAGTTGTGGTTGTTGAGATTATAAGAACCACAAGTTGGGAAGCACTGGAATGAAAGTTTTTTCTAAATATGTCAATGTTACTACACTTATAAAATCATAGCAGCTGTGAATGTCTGCACAAGACATGATTAAGATTAAGCCAATTAAAATACTATCATGGATTTGGAATGGGTTTATGAGCTCCCATTCTTAACAAGAGAGCTTTGGATGTTGGTAAATTCTGGAGTACAGATATTTGGTTTTCTTTAAGGATTTGGCCCTTGTGATTAGTCATATTCTAGTGGATGACCCCATTCCCAGGAGAATATGGATAGTACAAATTGGTTTTAATAGTTTATATTTTTAAAGATGATATAAATTTCGGAATGAGTAGATTTATAGAAATGAACCTGGAAGAGTTGGGGGAGAAGCTGGGATGATTATGATAAAAGTACACTGTATGAAATTCTCAATGAATGGTTAAAATGCATATAGAATGTGAATCAGAGAACTAGGTTGGAGCAGGGTATATATACACATAAATATCCTGGACCTTTTTACTTCAAGTTCAGTGTAAAGTGACTACTTTGACACTATGAAGAACAAACTGATTGAATTCATTAACTATACATCAGAATATGATCTCCAAAAGGCAAGTCATTTTCTTGCATATTGGCTGATTTTGGTTCCCTCCCATAACATGTAAAAGTGGTATTTTTATTGCTGAAAAAAAGAACACTAGTCCAAGGGCAAACTAAAGTCAAGTGTAATTAATAGTATTTTAAATTCCCAGAGGACCTACTGTGTGTCCATTACTTTGCATGCACTGTCTCTAACACTGGCAAAGCTAATGTGAGGTGGATGGCAGTTCTCAGCTGGAGACCATTTTGCCTTCTTGTTAATACTTGGTGATGTCTAGAAATAATTTCAGTTTTCATAGCCAAGTGTGACAGGTGAGAATGGGTATACTCCTGACATAACGAAGAAAGGCCAAGGATACTAAGTCAGAACAGTATCTCACAACAAAAAAATTGTCTACAGCTGAATATTAAAGGCACCCTGATGGAGAATCCCTGGTGTAAACCCCAAAACACAGATGGTGAAGCAAAGCTTAAAGAGTGTCACAAGCAAGAAAGTAAATATGTCTAGTTAGTATAATAGAAGGTAAATTTATTATGCTGATAGTCATCACAGAAGATTCACAGTCTAAATTCCTAACTACGGCCCTAAGTGTATCTCTTCAATGCTACTCACCTGTGTAATGTATCTTAGCTGAAGGTCAGGTCCGGTCTGTAACAGAAATCTCCAACTTGAAGGTCAGGATCCTGAGGGAGACTCTCCAGCCACAAGGTAGATGGAGTCATTTGAGATAGGCTAAACATTTCTCCTGGTCTCTGCTTATATACTGTTCAGTGCATGTCATGGGGTTCTAGGACTGTGTCTGGTTATCTTTAATGAATGATATCACTGGATTTTGATTATCAAGTACAGCCTTCGATGTAGTGGGGCTCTTTCATGTCTAAAAGGCACTTTTTCTTTCTTTCTTTTTCTTTTCTTTTCTTTCTTTCTTTTTTTCTTTTTTTTTCTTTTTCTTTTTTTTTTTACTATGCTCAATACAAGGAGTTAAATCTAAACCAGCAGCCAGTGATGTTTATGTGGAATTTGAATTCAGGCTTTACCAACGAGGAAATTTCTGCTGCTACAGAACAGTGAGTGCACTGAGTTTGCTACAACCTCATTAAGAAAAACAGAAAAACAAACAACAAAAGCAGCCAACTTGCTGGTGTGTTACAATATGGTTTCTTGGCCACAAGTGGCCAGAGGTCCAGACCCACCAACCTGCCGCCCCAGGTCCCTTAGCTGCCCGCCACTGCTTACGCTCATCCAGAAATGATTCAGACACTTATATTAGCTTCATGCTGTTTGGCCTATGGCTTAGGCACATTGCTAGCTAGCTCTTACATCTTAACTCAACCCATTCTCATTAATCTGTCCTGCCACGTGGTTCGTGACTCACCTGTGTTCCCTACATGTTTCTTCTTTGGGCAGGTGGGTCAATCTGTCTCTGACTCTGCCCTTCCTTTCCTACCTATTCTGATTCCCCTGCCCACTTTTTCTGTGGTGCATGTCATGGCCCAAAACAGCTCCTTTATTTAAAGATTGATATTCACAGCATACAGAAAGACATTCCTACATCACTGGTGTCTCTGTTCTAATCCTAAAGCTGTAGACACTGCCATTAACCTTGTTCTCGGGAATACAGTTTTCGTGGTAAGTGTTACCTATGAAAATGTGTCACAAAATACGATATCATTTTAAGAAGGAGCATTAATCAATGGGATGACAAGAACATGGGTCCAGAGCCAAGGACCTCAGACTTCAAAACCGAGCTCTGACAGTGGGTCTCTACTTTACTTTGACAAACTTTCTTAACCCTCTGGGCCTTATGTTTGTGTCCATAATCCTCCTGAGGCCATATTGATGTCTGGTCTTTGCTGCTGCTGAAAACCGTGTGACAGTCTGTGATCTGTGCTAGAGCTGGCTGTTATGAACACGACAGCTTTATTTGCTGTGGTGTTGATAACCCCAGATGCATAATTGAGAGTGTAAGACATTGAGGGCTTCTGTGACCACACTGCCCCCCCCCAAAAAAAAGGGAAAGAAAAAAGGGCAAAAGTCTAGACAGGAAGCCACTAAAGAGAGTCCTTAAAAATTGTGATAAAGATACTGAGGGGTGGCTCTTCAGAGCTGATGGCTTCTGATGTGACTTGGGGCAGGAAGGCCTCAGTTATGTTTAAAGGGTCTGGCTGTTGGAGTTTGGCCATGTTCCAGTGAGTATATGGGCAAAATACGTTAGAGCTGGTGTTATTTATTTATTTATTTTATTTGTTTACTTTTTGTTAATTTGTGGGGAAGGCACAAAAGTGGGAGGGTGGCCCTAGGAGGAATGGGAAGTGGGTGTACTGGGGTTTTGTAGAAAATTCCCAAATAATCAATAAAAATATCATGTTGGAAAAATAAAAACTCCCTGAACCTTAATTTTCTCATCTGTAATGATAATGGTTGCAACTGATTTAGAGAAATGTCTGGTAAATGCTAAACAAACTGTGGGCTATTACTCATTAACATTTTATCTATATGTATAAATATACATAATTTATGTATAAGTACGTTTATATATATATATATTTATAAGTATCAAGTTGTAAAGAATTTTAACTTGAGTGCATCCAGCTTATTTAACTGTTAAATCTGTCACTGTGCTTCTGTTCACGGGAGCAGTCTCTTATGAAGTCAGATCATCCCATGAGATCTACAGGACCAAAGATTCACTCCTTTGTAAGAAGGAGATCAAGTGATCTTCCTGCCTCACCAGGGCACAAACTCGGAACTTAATTATCCAATGAAGTTTTCAAAGACTGTGTTTAGACAAGCTCATGGTGTACTTATCAATACTTATAAAATGTTTTATCTGGCCAAAGAATCCCCTCAGCATTAATTACTATAAAAAGAGCCCCATGAGAGCCATCCTATATACATGTGTATTGACCCTCAGGTGGTTCCTGTAGATTTTCATTAGTAGAGCCCTCCTCTAGAAAGGAGAATTAAGTTAGAAATTGATTTTTTTTAAGGCATAGGAACGATTTAATAAAGGAATTTAGTTTCAGGCCTGTTGGTTCAATAGGCAGAACCCACATGGCGCATAGGCTCCGGCTCCCTACAAAACATTGGCCTTGCAATGACTATAAACACAAAATCATTCCAGTTGAGCTATGGTTTTATTGCTTCAGTTCTGTACAGCCAGGATGAGTGTAGTCTCCCTAACCATTCTAGTGCAGAATAAAAAATAAAATTATGAAAACATGTCCTCAGGCAAACATTCTCATCTAAGGTAAAGTAAAATGGTTCAAAGGAGTTCTTGAATGCACGCATCACTGGCCAGTTGCTGTTTCAGAAGATGGAGATAAAATTGCAAGTGAAACAAAATCCTTATCATTTAGTGAGGGAGACAAGCAATCTGCAACTAAACAAATAAAGAAATATGATCATTTCAGGTGGCAGGAACCCAGAGAAAGGGGAATAAAGCAATATATTTTAGAGAGCAGGAAAGGATGAAAGTGGCAAGGAGATATAGGGAGGGTTGAACACAAAATCAAGAAAGATTTAGACTCACTGAGTTTGGAAATTCAGAATTGGCCATTAGTGATGGTGCCTACTTACAGACTTTCTGTCTTTAATGCATCTTCCAGGTTCTACCCTTGTCCCCATGGTGGTTAATAGGACTATGAAGTTTCAGCCATTATATCCATACCTCAGGCAGTGAGAAAGCAAAAAATAATCTTGTACCTTTGGAAAACTCCCTGGTAATCTATTGGACATGTGCATCTCACTAGAATGAGTTAAATCATTGGGTCCTCTAAACCTTCAAGAGGACACGAAATGTAGCTTGAAATTAGGTGGTATTGTATATGTATTGATTACCTTTATTAGTTGATGTCACCAAATCCCTGACAGGAAAATGGGTTTCTGAAGGATGACTTTGTTCTGGTTCAGAATTGGAAGGTACAGTCCACCACAGTGAGGAAAGCACGGCATTGGGATGGGATCTCAGCTGTGACAACAGGAGCACAAGGCTACTTGGTCCCATCTGGATGATCATGAAGCAAAGAGAAGCAGAAAACATTACAAGATCAGAAAATCTTAAAATTGCCCTCCCTCTTGGAGGCACTTTCTCTAGTGAGGCACAGCTCCTAAAGGTTCTATGACCTCTTAAAAACAACTCACACAATGAAGATCAAATGAACACCCATATGGGTCTACAGAGAACTTTTCACACTTGGATCGTGAAGGGTCCAGTGATTAACTGTACTTTCGTTGCTTTCAAAGGGACCACTAGATGCCTATCTGATGCTCACAGAATCTGCCATGAGGGCTACTTTGGAATGCACTGCCACGATCATGTTTCCATGGAGAAAGTGTTTGAGATTCTGAGGGATAAGAGCGATAAGAGAAGTAAGGATGTGAACAACTCTAGGAAAATAGGTGCAGTGATGAAAGCATGGGATCTGAAATGGGTGTAGGTTGGCTTTTTAAAGAAGAGGGGAAAGATAAATGGAACTGAATGTTCTAAACCAGAATGAAAGTTCTTGGTATAGAGACAGACCTCAAAGAGCTTTTCAGAGGCAACTGTAAATATTGGAAGGTGGTAAATAGAAATGACTTGACCAGATTTGCAAGTTTGTAAAAACTCTGTAGAAAGGTAATGGTGTAGAGGATGTGATTTGGAAAGGATATTTTCTATCAAATAAAACCTTCAAGTGTAAATACATAGGCTCATCAGCATTTTTTTGCTCTTCTGGATGCCCTCACTTCGGTTGCTCATTCTGGTTCCTCGTCTCCCTCCCTATACACTGCTGCATCAGTAGAGTGTGGGACTGGGATACAAGCAGATTAGTGAACAATACAGAGCAAGTCTGTTGAGGGAATTTTGCCTCTCTCCTGCTGGGAAGCATGGTTTAAATAGATTGCTATTGTAGCCAGCCCCCACTAAATCATTTTCCACATCTGTGCTTAGTACTGGTGGTCACTTATCATCATTCAAGGCCAGGAACAGCAAAGGTTTGACTGCTTTCTGAACAGTGGTCATACACAACCCCTATAACTCTGTTATGGCTTGAATCTGGATAATATCTCACAAAATTCCCTGTGTAAAATTCTCAAAAGGTAGTGTGGGAAATTATTGTGGGACTAGAAGTGTATACTAATGTGGGAATCATAGTCAAGCATACTCTCCAAGAGGATTGTGGGACCTTGTTCTTAGCTTCCTCTTTAGCTTTCTAAGCCATGATGTGAGTAGCTCGTTTGATTACATGTTCCTGCCACACTTACCAGAGGTCCCAAATAATGGGGCCACCTCATTGAAGACTGGAACCTTTGCTAGAGGACCTTTTCTCTTTATATATTAATTGGTTAACTGCCTTGGCATCTTGGCATAGTAATATGAAATCGATTGATCCAGGCTCCTTCAGTTTTACCCCACTTTAGTAGAGTTCAACTGTACATTCTTCCAGGACTCAATTTGAGCACATTATTTGTTTACTATAGAAATAAAAATGATATATACTCTTTCCAAGTACTAAGCACCACACAACATCCAATTTAATCTCTAAACGAATATGCATAGTAAGAATTATCATTGCTTTAAACTTAAAAATATTCATTTCTAAACTATCAATACATTTAAAACGTAGAAGTGGGGGTGAGCATCTAGGAAATGTGGCATCTCATTCTGAGTTATTAGTCACCTCTGTTCTCCAAGTAACAACATACAGTTTCAGTATTTTTATTTGTTTCTTTATTTCAGTGCTCATGGTATTGTCATTATTTTTTCCTGGTCCTTTTGTTTTTCATTTGTTGTCCATGCTACATATATGCCTTTGAGGGACTTCCCTGTCAAGCTCTTTATGGTTCATCTGTGCAAATGGAAGCACAGAGAGGGTTATTTCTCACCCACCATGGGTACATAACAGCAATAGAGAAAATAAAGTTCAGTTCTTGCCAGTGACAACCACAGATAATAGATACTATTGAACCAGGAACTGAGAGTAGGTTGTAAATCAAAACAACACAATGTGTAATCAAACAGATAGGGCATGGGAGCAATAAAGGCACTTTTCATCTATATATTTATCCACTCTCAGCAGATGGTGCTGGCTTCGGAGAATCTGAGCTTCTCGATGTGCCAAATCTCATTGCTGAGCAAGGTTGGATGCTGACATGTTATTTCACACCTAAGCATCTAGCTGCCACTCGGAGCTTCATAGCAGAGCCTACCAGCTCCTGTGAAGGCTATAATAGAGGAGTATATACCTTCAACAGTGGTAAGAGAGGATAATAAGGTCCAGCAGTGGAAATGTGTGCCAGATAGGAGGCTGACAGATGCCACTGTGATAAAAGGGTTGAATGTGTCCTCATTGTAAACCATGTGAAACTAGGAATCACTTTTGAAGCATGATATGGAGGATGCTGTGTAAGATTTCTTTCTTTTTTTTTTTCTCCTCTATTGTTGGTGGTAGTGTAAACTTGTACAGCCACTCTGGAATGCAGTATGGTGGTTCATCAGAAAACTGGGAATCAATCTCCCAAGGACTCAGCAATACCACTATTGGGCATATACCCAAAGGATGCACATTCTTACCCCCCCCCCAAAATTAGTTCAACTATGCTCATAGCACCATTATTAATTATAGCAAGGATCTGGAAACAATCTATATGCTCCTCAACTGAAGAATGAATTAACAAATTGGGGTACATATACACAATGGAGTAAATCTTATTTGGCAGTTAAAAAAAATGACATCCTAAAATTTGCAGGCACATGGACAGATTTGGAGAATAACTTCCTGAGTGAAGTATCACAAGCCCAGAAAGATAGGCATGGGATGTACTCACTTATAAGTGGATTTTAGACAAAAAGCAAACCCCAAGCTGCAAATCACAATTTCTGAATAGCTTGGGATCAGAAGGAACTTAAGATAAATAACCAGGGATCCTCCTAGGAAGAGGAAATAGAGAATATCCAGGCCACATAAGATGGAATTGTACACAAGGTACTTCTGGAAATAATATCCATTTTAGGTGTGATACAAACAGAAATCCATTGCCTTCTGGGTTAGCAGAAGATGTGATAAAGGACGACATTGGACCAGTGAATGTAGATCTACCAAGGACAAAAAAGGCAACCCTCTACGATCGGGAAATGCCTCTCAGGGTTTCCCCTGGGAAGTCCCCCAAAATCAGATTTCAAATCCAAGGAAGGTCCGATCATATTCAGTCAGAGTGGAGGAACAGCATTTTCAGGAAGAGTAGGAAATCCAGTGTCTAATCTAGAAGATCATATGGCATTGGATAGTAGAATAAATTCAAGAGAGAAATTAAAAGTTGCAAGAAAAACCACAAAACAATTATTTTGGCAGACTTTCATAAATGAACAGACCAAAATTGAAAGTACGAGTAGATAATATTTATATCCAGGATTTAGTCAACACTGGAGCTGATGTTTTGATCATAACTCTACAATCATGGCATCCAAGATGGCCTTTACAGGCAGTGGATATCCAATTTCTGGGTATTTGAACAATATCTCAAGTAAAACAGAGTGTAAGATGGCTCAAATGCATAGGACCAGAAGGTCAGAAAGGACAATTGAAGTCATATATAACTGATACAGCAGTGAATCTATGGGATTTTGACCTTCTACAGCAATGAAATACGCAGATTAAAATCTCTCCAGGTTCAGATATCAACTGGAGACTCAATTATGTTTCTACAAGCAATGTTTTAAGGTGCTATGAAGAAAATCACCAGCCATTCAGGTTGCACAAAAGAATTGCCCAATAACCACCGAACCTAAAAAGATGCTCACAGCGCTGCCTTTGGGATGGTTGACAGAAAAGCCTATTTGGGTTTCAGCAATGGCCCTTGACAAAGGAGAAAGTTCAGGCTTTGAAATAGCTAGTACAGGTGCAGTTACAGGCTCAGCATATTGAAGAATCAACCAGTCCATGGAATTATCCTGTATTCATTGTCAAGAAGAAATATGGAAAGTGATGGATCTGAGAGCAACTAATAAAGTGATTCAACCTATGGGTTCTTTACAATCTGGTATTCCCCTGCCTTCCTTATTACCTAAGGGATGGCTTATTATAGTTATTTATTTGAAGAACTTTTTTTTTACTACCTTTACAAGAACAGGACAAAAAAATTTGCCTTCACAGTACCTACTCTTAATAATTCATGTCCAGTTAAGAGGTATCAATGGGGGGTCCTTCCCCAAGGAATGTTGAATAGTCCCACCTTATTCCAATATTTTGTACAACAGCCACTAGAAGTGATACCCAAACACTTCCCATAAACTATCATTTACCATTATATGGATGATATCTTGTTGGCAGACCCAAACATAGATACATTAGAAACATTATTTGAAGAACTGAAGAAAATATTGCCTGTTGGGGACTACAAATTGCCCCAGAGAAAGTACAGGGAAGAGAGTCTATCAACTATTTGGGATATAAAATAGGTTTACAGAAAATTAGGCCCCAAAAGGTGAAATTGAATAAAGATAAATTGAGGACACTTAATGATTTTCAAAAACTACTAGGGTATATTGCTTATCTACAGCCCATTATTGGTATAAAAAAACTGTTAACTATTTAATTTGTTTAAGACTTTAGACTGTGAAAAGGACTTAAATAGTCCCAGAGAATTCTGCGGTGAAGTGGAGAAAGAATTAGCATTGGTGGAAAAGAAACTACAAGAAGTACATGTGGATCGTGTGGATCCAGACCTAGATTGCATACTGGTTATTTTACCCTCTAGACAATATCCTACAGGAGTCTTAATGCAAAGGGAAAATATTATATTGGAATGGATACTTCTGCCACAAAGGCCAAGCAAGAAGCTGAAAACATATATCGAAAAAAATTCTGATCTGATTTTTAAAGGTAAATTCAGACTTCACCAATTGACTGGAAAGGACCCTGCAGAAATTGTTGTGCCTTTGACTAATGAAGAAATTGAACAATTATGGGCAGACAATGAACCTTGGCAAAAGGTCTGTGATAATTTTTTAGGAGAGATTAATAACAAATATTCTCGAAGTAAGAGGATTCAATTTATAAAGAAAACTAATTGGATCTTTCCTCATGTGGTACAGGATAAACCCATCTCTAGAGCTCCTACATTTTATACTGATGTGAACAAATTAGGAAAGCTGGTTACCAATTAGAAAACTTAATTAAGGTGGCTCAAAGCCCTTATAACTCTGTTCAGAAGTCGGAACTATATGCAATTATTATGGTGTTGTTGGATTTTACAGAGCCTCTTAATGTGAAAACTGACTCTCAGTACACAGGAGTTGTTTTACATATTGAAACTGAGAACTTCATTCCTGATGATACAGACTTAACCTTACTGTTCATACATTTACAGGATATCATCGGAGATAGAATACATCCCATGTACATAACACATATCAGGACACACACAGGTTTCCAGGGCCCTCTAGCACAAGGTAGTGATGAAATTGATCAGTTGTTAATAGGAAATTGCTGGAGGCCACAGAATTTCATGAGAAACATCACATTAATAATAAAGGCCTAAAGAAGAGTTTTCCCATCACTTGGTATCAGGCAAAAGAAAATCTACGGAATTGTAACACTTGCTCGTTCTATAACCAGCCATCTTCACCTGCTGGAAGTCATCCTAAGGGTACTCAGAGAAATGAGATCTGGCAAATAGATGTGTTTCACTTTCCAGAAATTGGAAAGATGAAATATGTACACCACACCATTGACACTCCGGAATGCAATGGGCGACTACCCTGAGTTCTGAAAAAGCTGATGCTGTACTTACTCACCTTTTGGAAGCCATGGCCATAATGGGGAATTCCAGCTGAGATTATACTGACAACACTCCAGCTTACATCTCTCAAAAAGTAAAGCTGATTTTTTGATATTATAATATAAAGCATATTACAGGGATGCCACACAATCCTACAGGGCAGGCAGTTGTAGAGAGATCTCACTGCACCTTGAAAAAGATGCTTTATAAACAGAAAAGAGAAATGAGAAAACCCAGGGAGAGTTTGCATAGAGCCTTATTGACCTTGAATTTTCTTAATGCTGATGAAAACGGAACATCAGCTACTGAAAGACATTGGGTAATGGAAAAATCTTCCAAGATAAGCCAACCCATCTACTTCAAGGATGTGTTGACTTCAGAATGGAAGCCGGGATATGTGCTTCAAGAGGGTAGGGGTTTTGCTTTTGTTTCCACAGAAAAAGTAAAGATATGGGTACCAACAAAATTAATAAAGATCCGCTTCAAAAATGAGTACTTTCCTGAGGAGGAGAAGTAATTGCTCATCCCTGATATAACACATGGATACATGGTTAGGAAAACACATTGAACAAGACCAGGGCAGGGTCTCAATTTTGTCTTTCCAGAAGAATGGATACAACTGATTTTAAGACATTGACTGGATATTGAATGATTAGTCACCTACAATGGAAGGGAGATCGATGATGAAGGAATATAAACAAAGGACTATGAGAACAACTGATACAAATATGCACTACTGGGTAACTTTTCAATTCTCACTGCTTTACATCTTACATCTATACCTCTTCAAAAAAATGTGGTCCTAGTTTGTCTATAAATAAAGCTGGATTTGCAGTTGGAGTAAGTGGCTTTCTCCCGTTCTAAACCCAAGCATATTGGTAAAGAAAATGTGAGAGATTCTATCTCATATCACAAAAGCCACCTGGTGTGGGACAGAAGACATAATATTTATCATAACTTCATCTTTAATCTTATTTCTCTCTGTATCTATACCTCCCAACCATCCTATCTGCATACGATCTTCTCCTGAAGTCGTAAAGGTTGTAAATATCTTCTTTGGGTATCAATAATGCTTAAGTTTTTCATTGTAAACAACATTTTTCCTACCAGCTATCTACAAAGCATCTGGAACTAACAATGATTCCTATTGGTGAAAAAGGAGTGTGAGAGAGAGAGTAAGAGAGAAACAGACAGACAGAGACAGAAATAGATAAATCAAGAACCTGGTGTACAACACTCATTGATTACTTTTAGAAAATAGACCATTCAAAATGGTTTAAAGATAGCTCTCTATGATTATTCTTCATGTTGCATCTCTAATAAGAGTTCCAGACAGATTTACCCAGTACTCTGAGAATGGTTATAGATGTGTACAGTCAGTCCATTAGGATCTAATCATTGTTTTAGCTTTTAAAGGATCCCAAAGAGATGCCATCGCCCTTGTCAGCAGGAAGCAACCCTATGAAAAACTATGCCCTTCTCCCAATAGGTTTTGTCCTCTGAGGGTTATGGATAATTGTTATTCTGATAGAATAGTTTTAAGTCAAAATTGGGTTGAGGATGGAACAATAATATAGCCTCAGGGATCTCTTTTAAAGAAGAGAAAGGGGAATAGATAGGATAGATAAAGGTAGATTGTTTTATATACCTATAAAGAATTATTAGCCAAATATATGAGATGAGCCAAAGACAATTTGCATTAGTATAGATATTTGTATATTGAAATCATCTTATATGTTTGATTGAAATAATTTGTATATTGGTACAAATTTAAATCTGAAATTGTTTTATATGTCCAAAGCAACTTGTGCATTGATATAAAATTGTATCTGTAACTATTATATAAAATTGAATCTGTAACTGATATATTTTACATATACTTCTACCTCTGTTTAAAATATTTGCACATTATTGTCATGTCCACTATACAATTTCTACCTCCACTTAACTATATTAGACATAATGTATGAGGCGCTAGTTATGATATGTGCACAATATGTTTTGTATGCCTCTGTTTGGGTGATACATATGTATATACATGTATAGAATACTGTCACCATTTTGCACAGTATATATACCTCTAGCTAATGTTTAAGAGTCATACTAAAAGTCATTGTTCAGAGATTGTACACCCCTTTATAGGTAACCTAATTTTGCAATACAGGCTTCAATCCTTAGGATGATGAGAACTGCAGTCAACATTACTTAAGTTACCATGTCACAGTCATCCCAGATACAGGTTAAAATACCATAGATAGACAGGAACCTTCAACCATTTCACAGACCCAGAGAATATGGCATTTAACACTTGTTCTTCAGAATTCGGCTGTGAGAGATGCGACGACTCCTCGTTTCACTGCTCCTTTCCTGAGATGGTGTTGAGCATCAAAGACACTCCTTTGGAGTTTGTCCTTTTGGCAGAGAATGGCCGGCTGGGTAAATAACTGCCCTTACCTCGACTGCTGACAGTATACACTTGATGTTCAATCTGGATGAACAGTTTTGAAGTAATTTATACACCCTACCATCTACCAATATTCTAGAAATGTCTGATGTACCTTATATGTGTTAGGTTTTAGTTGTAGTTTGTACCTTTTCCTCTCCCAGATATTAGCTTATAATAATTCTTTTTGTATAGAGTCTTAGTTTAGAACCTTCTTAGTTAGACAAAAGAGGGAGATGTGGTGGGATTCAGGTGTCAGCTGATAAGGTTGGGAGGCATGTATCCAGAGTCCTGGGAACCTGAAGGGGATGTGGCCAACCCCATTCAAAAGGTGCTGCTGGATTTTGAGCACCCTGTTTTGTTCCTGCTTTCTTGAGAGATTGGATCAGCATCCATCACCTGCATCATCCTTTCACCCAAGAATCGTCCTAAGGTGTAACCTGTAATCGTGAGTGTTAAGTTTCTCTCCAGTAAATATTGATCCTATATTTGGTATATTGCAAGAGAGATTTATTGCAATACATCTGGTATTTGACCTCTTAAGGAAAATGTCTCATTATCTAAGAAAATTTCCTTAAAAATAAAAAGGGATAAAACAAAAACTATCACATCAGTGTTGGACAATACAAATAAACAGAATCAAGGAGCCTAATAAAAGGCACAAGAACCCATTCACTTGTTCAAACCCAGGAACTCTTAAAAACATTAAAGGGAAAGGCATAATACATGCACAGAAGACATGGTGCAGACCCATGCAAGCCCTTTCATGTTGCCTCATTCTGTGAGTGAGTTCATATGAGCTTTGATCAACTAATTTAGAGGATTTGGTTTTCTTTGTGTCCTGCATCCCCTCTGCTTCTTATGCTCTTTCTACCTTTGCTTCTGTTAAATTATGTTAGGATTTAAATTCCTAAATTCTAAGGAATTTAGCCCTTAGGGGAGGAATTTGATGGAGACATCTCATGAAGTGCTGAGGGTTCCAAAGTTTCTCACTGTCTGCACAATGTCTAGCTGTGGGTCTCTGTATTTGTTCCCATCTTCTGCAGGAGGAAGCTTCTCCAATAATGGCTGAGCAAGGCACTGATATATGAGCATACTGGAATGTCTTTAGGAGTCATTTCACTTCTACATTTTTTTTTTTTTTTTAAAGAACAGTAATGTTTGGTTTTAGCAAAAGTCCCTGAGATATCTAGTCTATGGTCCGTGGTCACCCAAGGAGTGTTGGGTAGGGGTTTCACCTCATGGGAGTGGGCCTTCAGTCAAATCAGATACTTCGTGGTTATTCCCACAAGCTCCAAGCCACTATTGACCTAACATATCTTGCAGGCAGGACACCATTGTAGATCAAAAAATTTGTGACTAGCTTCATTGAGTTTTGGTAGTCTGTAGAGTCTCTTCCTATAACAAAGACACTAGAATACAGGAGTAAAAGATCTGTGTAGACACCAGCTTGACTTCTCCATATTCATTGAGTTTGTAGGTGTCTTCAGCAGTTGGGACTTGCTGTCAGTTTGTGGAGAGCAACCTATGGCTTTGGCAGCAACCTGGGTTGTTTAGGGGGCTCCCCTGAGACCCTTTTGGCCAAAAATTCAATTAGATGTAACCCAGTTCTGTTACTGAAAGCTTCATTTGGTGTCAAGAGATACCCAATTGAAGCTCTGTCTCCCCCATTATTTGGCAATTTCATTTAGCTCACCTTTATATATGCATTTTGTGTGTGTGTGTGTGTGTGTGTGTGTGTGTGTGTGTGTGTGTGTGTGTATTAGAGAGAGATTCTACTGTTTTTGGTTTCCATACTACTTCTCAAATGGCCCTGAATTTTAGCTGTCCCTTCCCATATCTTCTCCCTCATCTTCCTTTTTCCTTCCCTACATTTGATCCTCCCATTCCATCCCCAACATCTATGAAAAGTGATTTATTTTATTTCCCTAATAAGATTTTGTTTCCTAATAATATCTGCCTATACTCCTTAGTTTACCTAACCTCTTTATGTCTACAGATTGTAGGTTGGTTATCAATAACCTACACTAATATCTGAATGTAAGTAAATACTGTATTTGTTTTTCTGGGTTGGGGATATCTCAGGATGATTTTTCTAGTTCCATCAACTATTCTGTGAATTTCATGATGTAATTTTTAAATGACTGAGTAATATTCCATCATGTAAGCATACCACATTATCTTTATCCATCATTTAATTGAGGGGCATCTAGGTCATTTCCAATTTCTGACTATTATGAATAGAGCAGAGATGAACATCATTGAGCAAGTGTCTCTGGTAGGATGGAACTCTTTTGGTTATGTACCCAAGAATGGGATAGCTGGGTCTTGAGATAGATGGATTGCCACATTTGTGAAAACCTGTCATAATGACATCCATAGTGGCTTAACAGTTATCTTATTGTGTTTTTATCTTGTTACATTTTATGGAAGCCTGTTTGTTTTCTATGAAAGACAGAACGGGAGCAGAATCTGGATGGGAGAACTTCAGAGGAACTGGGAAATGTACAGGGAGGACTACAATCAAGTTATATTATGTGAGTAAAATTGTTCAACAAAATGAAAGTTTATATAATATATAAAGAAAAACTAGTTTAGATTAATCCTGTTTTTTAAATAAAGACACAGAGGAGGGGACTTGAAGTTTGTGAGTCAAAAGAAGCAAGAAGATGGAAATATGAACTCATGATTTGAACATCCTGCACTATACAGATACATATACACATGTATCACACATTGTGTAACACACACATATGTACACCATTTACTATATGTCCATAGCACACACATACATATATCATTGTGTGTATGCCCACATATGTATATTATGCACTATATATCTATACTACAAGCTACACATATATGTGTATATTATGCATTGTATGTATATATACACACATATTATGCACTATACATATAATATTGTATATATACACATAAATTATACATTGTATGTATACACATATATATCATGCACTATACATATAACACACTATATACATACATATAACATACATTGTGTGTTACACACATATGTATATCATACACTATATAGCTATAGCATATTCTATACATATACATACATATTATGCATTGTATTTATACACACACTATGTCTACATACATGCATATATCATACACGTGAATTTGTATATAATGCATATATATATATGTGTGTGTTTGTGTATTCATATATGGAAGCCTCTTATATGTCCCACAATGATGTAGAATTACATGTTTTTAGGAAACAAAAATATTAAACCATGCAGTCAAAGTCTTTGAAAAAGAGCAACAATGCTAATACATATTACACATTAATTTTAATACATTTTATAATTTTTATTCACATCTTGTACATTTTAACTTTAGTTAAAAACCTTATGAGAGACAGGGTTATGTGATGATAAAGGGCTCAGTTAGACGGTTAACTTTAACAATCTTAGCCACACACTGAAGAACAATACTTCAAAACACTCAGAATGAAAACTAAAAAAACTAAAATGAAATAAATACACCCCAAAATGTAGTTGGATGTTTTGACAACCCTCTCTTAGTACTTGATAGGACTGGTAGACAGAAAAGAAGTCATTTTCTCAAACTTTTGCAAATTGTTTCAAGAATGATGTGCAAAGGTTTTTTGGGTATTGTATTCTCTATAAACAAAACATATATAGATTAAGCATATGCTATACACCATCAGATTTATTCTTAATTTATTCTAAGCTATTGTAAGTTCTATTTAATTATAATGCATAAGTAAAATTTTATTATTATGAAAATAAGTAATTATGTAGGACTGCCTTTGGTTTTATAAAATAGCAAATATAAAAGTGACGTATTTGAAGAATTACACAATGATGAGAAGAATTAACTGGAGCTTTTTGTGTATGTTTGCTTTTGTTTCCTTTTGTTATAAGTGCATATCACTGTTTCCATTAAGATCTTGGTGAAGTATATATTCCTGACAATGTGAATTAGTATGCACTCAGCAACCTTGCTTTTAGCAAAGAATTCAGAAGGGCAGGATGCAATAAAGTTTGAAACTGCACAGCTAAGTACATAAGGAATTGCAAAAAGTCTCCAGGAGCTGCAGTTGGGGTGGCATTAGACCTAGGTAGGTTTCTATGTTTCAAGTGGACAAACTCCATATATTTGTGTGCCATAGTTGGAAGTATAGATTAACCACTTATGTCTTCACAAAGCAATTAGTTGGTGCTGAACCTCCAAATGCTGCATCTGGGCTAAAAAGGTAGAATAGAAAAGATTCATATGTCATCATGATATAAAGATAAAAAGAAAATACTTGTATTTTGACCTGGAATTTAGTGGGGGGGATCATGCTTAAAGTTGGCAACTATGAAGATCTGAGGTTGGACTTTAAAACTCTTGCATTTCCAAGAAAACACTCAAATTAAGAACAACAGAAAAAGAGATACAGGTTAGTAAAACTATAGCATTGGATGGAAACAACATTAAATCTGTTTTTTGAGACACGTCCTAAATCTAGACCTACACAGACTTCCACAAATGAATATGCCAAAGATATATAGCCCCATGCAGAGTTAGGAAATCCAAATTCAAGGCAGTGTGTAGATAAAGCTAGCTGCACGTAAGTCTCCCATACCTCCAAAAATGCTTGCATAGACCATCTTAAGTGGGAAACATATTACTGTGTTTCACACTTAATTTAATTTAAACATTATTTCTTTGAACTATGGACTGCTGCATCATAAAAGTCACTGCTATTTGTCACAAACTAATGGTGCTTTGAGTTTATGGAGAAAAATGCATAAGCTTTACAATCATACATCTCAGCACTAGGGCTTAATAATTCACACATAGCTTTCCATTTTATAGTATTCTTAGAAATATCTACAGTGCTGGGTATGTTAGCAAATTTTAAATAAAAAAAAAGAAATGTCTAAGATTCTCTTCTATTTTTCTTATTGTTTGGGTACACATACAAACAACACTGCACCCAATTTGAAAACAAAGTTTTAAAATGCAGAGATTAGCACTAATATATCCTAAGATAAGAATTGGAATTTATTTTTTTGTATTTGATGCTAAACTTTAATGATTTTTTCACACACTTAGCATGTATTTATGTACACACTTGTGTTTAAAATGCATGTTTGCATATTAAAATTTTTGAAAACTATGATAAACAAATACATTTGGCAAATAAAAATGTTGATACATGATTTAAATTTTATTAAGTGATATTTAGTAATCAGAATTTCAGACTTCTTATCCAATGGCTGGTTTCTTTTGTGAGCTCATTTCAAAAGGCATAATTAGGCTATGCCCATATATCTCTTGTATGCATCTTTAAGGATTAAAGCAACTTGGAGATGGCCTTGTTTATTTCATATTAAGTATTCAACATCACCTTCAAGCTAAATGAGTTTAGGATTATTCCACAACTGATTTATAATTGTGGTTTTCCCACCCAGTCTACTGCTCTGACAGTCAATATAACTTTTATAACTTCAAACTCTCCATGCACTATTTGTTATAGATACAAAGGATCTTGGCAGAGAAGCAGAAACACAAGATGGCCTTCACTCAGGTGTGTGTGTGGAAACTGGAAAAGCATCCAACTTCATGCACCATGCTTCATACTCTACTTAAAATGAAACCTTCAAAAGATGACTAATGATGGGAAAAGAAGGCAGGGGCTGGCAGGCAGGAAATATTCCAACAGCTCATGTCAATCAGAAGTCCCAGGAAACCCATTGATATATTGTGAAATCTCCTTTTAGACCAGAAATTGGGGAATCTAATCTGGATTTCAGGTATTCTTATTCACAGTTAGAAACTCTGTTGGTCTGTGAAAAGCACATGGCCCAGGCTTTTAAATGAGGGAGTGTCCTGTTTTATAAAGATGTTTAAGATACTTGTATGTGTGTTTTCAGGACTGACCGTTTGGTATTAGATAACCAATTGCTGTGCTCTTTCCTGGAGACAACTACTTCTGCCCTCTTAGCATTTCTTAGTTTTCTGTAGTCATCATCATCATAGGATTAAGGCCTCATGATTGTCCCCCATCCACTTTAGCTTGTCTATGGGTATTGTCCTTTTCAGCTCATGTCGATGAGACTTTATGGGTACAAACAATTCTAGCATTCCTAGGAGATACAAACTCACAGCTAACTCCCTGATACCCTGTCTTATACAGACACAGCAAGTTTTACTTACATATTTAGAAATATATGTAGCAACAAAAGAAGTCATGAATTTGAAAAGGAGCAAAGAGGGGTATATGGGAGAGTTTGAAGGGAAGAAGGGAAGGGATCAGTGATGTAATTATACTATAATCTCAGTTCTTTACAAAAGAAACTGTTAAGAGACATTTAAGTATTAAAAAATATCATTACTAAGTCAAGTGATTTATTTTCAAGGTATTATTTTTGGAATTGAGCCACACTGGACTATGGGACAAGTCACAAGTAATTGCTGATTTCTGGACGATTCTGTGGCTAGGACTCTTCTCCTTAAAAATCACAACAGAAAAAAAAAAGATACAGACAACACACAAGAGATGAGGAGACTAGTACATCACTAGGGCAATGTGATGGGATGCTCTGGAAACCGTGAATAAAAAGTCCCTGGCATCATGGAGAATCAATGAGGACTCCTAGAAGACTTGACAGACTGAAACCTCGGGAAGTGGAAGAGAGAAGGTGAGGTGGGGGCAAGGGCATCATGGTGGATAAGCAGAATGGAGGAATCCTGCTTGTTTATTCTTCAGCATTCACCATGGTACCCAGCACCTCCTGGCAGCTGCTCTTTTCCAAAATGGTTGCTTCCGAGCTACCTGATATTGGCAAACCAATATTGACAGGTGGCTTTGGAGTCTGACAATTCTAAGTCATGTCTAAAAATGTCCCCCAAGGTTGTGACAATGTGACTTGTGTGAATTAGTTCTTCACAGATACTTTTTTTATCTAAGTAGTTGAAATGTAAGTCCTCAGTTTAGTCCAACGACTAATTTTTCCCAGTTGCTTTGACTACAGATGTGATACCTTTGTGCTCCATTTCCAAAGTTTATTTGATGCATGTATCTGCAGATATTTAACACTATACCTCCAGGTTGAGATGATGTGCCGTTGCTAAGCAGCTTGAGTTAGGAAAAAGAGCATACAGTATCCTTTAAGCTCTGCCTCTGCTCAAACACATTTCATGACAAATGGTCTGTCACAAAACAAAAAACAAAAATAAAAATCCAAACTTTTCAAGGGGTAATTTCTTATTTTGTTCCTGCAGTTTAACAATTCTCTTAACAGACACCTAGTACATATTTTAAAAGCATGAAATTTTAGCTTTTCCTTTAAAGTATTTTCTATTCTTTGAGAATTTTATGCATATAACTGTTACAATGTGGTTTCTTGGTCCTGGGTAGCCAGGGGCCCAGACCCACAGACCTGCAGCTCCAGACCCCTTAGCTGCCCGCCGATGTTCAGGCCCCAAGAAATGACTCAGAAGCTTATATTAAGTTCATGCTGTTTGCCTTATGGCTCAGGCACATTGTTAGCTAGCTCTTACATCTTAACTCAACCCATTTCTATTAATCTTTCTTGCCACATGGCCCGTGGCTCACCTGTGTTCCTTACATGTTGCTCCTTTGGGCTTCGGGCTTGGTCTGTCTCTGACTCCGCCCCGCTCCTCCTACCTATGCTCTGATTTCTCCTCCTACTTTTTCTATGGTGCCTGTCATGGGCCAAAACAGCTCCTTTATTTAAAGATTGATATTCACAGCATACAGAAAGGCATTCCCACATCATATAACAATGTATTTTGATACCAACTTTCCTTGTTACCCCTCCAACTCCTTCCAGATCTACCGTTTCCCTTTCCCAATTTTATATCTTCTTCACTTTTTTTCTCTACAAGCCAGAGTCCAATTAATGATTCCTGAAGGGCCACTGGAGTTTGGTTATCCTACCAAAGAACATATCCTACCAAAGAACAAAGACTCCTTCCCCCAACAAGCATCTATTGCCAATGAATCTCTGGCAAGGGTGGGAAATAGGGATCTCCCCTATTCATGATAAAATGCTAACTGGCCTGGTCTTATAAAGGCAGCCAGAGTGCTCTGAGCTCACTTTTAAAAGGTGCTGTCACGCCCAGAAGTTACTTTGTAGTCATTTCAAACCTCTGGCTTTTCAATCTCTGGGTCCCATCTTCTGTGATGCTCCTTAAGCCTAGCTATTGGATTGTTATGGAGCTATTTTCTACTAACAAGACATGAAAATCCTTGAATAGTGATGATTAAGTAACCAATCATTAATTAATGGTGAATATGATGAAGGTTGGCATTACAGCTCCACAACATTTCCTATAGGCAAGTGATGGTTAGTCTTCACTGTCGGCCTGACTATTAAAAATCATCATAAAACCAAAGCTTTGAGTGTGTCCACAGGATGTTTACAGAAAAGCTGAACCAAGAGAAAAGACCCCCTGAGTGTGGGTGGTACCATTTCATAGGCTCGGGTCCTGAGCTAAATTAAAAGGAAAGTGAACTGAGCATTGATATGCAGATAAAGCATGACCAGATGCCTTTCTCACTTGCCACTAGGTCTTCTCCACCATGATAGACCATATCCTTAAACTGTGGAGCAAAATGAGTCCTTACTTGACCTGTCTCTGTTAGGCCTTTTGCCAATGCAGTAAGAAAGTCAGTCAAGAGCTGAAGGGAGAACATCTCTTACGTCTATCCAGATCTGTCATGGGGGGTTGCCTGGAGGAAGTGTTGTTTATCACAAACGAATTGTATCAGTCTCTTCACGTTTTAGACTTGTAAATGGAAAGTGAAACAATATGAGATTGATGTAAGCAAGGTCTAGTAAGAAATAAAGAAACAACACCAGTAAGGAGCAAATATCATCCTGGGAGAAAAATAGCAATGCGAATTACTACAAGAAAGCTGAGATGGCCAAGCTTTGGGAAGATGATGGATGTGCCATTGATTAGAGGGCCAACAGAATTTGGATGAAAATGTTCTTTGACTCCACACTAACAAAGTAGTAACTCCTACCATCATCTAAATAGTCAGCCAGACATCTACTTAATCTCTCAAACAACATGCAAAAAACAAACTCTGTCTTTCAGCTCTACAGATTTCTTTGATTCATTAGCATCTTCTTTTATCCAGTACCTAAGATCAAAGTCATCTTTGACACTTGTTTTCTTTCCACTGAATATTCTACCCTTCAGTGAAGCTGGCTAACTCCGCATTCACAGTGGACTCAGAGTTCTCCTTTCTTGTCACCTCCAGACTCAAGGCGTCATGTCTTCTTTGAATAAGAATTAGAGACTGTTTGACATTTCCCTTCTTTTGGACAAGCTTCCTTCTGGTCTCTTTTTTCTTGAACGTGTAGTCAAAGTTACTATTCACAACTCTAAGGTCATGCGATTCTTCCCAGAATCTTAAAAATAGCCTTGCATTTCACTCAAGATAAAGGCTGGCCGAACAAGGGATGACAGGCATAATAAGATTTGTGCCATGCATGGCTCTTTGGTTTCAGCTCTGATTATTCTTCCAATCTTTCACTTTGTCCCACTGCTCTACATTCCTCTCTTTCCCTGGGACCCAAGCATTTTCCTGTCAACAATTCTTGTACAGCATTAGCAGCATTAGCTAACCTTGACCTCCCCAGACTCTACTGTCAAGTCCCAGTCTCAGGAAGAACATCCAGGCCATCCTATTAAAATTAAAGTTCTCCTTATTTCCCTACCTCTTTTGCTTTTCTTACTTTAATTTCTCTTAAAAATTGAAATCTTACTTTAGTTGAAGGCAATTACACATTACAAATGATGTCAGTCATAGAGAGGTTAGAAATACACTCAAGCTGATCTTGGATGGCCAGACTTGAAGTTGAACAAATACATCGAGCTAGAGAATTTCTTCTAGATCATATCTGTTTAGAGATATTGGAGGTGGGATCAGAACAGAGGTCTGATGAAGGTCAATGAACTCTCTGGGACCTATAGGAATGGCTCCCTTTGTGGAAGAATATAGCAGGAAATTGATCCCTCAGAGCTGCCTTATATCCATCTCTGACCAGTGTCTCCTCTTTTGTTTCTTCCTTCCCTCCTTCTGGTCAGGAATTCTTTTTGAAGACCCAGATAGGATGGATGGGATGTGAGAGGACTCTAGGAATCCTTGTATTATATAATGGGACCACTGGCCTAAAGGAGTGCTTTGAGGAACTGCTTCTGAAAGGGTCTCTGATGGTTCCATGGGGTTTGTCTTTTACAGGCTCAATGGAAGAAAGAAAAACACCTTTATGATAAGAATTACCTATTCATCTCTGACTGTTTTTTGATAAATATGTGTGAAATTTATAATATCATTTCAAAGAGGAAAAATGAGCCATGTTCAATGGAATTCTATGAGGTGGGGGGAACCAATTGGAGAGAAAAGGGATTTGTCTATTGTCAGTGTGTCTTCATGTGGAGAGACAAGCTTTGATGTAGATGATGGCTTAGTTATATAATGGCATAAGAACACTGACATGGCATGTCTCCAGCATGAAAGTTCACTCTGAAAGCTTTTGTTGAAAAAGAAATTTTCTTTGTAATAAATCAAGAGGGTCTGTAAAAGTTGCCTTTTAGTAGGCACCTCATACACAGTTCAGGAAAGAAAAAGATGTTAACTCATTAAGCTTCATGGCCCTGAAACAGCCCAGGATGCTATAGAAACTAAACCTGTAATGAAGAAATTCACTTCTAAGGAGGCAGGTATCGAACCTCCAAAAGAGGAATTTTTTAAAGATTGGAAAGCTGAGCCATTATGAAGAACCAGAACAGAATGTAAGCCATGCTTTACTGAGGGCATTGAACAGTTGTGAAGATGGATACCATCTATCAACTGTCTCACCAGAAAATAAGAAAACAATAATGATTATCTGGAAAGAGTGAATTTGAGAAAGGTCACCTCATCAAAATGGACCAGAAAGAAAAACTAATTAAATTAAGAATTATTATGGATGAGGAGAAGAGAAGAAGGGAAAGAGGGATGGAGGGAGGGAAAGAGAGAGGGAAAGAGGAAGGGAGGCAGAGACAGAGACATAGAGATGGGGAGGGTGAGAAATGGGGAGGCAGGAACAGATAGAAACAGAGGGAAGTAGAAAGGTGAGGATGCAGAGACCAGAGACTTAGACAGGGGAAGGGGAAGGAAGGGGAAGGAAGAGGAAGAGGAGGACCAAGGCATCTATGATGGAGATGACATGATTGGCAGAAGAAGCAACGAATCACAATGTAGGTATTACAGATCTTTAGGTCTCCAGTTAGTAGTACAAATAAAACGCTGACTTTTTCAGGTTCTGTGATCATGAATTTAGTGCAGAAAATGTAAAACAAAATGCAAAAGTGAAATACGATTGCATACAATGGGATTCTACTTCCTGACCTCTCCAATAAATATAACAAAAGTATTTATTTCGGTCCCTGAATTCTAATAAAAGCGCAAAGACTGAATTGATTGTAATTATTATCTACATCTAGTTGTGTTAGTTTATTTATAAGCCCTGTTCAATTTAATTGCATACATTTAAAAAAAACCAGAAAGTTAAAACTAAAAAAGAAAATTTCTTCACAATGAAGTTGAAAACTAACACATTAATTAATCTTAAGCAAGGTAGAAACAAATTTTAAAATGTACATTCTAATTTTGCTCACAGACAATTCCCTTCATCTGACCATCTTAAATTGCCATTTTTATAAGCATCAGACAAATATTTGGCATGATTTACACTGAGTAAATCAGTTCTCTAATAGTTCAGCTGCTGTCTTCCTCATTTATTACTGCCAGACACTCGCTTCCAGTTCTTTCCACATCTTTTCTTCTGGCATCCATGCAGGTTCCCATTTGTCACTGAGGATATATTACTTGTCTCATTCTTGTCCAAATTATTTGCAAAGATGCTGTAATTTAGTGTAGGCAACCTGGATGAGTGAGTGCTAGAGTTAAAATTATTGCTTGCCCAAGGTTTCCTTTTGTAATTCTGATAAGTCATTTCAAATGTGATCTGTGTTGAGTACAGTTCAATTTATTACTTTTTCTAAGTGAACTAATCTAAATTAAAATCTCACAGAATCAATACCTCATTTTTATCATAGGATGTTCTGATTCTACTTCTTAATCATTCATCTATATTTCCCCCTGGCTTGTAAAGTACTCAGAAAAAAAAGGAGCTATTTTATATCATAGTGGGGCTAGAACACATCTGTAGCCTGTTACTTAATATATACAACTTTTATAGTAAATGTCATGTCGCCTTGGCCCCCTTATTTTATTTATTTGTAGAGTATCCCCATTCTTTTATCAGGAGGATCATCTCACACTTACTATGTGTTAACAATGTTCTTGATTACAATCTGAAAACTGTCAAGAAAAACTGCCTCATAATTTGTTTGGTTTCAGTTTCTTACTGCAATCCATCTATCAACCTAGACAAATGAAAAAGGACCTTTGGGTTTCCCAGTGTTGCTCGGTGCCCTCCTTACCATGTACTTATTTTGAGTATTCCATTTTTGTTGTAAAGGTATAGTTTTGACTCAGAGATGTTGCAAAGAATTTTTAATGCTCATGCCAATTTTCCAATATATTTCCACTTCTGGTGACCTAGAAAAGAGCAGTAGGAAACCAAAAAGGGGGGGGGGGCGCAAGGGGAATTTATTCTCATGACAGAGTAATTTTTTTAAAAAAGGCTTTCAAGGAATTTATTTAGTCAGATCTCGTCTTTTCCATTATTCTTTTATATCCCACTTGTATTGCATAGTCTATGGCTAAACCATAAAAGAATAATAAAAAGGCCCTATTTTATTCTGCCACGTACTAGCATGTCTTCGTAAAGTAGGTGATGTATATATTTTACATCCAGAATTCCAAATGGCCACTCATATTTCTTTTTCCCCTTCATTCAAGGTTGGGTTCATAATTTCTCAAGAGCAAAAGATATTCAATGCATTTGTGTCATAAGGGCAAGTACTGTATCTGTCTTACCTTCTGATTTTAATTTCTAGAATGGTCCTTGGCTATTTCAAAATCTCACAAAACTTGTGAGAGTAATTTTTCTTCCCTAACTATTTACCATTATTCAGTTTACTACATATGCAATACTCTCAGGTAAATATCCTTTATAATTACTTAAAATTTTGGAAAATACTTACAATGAGACATTCCAATATTTTAAGGACAGTAATGAGTTTTATTCCTTAGGAAAAATAAATGAAGATTTCAAGTAATGTGACTTAGCCTGGGTATGCTGCATTCTAAAAGAATAATAACCAACTGTTGGTTTTTTTTTTTTAAAGCAACACATAGTTGTTATCTGGTATGTTCTATGTAAAGTTAGGCAGACATCATTGACTATGTTTTCTAATATCCAGCAAATACACAAGGTTTCTGGTGTTTGTAAAAACAGTCATTGGCTTCAAGTTAGACTAGGTAAAGTAAAAGCACATGAATTCTGAAAATGATAATACAAAGCTAAATAACAGAACTCTAATGAAATGAGGACAAATGAGATTTAACTGGGCTCTGGGATGGCCTTGGAGAAGTTTTAGGTGGGTTCTGGGTCTTGAATACATTTTTTTCTTACCTCCATCATAATTAAGGTAAGGAAAAGTGTCAACGATTGAGAACTATTTTGGAAAGACGAAATAATGTCAGCAAGAGATGCATTGATGTAGCAGTGAGGGCAACACTAGCTTGTGGAGCTTAGTAAAGCAATGCTAATGATGGGTATTTGTTCTGGAAAGTATCCAGTAATATGGTTAAAGTCAGAATTTATGTGACTATCTCAGGCATAATGGGCTTTGGATGGATCTAGGGTTTTTCCATGATACATGAATCATTATCATGTTTATACACAAGAATATATCTGGTTTCTGATTGCAAATGAGTGATTTGGCCAAATGTTGATTGAGAAATTACATTCATCAATGCAAACAAGAACTGAATGCTAAGTAGTAATGAGTCTCATTTGGAGACTTTGGAAAGTTGGTCTGTGAAACTCATGTAATTATTCTCTTCTTGTCAGAAGTTGACAACAAGGAACAAGTAAGAGAATATAAGCACCATCTAAAGGACTATAGAAGAGGATATTCTTGGAGCTGTGTGGATAACAGACATTTCAAAGGCTATCCCAGTGAAGTTCAGGGTCATTATAGACAACATCTCAGATTTGCTCAGCTAAGAAACAGAGCTACTCACCTACTGCTTTTATAAAGAAATGCATATTCAGTTCTAGAATGAAACCTAGGTCAACACAGACCTGGCATCTATAGCCAGGAATCAGATGAGGATTGGTCTGGGTTCTATGTCAGCACCTCTACCTCTAATCATCACTACAGAGAATCTATCAGATTTCCACTGTGAAGGAGGGCTTATTGAACTCTGATCTCCAAGCAGTAGAGTTTGGTTGTTTGGGGGAATTGTACTGTGGTCTCTACATCAAGATCAAGTAAAAACCGTGCACCCCAAATGTATATATGAATATATGTATGTATTACATATATGTATGTATTACATATATATGTATATGTGATTATACACTACATATAATGTACAATTTTATTATACACAAAATAGTCATGGCTGTGAGTCATAAATGAATAAGTTGAGACTAGGTTGCTGACAACTGAAATGTTTGTCACTCATAGTTTGCTTAAATGCAATGGCCTTTGCACATCCTGTGTAGATCCTCACAAGAGGAGGAAAAACTATCCCATGTTCAATGATGTTATCTAAAGGAAAAAGAATGCCAATGTTTAACTTCAGTTTTAAAACATGAAGTTAAAATAACCTTAGTGTATTACATTACTACTTTCAAGACCTTTAGATGTGTGGAAGTGATTTCCCCAGAGAATAGTATAAAAGGTCAGTTTCTCCAGCATCTCTCAAAGTAAACACTTCTTTAGCACACTACTGTGCACACTGTGAAGAACTCAAGTACCATTGGAGGTCTGGTGCAGTGCTTTGGGATTAGTTTGCTCTCTTAGTCTTGTTGAGAGAAAGTGAACAGTATCTTCTATAAAGTTAATGAAAGAAAACTTTTTAGTCATCAAATTCTGGTTATAATTCGGATTAACTCTGGCATTCAATTCTGATGTAAACATGCAGTCATTTTTAAGGGAACCATTTAGAATTTCTTAAGTTAATGTGGAAATATAAGTATTCTGGGCAAGAGTAACAAATTTTATTTAATCAGCATCCCATCCATCATTGTATAATGTATGCAGTCTCTGTAAATGCATAGGAAGGTGCAAAACTGGAGCTGATGAATTATGGAAACCTTATGTGTATGCTCAGCACATTAAACACTTTCTACTAACCCAGAATTTCAAACGTGTAGCTAATACAGCTCGAATAGTTTTAAACAAACAGAACCCCTTCGTCACCTTTAATGTTCAAAAAAGGAAACATAATTAGTACCTTCTATAGCAATTCAGAAATTGAACACATTTGCCGATGTCCTAAACTTAGCTGTATTGTTGTTCAGATGAAACTTATTAACTAATAGAAAAGATGAAAATGTGTTCCCAACTCTCGGCTCTTACTAATTATGAATATTGCATAGCCTATCAAATTGAATAATTAAAGAGTAATTTATAGATTTTGTGCTTGCTCATCAATAATGTGGCTCACATTTGCCATGTAACAATAAACATTAGCATCTAGGAGTGGAAGAGTTTTGACTTTCTGGTTGGCATTTGAAGTCATATGGCAGAAGGACCTTTCCTTATAATCAGATTGTGAGGGAGAGCGTATGTGGATGCCCACACAAAATGCTGCCCACTTACTCATTGTGTGGGTACAATTTTCAGGAACTTGTTATTGTGAAGAAAATATTGGGTTGGGGATAAAAGGGATTATGCTTCAGTAATTTGACTGTTTCTGGTTTGTTATCTTGAGAAATTCTTTAATGAGTAACTGTGTAAGATTCCTCTTTATTCACTTCCAAATGTTCTTACCACCAACTGAGCACTTAAAATGTGCCAATAAGTAGGCTCATTCATGCACATGTTTTATTTAAGCTCCATAAGTTTCATGGTGTTCTATTACAACAAGACAAGGCAACAGAGCCCTTCAGTTAGAGTGACTCCAGACTAAGATGTAAAGGTCAGATTTGATTTCAGGCTTTTAGAGTGTTTTTTTGTTTGTTTGTTTGTTTGTTTGTTTTTGTTTTTGTTATTTTTTGATAAAATTCTTTGAAATGGTCATTGTTGATAAAAGTAGATATGAATATTTTTTTTCTAATTATTACTATGTTTACGTGAGGTTTGTGGAAGATGGTCTTTCCCAAAGATAGCTGCATCAGTATATGCCCTATACTACATTTGCTTTGATCATGTCGTGTTGACAAGTCTCAATTTTTTCATCTGGAATGACACTACGTCAACACAATTCAATAGAAGAGACAGACTGGTAGCCTTACACTGGGTCAAAAATGAAATTATGACATCTACCAGCAAGCTTACGTTTTCTTTGCTTGTCTGGGAAGCAGCTTTTATTCAGCAAGGAGTTGCAAGCCACACAAGCAACCACAAACATAGGAAAGAATGATGGCACCTCACCCAGAGCCAGCACCAGGCAGCCAGCAATGCAGGAGATAAGCCTTTCCTGCTTTCAGGATCTTAGAAAGTTAAATACCTAAATGCAAATCCAAGAAAGCCTAGGAGTCAGAATCACTGAAAGACCACTCCCCTATACCTGCCCTACTGAGTACAGAGTGATTCATAAAAATCATCTGGGAAGAATTTTCTTCATCTAATAAGTTTGGAGTGATAGTGATGTGTTGCCAACAGGGTCCAACGAAAGAAAGTATAGGTTTCATATTTTTACAGCCTGAAATTTTCACTTGCAAAATGTCACTTTATCCATGCAATTGGGTGTATGCATTCTATTAGCAGCAGCTTAAGTAAATGGGAAAATTTAACTGAACAGTTTATGTGATGGTTTTAGTGCATACAGTCTAAACCAGTTTACACAGTTTGCTGCAATGGTATTAGAACAGTGGTTGGCTTAATAGGTTGTTATCAGGTGATGAGTCTGTACATGAGGAACAAGGAAACAACTTTCTATGTATTATGTATTCCCAACCTCAATGGCCTCCAACATTGTCTTAGGTACCAATGAACCACAACGTTCATGAATTTTGGCTTCTAGTCCTCTTAGTGATATAAGTCTCTTCCACGATGAGCGCATTCTTAGCAATGTACACATTCATTGTTCTCCCTTATTTCTTACTAAACTAAGTAAAGTGGAATCTAATTTATAATGCTTGAACATGCATGTACAAACATGATGTACAATATACACACAGTCACATTCAAAACCAACTTTAAAATTGCAAGTGACTGATGCAAACTTGTTCAGGTTATGAGAAACAAAAACTCAAAACCAAAACCAAACGTTGGAGTTCAGTGTCCTACTGCAGTCCTGTATATATATCCTCTCTATCACCTCAAATTTTCTGTCAAAACTAGTCCTATCCCATGGGCCATATTCTGGATACCTAATATATTCTGTCAATGTGATGATGTGATTTATCTTCACTTAACTATATGTAATTGAAAAGATTGTTTAAAGGCTGCCTTCAAAACCATAGTCTTAGTAAGGATTTATGTGAGGAGTTTAGGCACTGAGACCTGCCCATGTGATTTACAGTTTAAGTATAGAGGTTTCCAAGCCATGAAAATTCAGATGCTGCCCAGGAGAAATGCCTTCATGGGCAAGGTACTTGCCATGGAAGTGTGAGGAACAGTTTTGAGTACTAGAGCCTACATCAAATCCAGGTAGGTAAAGTAGCCTGCCTGTAATTTATTGTCTGTGAAGGATCAGTAAAAAAGCAGGGGTCACTTAAAAAGGCACCAGACATCAACCTCTACCCTCCATATGACACATAGATATATGCAACACTTGCATACATACAAACATGAATGCACAACACACTACACACACACACACACACACTTGGACGTCATACTAAGAAAGCAAGATGAGGTCAAGCTGGACTTTCCTAGAGAGAGATGTAGTGCATCACCTGATGACCAACACATAGACACTGCCCCAAGGATACCTGTCAGATTCACTCAGTTTAATCCTGGGCATTGTCACTCAGTGAGTGTCACCTGTCACCTTCTAAGACCCCTCTGCATCTGACTTCTAAGAAAGGGAGGACTTCCCAATTTTAGGCTCTATTGAGCACAGACTACTGAATTACATGAGGGTGCTTCTTGGATCTTTTGTGAGGGGAGAGAGAGAAAGGAAAAGACCCAGAGGTAGAAAGAAATGAAGGTTCTTCAAATGTAAAACTGAACTTGGTGGAGCTGAGACAGGGGACAATTGATTCAGTGGGTTTTAAATGGTAGTAATGAATGCATAAAAGGGCCCTTCCCAAAATGTCCTTCAGCTGATAATTTATTCTGTTCCTTTCCCTCTTCAGAGGCAAATGTTTAATGAACTCTCTTTTTTGCAGCAAATCTTAATGTAACAGTTAATATGCAGACGAACTGATCCAGTCCCCCTGACACGTGTGTCCGATTTCCATTAGGCAGAAGTAAGAGGAAGGCAGGAGGAGGGATTGTGGTCTCTTTCTGCTGCAAAGAGCACTCTGTCTGTTAAAATTCTTTTAGTAGTTTAAAATACTAAATTTTAAGTCTATTTTTTTAATTTAACAAATATTATTTTTACTAAAATGCATTTTTATTTGCTGTTAGAAATATTATTTACAGCTGACATTCAATATTAGGTGATATCTTAGTTATTCTATTTAATCTGTTTCAAAATAAATGGATAGCAAATAATCAGTCATTAATTGGATTAACTCTTTTTTTCCTTCATATTATGTTTTCAATTTTCTAGCAAGAAGCTCTAGTTTCTTCCTTGTCTCTTGGAGTTTCTTAGTGGATCACTCACTAATGACCCATTATCATTCAGTCCTAACCCCTCTTGCCCCCGATTTTTTAATTTTCTAACTATTTCAAATCTTGCTCTTAGGAGTTTCTATTTTATTTTTTTCCTTTGTCCTTTAATGAGGCTAGAATTTATATTCAGTACAATTCAACACACACTCCTCATCCCTGAACCAACAGTGATCTCTGATTGAGTTGACTTTTCCATGGCTATCCTCCCCACCAGAGAGACTGACGGAAGAAATGAATGAGTTCTGGATTGGCATGTGGGGTCTTTCAAAGATCCAGTGGAGACTGTTCTGGAAAGAAATTCACAAGTATGCCCGGTGCAGACTTCAGGAAGTCAGGTTTAAGAAATTTGAATATGCTTTGCTATGATTTACTATGTCCCCTTTTGAAAAATACCTGTTTTTCATGGGGATATGTGAGACATAGACTATCAGGGTGTTCTAAAAATTATTTTGTTTTTCTCTCTCCCTAGTAACCTTTTCCTCCCAGATTTTACCCAATTTATGTTTAGAAAGTATTTCCACCCACCTCAGAAAGGAATGGTCAGTGTTTTCTGGAAACAGTGTTTGCTGGGTTGATGTCTAAGAATACAAAGGCTACTTTTGCTGTGTTGCTTACAATATTTAGGATAGAGTGGATACAATCAAGGCTGTAGTGTGTGAGTCTAAAATCAGGTTGCACAGAAAGACACCCTAATTCTCTCTTAGAGATTTCTGCATATTTCTAGAAAAATGCTATGTTTTTTTCCTTCTCAATCTACATAATATAGTATGAAAAGTGATTATAATCAATGCACTCTGGTGTTTATAGGTTTCCTACTCTCTTCCTCATGATATAACGGGTTTGTATGATGGGAAATACTTCAGAGAAAGACATCCAGGGCACCTACACTTTACGTTCCATTGATGGCTTAGTGAGACATGGTTTTAGATATTGTACTGGCTTAAAAGCAGGAAAGAATCTCAGGAACTGCCTAGTTACTGTTGAAAAACAATTCTAGCTACTACACTTTTTTTTCTGTGAGATCTAAGTGTCTTGAGATGAACCCTGGTGTATAAGATTGAAGCTAAGAGATGGCTTCTCTTACTAATTTCTCAACCTCTGTTTTTTCCTTGTAGCACTATGGTGACTGTCTTCCAGGGCCTTGTGGCAAAGAGGAGAAGCAGTGGACCTGCTGCGCAGTGAGTCTGTGGATTGAGTAGCTTATGGGTGTAAAACTCTCAGCACCGAGTCTGAAGAACCCATTGCTGGTCTTATTAGTAATGGCCCGTTGAGACTGGAGACCCTCTCCGCACTCTTTACTCCTGGATCTGCTTTTCTTCACTAAAACACGTATGTTTAATGCACTGTCTCTTGCCTTGGGACCATCACGTGGTGTGTACATTTCTATTCTGCTGTTTTCTACTTCCCTTATCTGCAAGTTCCTAGTTCTATCCCACCAACCTGGTCCAGGCAGCAGTCCCAGCATGGTCTCCTACCTATCAGAAATGAGGGGCGCGCGCACACACACACACACACACACACACACACACACACACACACACACACACACACACACACACATGCACACACGCACACACACACACATACACACACACACACATACACACATACACACACACACATACACACACACATACACACACACATACACACACACACACACACACACACACACACACACACACACACACACACACACTGGATGGGACAGCATAAAGATGTCTTGCCTCCTTCCTGTACAGTTCACACAGAGCCCCTTGTTCAGAGCTAACAGAGTATCTGTGTCTCTTGATCTTGGTCTTAATTTCTCCTTCTGTACCCTTCAGAGGGACTCTTCCTCATTCTCCATCTACTTTTCCTTTTAAAGTGCCCTTCTGTTCCCTGTATTCTCTTTCACACCAACTTCTGTGTGTTTCCCTTTGGTCTCCCAAGCTCCTGAGTCCTCCCTGACAAATGAGCCTGCTTGATTATATGCCTCGTTTCGCTCCATCCAACCGCACTCAGTGAGTTCCCTTGGTCCCCATCTCATTCTGGGGGTTTAGTTTGAGGACTGAAGTGTTATATGGATGTCTGTGGTGGCAGCAGTATCTCACATCAGGGTCTTATGACCGTACCAGGGCACTGCTGGAATAGATATGGGAACCAGCTGCCACTGATAGTATTAGGATACTGATCCCCAGTCAAGAGCACTGCAAGACCCACAAGAGGAATGAGGCAGAGCCATCTGCACACTAAGTCTGGCCAGGAGGGCAGTAACGTCATGGTGCACAGAATTTAATTTTAATTTCCCAAGAATAACCCACAGTGAAATCTGTAATTTGCAATCCTGTGAATTTTGTCAACATGGAGGGAACACAACCACGGTTTCTCCAGTGCACTCTGCCTAATGGCACCCCGGCTGTCTTTTCCACTGCTGATTCATTTCACTCATACTCACACAGAAAGAAATAGATTCCAGAGAAACCGTTTGTGGAGATGAGCTCTGAAGCCAAAGCAAGTTGAAGCGACCAGCAAAGCTGGGCTGAGACTCAGAAAGCTCTGCTTCTAGAGAGAGCAGGTCTATTGGTGTGGAGGGGCTGGGTTCTGAGGCAGAAACGAACCTTGGAGTAAAATTCACTTTGTTTGCTGACCTAAGCACTCAGATGATTCTTTTTCCAGTGTATCTTTTACTGGGTAACAGTAAAACTTTAGTTTTTCTTATAAAAAAAAAATTCTACAGATTAGAGAATTCTGTTAAGAAATTTCTGTTACTGATGTTTTGTTCAGACAATTTTATATGATATGTAATATATGTGTAAAGATGCATCGTCATGTTATATACTTGGTTTGTTATAGCTACACCATGTCGTATAATTGTATGCCACTTACAATACGTAGCACAAGTGTAAAATAATTCCTGGAAATTTGCCAACAACATCAATTATGTAATATGAAATATACAGTCAGAACTCCTGGTTCAGTTAGATTAAAGAGCACATCTCTCACAGTTTCAGAGAGTACTCATCACTTTGTCAACTATCAAAGAGATAGTGTGTGTGGCAGAACTCAGGATACAAAATGGTAGCCAGTGAGCACCAAGTTAAGGACATCTACACATCATGTAAAATCAAGCTTGCTTTTCTTTTTCTTGTTGGTTGAATGCCATATATTAAATACATGATTGTCAGTAGGCTATCTCCTTGTGAATAGTGCCTACATTTATATTTGGGGAACTACCCATCACTCATAGCAAGCACAAAATAATACATGTTTACAGGGGATTTATTTAATCAAATTGCTTTCAGAGATAATTTATTTTTCCTTTTGGATCATTTGTAAGTAAAAGATTCCCTTTAGCCCGCTCTTTAATTCATTCTACCTTTCCTACAAATCAAATAACTTGAGGACATTAGAGGCACACTTTTCGCAAATTAACAATCCAATTGTTTTTCCTTCCTCGCCCCCAGCTTTTCTAGTCCTCTGATGATTGCTGTTCCTGAGAACTCATTGTTTCCACTTAGTTTGGCCTGCTGGGTTTCTGTGACTTGCTTGCTCCTTAATCTGAACAGGAAAGAGCAAAGGGAGCCAAGAGGATCTGACGTACTTAAAATCTGTTAAACAGACCTGTGTCTCATGGACTTGCTTCTGTACCTTTTACATTTGAGGATCTGTGAGAGCCTCCCCATGTTGAGACACTCAGTAACCAGGCAAGCCTGCAGGGCCTCATTAGACCAGTGTTAGCTATAACCTAAGACTGACCCTAGTGTTTTGTGTTGAAATGAGATGGCCACATCATTAATTCATGAAGAAATCTTCATGTTTTTGTAACATTTACTCTCTCTACTCAAAGTGTTACATCCCAGTGACTTTTCTGAATGTTACCTGCATCATTATGTGAGAGCAAACTGGGAAACTCATTGGGTCTTCCTATTTGGCTGGAAGGATAATTTTCCTTTGGTTAAAATTAAGAATTTAAATAAGTGCTTAGCAGCTCAATAGTTTAAGCACTCTATAGGTCTTCTTTATAGCCAGGCTATATTCTACAAGTAGCTTTTTGGGAAACATCCATGATTGAGGAGGGATGGAGACTACTCCTCATATATATTCCACCAATGCTTCCCATCCTGCCCCTCACCAGGAGATGATGTAAGAGTAAAGACAATATCTCAGCTAAATGTTTCCCAACTGGTTTTCACATTAACCAACTTTATCTCAGTTTTTCTGATGTAAAATATTTGTCCTTCCAATTTTTCTATACCCTGTACTTGCATATTTTATACACAGCTTGTTACATAATATCTAGGAAAACAGCAATGCAAAATGAATAATTGCCTTATTTTCTATGATATGGAAAGTCAAATATTTATCTATATCCTAGAGTCTGGTGACTTTTTCTAAGATTGCCCAGAAAAAACCTGAATGGTATTGCACAGTATGTAATATCATTGTGCAATATTGCATATCTGTTACATAATATCACTGTACAACATTGTTTATGTACAATATGATCTTTGAGTTCTTGAAACGATTATTTATTTGATCTCATTTTCTAGCAATTATCCGTGTACTTTTGTACATTGTAGATATTTGTCCTTCTACTGGTTGAATAAAATGCTGATTGGCCAGAAGTCAGAGAGGAAGTATGGGTGGGATACCAGTCTAAGAAATTTCTGGGAAGAGGAAGAACAGAGCAGAGATGCCAGGCAGACACAGAGGAAAGAAGACAAAAAGCTTCTCTGAGAAAAGGTACTAAGCTAATCATGGGTTAGTTTAAGAGTAAGAGCTAGCAAGTAATATGCCCGAGCCATAGGCCAAACAGCACGAAATTAATATAAGACTTTGTGTGATTATTTGAGAATCAAGCAACTGTGGGTGGTCTATTTAGGACAGTTGGTCTGGGCTAGCATGGGCCAGAAACTCTTACTACATCTGTGTTAGTTGTTTTTCAACTCATGGTGAGAAAATACTTCAGAAGAGAAAATAAACAAAAATGGGTTGAGTTTGGTTCCAGGACACAGTCATCATGATGGTGGGGAAGGTATGAGTGCGGCGTCTTGAGGAGGCAACTGGTCACATTTCATCGCAGTCAGGGAGGAGCCGGAAACAAGTGGCTATTCTTGGAGACTTCCTTCTTTTCATGCAGTCTGGGACTGAAGCCCATGTAATGGTGCTGCCCACATTTAGGGTAGGTTCTTCTACCCCAATTAACCTAGTTTAGAAAATCTTACAAAGATTTGTCTCCAAGGTGAGCCTAGATCCTGAAAAGCTGATAATCAGTATAAACCCTTATCACACAAACTAAGTATTTTAAATCAGATTTGTGTGTTTAAATGAACAATCTGCCACGTTAGTCTGTGACCCAGGATAGGTGCTGTATCTCTCTGCACTATCTTTTCTCATGTGTGAGATGAGGACTGAAGATACTGGCTACCGTGAGTTATAGCTCCATTCAGTCATTTCAAGCATTAATTAAAGCAATTTTTTGAAATAATTTACCCAGGGCATAGACCCAATAAGCACTTAGTTAATATTAGCTATTTATTTACTACAAGGAAAACTTATGTGGGTCTCCACTGTATACTCAAACACCATTCAAATTCACGATTTAGGGTTTTCTTAATTGTAACCTTCAGTTGTGGATAAAACCGAACTCTAATGTTCAAGGAGAATATGCTTGACTTGGAGGAGAGTCACACAATCATAGATATAGCCTACAACATGGCTAGAGTCAGTAATAATAACCATGAACATTTATTGGATCTTTAAGACTGCACAGAAAATTGTATGTGGATATTTTATTTCATATTTTCAAAAACCTTATAAAATAGGGATTATTATCTTATGCACTGTTAAGATACATCAGTTGAATCTTATCAACAATGCACAACTTCAGAGCTTTTCATCTCCCTTTGCACTGAGTGCTGGAATGGTTATGTGTTGTCTATGGAGGATACTCACAAGTAGCAAAGCCAGCCTTGTATTCTAAAAACCTGTGAGGAAGAGTTCAGTGAAAAAGTAAAGAGGTCAAGGGAATTATTCCAAACTCTGCCAAGCTGCCTGGTGCATGCCAGGCCTGTGAGACAGGGGATGGGGGAGAATGAAAGAAGAAGGAACCTTTTTAGAAATGGCCTGGTGTACAGTGTTAAGCAATTTGGATTCTAGCAAAGTATTCAAGGCAGGTTTTTCAGTGACATAATGCATAGTAAAAAATTAAATTTTACCAACGACATCTAAGAAAATGCAAGAAAAACTGATACCACACATCCTTTGATGTGTAAAGGCAGCTTACAGATGGTATGGGGACAGCATTTATTCCCATAATTATCTGACAACTGCATAACTCCCTATTAAGATTGTTGATTTTATAAGAGCCATGCCCACATTAATTTTGCTCACTGTTTTAATTAAGAAATTATCATGATACTAGTACCCTCTAAACCTACTTTGATTAAAGTTTTGGATGATTAGAAGCATAGAAGATTGGAAAGTTGAGGAGATAAGGATAAGAAAATTCTTGGGCTGAACAAAGAATACTTTTGTTGTAGAAATCTGGCTCATGTGACAATTATTGTAAGAGGTTTCTAGCCCAGACTTTCCAGCCTAGCCTCAAGGTTTGGACACGCAGATCTATAGACCCACAGACCCACAGACCCGCAGTCCCAAGGGACACACAGATGTTTACATTAATTTTACGCTGATCTACCTAGGGCCCAGACATATAACTTGCTAACTCTTAACCCTTAAACTAACCCAGGTTTTTCAGCCATGCAGCTCAGTACCTTTTCTCAGAGCAGCATAGTTGTCCTCTGCTTGTTCTCGCTTGTCTGGTATCTCTATGGCATCTCTGCCCTGTTCTTCCTGTTCCCAGAGTTTTCTTAGTTTGGTAGTCCCACCCACACTTCCTGTCTGCCTTCAGCCAATCATCACATTTTTATTAAACCAGTAGGCAGGACAATTATTTACAATGCAACATAATCCCACTACAGACAACTGCAAATGTCTCAGAGATGTTTCTGTAAGAACAGTGGTTGGAGATAAAAGGAAGGTTAAAGGTTAATACCTCAAAATGTGGACATACTGAATAAGGGCCCATAGTTGGCTATGAGATAATTCCTCTAGACAGATTAGAAGAGGGATGGGGTTTTGGGCCAGTGACAACAGGCTGACAGCTCTCCATTCCTCATTAAGCCCTTGTGGACTATAAGGAGAGCACCGTGGTCCTTTAGCAGAGTTCTGTGTTTAGTACAGCTAATTGTAACAGTCGAAATTTTAATTAAGGATGGATTTTAACAAGAAACTTCTACTAACAGATCACTTTAGATGATCCCACATGTCAGGAATTAAGTTGAATTGATGCAGAAGAAGACCATGGATATATTATGGTGATAGCAATAGATCTACCTTGTGGCAAATATATAGGATGGTCTTGTAAGCCTGAGAACAGTGGAAGATGAATGTAGTTAACAGCACTTTAGAAACTTGTAAGATTAGAATCAGCAGGGCAAGTCAGGGCCTGAGCGTTGCAGAATGATATTTTATGATGTGTTATATTTGTTAATGCTGGGAAAATATATTGAATGATGCAAAGATATGTTGCATTCTTTTATGTTGTATTTGTTTAACTCTGTGAAGCTGTGTTACTTTACCTGATTGGTCTAATAAAGAGCTGAAGAGCCAATAGCAGAGCAGAAGAAAGAGTAGGCAAGCCTGATTGGCAGAGAGAATAAATAGAAGGAGAAATCTTGGAGGAAAAGAAGGAAGAGCAAGAGGGATCTAGGAAGTGGACATCAGAGGCCAACCACCCAACCACCTTGCCACCCAGCCACCTAGCCACAGAGCCACACAACCACACAACCACCTAGTCACCCAGACACCCAGCCACCCAGCCACACAGCCACACAGCCACCTAGCTGCCCAGCAACACAGCTGCCCAGCCACCCAGTCACCTAGTCACTCAGCCACCCAGCTGCCCAGCCACCCAGTCACCCAGCCACACAGCCATTCAACCACACAGCCAACCAGCCACAGAGTCACAGAGTAAGAGTGAAAGTAAGATATATAAAAGTAAAAAAAGGAAAAAGCCCAGAGACAAAAGGTAGATGGGTTAATTTAAAGTTAAGAAAAGCTGGCTGGAAATAAGCCAAGCTAAGACTGGACATTTATAAAAAAATAAGACTCTGTGTGTGATATTTGGGAGCTGGGTGCCTGCTCCATCAAAAGAACCAAAAGAGAAAAAAAATAAACAGTCAACAATAGCCAGCAGACACTCAAGGTAAGCATCTAACAAAGCTCAAGGAAGAAAAGGGTAGTAGGGATCTGTAGACACATCTAAGTAGGTAGGCAGTATGTGGACGGTCTGTGATCATGCATGGAGGATCTGTGTCTTCCATTGGCTTAGCTTGTGATAGTCCAGAGAACCAGTCATAATCAATAGAGATTACCTCAGATTTTTTCCAGTTTCTGCCATGTCTCCCCAGAAGGAGTTCAAAATAGCTTTGTCCTCTCTTGGAAATACCACTCAATCTCATGGGTTTCTGAGACTTTTTTTATGTCATGTTCCTCTCAAATTTTCACTTTTCTGTAATAATTCTTAATAAATTCTGTGCTCCTCTGCATACTCATATGAGAATCTATATTTTTAATTCCCCTTGGTGTGAGAAAACAAAATGTAGAACCACTGTCTCAGGTTGACTTTTGTGGCTATACAGTATCTTGCACCTTTGGATGCTGGGATATGCACACTCAAAAACCTTGTGCCTATTAGACACTAATATCAAATAGGAGAAAGGGGTGTATTGGAGAGCAAAGATGACTGTTGTGCATTTCTGTGTGTAGGCTCATGAGGAAGTATTGTGAAGTGAGAAAGCAGGTCTATTGGAATAGTATTCTACAGCCTCCATAATTAGCAGGGTGTGTTCTGAGATTTTTTTTGTAAATTCTGCTCTTTCATGTACTGTAGGGTGTTTAGAATCATCCATCATTTTTACCAGCTGCATGTTGGTAACATCTTCCTACTTCATACCTCAGCTCTGATGGCCAAAGTTACTGTGAGACATTGCCAAATGTCTTCAGGGTCACACAACTCTGCACCAAATTCAGAATCCTGAAAGGGCTATTCAGGTGAAGAAAAGAATTATTAGGACATAACACAACATGTTAATATATAGGAAAGCAGAGGGGACATTTGAAAAGACAATGTATGTCATGGTCAAAGAGGATGACCAGGCTGAGCATGACCTAGTGGAAAATTCCCAAGACATGGAAGTGGTATCAAGTGTTTTAGGAAAATCCCTTGGCATTTGTGGCTTGCCTACAGGGAATAGGTTTTGCTTCCAGAAAAAAAAAAAAAAAAAAAAAAAAAAAGATGAAAGCTTGAACGGAGGGAACTTCAGGAGAATAGGAGGCAAGCCTAAGTGGCTAAACTAACAGAACTTGGTACCAAAGAGAGATGATGTCAGCATAGAAGAAAACCCTCCCAAATTTTTAAGGGTTAAAGGATGGACGACCGACCCAGAGACCACTCTGTGGAAGCTATACAGTTAATTCAAAGAGGAGCATGCTAACTAAATGAGCAAGCATAAAGCAAACATGCCAACCTTGGTAACAACGAGCTGCCAAAGCCAGCAAAGGGAAATGGAGAAAAATGTGAGCATTACCATGAACTGCTCCAGAAAGTGGAGTCTAACTGCATTAAAGGATTCAGACAGAGGGAAACAGATGGTCGCTGTGATGTCCTCCACGGCTTGACAAGCTGGATAAATAATTGTTGCCAGGGAAGAAATAATAAAAGCAGGATTTTGCCAGCGTGAGCTGTTGCCATGGCCTTTGGTTCAGGGCATGCTTCTGGAGGCGAGGAAAAAGAAAATAAATATGGAGCGATGGAGGGAAATCAATTAGCCCTTCACAGATGGGCCTTCAGCATCCCAGAGAGGGTTACTGCTGTTAATATGAGAAGTTAGGTTAGATGGGGAAAGAAACAACACAGAGAAGCCTGTGCACAGGGTTTTGTGAGATACTCTCCCAGCAGCAGGAGTGTCCAAAAAGATCAAAGCACAGCTGTGCAGGATGGGACAGAGACCAAGGCAGCCAGTCCTGTGCCAAGAGCTCAAGCTCAAACAGGGTTCATAGAAATAGGTTGACACAGGGCTGGGTCCCCAGATCTCATTGGGGAGATAACGGGCAAAATCTGCTTTGTGGTATTGGTTAGAAGAAGAGATGGAAGGTATTGACCAAAGATAGGCTGCTCTCTTTGTTCTTGTAATTAAATAGGCTTAGAAGGTGGAGGTGGTGGCTTATTGGTAGAGCACTTGCATAACAAAGGGGTACTTGTGTTCACTCCCAACCCACACATCCACACACATTCATGTTTGTGTGTATATATACTTTTATATAGTTTTTAAAGGACATCATTTAATTTGTCTTTGAATACAACATAGGCACACTTGCTAGTTAGAAGACAGGAAGTGTACAGAATAGGTAACAATGCATAGCTACATGTAAAGAAATACCCAAAGGATTTAATGTAAAACTCTGCCTTCAAGTAAAGCTCAAAGAATTGAGATGAAAAGCAAGACCAGAGATGTCAGAGAAGGATTTGGAATGGAAGAAGAAACACTAAAAAAAAAAAAGAAAAAAAAAAAAGGAACGCTGTAAGCAAGTTGAGATATTCCTCCCCCAAGAAAGAATTTATTGCAATCATAATTTAAAATTTTGCTAATGACTCTTGGAATTAAAATGCTATTCACATTCCTTACATTTCTGAAGATGAGTTTATCTTGTTTCATCTTTTCTGAGTTTCACATCAGTAACGAATCCTAACAGTGCCGATATGAGACTTCCAGTTTGGTTGAAAAATAAATCACTTGCATTATGAAGCACTGGATTACATGGCTTATACTGTGTTTTCACAACTGTCCTGTGAAGGTGGAGGGCACTATTCTCTGCTCTCAGTCAGGAATCACAGAAATAGACTTGCGTTGAGTTGTCTGCAATTTCCAGTCTGTTATATGAGGGTTGGTGTTAAGTTAGACATTGTGGTTCTCAGTGTAATATTGTTCCCACTATTCAGTGGTGTTTGTTGAAAGGAGAATTATGAAACCCAGGACAGAGCAACCATGAGAATTGCAAGCCTGCTGCCTTCCCTATGTCTTTATGACAACTCATGCATAATACTTCATAAATTTTCCTTTTAAACAATACATCTCCAATAAAGCAATCCCTGTGCCCCATGGACTTGAGATTAATACAGGTTAGTTCTTCTAGAAAGTTCTTTGTGGTAAATCCTATCTCAATTTTATCTTTATAAGTCTCTTAATTCATCGTACCATGTAAAAGATGTAGTGGGTTTTTTGTTATTGTTTTGTTTTCTAGCTATAATGAAACATTTTGAAATACTTTTATGTGCTGGAAAAAGATTTCTCAAGTAGTAGTTGGATAAGATAGGACTGTTATTTTGTAAGGAGAGGGTGAAATACAACAATTTCATATGGCTCAGCTGAATTCTATCCATCATTTTGTGGAAATAGTTTTTCTCCAATTTCTTTCCCTTCTTGCTCATGAATCTATGCTGGTCTGAGATCATTGTTGTTTATGTTGGTCTAAGATAATTGTTATCTCTGCTTCAAAACTACAAAGATGGACACAGAAAGCAAAGTAAAAAAGAATCTTTTTTGTCTTTTATGACCTTAAAAATTGAAAAGAAAAGAACTTAAGAAACAGAAAAAAAAAAGTTCTAGGAAAAAATTTGTGATAAGAGCAAGACCTTTATCCTTACTTGGTTATAAAGAAAAGAAACACACAACACAGCCATCATGATAGAAAGATGGCAAAGGGACCAGAAATCAGGGCATGGGGAAGTCTCTGGGTAGGCATTTAAATGGTCTGACATGGGATTGTGGACACGAAGGGATCCAAGTTATTGGAAATGCAGAATACCCAGGCTCCTCTCCAGATTTATGCTTGCATCAGTGAATGGAAGCCATAGTAAAGCTGAGAGCCATAAATGTCAGCTGGTATGATGAACATCCAATGCTTCATGCCTCAGAGTCACCCAAACAGCTTCCAGAGAGCACTAGCATGTTGTTGCTTAATCACCCCATGGGAATGTTACGCGGCTGTTCTCGGGAAGATGTGGACAAATGACTATTTGCTTCTTACAGAACACCAATGACAGACCAAATAAATGGTTCTACTTAATCTAGATTGGGGAACCACTGAGTTTCTTGGGGTTAGTTACAGTAGTATGGGTAACTCAAAGGCAGCTACATCCCTGAAAAACCTTCTGACACCATGGGTGGTCACCCCTGAACACTGTACATCTGAACTCCCTGATCACCTTGCAGGAAACTCCTTCCAAAAGTTTCCTCTTCTCCAGAAAACGTTGCTTCCATAACTTTGGAGAGGAGCCTCATGAGTACTGAAACGTTGAAAGCTTCCAGAGTTTTCTAAGTTTTGTTAGCTTTCTGAGTTTTAAGAGCCTCCTTTCTCCCTCTAGGAGGGAACATTTTAATTTGGGGAAAACAATTAGACAAGGGATTACATTATATACCCTGGAATCTTACATAGTTGGAACCTTCTCCCATATAGGAAGTACATTTGCGTCTAGAAAAGTCTCAAACCAAGTGCTGTGTACTCAGTATTTCTGCAATTCAGTCAAATGATCCAAGGCCAAAGTATCTTTCAAAGACAATATTTCTCCTGTGTGTTTCTTTACAGGCTTAAAAGTCCAAGTCACTTTTTAGTTGAATCTTTCTATCATATTTTTCAAATAAGTCAAATAGGCAGAAAAGTAATTTTCAAAATGGAAGAAAGGAAGGAATAAAGGAAGAGAGGGAGCTTTTCCCAATGAGTTTTCCTTCAAGACTCTACATATTGGGGTATATAATCACACTTCAGTGTTGACTTCAGGTAACAAAGACGCTACTCAGTAACAGCTAACAGCAGATGCTTCAATAAAACTCATAAATGCTGGAGTCCTAGATGAAAACAGTCTGAAGAATGTATGTCCAGGATGCTTTTGCTTTAGCCAGGATGTTGTTTCATGAAAAATGTAAAATGTCCGTTGTATCTGTTAACTTACTATGACACAAGGCTAGTCCCTATAACAAATAAATCACTTGTTCATACATTTTGTATTCTTTGATGCCCTCAAAGTACTGGGAGATTTATGAGACACATTTAAAGGCCTAAGACAGATTGCTGAAAGAAGCTCAATTTCATGGAGAGTGCCTTAAGTCTCTTTCCTATTACAACTCTAGTATAATTTCAGCACTGATGAAACCCAGATTCAGGTTCTGTGAGGACTTGTTTGGTAGCTGTTTATTTATAAAACAAACAAAAATCATTGTCATGATAAATAAGAATGGGGAAAGACTATAAAGCTGCCATCATTTTCAGGGGCTTTTTCTGTTCGTTCTGCATCTCCGAGGATTGAGTCCTAGGTGGTCCCTAGCTATAAACCAATGGGCTATGAACAGAAACCAACGTAGCAAAAAAGTTTGCACATTGTTTATTTTGACTTTTCCTTCTTTCCTGTCCAGTTTCTCATGCCAGAAATTGAACAGTACCCTCTTTCCATCACGTTCAAACTACACGTCTCTGTTAGTTTTTCAATGATGTGGCCAGATACCTGAGAAGTGACTTAAGAACGCGAGTGTTTATTTTGACTTACATTTGAAGGGAATATTGTCCATCACAGTGGGAAGCACATGGCAACAGAAGGTCAGTGTTCATACTGGATCCTCGGGAAGGAGAGAGAACGAGTAAAGTGGTGCTGAGTTATCAAACCTCAAGGCTTACTCAGTGACTTCAGCAAAGCTCTACCTCCTAAACAGAACCCCTAGCCTGGGACAGGTGCTGAAACCTATGAGTCTATTGGGAGAATATTTCATACTCAAGCCACAATAACATCCAATCAATCACCAGTTCCAATAGCCCAGTAGCTCTCAAATTTTAGATGGTCCAAATTATTTGATGGACTCATAAACACTGTCTCAACCTCAGAGTTTTTGAGACAGACCTTTAGAATTTGCATTGTAATCAGTTTCCAGCTGATACTGCCAGTTCATGCAGTGCACTGTGATAGATCTCTTAGCATCTTTCTTGGTTTTGGACCAGTTACTGTCTGTGTACAACTGTCATCCCAGCTTTTGCCTGTTGTTCTGGGGATGGTCTTTGTTCCTCTTCTGTGTTTTTCCTGTGGTTTACTTTGGCTGGCTCTTGTATGTTTGGATATAGCTCTTATAAAGCAGTAATCTCTATAGTTATGAGACCAAGGCTATGTGAGAAATATTTATTGACATCTCTGACATCTAAAAATCATTTCTATTTTATCCTGATGTTTATTGTTTGGCTCTGGATCAAATAAAAATTTTGAAAATAACTTCTCTTTTCTTTTTTGAAGGCATTTTGAAAGCAAAAGGCACTGCTGCTTTGTAACTAACAGACTTCTTTTGATGAAGTCCTTTAATTGACCTTTCAGCTCCTCCAGAAATTAGTAGGCTGTTCTCTTCATGTTTTGAAATTTCTATGGTAGACCTTGGTGAGATTCTTTTTTAAAATTAATTTATATGCACTTAATTGTTTGTCTAGAAATGATTGTTGTTCTGGTTTCCTTCCTGCTGCTGTGGTTAAAAAAAAATCCACAAACAAACAAACCCTGAGAGAAAACAGCCAGGAAAAGCAAAGGGTTTGTTTTAGTTTATAGGTTATAGTCCATCACTGAGGGAAGTCAAGGTAGAAACTTGAAACCAGAAACAGTGGAGGAACACTACTTGCTGACTCACTGAAAGGCTCGTGTCTAGCTAGATTTTTTACACAGTCTCGACTATCTACTTGGGGATGGTACCACCCACAGTGGGCTGAACCCTCCTTCATCTATTGGCAATCAAGACAATCCCCTCAGACATTCCCACGTGTCAGTCTGATGAGGCAATTCCTCAATAATGCCTTTCTTTTCAGATTTCTTCAGAGTGTGCCAAGCTGGCAATTTATGCTAAGACAGCGATATACTTCAGCTGTAGAAGTTGAGAAAACTACTTTATATGTTCTCTTTATGAAAACTTCATAAATTTCATATGCATACATATATATGTACATGTATATCTATACAATACTCTACAGAGTAAAGCTTCCCAACACACACACTAAAGAAAAGAAAAACATTAGTTTTCTATCTTTCTGTTGTTGACTTTAAAAATGGATCCAGTGATTTGTTCCTTTATGGTGCTGAAAGCCAGGATGGAGTGAAGGTGGCAGCAATACCACCCTCCTAAGACTTCAGGAGTCTCTTTCTTGCTGATTCCAGCTTCTTGTGGCTCAGACAGTTTCCAATTTGTGTTGACATTAGTAAGTCACTATCTCCATGGCCACCTGACTTTCTGCTTTTCTTGTTTTAATGATGTTTTTATTTACTCTTTGAGAATATACTCAACGTATTTTGAGCATATCCATTCTCCCATTTCTTCCTTCTTGAACTCTTCCCCAGACTCCCCAACATGTAGTGGAATTATGTTGTTACATTATAAATAATTGTCCTGCCTACTGGTTTAATAAAAATGCTGATTGGCTGAAGGCACACAGGAAGAGTGGGTGGAGCTATCAGACTAAGAAAACTCTCGAAACAGGAAGAACAGGACAGGACAGAGATGCCACAGAGATGTCAGAGAAGCCAGCAGGTGCAGAGGACAGCTAGGCTGCTCTGAGAAAAGGTACCGAGCCACATGGCTGAACAGGATAAGAATCACGGGTTAGATTAAGAGCAAGAGCTAGCTAGCAGTATGCCAGAACCCTGGGCTGATCAGCATAAAATTAATGTAAGCGTCTGTGTTTCAGTGGGACTCTGGGATTGTGGGTCTGGGCCATGAAGGCTAGGCCAAAAAGTTTGAGCCAGGAAGCTGGGCGGAAAAGTCTGGGACCAAAACATAATACGATACCAATATTTCTTCCTCCAAACTTTATCATTTTGGTTGTTTCTGTTCAGTTAGTGCTGCATATAAACTAGTGGTGTGAGGCCATCCACTGGAGCTTGGGCAACCTACCAGTGGACACACCCTCAAAGAAAAATTACGGTTCTCTGTCAGTAGCTATTAGTTGCCAAAAGCTCCTCAACTAACAGGGAGTCATTACTGGTGCTGGAATTTTAGTGGACTTCTTACTTATAGCTTCTAGCACTCTGAACATGCTCATATTATTCTCTGTCTGTCTCTGTTTCTACCTCCCCCCGCCTTTTCCTCTCTCTCTTATAAACATGTATGTGACCATGTTTAGGGTGTAGTAAAATAGGTGGACTCTTTCCAATGTTCTAAGTGAAGTTAGTCATATCTTTTTTAATCTATATATGTTACTATTTACTTCTTTGTCCTATGATGTCATATTCACAAGTCCAAGGATCCATATATTTGTGGAAATCATGATTATTCAGCCTCTTCAGGAGATTAATGTGTGGTTTTATAATTTTTGATAAATCTTATAAAACAGAGATTGACTATTCCATGAAAATTTCTATAAAAAATACTCCCAGAAAATTTGAAATATTTATTTATAAAGCTAATGATAATCATCTGAAACTAATTCAGTTTTTCAGTATCTGTAAATCTAACTAATCTTTCTCAGTTTCTCTAAATTTTAAAATTTTATTGATAGAATGGATTTTTATTACATCTAGGTTTGGATTTGTTCATTGTGAAGGTATCATTATATTTTCATGTTGTGACAAATGTTATTTATAAGAATTTCTTATAGTTTCTGGGTGAACCTTGGCTAGGATATTGTTTTTTACTTCAGTAAATTTAATTATGTTTTATTTTGTCATAAAGAAAGCTCTACCTTATGTATTTTCTCCTTTAATTTCATGTTCTCACCAGTTTATTGATTGCTTTATCTATGTATTACAAAAATAATTGTTGAAAATATCTTATCATTCTGGATTAATGGCATCACTATTCTTGAGCTCAAACTGTGCTCAGTCTATTTTGTTAATTTCAGTCTATTTTGTTAATTTCAGTCTATTTCGTTAATTCTACCCAAGTTTAATATTGTTAAGCCTTTCTGATGAGCTGGTAGTCACATTATTATAAAATAATGTCCTTTATCACTAATATTAGTGTTTTATGTTGTTATTGGTTCACTTAGCTCCTGAATAATAGAAATACATCATCTTCCTATGTATTTTTAAATCTATTTTCTAATTGTTCGCCTCTCTAAAAAGACCTGTTACTGATGAAGGTGCATTTACTTAAGCTCTGTGGTATTCTGAACGTTTACTTTACTGTGTTCTGTGTTCTCTGCTTTCTGAGGGTGTGCCTTGGTTTTTCTTTATTCATGTATTCACTCACATTCAATGGTTTGGAAATTTTACAACTTAAAATACATTTGTATTTATATTTTAATTTTTTTCATCTTGGGTAAGTTACCTGAATTTTCTGAGTATATGAGTTTCTCTGTCTCTAGAAGGAAGTTGATAGGCACATATTCTTAGTCACTGGTAGGAGTACTGTGTCCAACACATTCAGATATTTAGCATTTTATCTGCCTTAGCAAAGTCACACTATTTAAAAGTAGACTTTGCTTCTTATAATCTTTGAATCTTTGCTATAAGTTCTGAAATCTTTCCAGACATTTAAAGAACCTTGGGAACCAGATTGCACATTTCAGCACCATGGGCCAGTTTCCACTTCTCAGGGAATTTAATTATGTGCCTTTAGTAGGACATCAGACAATCAGCACTGTACAAAATTGATTGATTAACTCAATCAAGATTATTCTCAAAGATGACTAAAAAACAAAATACATCTGACAGCTTGTGGTTGAGGAAATCAGTCAGCCATAGAGAGTAGGAGGAGTCAGCTAAAGGCGTCATTTGCTCTGAATTATTAGTTCAGAAGGAGACAGCTATTATATAATAACTCCAAGTAGAGAGGTCTTCCCACTCACTGAATTTGAAAGTATCTCTTCAGAATTCATGCAGAAAGATTATTTTTAGTGTCTGAATTTTGAAGTTATTTATTGACCAAATGCAACGTATCTTTAAAATAGAATATATACCACAGAATAAATTGCAAGTTTATGAAAATGCACTGCTTAGGGGCCATTTGGAAGAATTATTTCTAGCAGAGGGAGGTGTTCATTTCATGTAGCTAGATGAGGGTGGTGCAGACCTACTGTCAATGTTTCCCGACTGAGCCATTTGTTAGAAGCAGACTGTATATACTGTCCAGTATAAGGTATTTTGCTTTAGAAAGAAAAAAAATGCAATTCAAAATATGCATACCTGAACTAGGTGTTTTCTGGTATGGGGAGCTCAAAGAACAATGGAAGAGAGGATATAAGATGCAGAAATCTACATAGGTTACTTTGAATAAAAAGTTACTGGCAAGAAAAGTGATTGAGGAAACTGGAAAGCTCTGATTGGTCATTGACAGAAATTACAGAGTAAAGTCAGTTTAAAAAATTGTAGCAGTTTTTCCTTCATTATTTTCTAGTTAAAAATAATTTTTAAAAATATGGTAGCCTATTTCACTGGATTGATCCTGTGAAGTATTTCTTGGACAGGTATGAAGGACCTTTGTCCCATAGCTCACCCAGGACTCCACTGATGCTGTGGACAAGAATGACATCAGTTTGCATAATGAATTGTCCAATTTAGAGAGTATTCTTTGCCCTTCCATGTTTTATTGACTAGTGAATTACCAACAGCCGAACAAAACCAAATTTAAGAAGATGAAAAAATGTGTCTTTGCTGTATCAATCATGTGAGTGTATACACACAGCACACACATACTTTCAGTTTGAGCCTCATTCAACTTCTACAGTCGGTACAAAGCAGGTAGATACAACACAACTTACTTTGCTCCTAGGTTATTCTAACAACTAAATAGATAACATCCCAGTCCACAAATGTTGGTTAGTCCTAACAATTTGTGTCATTAATATGCAAGTACCTCCTTTGTTTTAATTTTAAAATAAAAGATACATTTATTCAGTAACAATGATGCATTTTAGATTGTTACATACAGTGAAAAAATAGCAAGTTTCAGTGTGTTCAAATTTCTGGCATGAAACTTTTTGAGATTCAGAGACAATAAATTAGTTTTCTCAAGAATTCTCAAAAATTTTTAAATTCTAAATATTTTAACATAGTTTTAATGAATAGCTAAACATTATGTTTAAAGAATGAAATATATTTCACTTAGTAGTGCTTACAAAGAACTGTAGCCTATAGAATATTCAAACATAGAAAAACAATGCAAAATTCAGATCACCCAGCAGAATAATAGCCTCCCATGTGATCACATGTGAACACTGACCATTTCAGAATTTAGTTTGCATTGAAAACATGTTGACAAGAAAGATAATTTAAAATGAAAAATATATACTAATGAATTCACATATATAATCTATTTTATTTAAGCCCTTTGGGTGATCTCTCAAGGATTAACACATCATAATGCAAAATACATCAACATACCTTCTTTGTTTATCTGTGAATCACAGACTACTGGGTGAGGTATGAAGATAATAAAGATATATTCATTAGCGTGTGTAATTTAGATATAGTCATTATGTGAAGATTACATTTTGGTGCAATTTATTTTTCAAGATTTAATTTTTAAAATCGTGTGTATATATGTGTTTATACATAGGCTAACGGGAATAAGTGCAGTACCGAAATGGGGCTGGAGAGGGTGTTAGGTCCCATGGAGCTGAAGTTATGGGCAATCCAAGTGCCTTGACAGGGGTGTTCAGAACTGATCTCAGGTCTTCTGCAAGAGCACTACATACTCTTAACCACCAAGCTATTATTCCAGGCCATTGGCATATTTTCCTTAAAACCTAAGTGATTCTCTTTATTTTTACCAATATTACAATGTGTGTATGTGATTGTAGGTACACAAGAGTGCAAATGCACATATATGTATAGGCACATAACACATGGAGGCCAGAGGGCCATCTTTGGATCTCATTCTTTAAGACATTAGCCACAGTTTTTTGAGATAAGATCTTTTATTAGCCTGATGCTCTCCTAAGTAGGCTAGGCTGCTTAACCATGGATACCTAGAGACCCACCCATCATTGCCTGCCCAGTGATAGTATTATAAGCACATATCACTATGCCTGGCTTTATAACCCGTTATTTTTGTGTTTGGGTTTGATTGTTGTTGTAGTTTGAAGATGAACTTTGTGATTGCAAGACACAAATTTTGCCAACTGAGGCATCAATGAACCGTCATCTTCCTTATTTGATACCTTTTCTCCTTAAGTCTGAGTTTCTTCTTATGGTCTGGTAACATTTGGCAGAGGTGCTCAATTTGATGCTTGTTAAAAACAATTATAGCATGGGCCCTCTTGAATTACAGATGTTTATTTATGTCTTCTCACATTAAATTTTAGAGCTAGGGAGATTATGAGTCTATCCCCAGAGACTCACGCAGTGCTTCACCCACATAAGTACTTAACAAATCAGTACTGGAGATGAATAACTCACAAACAGCAAAAAGAAAGAATTGAGTTCATATGAAGTCCCTATGAAGATTTAATATGCTAAAAGGAGTTGGTTGGCTACTGTGGGATCATATGGGCCTAAATTTAGTCTTTACTTCCTAGAAATCATTAGTTTGGTTAGCTACAGAATAGATGAGAACCTCTGTTTAATTTGAAGTAAAACTGAACATTTGTCATGGGGCCATTGACTTGCTCCTATGTCTTAGTTCTACTGGGTCTTCACTAAATAACCACTCAGGTAATTCACTCCTCTCATAATACTTGAGATCTGTAATGGTTTTAATGAGTAATGGCACCCAGGGGCTCACATTTTTTAACTCTGTCTTCAGTTGATGGTGCCGTTGGGGAAGTTATGGAATCTTTAGAAAGTATAACCTTGCTGAAGGAAGTGTTTCCATTACATAGTGGGGAAGCTTGGGACTTGGGCATGAGGTTAGCTTCATCTCACTTCCCAGTCTCTTTCTCTGCTCCCTGTGTGGAGATGAAATGTGATCACCCAGCATTCTGCTCCTGCTGATACATTATGCAGTGCCTTCCCTGCCAGGATGGACTCTGTCCCTCTGGAACCATAAGACAGAGCAAAGGCTTTCTTTCTTAAGTTGCTTTGGTCATGGTATTTCACTACAGAAACAAAAGCAAGTAATTCTGGATCAAAAAAAGCCAAGATTTATTTTGTTGCCCTGAATAACTAAAAACAAACATTTGTCACTAAATGCCTTGCAGACAAATTCTCAGGATACATAAACAGCCAGCTAATGATCTGGTTCTTCAGAAAGCATCATTGTATACCTCGTATATGTGATGGGAATGGACAATGAAGAACAGAAGTGACTTCTATCCATTGCCATGGTGACAAGACATTTCAGTTTCTCGACAACACATATAACTTATCATTAGTCCTCATTTCCACCATGTCAGGCCATCACAACTTAGTTATTAGTCTTATTAACATATATATGCTGTGCACACGGATAGATTATTCCTAGCTGTTTGCTTCTGTTAGGCAAGAGCTAAGAATACTTTCTTGGATTCTTATTAACAGGGATTCCACACCACAGTGAAAAACTGTAAAGGAGAGATATTTGAATTATGTCCTTGAAGCATCGTTTTGAAAAGATGCCTTCATCTGATTGGAAATAACCATTTTAGAAGGCATCTTTTGTGAAAGCCCTGTGCTTTTATTTTCCAAGGCACTCTGTCTCTTATATAAGACACTTAGCAATTATTTTGTTATCTCCTGTAAAATCCTCTGGAAAAGATTGTTACCTAGTTGGCACTGATTAGTGCATAGAGGAATGTGGTAGAATAGTATTTTTAACTATTTGAAGATATATTACATTTGCTTATTTTGTAGAATATTACTTTAATCATGCAAAGATATGCTACATTTGTTTATGCTGCATTTGTTTAACAATGTAAAGATGTGTTGTTTTGCCTGCTTAAGGCACCTGATTATTCTAATAAACAGCCAATTAATAGCTAGGCAGTAGAGGGATAGGTAGGGCTGGTGGGCAGAAAATAAGTCAGAGGAAGAATCTAGGCTCAGAGAGAAGAGAGAATGAGGGAGAAAAGAGGGAGACACCAGCCAGTCAGGCATGGAGGAATCAGGAAAAGTAGGACATACAGAATAGAAAAAAATGCTAAAAATCCCAGAGGCAAAATGCAGATGAGGAGAAATAGGTTAAACTAAGTTATAAGAGCTAGTGGGACCAGCATAAGGTAAGACCAAGCATTCATAAAGTCTCCGTGTCTTTATTTAGGAGCTGGTTGTTGGCCCCCCAAAAAACCTGCTATAGAGGAGCTCTGAGCTCTCTTTCAAAATATGTTTATTTTACTAGAATAATGGCACTGAAATGTTTTAGAATGAGCAAACCTCTGGAACTGATCACACAGGAAACTTTAAAATACTCATTTTATTACTGTGAGTCACCTAAACACTATAACCAGGAATTGACTGTGCTAAAAGAATCAGACCTACTACATTGCCTGACACATAGTAGATTACTCAAAGATATTTATTGAATAAATAAAATGATTAACTACTATTAACTTGTAGACACGTGATTGTAAACAGAGAGGCTGGAATAACATGCCAAGAAATCCCAGGACGTGGATACAAGGCTGCATCTTGCCTTTCAGTATCAAGCTAGCTCTTCAACTTTCAGATCTTTGCCCACATTTTGTTTCAGTCTTCAATACCTTTCCTTTGTTTTTCATATAATAAATCTCTGAGCTACCTGTAATGCACTTACCTGTGTCCGACAAGGGGACCTCCACCCACCCACCCAAGGGATCATGCCAGACTTGTTTATTCTTCCCTGAATGTCGCACACATTCAAATGTGAATTCCAGTCACCACTTAGAACAGAGGGACACCCGCATTTACAACCATGACTGACTCAGGAGAGATTTGTCTTACTCAGTTCGGCATATATTTATTTATTTGGGGAGCAATAAATGTTTATGTTGTTTGTTGTGTTTTTTTAAGATCTCAGTAGAGGTGAGAACAAGAATTTGGATACAGCCAGAATTTATTCAGTGAAAATAATAACATTGATTGCTTCAAATCTGAATTATTTAGTGACATAGCAGTTGTCTACGAAAACCTGCCAAAATTTCAACCCTGCTGCCTAATGCCAGCATCCATGTTTTGGCTGCCATATCCGGAGGCACATCAGAGGTTGTAGAAGTAGACGAGAGAAAGTAGCAAAATTTCCAGAAGGGGTCATTCAGTTTAGCATTTGCAAGTGCCTCTGAGAACTAACTAAACTCTGTCTCCAGGCTCCACATTTTACTGAATCTATGAACATGAAAGAAAAGATTCTTTCTAAATTTCATCAGCTTGTCCTCAGAAACTGGGCTGAGGCAGCATTGGTACATCAGCCATTTTTAAATGAGACTACAGTCAGATTTTACTCTCTAGCATCTTCATGTAAGTAGCAGCCATCTATAAATATATTATAAGCCAAAGGATATGAAGCTAAAGAGGCAATGTCAGAGTGAAGTTCTCCACTTGAAGTTGTAGGGGTCTCACGTCTTATCTGAGTTTGTTTTCCTCAGACTTTAAGGGTATGACAGGTTAAACCAGAACCTCACTGAAGGAAGGGCCCTTATTCTGAGTCTTACTGGTGCAATTCTGCACGGAAAGGCACTTCCTGAGAGGCCCCTTAAACACTCCCAGTTTCCAGGCAGTGGCACTTCAATGACTTTGAAAGCATGAAAAGCTCCCCAAGTCTGGCAGCCCCCCAGGTGACTTGCTGAACTGCACATCGGCTCTGCTGCACCTGCCTTTGATCTTGCACACACTGAACTGTAGTCCTTGGGCCTTGCACTGAAGACAGCTTCCAGCACTTACATAAAGGCTACTTTGAGCATTCTGCCAAGGACTTGGGAGATACTTTTTTCAAAGAAACAAATACATTTGGTTTCCAGAGTTAGCAAGAGGCCAGGTCAAATTTCTTTCTTCTTTTCTTTTCGTTTTCCCCTCCCTCCCCTTTCCCTTGCTCTGTTTCAGTTTGATGTGTGGCTAATTATACACAGGGCTCAAGGAAGCAGCACCCCAAATAACCTCTTCAGGTAGACTATGCCGTAGGAGAAAATCTAGGCTATTGCCGTCATCCAGAAATTCAAATGGACAGAATAGCCTCTTTCTACATGTTGGGGCCAACAAGCTTTTTTAACAGGGCGCAAGAGAGGCAATGTCATTTACAGGCTCACATTGGTGAATATATAATCTCTCTTCTTTAGCAGCAAGAATATATTTTTTTCAGCTTTATACATTGCTCCTCAAATGTCTTCAACATTAAATCTATTGAAGTGTCTACACAAAGTGGGAAAGTCTGAGAACCTAGATAAAACATCCCCTTGCCTTGATTATGATCTGAGCACTGTAGTTAGTTCCAGCACAAAAGCTGTGCTCAATAGCTTGCCATATTCTGTGATCAGATATAACCAATGGGCCAGGGTTTCCAAATCCTAAGCGTGGAAAGTATGTATCTGTATTAATATTAGGGAACCTTCTAAAGCTCATTGGTGAAGGAATGAATATAAGCAAAGAACTCATCAGCGAATGCTTCTCTATCACTGGCATACTCAGATCCATATTTGAAGTCACTCTATTCAAGTGTGATGCCATTATAGTTTTTTCCTGATTATACATGAATTGCCAGCTAAATAAATTTTAATTTACTAGTTCCCAATGCACATGTTATGTCCAATGCATTACTATAAGTTTTGTATTCTTTATCCATATTCTTCATTCATTCAAACATAATACTGAGTACCAGATACTTTACTGATAACTTTTTTAACTTTACTGATAACTATGTACTGGCACAGAGGCACATATGATGTAACTCAATGGTTATTAATTAGGAAAATGTGATAAAGAAAAACTAGATTCAACATGAAGGGGGATATAGAGTGGTGAGAGTATCAAAACAAAAATAGAAACCCCTTCCCAACAGCTTTCTAAAATGTAAAAGATATCAGCCATGCAAAACTCCAGAGAGACGATTTATTTTCCAAGTAAACATAGGAAGGAGAACAAGAAAGCCCAAAGTCTGTAATGAGCTCCCATTGGTGAATTTGAGAAAGAGCCAGGATGAAGGGGCGTGGCTTAGGAGAAAAGTTCTAACTACAAATCAGGGTCTCATCCTGCAGGGCTTTCAAGGCTATAGTCAGGCACTTCACATTTTATTTATTTATATGATAATGAGTAGCCTAACTGCATACCTTTAAAAATTTTTTAAATGAAACTGTGAAGTCAGGAAAGAGATTTGATAAGTCATTGGAGTCATTGGAGATGGGGAATGAAGACCAGATATAATAAGGTACATTGTATACATGTATACAAATAGAAAGAATAAAAAATGGGGAACACTGAACACTGGAGTAAGTACTACTCTTGTAGGGATCCCAGGTTCACTCATCAGCATCCATGTAGGGAAGCCCATAATACCCTGAAGCTCAGCTCCAGGGAGACTGAAAGGTATGCATAGACCCCAACACAGACAAACATACACATATACAGAACTTAAAATGTCTAAAATAAATCTTTAAAATGAAAGATAGAGTATCAAAAGATGAGCATGTAGAGTTAATCTTAGATTTACTGCTGTGAGAGTATGTTCTAGAACACTGTAAATATCTGTCCCTCTTTCTGGTTTAATTAAAAGCTGATTGGCCAGAAGGCAGACAGAAAATGTGGGCAGGGCTACCAGACTAAGAAAACTCTGGAAAGAGGAAGAGTCAGAGAGAGACACCAACAAAGAGAGATGCCAGCAGAAAGACCACATGCTGCTCCGAGAAAAGGTACCAAGCCACATGACTAAACAGATTAATGGAAATGGGCTGAGTTAAGAGGAAAGAGCTAGACAGCAATATGTCTGAGCCATAGGTCATTCAGCATAAAATTAAATAAGCCTTTGTGTGAGTATTTGGGGCTAAGTGGCAGTGGGGCTGAGAGTAGGCCCAAACCTCTGGGCTAGGCCAGAAACTTTATGTAACAATTTACTATAATGAATAAGTATTTATTACTATTAAGTCAATATTATAATAATGCAAAAGTAAAAACACCAAAATTAGGAGGAAAGTGCCCTCTGTCACAAATTCCAGAGAAAGGATTGAGGCAGTGAAACGGATAATTTGAGTGAAAGCTGACACTGTCTTCTACCTGGGAACTACCCAGGCAACTTTTCATGGTGGTAGAGTCTCAGATACTCTGGTCCCGTGTCCCTTTGCACTCCACTTCACTTCATGTGTGTAAGGCTTAGGAACGCTGGAATTTACATCTGACTTGGTTGAATAGCTCATATTGCCCTTTGATGCTGCTTTTCTCTCATCCTTGCTGATGAATCACTACAAAAGAAGATTCTTTTACACACTTCCCCAGCACTTCCTTTGTGGCTCGCGTTGACAAGGAGGCGCTGCAGAAAAATCTGACACAACTGGCTGTTTGTTTTCTTGGAGGGCCCTAGGTGGATATAAATTATTCAAAATGGCTTTTATGATCTCCCCATCAGTCACCGAGTGACAAAATTAAAGGGATCAAGCAAGACAGAGGAGGGAGAAGTATAAGAGAATTTGCAGAAAACCGTAAAGGACAGTTTTGCAGAACATGTTTACTGAGCTTTCACAATGCAAGGCCACAAAAGAACTCAGTTCCTGTGTTCCCAGAGTATAGAGTGCACTTGAATCCCTAGGACATGGAGTCACTGAAGTTTTCCCACTATTGCATAGAAGGAAATGGTGAGGAGTTTCTCCTTCTGCCAGGGGCCTTGCCTTGAACCTGCTGGAATTGAAAGTCCCTTCCCAACCTTGTTGGGACCTCTTCTTTCTCAGCTCCTTAGGATACTGGGTAAAAATCGGGCTGCAAACACTTAGAAGTAATTTGAAATATCAGATCACCATGAGAAAGTGTCATTTCCTGGTGTTTGAATAAGAATATGTTTTACATAAGAAAGGGGGATCTTCTCAGGTTAAACCTATAGATAAGGGTGAGATACACACATTATTATACAATGAGTGCCCGAATTGCTAAGCAGCACTTGCCATACCTACTTACTGGCAACAATTACATGTAATATATAATAAAATGTATGTGTTACATTAAAATATGCACCACACAAAGCATATTACTTATATATACATTTTTGTATAAATTTAGCAATGTCATTGTGTAATATACTAGTAATATTTATTTACTTATGCACATGATGTACCACTATTATTGATTATATTTTAATATGTATGATATGTACAATAATGCATCTTTTTTTTCATAGCCTAGGAATGTTGACTTAATTAAAAAATTATGTTATAGAGAATCAGATACCCTGGTGACTATGACAGGAAGATAAGAGAAATTTAAGGCCTACTTGGACCATGAATGAGTTCAAGATTATCCTGGGACACTTAGTGAGACCTTGTCTCATAATTAAAAATAAAAAGAAGCCTAAAATAGAGTTTGGCATTAGCCTGGTTGTTTGGTGTGCAGAGGGTGCAGGGTTCAGGGCACAGTATCAGAGAAATAGGGTAGAAGTCTCGAGCTGTGAGTTTTCTACAATTTTGTCAATTCCCTTGATTTCTCAGTTTCATGTTCCCATTCTAAAGTAGAGAAGTATATTGCTAACTATTTGTAAGGCTTGAGGAAGCACTTCTCAAAAACAAACCTACAAATAGCCATCGTGTGTGTGTGTGTGTGTGTGTGTGTGTGTGTGTGTGTGTGTGTGTGTGTCTGTGTGTTTGATGTCATTTATCATCAGGGGATGATGTAAATTAAACCCACAATGAGATTTCATGTCCGAAATACTAGAATGAACATTATGAAAGAGACTAAAATCCAACAAATGCTTAAGAGGATGTTGAGAAAGGAATTCCTGTACAGTTGTTGGTGGGAATATAAAACAGTTACAAAGGCAGTTACATCCATATGTCAATGAAATGTCTTTGTAATCATTGGATATTTATCCTTTCAACAAGCAAACTCAGAACAAGTTACTTAAAAAGCTACTACTTCACATTTTATGCTGAGATACAAAGAGAACAGTAATTTATTAGTGGTTAATAAATCACTCACTGATTGGGATTTAAGAATCTAAGCCAGAGCCCCAGAATCACAGTTTCCTGCAAAGGACTGAAGGGAAGGCAATGCCATGGTCTTGTGATCGTCTGTAGTCCCAGCATACTTAGCATAATCAGTTTACCTGTGTCAATTTCATTACTGTTTATAAATAGGGATGCTGCCTCATGAGAAAAGAAAGGCTTCCTGACTCTTCTTCCATCTTCAAGCAGAATAATTCACCATTCAAATCTATTCTGAAAGCACACCGAATTTATTCCAGGGGACTCTGAAAGACGAGTCTGCTCTTTGCGGAAGCAGCTCCACTGGGGTTTGATTGAGCTGAATGTATCCCAGGTTAGGTGTTATCCACCCCTCAGCTATTCATTCTGGCTGCCTTCTCCATCAGAACCATGTTTGAAAATCCCTTTATCTTCCTTTGACCCTGCTAGGCTGCTACCCAAAGGAATATGCTCTAATCCTCCTCTGCCTGTCTGGAGAGATTTAGCTCACTGTGAAAAGGGTTTCAAAGTAGAGACTCTCAGCAGTTCTGAGAAGGAATCGGATGCATTGTTGTTTATAAATAAGTGGGTCACATTTACCTGTTTGTGAGTCACATTGAGAAGCTTCAGGAAATTCACAAATGTATATGTATTATTTATATACATGTGTGTACATAGTATGCAAATGTGTATATCCACACACGTGATCTCCTTAGTACTCATTATTTCATGGAAAATATAAATCACAAATTTCCATAAGTTATAATAAAATTAACTGTAGATTTCAGAAGAACATGAATTAGAGAATATTGGGCACCAAAAAGTTGCCCTTTTCTTACTTTGTAATACAATTAATTCATATGAAGAAAAAATTGTTCCCCAATATGGAATTTGCTTTCTTGCAGGGGAAAGAATTGTTTAAAATTAAATTTGTTGCAGGATACTTTAAAATTTGGCTTACCTTTTGCTTCACTAGCACTTAAAATATTCATTTTGTAGACATTTTACACTATTTGTTAGTATATATTAATCATGCAGAATAATGGACTTCATTACAACATTTTTGTATGGATATTAAATACTCTGGTCACATTCACTCCCATGACCTTTTCTTGTTTCCTCAACCATCGTCCCTTTCTCCTTCCCAAACAATCTTTCTCCTGCTTCACATTTTGCTATCTGGGTGTAGTCTACACAAGTATCTGCGTGTGATGTGTATGTGCACGTGTGTTCTCAGGTGCATCCACATGTGTGCTGTGTATCTGTACATGTGTTCTCAGATACGTACATACACATGTGTGGTGTACATGTGTTCTCAGGTGCATTGACATGTGTGGTGTACATGCGTTCTCAGGTACATCCATATGTGTAGTGTGTATCTGTACATGTGTTCTCAGGTACATCCACATGTGTGATGTATATGTGCACATGCATACTCAGGTGCATCCACACATGTGAACACAGAGCAGATAAGGATGTCAGTTGTTCTGGGTTGTCATTTTCCACTGTTCCCTTGTCCCTCACTGCATGTGGAAGTAATTATTGTTTGGCTAGACTCTGGCCAGCAAGCTCAGGAGCTTCTGTTTCGGCTCTTTCCCTGCTACTGGAGTTAGGTGTACAGGACAACAGGTATATTTGGGGCTGTGATTCTGAACTGTGGTCTTAAGGCTTATGTAGCAAGCATTCTTATGCACTCCATCATCTCTGTATTCCCCCGCCCCTTAAATTTAGAATTTATATCCCACATATAAGAGAAAGTGTGATATTTGTTTTCAGAGTCTCGCTTGTCTTACTTAATGTGATGATCTCCAGTTGCAACAATTTTCCTGAAAGAGACAAAATTTCCTTATTTGTTGTGGCTGAGTAACATGGTTAACACTTTTCTCAGCAATTGTATCTATGGAAAATAAGACAGTTGCCTCCTAGGAACAATCCACACCTAATTGTCAGACTCACTTTGCTCTGTGAAATCATTTGGATGTGTGCAAGCATCTCAGAAAATCCAAACTGCTCTTCTGTGGGGATACTGACAAATCTTTCCAGGAACAACACTGCCTGCTGAAGGGACACTAGCCCTCTGGAGCCTTGGTTTCTGGCAGACATTTTCCTTCTCTCCAAGTCCCTCTGCCTTGCTTAAAACCATTAGGTTACATTCCTGAAGCTAGCCACCAAGGTCTATTCCCTTATTTGATCACGTCCCCCTCCTGAGGCTGACTGCTAAGATCTCCCTATCAATATCGAAGTCCAGCCATCAAAAGCCCCCTTTGGTTCACTAAATTTACATGCCCAATTAAAATTAAACAGCTCATTCTATCAGGGTTCCCCCTTCTATGGTCCATGCCTGTCTTCTCTTTACCCAGAGGCAATCCTCTGTTTTCTCTCTCTTGCTTTTCCCCTTTCCCCTCTTCCTCTCTCTCCCGTCTTTGTCCCTTGCCTCCAGCTCCCTGTCCATCTGGGGCAATAAATCTTCTTTGTGCTGAGAACTTGGTTTTGAGGTGTCCTGGACAAATACTTTTCCTCTCAGAAAAATGTAGATTTCCATCATTAAACTCTGTCCACATATCCCCGAATGACGAAATAATCAAAATCAAATTAGAAAGAGAGGTTCTCTGTTATTTCTTTCCTAGCTGTGATCACTCGATGCACTTTCCCCCATGGACTGTGCATCTCATATATCTCTCATTACGTTCCCATAAAATATACTTTTTAAATGGGGTGTGGTAAATTCAAAAGGGAATAATTGGCTTTTTGTTTTCCTTTGAGAAAATACGGTACCAGATGAGAACGACCAGAAAATCAGTTATTTTCCTTTAATTAAAATGTTATTTCTAGTTTGAAGTTATTCATTCTTGTATAAGTCATGTGGGAGAGGCATTCATAAGTTTGTGCATTAATATGACAGAATAAAGTACATAAAAATTTCTCATCTCAATATACTCCTTGTTCAATTATTAATTGGCTGTCTTAGAATAAAATGTCTGAATTCTCTGATAATCTAGTCCAATGGCAAAATTTGAAAGTAAATATTATTCTTACATTAAAGTAAATGCCTGCAGGGTGAGGTAATTGGTATTCATTGTTGGCAGCTAATTCAAGGTTTTTAAAAAGTGGTCCAGCATTGTCCTCCACTGCTCTTGTCAGTTTCTTCCTACTTGGAATTAGGTAACATCAGAAACAGCCTTGACTGTATGTAATAAATGAGTCCACACGCACTTCATTTCTCAATTTGTCTATTGTAGAGGTTTGTGAGACCTTAAAATTCCCTGAGCTCCTAAGTGTAGACCTGATTAAAGAAAGAGTATGTAATATAAGTAGGATGTAGCATACAGGGGGGAAGAATGGGATGTTTCTAGAAAGCCATTTTAAGTTCATGAATTATTAATTACTCTGGAATCCTTCCCCTCACTTAGGAAATTCAGCTTTACGTATAGAACCAGTTACTTTGTCCTGATTCTTCCTTCTTTCACCCAAAAGAGCTACATGTCCATCTAAATAGAAGAGCGGACATCATTGGCAATGGACATCATTGGCTCATTTTGTACAGAAGAGAAACAGTGGAACATCAGGCTTCAGCTGGCTTCCCCTCATTCAGCGATATGTATTTTTCTTTAAATTAAGACTTGGTTTATGATGAATACTTTAAAATGCATGAGTGCTTATTGTGTGTTCTCTCACTAGCCATATAATTATTCATATACAATGACTTTAGAGTTATGTGACATCAAATATCCTTAACTCACTGTGACTTTATGACTCTAAGTAAATGATAATGTCTGACTGGGAATGATTGTTTGAAATGAGTGGTGCTGTAACCCAGCTTTGAAGGTAATCTGATTAAGGACACAAGCAGGAAAATGCACTTTTGAAGGATACTCATTTGTGGGAAAAACGTCCAGGAAATTAATATGGTTATAATACAGCAACAATCACTTTATTATTACATGCTAAACAGCATCAAAAAAGATTGATATCTTCTTTGAACTCCTCCTTGAAATGGCTCCAAATTCAATTGCTGGGTTATTTCAGAATAAAGCAGAACGTTATGAAGAGAATGTCTTTCAACAGGCTCATGATGATGCAGAGTGGGTTTAATCATCTGCTCTCCCCAGGAATGTGTCTGATGTGCCTTAAGAAGCCTGTATACTGATTTCATCCTCAGAGAGGAGGAAGGATGCTAAAAGCTCATTATGAACAAATACATTTGCATACAGCCTACTTCATATTCAGAGAGTTAGCAAGATTCACAATGTCGAATCTCAAACAGAGCATTTAGCATGTAGAGCACTGTGTGGCTTCTAATGTAATAAACAGAATTCTTACAGCCTCAAGGCTGTTAGCATAAATGAGCTATTCTCTAACTGCAAACTTAATGCCCACCTTAAATAAATTTAAAATCTGCATGTATAAAAGGAGTAAGTAGCTTTTAAGTGAAAATGAGTGGGTCCTTGTCTGTTCAGGGATTTATGTGCCGGGTCTTTGTTTTCTAAGTATAGTCTGTCTCCTCTTTCTTTGCTCTTCACACACCAGTTTTGAGCCAAGGGAGACTATTTCCAATTCTCTGTACACTGAACTTACTTTAGCACTGCGTTGACCCTGCCGGGAAGCCATTCTTCTCTTCCTAGAATGCCTTCCCTATTCATTCAACATGAGTCCTTTGAGGCTTGAGTTGGTTACATTTTGTTATCACTGTTCCCAAAATATGAGCAGGTGCAACTTCAGGAAGATATTATCTGCTCACATTTTTTACCGCATTCAATCCCAGTGGAAAGAGCGGCAGTGATACCAGCTCATCTCATGTCCTTTGAGCCAGGATGTGGGCAAAGGCTGAATGGATGGTGAATCTGAGGTTCTATTCCTCTTTCCTGTTTTAGTCTCCCTGAAACCTCCAATGGGGGAATGGGCTACCCACACTGAAGGTGGGTCTTTCTACCTCAGGCAAATCTCCCTGGAAACACTGTAGGCATATCTCACCAGTCTCCTTGGTGATTAGAAATCAGTCAAGTTGACAATGGAGATTAATCTTTGCAAGTTCTGGTTCAAATATTATCTCCTTGAGGGTCCAGTGACTGGAGTTAGGTTGTTAGAGTCATGAACGTGGAGGGACTGTTGAGGTTTGGACAGGAAAGTAGCAATGATTCCAGGTAAGTCTGGAAGAATAAAATTAGAGGCTGTGCAAACCTTTAGAAAGCCTTGGGTTCAGAGTCAGAAATATCCCATCTGACCCCTACACATTTGGCACATTCAGGAATCAACAGTATCTGCCAACAAAATGTGTATAATTATAAACAAGTATAGTCATAGTAAAATGTGTCTGTAGACACCAATGGGATTACTGAGAAAACAAAAGTATATTGAAATGCGGAGACGACATGTGAAGATTCCGATGTGTAGTCTTTTAAAGTCTATAGAGGAAGGGACTCAGTGCATCAGATGTCTGGCCCTTTAAGGTGTGAAGATGCTGCATTCAGAGACAGAAAGGGTGGGAAGAGGGTGCTGGCATACATGCAGTTGATATAGTACATTCTCGGATGAGAACAGCAATTCTCCCTTGAAGATTTAATTTTATTTCAATGATGTGTGAAGTGAGGTCACCGGCTGACAGTATAATGCCAGAGAGAAGGGGTGGGCGTGACAATTTGAGAAGAGCAGTGATGAGGCCATCCTCTGGGACAGTGGAAAAGCAAGGCATGCTACATGAAATGAACAGCAGTGCTGACTACCCACGTGTGATGTGCTGTCTGATTTCAAGGTGACAGGAGTCACTGCCGAATTTTTTTTTCCCCTTCCATAAATGTTCAGCTCCTGGAGTGGACAGTAAGTAGTTTTATTTGGTGGCAGTTGACACTTCTTCAGGTCAGCACAGTAGAGAAGAGTGGGGTGCTAAGGAGTTGGTGTTTGCAGTGACAAAATGGTGATATTAAAGGATGGAAGTGTGAGAGGAACATGCATAGAGATGGGAGGCTAACAGGCCAAGGGTAGGTAAGCCCAGTTAGAGGGGATTTAATTAGGGTTGGTAATTGGCAGGGTTTCAGTGTTGGCTTGTGTTAGAAGTCCAGTCAGAAGGTAGGTCAGAGGTGGGTCAGATACTATCAAAGATAAGCTCCATGAAGTCTTAACTCTTGCACAAAGAGTGTTTCTGAACTTGTCAGGTTTAATGAGAAGCAATCCTAACCATGTTGCTTGTGGTACAAACTTTCCATGTGTTTTCTTACATGTCCTCTTAGCTTAGTTTACATAATAAAGATTTGCATGAATTCAACTTTAACTAAAAAGTGATAAAAGCCAAAGTAAGATACAGCAAATAATATAGCAAAAGATAAGTTTGACTTACTTTTTCATATGTCTGCATGTTTTTGTGTGGGTAAGGAGTGATGGTAAATAAATGCCCATTCACATGAGGTCAGAGTACAAACTTGGGTGTTGCTCTGCAAGTACTACTATTTTTTAAGATACCATCGGTCACTGCCCTAATGCTTTCCAAGTAGCTGAGGCAGGCTAGTTATTAAGCTCCAGAGATCTGCCTTTCTCTGCATCCTCAGTTCTATAGTTTCAAATGTATACCACCATACTGAGTTCTTGACACAGATCCTGGGGCGTAAACTCAAATCTTTGTGCTTGTAAGGCAAGTGCTTTGTTGACTGAGCCTTCTCCACAGCACTGATTCATTAATTTTTTAAGGTTTATTTTATTTATATTATGTATGTGAGTGTTTGCCTGTACGTATGTATGTATACAGTGAATATGCCTGGTACCTGCAGAGGCCAGGAGAGAGTGCTGGATCTTTTGGAATTTCAGTTAATTAATTGCAGTTGTGATGTGGATGCTGGGAACCAACTTAAGGTCCTCTGGAAGGGCAGAAAGTAAACCATGTAGCCATCTCTCTGGCTGCCTCACCCCCACCCTAATTTATTTTTAAATGTCTTTTAAAACCAATAGTTACATTTTACTTGGATTAAGCAACGTCTTTATTCAATAGCATCCTGATCCTTGTCTGTGAGGGACAGAAGAAGAGGAAAGCAGATGAGAGCTGAGGCTCACTGATTAATGAGTAGAAACCCTTTGGCCATGCACCTCAGACTGAATGGAACCTCAGTGATGCCAGCATGGTGCTCAGTGAGTACTTTCTGTACCAAGTACTCAGCAAAATGTTCTATTTCATTGTCTCAGAAACCTATTTCACTAGAAACTGTTGGGGCATGTAACTTGCCCAGCTAAGCAAAGTAGGCAATCTTCAGAAACAACAGACAGTGGCTTCTGTTCATCTAACCTCACATCGAGCCGATGTTGCTGGTTAACTGACTGAAAACTGAAGAGACAGCACTGTGATGGAAAATTCAGAGACACAAGAATCACATAAATCACACTGGTCATAGAGTAGCAATACGAATAGGGGTGAGTTACTTGGATTTTTTTGAGTCTCAGTTTTGTATGGTTTTTTTAAAAAAAAATAAGTATGTGAAACAGCACCATTAGCAGCTAGCTGCCTTAGCGAGGGTTACTATTATGATCAATTACTATGACCAAGAGCAACTTGAGGAGGGAAAGGTTTATTTGGTGCACAGTTTATTATCAAAGGCATTGAGGGCAGGAACCTGGAGGCAGGAGCTGATGCAGGGGTCATGTAGGAATGCTGCTTATTGGCATAAGGAAGGGGTCAGACTTACTTTTGTGATATCTATGTTATATAGTATGTTCACCACAGATAACTTTTGTTTAATGTAAGACATGAATGGTTCATGAATTCATAGAAAGCTACGTTGATGTTTAGTAAGTTTAAAAAAAAAAGCAAAAAGGGGCCTTGGACTATAGATATAACCCTGAGGTTTAGATAATGTGTTCCTCTTCCAGAGGACCTTAGATCAGTTCCCAGCACCTAAATTAGGCCATTCACAATCACCTGTAATGCCAGCTTTGGGGAGCCAGCACCTCCTTCTGGCCTCTGACAGTACTGCACTCATGTGCAGAAGTCTCACACAGATGCACATGAATGTACACATAATTACAGCTAACGTTTTAAAAAATTAAAGGAAAGAAAAACCTGTAAGAAACCTAGAATTTCTTGGCAATCTGAATGTCTCAATACAACATTTCTTAGGCTCTAGCAGTTGGATAGATCATGTGATTAGCTTTGGCCAAAGAGTAACAAATAGAGTGAAGCAAATATCTTTTCTAGAATCTTTACAACCAAACACTAAGGATGCTTTTACATTGCTATAATCTCCAATAAGTCAATGAATATATAGGTGTTCTAAAGGAGTTAATATGTTCCCCAAAGGGATGTTGTGTTCTATTGAGAGCTAGACTAAATAAGAACCAGGAGAACATTCAATTTGATACTCATAAGGATTTCTCTGCCAGAAAACTCTGGAAGATGGAAGTTATCCAAAGAAAATCTGAGCAAAATACTTGGGGAAGGGGTGTCAGGGAAGACTTCTATGATCTAATAGAAAAATTTGCATAAGTCTTTAGAGTATTGATGTGAGTAAAGTCAGAATCTTCTGGGAAGAGTGATGGGGCCAGGCCTGAATTCCCTCAATTTTTAGTTTTGAGATTCTGTGTTGCAATGAGACCTATAGCCCCAGATCCCTTAGCTGCCCGCTGCTGCTCAGGCCCCCAGAAATGACTCAGAAGCTTATATTAACTTCGTGCTGTTTGGCCTACGGCTCAGGCACATTGCTAGCTTGCTCTTACATCTTAACTCAACCCATTTCCATTAATCTGTCTGCCATGTGGTCCGCGGCTCACCTGTGTTCCTTACATGTTGCTCATTTGGGCTTCTGGCTTATTCTAGTGGTTAAGATTCTGTACTCTTACCATTGCGGTCCAGGTTCAATTCCTGGTCAGGGAACGAGAGAGAGAGAGAGAGAGAGAGAGAGAGAGAGAGAGAGAGAGAGAGAGAGAGAGAGAGAGAGAGAGAGAGAGAGAGAATGGGGCCCAGAGATCCCAGCAGCCTTTTATGAATGGGGTTGGACATTCCCCCTTCAGGAGCCTGGGACCCTGGGACCCTGGATATGCATCTTCAGACCTTATCAGCTGACACCTGAATCCCACTGCAATTCTGCTTTAGATAAATGTAAGTGAACCAGCCCAAAATGAGCTTTGCTAGAGCAGAGAATTTGTCATTCAGTTTTTCATCTGTTTGCAGTGGCTTTCAGAGTTTTCTGGTGTACCTCAGTCTCTGTGCCTACCCTTTCTTGACTTCCTAATCTTTGCCTAAGCAACAAATTTAGGATAATAACATGTAAGTTATTCTACATTTTTGATACAATTTCAGATTTTTAAATTTTCATAATTTAATTCTTTGCATAGCAAACATCCTGTTTCATGTAAAAATAAAACAAGAATTAAATTAAATTCCAAACAGCCTGTGGTAACAAGTGGTCTGTCCCCGAAAGCCCAGCATGAGAAAGCATCAGTTCATGGTGAACAAGGGTGTAGGTTTCTAGGAGAGGGACAAACATTCTAAGTATATTTGTGTTTTCATGCTTATCTGTTTTCTCACTTGTGATATCTTTAGTGTTATTAAGGACTTCAAGAAAAAGGATAAATCATGGTGATAGTCCCTCACTTATTCTTTCATTTGTTATCCTTGATGTTTTCAAATTTTTGCATAATACTTAAATTCTGCAATTTCAAGGGAGACTTTGCTGGTTTTGAGTCAAATGCACACGTGTATTCATGCGGTGTACAATTTTAACTTCCATAACAGCTTTACATGTCTGTCAATCACACATTCATTAATAGGTCAATATTTTCATTTGCAGTGTTTCGGTTTTATCTCATGATTTGATTACATAATGCTGGGATAGCAAGCGTTTTCATATGGCTTACTGACTTTTCTCCCCTCACGATTTGCTTTCCTCAAACTATTTCCTGTGTCTTTAGCTTATTATTTTTTTCTTTATTGATTTATAGGGTTTTGTTTTTAAATATTACTGTGTATCAAGCACATGGAAAATACTTTTCCACGCCTCTTACTTGGTATTTTATTTTATTTTGTTTAACAACTTCTATGCTTTCCCACATAGTTATAAACTACATTACTAAAGAGTGCAATGTCCAGATCCAGGATGTTTGAGGTCAAATTCTAGTTCTATGTGTTGCTAAAAGTATTAAACTAAACATCTGGGAAAGAATGTAATAATAACTTACATGTTATAAACTTGTTAAAATTAATAAATTCATATATTTGATGTATTTAGAATGGTGTTCCTATAAGCATTAGTTAATTAAAGATGATGAACATTTATATTGGAGAAACTAGCTGGAGCATATTTTTTGGCACATAGTTCAGAGCTCTGTAAATAAAATTTAATCAGTTCACACCAAATTTGCTTTCTCATTCTCAGTTTCCTTTTATTAGTTATTTATGAGTAAGTCTGTTAGAACATAGGGCCGCATCACCATTTCAGCAACTTTTAGCATAAATAGCTGGTAGGATTCTCAGTGGATCTGTAGACTTCTAGATATAGCATGTGAAATAGGTTTGTAGAGAGATTTAAGCCAATCTAGGGAGGGTCAAATGTGGACTTTGCACACATATGACAACATGGCCACAATTCCTTGGAAGGCAATTAGCACTTGCTAGCCCTAGGGCATCAATATGAATCACGCATCTTTCCCTCTGGTTTTATTGATGTATTTTCATCTCGCAGCCTCTACTCCGTAGTTCAGTGATGATTTGTGTGGTTGTTGGAAAAAACTTCCCATTCTTTTACAACAATAATTCATAAACCAGATGATGGGGTATGAGAATGTTGTTCTTTGCCCTGGAGGATCTTAACAACTTTACAAGAAAGAAGAGAATGAAATTGAAAAGACATAAAAATCTGAAAGCCTGAGGCTTTCTCTGTGACAGAAGTGCTAATGTGACTCAGAACACTGCAGCGGGGAGCCAGGGTGGTGTGGCCAGATGCATCAGTCATCCCTTACTCTAGACTGTAGAGACTCAACTGAAGATGTTTTCTCCATTGTCCATTCAGCTCTCTTGAGCTGGGAAAGTCTCACAGAGAAGACATTTTTGCAAACCCAGGTCAATCAAGGTTGGCACCTTCCTCATGCTCTAAGAGGAATTCTGGCTTGCCTAGCTCTTATTCATTTATACTAATAATGGGTTTTAAAGGACACTGGCAGTCCTTGGGGTGTCTTGGGTTTTTGTGGGCATATTAGTTCCATCTGTGGCTCTGCCTTCACACGACCTCTTCCACTAAGTCTCTACATGATTTTTTCTTTTCAAAAATCTATTGTCAATACAACTGACCTTGGGTTTGAGAATAACTCCAATCCAGAACGATGTCTTCTCAAGATTCTTATCTAAACTACATCTGTAAAGCTCCTTATTCCATGGATGGAGAGATTGCTTGGCAGTTAAGAGTACATGCTTGCTACTCTTAGAGAAGACTTTGCTTCCCAGCATGAACATATTGGTATGCAATGGACAGTAATCTTTGTTCTAGAGAATGCAATATTCTCTTCTGAACTCCTAGGGCATTTCAGGCATGTGATGCACATGCCTACATACAGGAAAAACATCCACATACAAAAATAAAAATACATACATTTTGTTTTGGACACTCCTTATTTCAAATAGTTACATTCTGAGGTTTGGGGAGGCAATCTTTTAGAGAGAACATGATTCACTACACACTCATTGGAATCACTACAGAGTGAGTTTGAAGCTGAAGAAGGGATCTGAGCTGAGGGCCACCATTTGAGTGCTCATTAAAATGGAGAAACCAATGAGAAGCAGCACTAGGTAAATTAGGAGACCAAGAAAAAAAACCTCTCAGGCACATCAATATTCACTTGAGAAGTAGGGAAAGGGGTTTCTGTAGGAAGGATTGGAGAGATGGTTCAGTTGTTCTTGTTCAGAGAAACCAGGTTTGATTTCCAGTATCCATACGGCACTCATAACTCTTGTTCTAGCTTCTAGCTTCTTTGGGGCACCAGGCATGTATGTAGTGCACATTGATACACTCAGGTAAAATACTCATACATATAAAATAAATTTGATAAGTAAAAACAGAATGTTATGGTGCCTGTTGGAGCCAGAAGAAGATATAGACATGTAGCCTTAAGAAAAATTCAAAGCACAATCATCACAGTATCTACATGGCTAAAATGGCCAAGTACCTGCTGTGCTAAGCCATTCCTCCACAGAGTTCTTCAGTCCGTAAGTGAACATTCACAGTCTTCATCTCTATTTTGCACATGGCAAGTGTGGTGGTTTGAATATGAATGGCCTCTATAATCTTATATATTTGAATACTTGGTGCTTTGCAGATTAGATGGAACTGTTTGGAAAGGATTAGGAGGTGTGTCACTCTGGGAGTGTGTTGTGAAGTTTCAAAAGTTCATGCTATTCCCAGTTAGGTCTTTCTGTCTCCTTCTTGAGGATCAGATGTAAGATTTCAGCTACTGCTCTTGAGTGCCGTGCCTGCCTTCCTGATTTCCACCATGAAGGATCATGGATACACCTTCTGAAACTATAAGCAAGCCCCTGATAAACTCTCTCTTCTACATGTGACCTTGGTCAGGGTAGACATATAAAAAGTACTTAAGGCAGAGAGAGTAGGCCTTAGAAATCTTAAATAATTTGAGTTAGACCTAAGAGCTAATTTGTAATTAGGTCAGAATCTGAATTCACATCTACCTGATCTCAAAGTTTCAGCTTCTTTTTTTTTTACTGCTCTCTTCACAGAACTCTGACAGGAAAGCATTTGAAGATAAATAGGTGATGTAGACTACCCAATTAGTGGGCTGATTCTCAAATCCTACTGCTACTTTTCCCATTCCTTTCTCTTTCTACCTTTTTTCCTTGTTTCTTTCTTCCTCTCAAAAGTGTTGATGCACTAAGATTCAAAACATTTGTCTCTTCACTTTCTCTGTAAATATGAAAGCAAATGGCCAAAAAGAAGTTGTGAGCAAAGAAATATAAGAAGACATTTTTAGGTCCAGAAATCCTGCTTTAAAATATGGCTGTCTAAAGTGGAAGATGCCCTTTGGATTTTTCCACCTTACTTCCTGGAATAGACACAATGGATGGCATTACAGAGACTAGTTGTTAACTGTGAGACAACTCTTTAAATGAAAGTCAAGTATTCATCAAAGAGCAACAGAAAGACTGGGGGAGTTGGGGCCATTGGTGTCAGAAGAGAACTGTTCCCCTTGTTCCCAGGAAGAATTCTTCTCAGTCTAATGGCATGAAGAAAAAGACTATATTTCTTGACTATTTTACAAGGAGCCAAATACAGAACCACAGTGTCATTGACTTCACACATCCTCAGGAATGAATGTAAAACATTGGAGGATAGATGTGAAGACAAGCTCTGGGTTAGAATGTGGGAAGGAGAGGGGATGGAGATTAAAATTCCTGGCTTCAATGGTCAGGGTAATGTAAGAAGCAAGACAGTGTTGACTGAGATTGAGTGTGGGAGGGCTTCAAGTAGGGAGAGACTTTTAATCACTTTAATGGTGTGCTGAAATAAAATACTGTACCAAGTGCTGATCTAATGTACTTTGCCTAGTCAGTGCTATAACTTTTTTCTGATAAAACAAACAATAACAACAAAAAATGGGGTGACATTTTTCCCATTCTGAATATAAAGAATATTTGGTTTTTATAACTGTGGAGATGAATTAAATTTTGGAAGCTCATTTAAAATCTTTGCAATATTTTAGTGATAATAATAATAACCTGAAAGCTGGTTCATCCTGAAGAATGTTGTGTTTCTTTTTTTCTGCAGTCCAGAGGAGCTATGGAAACCTTATTTGACCTCTGAGTCTTGAGAGCAGTCATAGAAGTGGGCAGACAGCAAGGAAGACTGGGTAAACACTCACGAGTGCCCAAAAGCCTTTTCTCACAGGGTGACAGGAGAGAGATAAGGTTTCTGGTGGGGACACACGAAAGTTTTCAGTTTTCCCATTCTGGGGTATTTAATTAATTTCTCAAGTCAATATCTCAGTGTGGCTGGTATAATCAATATTTTTAGATTTTTACCATTAACTTGGTGATGGTCGCTAAACCACTGCACCTTGAATTGAGCTCAAGTATGGGGGGTTGGGGGATGAATTTATGTGTTAACTAGGACTAGCTTCAATTACAAGGTACCATAGAATTCATGGTTTCCTAGCCAGGTTTTATATTCATAGGAACTATATCCTTTATTAGAAAATGGTTTGTCTTTCAAAGTACTCTGATGGTGATAATTCATCCTAAGGTTTTAACACATTTTACTTTGGGTTGCATTGAAATAACATGCAGGGATAATTGCAAAATCTGTAACATCATTATGAAGTAAAATGACACACGTATTCACATACTGTGTCTAAAATGAATACATTTTAAGATTGCTGCATAAAGCTTAACTTTAATTTCTCTTTCTCCCTGTGAGACTGCAGAGAGAAAGAACAGGGTCTCATTCATTGTGAATCCTATATGTCAGGCAAGCAGAATTTCCATTACACAGCAAGCCCTCCATAAACGTAGGATAGGTGACTTACTAAGTGATTTACTGGATAAGTCAGAGATTCTTAACACACAATTTCTATAACAACATTGTTTGGCACACATGGTACATGTGTGTATCTACCATGGTACCATTGTGGTATCAGGCTTTGTGAGTGGGATCAAAGATGAAGAAATCATGAGTTAGATCCAGAGCATATATGTGATGAGTCTCACATACAACAATACAACTACTGATCTAATAAGGACAATGACAATTGTAAAGAAGATAAATGAAAGTCAAGTTGTTGCCAGGAGTGTGACACAGCTCTAACTGCAGCACTCAGCAGGCCAAGGAAGAAGAGTTTAACACTAACCTGGTTTATATAATGAAATCAGTACTATCCAAGCTACACAGAAAAATCCCTCTCAAGAGCAAACAGCTTACAATTCCTATGGTAGAGACATGGAACATTAAGCAGAATGAGAATATGTCCCTGGGAGAGATCTAAGCTAGAAATATGAATCAGGCCATCATTGACACACTTAGGAACACCTAAAACTACAGCACTCAGAGTTAACCTAGCTGGGGAGATGGTTCAGTAGGTAAAGAATTTGATTTATAAGCCTGACAAAGAGGAGTTTGAATCCCCAGACAGAACTGTGTTTTCTTATAATCCCAGCACTCCTATAGCAAGATAGGAGGCAGAGACCAGACAGTCCCTGGAAACATGTGGACCAGATAGCTGATATTTGCATCAGTGAACAAGAGAATTTGTCCCAAAGGGAAAGCAAGTACCAACACTCAAAGTTGTTCTCAGATCACTGTGCAGATGCTGTAACATTTGACCCTACACACATGCGAGTGTGTGCACACACGCACACACACACACACACTCACACACTCATACACACAGAAAGAGACTTTTTAAAGAAAATATAGAAGAGCATATAGAGACTAAATAAAAATTCATTTGAATTAGAACTTCTGCTACAAGAACCCTGAATGCATGTTCCTTTCTCCTCTCTGAGTGATTGTACATGTGCAACTTTCTCATTAAGTTTTTAAAGATAGACAGCAGAATTCTCTGTGCCTCCCTGAGCCAGTTTTGCAGGTCAGGGCTGTTACTAATTGTGGATAGGAATGGTTACATTCTATCTTAATTATTAGATAATGCAATCTAATAACAGACAGGGAATTTCTATAGCAGGAAACCACAAATAGTCACTAACACCAAACACTGTTTATTAAGGAAAGAAATACCTTGAATTCTCTGTACACCAAGCTTAACCATAGCAGCAGAGAAAGCCAAAAAGAGACCAGGTATGTCTTTTCTGTGATTAAGTTCATGAAAGTCCAAAGCTAGGAAGGCAATTTTTCCTTGGAGGTAGGCTTTATTACAGAAATATTCTGTGGAAAGTCTGCAAGAACTTCTTGCACTTGTACGTGTTCATGGATCAAAATTTAATGAGACCCTCATCACTTTCTGGAGAACTTTGATGATGAGATGCGAGTCAGTGAACTATAATGTCTCCAACAGTGGTTTTCAACCTTCCTAATGCTGCTACTCTTTAATACAGTTCCTCATGCTGTAGAGATCCTCAACTATAAAAATTATTATCATTGCTACTTCATAACTGTAATGTTGTTACTGTTATGAATCAAAATCTAAATATCTGTGTTTTCTGGTGGTTTTATGTGACCCCTGTGAAAGGGGTTGTGGCCCACAGGTTGAGAAATGGTGTGCTGGAGTTGTTTCCCATTTCATCTCCTTTTGCCCTGATAGGTGTGACATTGTAATTTGTCATCCAGTGCCCTGGTCCAGGAGATCTAACAATGTGAACCTAAGGAAGGGACAGAAAAATGAAGGGACAAGAAACACGAAGAATGAGAGAAAGACAGTATTCTGATCAAACTCTGAAACTTTATTCTCAGCAGTGCATATAGTCCTTTAGGAGGAAGGGTAAATCAAAGATTAAGAAAATGAGGAATTCACACAGCTGCAGGCTATTTCACAACAGGATGTCTTGTCATGGAGACCTATCTAATCTTAGCTAATGCTGGTCCCAAAATGGCATCGCCATTACTAAGGTTTTTCTGGCTCCTGGCAATCCAGAAAATATTGTTGACAAAGAGGTGGCCCCACAGAATACAGTGCCATCATGTCACATATTATTTTCCTGGGAATTCTCAGACTAAATCCAAATGATCCACTGTTCTTGAGTTCCTCAATTTTACAAAAGAACTTCATCTATCAGAGTAGGCTACTCTTGAACCCACTACGTTTATGTTGTAGGAACAAGAAGACTTTAGTCTCTACTGACAAAATGGATTTTTGTCCAAATACTTTGTCTCCTGTGAACTTTAAATGATTGATTTAAACATTTTAAAATGTTAAACAATGACAAAAGAAATGTATCTTCCTTTCACTTAGTGGGAGGTTTTCCACTTGTATATGATTTTAGAACCCAAATGACCTTGTTGTGAGCTCAGATTTGTACCCATTTCTAAAAGCAAACAAGCAAAACAATAGTTATTTAGATCAAGCAAAGCTGAAGAACTGTCACAGTCAAGTCTAATGAGATATGTCAATTGAAGGAGTTGTGGTGTCTTTGATGATACCTGGGAGCAGAAAAGGGCATCAAGATAAACTTAAGTAATCCATGTATACTAACAACTTCAACCAGTAGTAATTTCACATTTGTTCCTAAGTTTTTAGAAGATATAAATAAAAACTGGCTATGAGATATGTGGGAACTTTCTATAATGTTGTTTTATTTTTTCCTGTAAATCTACTATTATTTTTAAAAATTGTGTTTATTAAAATACTCTTCAATGCTGGTTCGAATGAATGTTCCTGTAGTGTAAGAATTGATAATTGTGACTTTGAACCTTACATACATAGAATGAAAATACCTCAGCAGTTTGTTTATTGCTTTATATTTATTGAAGAGAAGCAAATTATGTGTGTGCTCATGTACATTCACAATATGTAGTGCTTTTTTGCTTAGAGGCCACAAATATGACAGTAGAAATCATGATCTCAACAAATGACTGGCTCCCCAGTTATATTATCCACTAAAAATCAGACATTTCTCCTTAAAAATACTAATTTCAGGGTTCAAATACAAGAAGCCTGGACTATTTCCATGTACCAAATAATAGAAGGTATTCAGACATTTTAAGGAGTAGAATATATGTATATATATTCTAATAGCTTGTGGGAGTAAATTAAAATGACCCTCATTGTTTAAACCTGAGTTCAACTGAAGTTTCAATATAATAAAGGTATAACCTTTAGTAAAATAGAAGTCTATACTAATTAACAAATAAATAAATAATGCACTATTTTTCCTTATAGAATTCGTTAAAATACTGTAAAATAGAGGAAATGGTGGAGCTTCAAAAGTAATCATTGAATTCTAGCATTAATTTGATGAGGCACATATATTTATATAGATCATACTAACTCCTCATAGACTCCTTACAAAAGGAAAGATAAATTTTACATAGTGAGGAAGTCAGCAAGATGCTATAGTACACAAATGTTCAAAAGGGAAATCACTGGTGTTGAACCCAGATTAATATCCAAAGAAAGGTCTTTCTAGGGCAGATCCTCTTATCTAGTGCCCCCTTTCTGCCTTTCCCACATTACTGTGAAGCTTCATTTCATCTCTTTCCCAATGGTAACTTTGACAATTAATGTCTTAGACATTTTTGACAGGTTGGAATGTCCTTAAGTCAGATGTAACTTGTCTAAAATGACTTTATCTTCATGAGAAACCCCTGGTTGATCCTTTTCAAAGCAAGCAATAGAGGTTCTGGTTTGCATGAGTCTCCTGGGCAGTGGTGGTTCCAACTCTGGGATGTATTATTCTTGTTCTTAGTTTACTACACTATCCCATCTAGATTGGATGCTACTCCAAGGAGGAAAGTTACATTAAAACATTCAGAAATCTAATTTTAAATGCTTTGAATATTAGAAGCAAAAGTGAGTAAAGTGAATGAATAAGGTGAGGTGATATTGGATAGACTGTGGTTGCTAAGTTTGGTACTAAAATGTTGAAAACTTTCTGGACTAATATGATGTATTATCCCATCAAAATCACAAATTTTCAATTTCTTCCTTTTAAACAGATTTATTGGGATAAAATTCACATACTATACAATTCATCCACTTAGTGCATATATTACAATTTTAGTATATGGGTACAGCTGTGCAGCCATGATTATGATTAAATTATGGGACTTTCTCAATTATCTTTTGTGCCTGTTATTAATACCTATCTTTACTTCTCTTATTTTTAAATCATAGCACATATTAGGAAGATGATATAAGTTGTATTGATACCATGGTGAAATGTTCTTGCTCCCAAAGAGGTTCTGAGAGGCATGCATAGAAGTTCATACCTGTAATCTCATCACTGAAGAGCTGAGAGAGAATTATTTCAAATTTGAGACCAGCTGAGACTCTACAAACTCTGCCTCAGCAAATAAACAAGAAGACAAACAAGAAGACCTCCTGAGAGAAGAAAATTATAAGCAATTATTTGGTAAAGTCCTGTAAGTGAAAAACGTGCAAAGTCCTGTGCAGGACACAGGTGCATGTACCCAACTCACTGGTGTAATAAAATGAGACCAATTCTGAGAGATGAAAATAAGATGGATGCTGTCTGACACTGCGGTATTGGGAAGATTGGATGGGGGATTCAAAGAAATTATAAGGACCACCTTTCAATGGTGTCTGCTTTAACCTGAAATGATACTGAAACAAGCTTACAGAGCTAAAGTGGTCTAGTCTTCTTTGTATGTCAAATTTGAAGTTATCTTTTTAAAATATGAATTCTCATAGCACCTTTGCTTATAATATTAAAACTGGAAAATCTGAAATGCCTATCATTAGATGGACAAATGAATGAGAGCACATGAGATACCCAAGCTACATAAAAGGTGAAATATTAGTACCCACAACAACATAAAGAGAATAAAGTCCCCACAGGAAAATTCAACATCCACAGTCCCAATAATGTTAATCTATAAAAATACAAATTAATCAAGATTGGCAGAAAGCCCACCAATGATTGTCTTTGATAGGTTGGGTATTGCTGAGGGATTCAGGCGAACAGGGAGGAAGCTTCATGGCATGATAGAAAAGTTCATTATCTTGTCTGTGCTCATGGCTCCATATGAGAGAATAAATGTGTCAAAATCTACCTAATTGTATTTTTCTAAACATGTAGAGTTCATTGTATATGCGTTATGGTCCTATAAATATTTTAAAGGGGTAACTCTTTAATAAATAAATTGCGTCATCTCTGTAGGTACCAAGGAGCTGTCATTTAATGAATGCTCAGTTAGCACTAGTTACTGGTTGGAGTGACAGTGTTAATATATTAGTATTAACATAGCCTGCCACAGTTGCAAAGGCCTGGAAAGAAGCTAGGTGATCCACAGACAGACTGAGGCAGTAAATGTAGGAATGGAGAGCTGAAAAAAAGTACAAATTTGTAGTTTGAGTTTAAGGGAAGAAAAAAATGATGAAATCCTCCCTCTGGCATTTCTTAGCCCATCTTCAGTGTAACCCTTACCTAATTCAGAATTAATACTCTTCTGGTCTGTATTTCCTTAGCTTCCCAAGAACCTTTCACAACAGTGTTTACCTTCTTGTAGATTGTAACATCTTAAAGGCAACAGTAATCTTAACTAAGACAGAAATAGACAAAAGTCTAACATAGACAAAGTCATATTTAAATAATACAATATGCAGTTTAAATTTGTCTGCAGTGATAATAATGCTTAAAATTGTGTCAACTACCTTATTTCTCCTATTCATCTAAAAGACTAAAACTTTTTATTGTCTTATTACACAATGATGCTTACCTTTTCCAACATGTAGTTAAACATTACTGAGATATCTAACACGAGAAAATCAAAAGTCCCCTTCCTACCCACACCCTTGAGAGTGAGGCTAAATCATTAATCACATCCAGACCCCTTGGTTCTTTACAAGATCCCATTCAGAAGAAAGTGCAAACAGTCACAAAAATGGAGGGTTCAGATGTGTGTTGAGTAAGAAAGAGAACTGAGTCTTATGATGAATATTTGAAGTAAATGTCACATTGAAATGATTTCAAATAACAGGTAATATCCTTTTTGAGTTAATGGCAAAGGAATTGGGAAAGCTTTGTTTAATCATTGCCATCCTTTAAAGGCTCACTGTTATCTATTCAGTGAAAGTTTTTTACTTTGTAAACCTGTGGTATAACTTCCCCAATTTTTTTTTTTTTTTGCAAATAACTGACAAGTTTTATGGACTGTTAGCTTAGAAACTGGCTTCTTTCTTCTGAGTGACAACCACACATCTATTTATTTTATTGATTTGTTCATCTTGATGTTCTCCAAATCATTAGAGTCATAAAAATTTAAAGTATATAAGAAATCATATATATGATTTGTTCCAAATTTAATTTTACAGATAGGGGAGCAAGCCCTAAAAAGATAAGGATCGAACTACACTCACACAGCAGCTAGTGTCAAAATTTAATGTTCAAACAGAATCTCTATTCTCAACCAGCTGCCTCTCTTTCAGAATGGCTTATCAAACATAGAAAGTGAGTTAATGTTGTCTTCTCACAAGACCATGTTTGATTGGGAAGTTGATTTAGATATAGATAGACCTCTACTTTTCTTTCCAAGGCAATAAAAACCAGTCTGAGATATCAGAAGGATCTACCCACAGTCAATCAAAGGAGGATCAGAGAGTGGTAACTCACACCTGGGGGGGGGGGGGGCGCGATCTGGGAGTGGTGACCTACATCCTTAATCCCAGCAAATCTGAGTCTGAGGCCAGTTTAGTTTACAGAAAGAGTTCCAGGCTCCCAGACAGGTAGTGGTGGCGCATACTGTTAGCCCCAGCACTTGGGAAACAGAGGCAAGAGAATCTCTGTGAGTTCAAAGCCAGCCTGGTCTTCAAAGCAAGTTCCAGGACAGCCAGGATTGTTACACAGAAAACTCTGTCTGGAAAAACAAAAACAAACAAGACTGGAAGAGATGGCTCTGTCCTCTGATATTTGTTTTTATAACATTTGAAGCATATCCCCACAGATCCCCAACCCTGCAACACATTTCCTTGCCTCAGCAGTTCTATGAAACGGTTTTGTAGGACTCTGACTCCACCAAGACTTTGTCTGCCTTGCCTGTACACCAGCACCATGTGTACACTGCTACAAAGCTCTGCTGACTTGGAGTAGAGTCCTTTTCCATGAATTGCAGCTGCTCTGTTTCTGTGTGCTGACCCTGGGGAAATACTTCTCTAGATAGTTACCTTTGAAGATTAGGGAATCTCTTCAGTGGCATTATGAGTTTATCTCCTTCCTTTCAAATGCAATTGTATTCTCAGAAGATGGAGCCTTTGATAATTTGAATCTAGCAGCCTGCTCTAGAGCCTGGAAACAATTAAAGGAAGAAATAAGATCCCTTTCTTCCCTCCCCAGTGAACGGAACCAGGTTTGTCTTTAATTACCTAGTCTTTTTTTTTTTTTTTAAATCAGTTTCAGATACTTTGTACCTGTCTGTATTCTCCTTGTCCAAAATTTTAAAACTGTTTACCTATCTTACCTCACCAAACTTAGTATTTTTTAATCTTTCTGCTCCACCTTTTTCTTGCTGTCACTGTGGACCTGGATAAGAGCAGTGAGAAGAAACTATGACACAACATGAATGCTCTGTGGTCTGGAAACATTCTCTGTCAATTAGTCTGGTACCCATGTATTCATCTTCATACAAGTTCCCAAGACATGGAAGAATAAAGCCAAATCATTCATCAAATGCCCAGCTCAGTTCCAAAGAGAGTCACGGTTCCCTCTAACATCTCATGTGCCAGGCACCTACTGCCTACGCTTTTCTTAGTCTTTTTGCTTTTCAACCGCCCAACAAAAATGAACCTAGCATGCCAGGGCTTTTCTGTCTTAAAACTTTAAGCTTTTCTGCGTTCTTCCCACAAAGAAGTTACAAAGGCCTAAGAAGAACCATGGGTGAGGTTTAGACAGATGCACATGTAGGCAAATGTAATTAATAATGATCAACCCTCATTCCTAGGCAATGAGATTGACATTGCAGATGACATTCTGAGCAGCAGATAGCCCAGAAGACCAAAAAAAAAAAAAAAAAAAAATCTTCACAATTAGATGCTCAAACTTCAAGCCAACTACTTAATATTTGAGTTAGTGAAAGACCAAGACGATCTTTCATTATTTCCCCAATGAGCCTGTTGAATTATATCTCATTAAATACAATGATGAGTTAGGTTCTGTTTTTTTTTTTTTTTAAAAAAAAACTTGGTTTTCAAGGTATTGCATAGAGTCTGATGTAGGGATTAGTGCTTAATAAATTTCAGATGATAGATGAAGGTTTAATTAGAATATAGGCATCTACAAATGTCAAGTCTATAAAAATACCATGAAGACCACAATATGGAAGCTCTGTGATCCCAGCTCCCCTGTAACTTCTAATATGGTTGCATTCTTTTACATAGCAATAGAATTTTAAGTTAAGAATCTTGAGAAGGGAACATTATGCTGTCCTATTATAACCATAAAGGCCCTTGTAACTAGGAAAGCATAAAAGTCAAAGTCAGGGGGGATGAAGTGATAGAAAAGAGGTGTCAGAACAGGGGAAGAGGGTTCACTAGGCAAGTAGCAGCCTGCTTTAGAACCTGGAAACTATTAAAGACACATTATTGTCTCGACCAACCATTTGGAATGCAACCTTCCTGACCCAATTTAGAATTCGAAACTTGCAAACCATAATTTGATAGGCTCCTGCTAACTCATTAAAATTTTCTGTTGAGTAACTCATAGTTCATTGTCTTCCAGTAGGTTAGACTAGGTCTCATGCAGACCCCTTTCCACTAACACTTCTTAAGTTAACCCAGTGTTACAGGTACTGGGGTTCTATTTGTCTAAGCCCAAGAGTGACTTTTTGGAAGTTTCCCTGGCTTTCTATCTCAGGAAAGGTACATCGCTGGTCCTTCTTGTTCTAAGGCTTTGTAGACTGAAAAATTACTGGCTTTCTTATCATAGCAACACGTTGCCGTTGTGGGGGATGCAACATCCGATCTTGTGATCCAATATAGTAAATCCAGGAGAACTCTAATAAACCATCATGCCATGCCTGAAGCTGGTGGCTTGTAGCTCTTTTTCCCTCTCTGCTGCTACCTCTTTCTTCTTTCTCTTCTTCTTTTCCTCTTGGGCTATACGTACCTTCACACCGCTGTCTCAGGTTGCCCAATCATTTGAACATCGGTATTGTGTTTGAGTCTGCAGTGTTGTAAAGTACATTGTTTTAAGAGAGAAAGTTATTTCACATGTGTTTTTATGTGGCGCATGCGGTTTCTATGACTCAATCCTGAGATACTCAATAGCAATACAATATCAACTGCCAAGGCCAAGTAGTTGGCATTTTTGTTCCTGCCCATTTCAACTTGTTGGCTGGCACTTGTTCCAAGGATTTTAAAAGGCAGAAAGAAAAGTCTGCCTTCTTCCAAATTTACTTTTGTTTCATTGTTTAAGTTAGAAATAAACTACAGTGAAGTCTAGCATTCCTAATAGAACGTGTGGATCAACTTTAAAATTGCACGCAAATACTTTCAACACCAGACATTTCTATGAAACCTGCAAGTCCATTACATGTGAGTATGGATCTGTTGTTTTCCATAACAAATGGAATTGAGAATAAGCGAAGGGGCCTTAAGAGAGGGTCTTCATGCTGCCACGGCGTATTTACAAAAGCCTTTACAGAGAGAAAAGCAGCAGAGTCCCTCTCTGAGGAGCAGCAATGATGGAAAAGAAATGCGAAGGTCCAGGGAAGCAGGGGCCACCAGGAAAGCAGCAGCCTGCCCTGGAATCTGGAAATTACCTGGAGACACATGGACTGGACAGAGGAAGCAAGGCTGAATAGTTTTTTCTTTCCAAACTCATTAAAGTTTGAATTTTTGTATTTTAATTGTCACACTTAATGATTTTGAAAGTTTGTATTAGTCCAGACATAGATCGTGACTTTCTTGAATGATGTGCTATTGTATCATGGTTTTTGTTTTTTGTTTTGTTTGTTTTTTTACAAGTTCAGTTTTTTTTTTGCTAATAGATCAGGGTTTCATCAAAGTTAGAAGGAAGCTACTTCTAAGATACTCCAAGCAGGAGCTAAATTAAAATGCTTTCTCAACCAAGTGTTCTCAACACATGGAAATGAAAAATGTTCTACATGACTGTTACGCAAATTATGCTAATTCGATCATTGCATTTTTACTCATGAAAATAATCCACTGTACTCCACAGACATATTATTTATGCAATGATTAAACATATTTTTTAAAGTAAAATACAATTGAAATTGCCTAAAAAAAGTAGGAAAAGGTCTTACTGGACAAGAGTCATAATGAAACATGCTTATCCCTTAACAGCATCACTCACTCAAAGGTCTGAATCCTAGAGTCCCCAAGACTCAGTAACAAGAGGCCTTCTCCACCTTAGATGGCTCATCTGATCTCCATGGTTTTTAATGGTACATTTCAACTCCTCTATGCCTCCTTTCTCTAACTATGTCAATAATATTGATTAAGCTATAGTGTAGTGAAAGATTAAGGAATACATCCAGCATGCCTCCACTGTCCTTTCCCAAGCTATTGCTCATTTGATAGACAATCCCCCGTCCTACTAACAGCTCAGCAGGGCACTGCAGGCAGCTAGCTGCAATCAATGTGAGCTGATACAGAAGATGAAGCCTAGCACACTTCCACCTCTTAGCAGCAGCTTTTTCTAGGGACCTAGGAGACTGTCTCTTTTCAGCAGGTGCTCATTTCATGCAAACAGAAGCATAGCAGGATTCTAGCTCTGTAGTGATAACAGAGACGATGCATTTGTGGCCTTGTGTCTCACAGTCACAGGCACACGTTTCTTTCTCCAGAGGTACAATCACAAAGAAGGGACATATTGGAGAAGTAATGCAGGTCATATTTATTAAAGCAATGCCTTGCACTTCCGTCTCCTTGTCTGAGATCTGCAGTTCTTAGAAGGCCTTAAGAGTAACGAGAAGGAAGGTGTCGATAATTTTAGCCCTATTTGCAGCTCAGTAAGGTACTGACACGTAGAAGCTGTACATACATTGCTGTCTGAAGCCTGCACCTGCAGTAGACCGTACATAGTTCTACCCTACCGGTGCTTCCGATTTATCAGTGTGTGGACCATATTTTCATTTCCCATAATTTAGAACCTAGATGTTCAGCTATTTTCTGTTATGTTTCCCTGTTTTGTATGTCGATTTGTGTTTTCAGAATGTGACCAGGAAGCAATGATGACTCAAATGTTGTTCTTTTCTTCCTTTATTTCCATTTTCATGGTAAAACTAATGGTAGGAAATTTCCAAACTGTGCATCAAAACGCCCTCTGCGAATTGTATGCACATCTCATTCAACACATATTTACCTTGTTCTCTCCCTGTTTCTCTCAATTCAGAAGTTGCTGACTCACTCTGAGCAACTTCTAGTCTGGGTCTACTCAGGTGTAAATTAAAACACTTTGGAACAATAGTATGTGCAGCCAAATTCAAAATGTTTAATAGAAACAAGCCCAGAGAAGGAATTTATTACGAAGAAAAGCAGATCTCTTAGCTCCTTGAGGATTAGGAAGCAAACAGTTTCATTCACTCTGATGCTGTATATCAACCAGACACTGCCTCATGCAAAGCCTAGCTATTCTCCACAAATGTCACTCAAATGGATGAACTGATGGATGGATGTGGATGTATAGCTTTGTGCTGTTTAGAACATTGCACGTTGAGACTCAATGTTAACTTCCTGCCTACTACTCTACCCAGTGGCTACCGACTCTTTGTAATTACCCCAAGGCCAAAAGGCTATTTGTGAGCCTGCATTTTTTCTTGGCACTGCCGATACAGTGAGTTCCACATAGCTTTCTGACCCCCCCCCCCCATAGGTTACTGTGTCCCCTTGCATAGACTTTAGTTATGGCCCTTGTAACCCTTTCTGCCTTGCTCTGTAGTATCTCTCTTACTGCCACCAGAAATGAACTGTCTATAAAGGCTGGATGGAACCAGGTCTCTGCCTTTTACATGGTCCTTAATAGCTCTCCACTGACAAAGTAAATTCAGGAGCAAAAGGTTTGTTTCTTTGGTCAGTGGGGACCGACTCAATCTGGTCCTGGCTTGCCTATGCTGCTGATCCACTGCTCTCCACCCAGGCTTTATTTTAGCCAGAAGATTCCTTTCTTCACAGGACCTTCTTATTTCCGTGTTGGGATTTCCCTTTGCCCACTCCTCGCCTGGCTCATTCCAAATTGTCCATCTCTGTATTCTTCATCTTCCACAACTGAGATGTATCACTTTTTTTTGTATCAACTATCTCTTGTCTATAGTGCCCTTTAAAATCTCTGGTACCTGAACCAAAGGTCTCTTGAGGGCCTGTGTATGTCTCACCCATGGTTGTATTCCTGTATATGCATGGTAGGAACCATTTACACATTTAATGAAAGAGAAAATGGATGAACATAGACGAGCATGGTAGATAACCAGGGGTGTCTATCAAAGAACGGTCACACTATTCCTAGGAGATAAAGCTCACAGTCCGGGGCATATTTAGGATTTTTTTCTGACTTGCCAGGATCACTGGGCTGGGTAAGTTAAAAGATATTCAGACCACCTTGAACTAACGAGGCTCTGTCATCTTGCAGATCCACTTACAGGGTCTAACAAGGCCGGGTTTTGAAGACACCCACCCTGACAGAGCACTTGAGGAGCCATGAGAAAACGGCATCCAGGATTGCAATTAGAGCTGGAGGAGAAGAGGAGGAGACAAGGGTCACTGAACCAATCAATAATCAGCAACTCCTCCCCCACATCTGCCGGGAGAGAGGGAGGTTGAAACTCACTGCGGAAAGACGGTTCTCATCTTAGGCGGTGTGCTCCTGCCATCTAGTGGTTTTGTTAAACTTTGCAAGATGTCTTTCAACGGCTTCATGGGCTGAAAGCCCCAGAGGTAGACTAAACCAGAAAGCCAGATTTAATGCGGTACCCAAGCTTGTGGAAAACTCAACAGGAGAACCAACAGTGGTCTGGGGTCTCTTCGTCAATGGCATTTAGCAGAGGCTTGACGGCTGCAGAGTAGAATATAAATCTTTCATCGTGATATAAAAGTAATACGGGCTACGAACGCTGGCTTTTATTTCATGAGAACATAGGTAGTTTACGCTTACCTCAAGTTAAAGAAGTCTTTTTTTTTCTTTTTGCCTTGCTCCCAAATGGTTTGAAATGTGTTACAAACACTGTCTAGAGAGTCTTTCTTTTCCCAGCAGCAAAACTAGATAATTGCAAAACAGGTAGAGCTCAGAATGGTGCAACTCACACATGCCAGGATAGTCAGAAATGACATTGTGAGACATAGCAAGGGAAACACTTCAAGGACCACGGCTGATAGGAGATGAAACTGCCCCTGGCTTCCCAGTTCCTCGGGGAAGCTGGCAATCTTATTGCTTTACACTTTTTTTTTTTTCATGGTACCCCAAAGGTAATTCATTAAAATATGAATAGCTTCTGTTTGCTCTGGGGCAGTGAACTGGGACAGATCCAGCTGTACAGAAACTGAACAGGAAGTGGAAGATACAAATATTGACCACAAATACTCTGCCTGAGAAAATCCGCCCTGATGTGACTGGGAGACGGTTGAAAAGTAGCCAGCTTAGTCTTCAGCAGCAATATTTGCCAATAAAATGTCCTCAGACAGAAAGTAGATCACAAGCATATGCATGAAGCATTAATACATGTTTCTTGTCATGATGTAAGATTAATATAGTGTGTATTTCATACACACTGACTGTCGATGTATAAAAACATATGGTAGCCCTCAGAAAAATAATGAAGGCAGGTATTTTTTTTAAGTAGTGAGAAAATCTGAAGGTTATATGTTTACAATATCTTCTTTTAAAATTTTCCAGCTCTGTACATGGTATAGCTTCCAGGATTGCAATGTAACTCTCTTATGAAACTTGCTAAGAACAAGTTTTAACTCATGTAACCATCTTGTGAATCTAGTCTTTTGGTTTTTTTTTTTTTTTTTTTTTTTTTTTTGCTACATTCTATGTAGAAACAGGCTTGCTCTCTTTAGATAAATGTGTAAGAGTTAAGTTAGGCCCTGGATATTGTTTAATTCAAATACTAAACAGAGTTTGAATACACATGCACACACACACGCACACACACACACACACACACACACACACATAGACGTTCGTGCGTGCACACACACACACAGACATACACGCACGCGCACACACACATCCTTTCCAAAGGAAATTCTTCTGAGATGCTCACTTGAAATGTTTGACATATTTGTCCTACCAGGATGAGCACAAAATTATGACATTGAAAACTGCCTTTAGGCCAACAAATGCCTGAGGAATGAAATTTATACTAATCATGTTAAACAAAAATCCCGGATCTGATAATTACACATTGTATACACAAAATAACTTGCCGGGCTCCTAATGTGCACAGACACATCTACCTATTATCTCTCTATCTATCTATTATCTATCTATCTATCTATCTATCTATCTATCTATCTATCTATCTATCTATCTATCTATCTATTTATCATCTATCTATCTTCATATTGAGAGAGAGAGAAAGAGAGAGAGCGTGCACAAGCACAAAGGGACCAGTGAGATAACACAGCAGATAAAGACATTGCAGTTCCAGTCTGTTGTTCTGATCTGGACTCCAGGAAAAACCAGGGAATGTGCATATGCACACTCATACATCATTGTAGCCAGAAGTTTCTGGCCCCATCTAGTACCAAGATCTCAACAAGCAATACCAAATAATCACACAAAGTCTTATATTAATTACAAACTGTTAGGCTTATGGCTGAGGCTCATTATCAGCTGGCTCTTACAACTTGACCCATTTCTATTAATGTGTGTTTTGCCATGTGGCTCATGTTTACCTGTGTTCTTTGCATCTTGGTCTCTCACCAACAGCTCACAGAATCTCTGTCTGTCTCCACCTTCCTTCTCCTTTATTCATCTTCGGATTTTCCACCTGCCTGTAAGATTCCTTGTTATAGGCTAAACGTTTCTTTATTAACCAATAACAAGGCATATTCACAGAGCACAGAAAGACATCCTGCATCACATCATGCACAGCCACATAATATAATAATAATGATAATAATTTAAAATGAATTAAAAACAAGACCATATAAAATCCTGGACAAATTACTTATGTTATCTTTCAGTTTCAGATATTATTAATAAGGTTCTTGTTTTAAAAGCCAGAGATACAAACAAAATCCCTGTCAAAGAAAATGCCATTCTTTAAGATAAACTATTCTGTTTAGGAGGAAAAATACAGTTTTATTCCTAACGAGTTCTATGTTTACCACCAAATAGAAATGACAGAAGGAAATTCCTGTAAGAATAAAAAGCTTGGCTTGGAGTAGGGGGTGGGGAGGAGGCTGTTCAGAGATCAAAGGTGCTGCTTCTCTTGCTGAAGACCCTAATGTGGTCCCCAGCACCCACACTTGGCTGTTCTCAACCACCTGTAACTTTAGCTCCAAAGACCCCAACTCTCTCTCTCTGTCTCTCCCCCCTTCCCACTCTGCCTCTTCTTCCCCTCCCTTCTTCCCTCCCTCTCCTTTACAACTTTAAAAAATAATAAATAGATTTTACTTTAAAAAAGAATATAAGGCGTGAGATAAAGACTTAGAAAAGAGAGGAAGAAGTGGGGTAGAAATCACTCCATGACATCCATATCTCCTGAAGGATGTTCAGACATTCAGGTCACCCATACTGCCTAACAGCATTTGACCTGGTCAGAATCTTCAAAATTTGAATCCAGGTCTCCTTGCTGTTTGTGACTGGATTACTTACCAGCATTATCTGAGGAAAAGGGAGATAAAAATTACTACAATGAAAAACCCAACATGAAAAGCTATGGGGAAATTCAGCAGTCTTGTTTTTTCCAGTAAGTCAGTTTCCATTGATCTTGGAAGCAGTGGAGAAAGCAGAGGAGAGCATGAACTAGACCTTAATGTCCATCCTAACTAGCTGTCAGACAAATCGGGGAAATGCTTGTCCAGGCAAGAAGGTCCCAGGAGACAAGCCTGCACCAATGATCTGTCAGGATCATTGTCAACTGTGTCAAGGGAGAAGTAGGTGCAGAAATCAATCAAGCTTCTTAGTGTCCTACACTGAAAGGGTGAAAAATAATTTTAGATGATGTACATAGGCAGAAATGTTGTGTGCTGAGTACTTCGAAGCTTGGAACAGCTAAGTAAGAAGGCCCACTCTAGGGTCAGGCAGCCATGTGAATTTGTCATAGTTTAACCTCTTTCATGTTCTGCTTCCTCATCGATATGATGGGATAATTACTGGGCCACTCTGACCTGCCTGACCCATCACTAGTCAGCACTCATTCTGTGACAGGGAACTTATACACTAATTATCAGATCCCCACTCTATTAATTGCATAAGGAAGCTGTGATTGCTAACCTTCCCACTTTGTAAATGAGGAAACTGGGGCTCCACACAGCAAGTACAGGCTACTCAGACATTCCAAGGAGGCACCAAGATGTGAACACCAGTGTTTTAATACCTACTCACCTGGAAGCTTGCTCCTGCTTTATCATCAGAACCCTCCCGTCTACTCCAGATTCAAAGTTTTGTTTTCTTCCCTTGACGCTGTATGAAGGAACTAGACTAGAATGAGGTGCTTTATGTTTCCATTTCTTAAACACCCACTCTGAGCAAGCTTAACAGAAATTTCTAAAAGCATAGTGGCCAGAAGCAAAAGCTATGCCTTGGGTCAATGGGAAATACTGCTGTAACTAACGGGAACGGTGTGGTAAGACAAAGGCTTTTGTAAGACATTTGCTATCCCTAGGAAACACCCTTTATCTGCTTTACATCATTATTGCATGTAATTTTTCTTCATTTTTCTCTTAGCATCTGGTTGAATCGGTAGGAACTTTCTATGCTTTTATTTGGTACATTTAATTCTCTCTTCTTGTACATTGCCCCCTCCATCTTCGCCATGCTGCATGGTGGGAAATCTGCCTGTCAAGAACTTCAGACAGTAGGGACAAAACCATTTGCATCTTATTTGGTTCCCATGTTTTAAAATATCAAGGAAGAAATTGACCTATCTTGAGACAGGCGCCCAGTCTTCACAATAACTAGGAGCCAGACATCGGGACACACCTAATTACAGCCATTCCTAGTTGGAATCATAAAGTTGTAATTGAGAGGAAAAAGGAAGTTCCCAGGAAAACAAAACAAAACAAAACAAAAAAACCAAACACCTCTCCCAAGACGATAACAAAGGGAGGTTAGGAAAACAAAATGGTAAAGTCTCCATTGAAGACACCACAGGAAGAAAACACAGCATTTCTGCCTCAGCAAAGGCTTTTTTCTTCTTTATAAAGCAAACCAAGCATGACATAGACTCTGCCATCTGTAGAACCAGAATGATTTGCCCTTATTAAGACCTGAAAGGGAAGCAATCCAGATGCTTTAATTACCACGGCTGTAGAGGTGAAGAAGAGGCTTCCTTTGAAACAAATTTTGTTTCCTTTCATTAATTGTATCAGGAAATTGAAGAGACGCTTGAGTTTTATATTTGATTATCTCAATAAAAATGTATTTTTGCTTCATTAGCAGTAAAATATGTAAGGATGATGACAGATCATTCTAAGTATTACTTCCTTATTCCTGGACTTAATCTCTGTATTTAATAAGGAAGGGCCAGGTTCAATAAAGGGTGCATCTGGCTTCAAATGATTAATCGATTTTTATAGAATGCACATACTAGCAATTCTTTGGGAAATTAGACAAGACACCATGAATCACGATTCCCTGCACATACTCAGCAGCCCTCCCTACCAACTTTGCTTTAACTAATCAGCTTCGATTGACTATCTTGGGGCATTTTTACAAAGGTGCATCCTATGTCTCTCACATCCTGAATTAATGCTGTGAATAATTAGCTCCAGGGGCTGAGGTCTCTTTCATCTGCATGCAAGCCAACTAAATGGTTTTCCTTTACTGCTTGAAATGCGAGTCCCTTCCTTTCATCCCCGACTCTCCTCCTGGCTGCTGTAATTGGGATGTCAAATTGTATCATTCTGTAGGGAGCTGAACTTTCTGAGATTGGTCCAGGACAGACTTTTCTTGAGTTGGGGGGCAATTTTTCTTTGTAATGTCAGTTCCAGTTCCTCTGGGCAGGAGATGAATTAGTCTTGTGCATTAACAAGTGGGTGAGCTATAGCCAGCTGTAAATGCTGCAGTGTTCTGGGTGAAATCACTGGGGAAAACACACAAGTGCATGGAGCAGTGATGGGGGATGCAGGGGGACATCCGAAAAAGGAATGGAAGCCAAGAAAAAAACAAAACAAAACAAAACAAAATGAAAGAACCTCTATGGATTCTTTTTGCCAGGGGATTTAGTTGCTGAAATCTATATATGTATCCTCTTCTTGCTCTATTTTCAGAGACTGTGGCAGGGCTACCAAAAACCTGATGTGCTTGCTGTCACGCCTCTTTAATTCTTCCTAGACAGGCCAAGCTGCTGAGCATGCCTGGCACTTTCCAGCTGAGCCCACATGTGCGCTGGGACCTTTACAGAGAGAAACCTACGGTTGATCAGTGTTGGCATACAAGATGGAGCCTATTTGTAATCCCCGCTGTAAACCAATGTAAATGTTTAATAAATATTTGTCGAATGTAAAAATAAATGAAGATAAGATTGTTGGAATTAGGAGACTTTGCCCCTCCCTTCTTGTTGGAATTTAGGGTGCATTGTTTTGCTTCATTTTCAGATGCTCCCAACAAATCACAGACAATATTTTTGAATTTAGACCAATCACCTTAACTTTCAACTTGACCCAAAGCAGGGATAAAGATATATTGCCATGGACTTGAGATTTTCACAGAATTCAGAAAAAATGCACGTGACTTAATTTTGGTGAAATGGCTCTTGGAATTTCTTTCCAAGACATGAAAATTGAGCACATGGATTTGGTTTGAAGTCAATGGTTCAGAACATCAGGGCGGTCACAGCATGAACACTGAATTTAAGACTGAGACATTTTCAGCTCCATCACAGGCCTACTTCTAAGGGCAAAACCACAGCTGTTCAATTCAACAAGGTAGGTCTGCTCCTGGTATATTAGGTATGGCAGTGCTGGCAGCAATGGGCAGTGCTGGTCTTATAAACATCCTTAGCAGCTGCTCTATTCTGTGGCATCTCTATCACCATTTTAAGTACCACCCGGTCGGCTACTCTTTGGGAGTGAACTTACATGGGAGCCTTGCTGTTGCCAGAAAAGGTCAGAATGGTAAATGAGTGGTTGTCCACACATGGCACAGAAAAGAACTTGGCTTATCACTCACAGTTGTATACCACTGGCAGTCTCTCTGAAGGATTGGGGAGACATGTTAGAACAACATAAAGACCTCTGTAAACATGAGAAGCAGTATAGTGCTGCTATAATCCCAACTAACATTGTGAAAACTGAGAAATTCAGCTTCCAAGAATTTGAAACACCTTTCTATCTCTCAATACAAAGTACTAAGAGTGTAACACACACACTACTGTAAACAATGGTTTCCACAGATAATCTTGATGGTCAAAATGTACTAATTAGATACTGCCATGTAGCATTGGGTCAGCTACAAAGGGAATTCTATGGAATTCAGACTTAGCTCTGCAGTAATGTATATAGATTATGAATACACAAACATACTCTCATAGCCTAATAAAAGCTAAAAGCCATGTATGACTTTATTGGCTTGTGGGTGCACTTCTATCACATACAAATCAGTTTTCTAAGAGGATTGTAGGCCACTATTGCAAGAACTCTAGTTAGTATATAATAAAATCCCAGAGAAAGATACTGGGGAAAAGCTGGAATATCAGAAACAAACCACAGCTGCCCAGCCAACTCCTCTGGCCTGTCTCCAGGAATCCTCCAACTGAATGCCTCTGTGTCTTCAGCTGAAACCAAAGGGAAAGTCTCTGGGAAAGCTGGAAAACCTTCTTCTCTTATTCTGTCCAGCTCTCTTAACTTCCTCTTTCCACATTCCTAAAGCTAGGATTAAAGGTATGGGTCGCCCCTCCCTGACTTGGCTTGGTTCTGTGGTTGACTCTGCTATTCCAGATTAATTTTATGAAATATTTATCACCACAGGCCACTTTAAAGCTATGAATATATTATGCTACTTTCTAGACACATAAACAAAAAGTATAGAAATTCAAAACAATAAGAGTCAGGTCAGGTGCCAATAGGAGATCTATGAAGATTGGAAACTTGATGCTATGCTGTAGTGAGAATCAGGCATTATTCGCCTTGACCTCGAGGTGTGGTTTTCAGGTTTTGTATGGGGCATGGCCAGGCCAGTCTAAGACTGGGTCCATGTCTTTCCCTCCTCTTTGTTCCCCTGCGCTCTTGGAGAGAGGCTCTAAATCACCATCACCACCATGTGGACCAGTCTAACTTTACAGGCCTCAAACTCACTCACCAAGCACTATTGTTTATATACTTCCACACTTCCTTAAGTGTACTGGTTAATTTTTTTGTCAAGTTGACACTAGTTAGAATCACCTGGGAAAAGAGAAGTGCAGTTGTGGAATTACCACCATCATATTGGTCTGAGGTAAGTCTATAGGGAATTTTCTTAATCAATGATAAGTGGGGGCTATATCCATTGTGCTAGTAATCCTGAGTAAGCAAGAAGCAAGCCAATAAATAGTACTTCTCCCTGACCTCTGCTTCCTGTCTAAGGTTTTACTAGGCCTGAATTCCTGTCCTGACCCCAATTCATGATAGAATATATGATAAAATGTAGCCTGTCCTCCCACATTGCTTTTGGTCATGGTCTTTATCACCACAATAGAAATCCAATTAGGTACTTGGCTAGTGGTTTTCAACCTGTGGGGATCCCCTTTGGGGATTGAACAAGCCTTTCACAGGGATTTCTTGAGGCCTTTTAAAAACACAGATATTTACATTATGATTCATAACAGCAGCAAAATTACAGTTATGAAGTAGCAACAAAAGTAATTTTATTTTGGGGGGTCACCACAACATAAAGAACTGTATGAAAGCATTGAAATACTCAGACGGTCGCCCTTGCACCAGACCAAAACAAATTAGCAAAGCCTCCTGCCATTTTCATCTTTACAAATATATGACATTTCTGCTCACACTTTTACCTTCACCTGTGCTGCCTCCTTTTTATTCATTCACGCCCCTTTTCTGAAGCCCCATGGGCCTCTTTGTGTCTCACAGTACTTGAAAATCTATGACCACTAAGATCAAAAACATTCTCACCTTAGTCTATAAGAATTCTCCACCAGAGATGTTTGCATTTAACAAAGAATACAATTCTGGAACCTGAAACACAGATTGCTGTAGAAGTTATTTGCATTTCTTGTACTTCTCTTGATTATTCTCAAGTGTTTGGTTTGGATCGTGAGTGTCTTAATTAGGGTTTATATTGGTGTGAAGGGACACCAGGACCACAGCTATATAGGAAGACATTTAACTGGGGCTCACTTACAGTTTGAGAAGTTTAGTTCATTGTCTTCGTGGAGGGAAGCATGGTAGACATGGTGCTGCGGAAAGATCTACAGAAGAACAATATCTCTGGATATTGATCCTCAGGCAGCTGAAGCAACTATCCACAAAGGACATAGCTTGAGTATATAAGATCTCAAAGCCTGCCTCTTCAATGACACACTTCCTCCAAGAAGGCCACATCTACTCCAACAAAGCCATACCTCCTAATAGTGCCACTTGCTGTTGTAAAATACTGGTTGGAGATGTGTTCCATTTGTTTAGTGATGTAAAGATCCATTGCATTCTTTTATGATGCCTTTGTTTACCTCTGTGAAGCTGAGTTACTCTGCCTGTCTAAAACACATGGCTAGTTAGATGGCCAATAGTGAGGCAGGAGAAAGGACAGGTAGGGTTTGGAGGAAGAGAATAAATAGGAGGAGAGATCTGGGAGAGTAAGATTGAGGAACAGGAAAAGATGGAAGGTATCAGTGGTCAGCCACACAGCTACATAACAAGCCACAGAGTAAGAAGCAAAGAAAGTTATACAGAACAAAGAAAAATAAAATTCCAGAGGCAAAAGATATGTTGAGATAATTTAATTTAAAAAAAAAAAAAAAACCTGGCTAGAAACAAGACAACCTAAGGCTGGGAAATAGGAAATGCTGGCTAGAAGAAAGGCTGGAGAGAAACGGGCCAAGCTAAGGCTGAGCATTCATAAGAAGAAATAAGCTTCCATGTGATTTATTTGGGAGCTGGGTGGCATCCCCCCAAATTAGAAAGTTAAGAAAAACAACCAACTACAATTCCCTAATGGCCAATCATTCAAATGCATGAGACTATAGGGGCCATATCTATTCAAACCATGACAGGGGCTTCCATCATCTGACTCCAGATATATTTTACAGATAATTAAGTTGAATATATTAAAGTAACTATGGACTACTACTTGGGAATGAATACTGCTAGATCCCAAATGAGAAGAGATTTCTAAGGCTAGTCACATAGCACAGAGAAAATGAGTTCAAACAGTCTTGGAAGTCTTCATTCCTCTATGAATTCACCATTCCAGGCCCAGGGCAGTGGTTTCTTCATGGAGCTTTCTATAAGTATAATTTGTATCTGATAACTTCCATAAGTTTAATGTACTATTCTGCATTTCTATAGCATCTCTTGTTACTTACTTGATTAAACCTTTTTATTGTAAACATTTGAGTTTTAGTATATTTTTTCCAGTCATATATTCATTCATTATTACCTTTAAGCTAATCTAATAAATGTAATCTAACTATTTTATATCTCCAAATCTTAGTACATACCCAACTATTTGGATAAGACCATCATTAAATAATTGTAAGTAACTTCTATTGAACAGATACAATTTTGAAAGCTGGAAACTCAAAAGTGAGTCTATATTCTTCCATTTGACATAGCTGAAGCAATTGTTTTCTCATCCTAAAATTCTTACCACAAATACACAAAAAAGTGTGATTGCATTTCCTAATGACAGTCAAACTTGTACAAAGGTTTTTTTCAACTGTAAAATATACTTTTAAATTTCAAAAATTAATTCTCTATCCTCACTTTGTGTTTGTGTGTGTGTGTGTGTGTGTGTGTGTGTGTGTGTGTGTGTGTGTGTGTGTGTGTGTATACCTCTGAGTACATGCAGTGTCCCTGGAGGCCAGAAAAAGTTGCTGGTTTCCTAGGAACTGGCGTTGTAGGTGGTTGTGAGCCACCTCATGTGGGTGCTAGTAACTTAATTTTGGTCCTGATATGGATGCTCCGAACTGAACTTGGGTCCTCCACAAGAGCACTACATTCTCTTAACTACTGAGTCATGTCTCTAGTCTGTAGTATGAGGTTTCTGGCCTGGAATTTTGGGCCTAGCTTCAAGGTTTAGGACCACAGACCCGTGGACCCACAGACCTGCAGACCCGCAGTCCCACAGTCCCGCAGAGACACACAGAGGCTTACTATAGTCTTAGGCTGATCAGCCTCAGGCCCAGGCATATCACTTACTAGCTCTCTACCTTTCATCTAACCCATGACTCATCTTGTTCAGCCATGCGGCTCGGTACCTTTTCTTAGGGCAGCATAGTTCTCCTCTGCTTCTTCCAGGCCTCTCTCTGGAATTCTCTCTGGTGTTCTGCTCTCAGACTTTTCCTAGTCTGGTAGCCCTGCCCATACTTCCTGCCTGCCTTTGGACAATCAGCTATTTTTATTAAACCAGTGGGTGGGACAATTATTTACCATGAAACAACACAATACCTGACACTAGTCCTTTAATATTTTTTATTAGGTTTTTGAGAATGTAATACAAGTTTTGATCATGTACATGTTTTCATCAACTCCTTCTAGATCCAACCCTCCCCTACATACATCATTTTGCATCCTCTTTTTTTTTTTGCCTCAATATCTAAGTCTATCATATTATGCCCATATACTATAACATGTAACCTTCCACTGGAACATGGTGGACTTACTAGGGATTACATTTTTAAAGAAAACCAACCCTTCTTCTCCTAGTCGTTATCAATTGCCAATAGCTCCTCAGCTAGGAATGAGCCTTTGTGCCCTCCTCACCTCTGGGGTTTGATTTGGCTTAAGTTTACTCAGAGCTTGTCCATACTTTAACAACTTACATGAGTTCTGATGTGCAGATGCCTGTAAGTTGAAGTTTCTCTCCTGCTTCCTTTTCCAAAATACCCATCAGCCACTTCCCAAATAATGGACTTGGAGGCTCAGTATTACTTATAAATGCTCAGCCGGTATTACTAACCAGCTCTTAAACTTGTTAACCCATATTTCTTATCTATGTTTAGCCACGTGGCTTGGTATCTTTTCTCTGTAAGGCATTTTCATCTTGCTTCCTCTATATCTGGCTGGTGATTCCTGACTCTGCCCTTTCTCTTCCCAGAATTCCCCTAGTTTGGTCACCCCACCTTCCTGCTTAGCTACTGGCCAATCATTGTTTTAGTAAACCAATACAAGTGACAAATCTTTATGGTATACAAGAGTATTATACCTCAGCAGATGCTCTGCAACATCCAGAAAACACTTCCTTTGGAGTCATTCATTGGCTCTACCTCTTAACATTCTTTCTACCTCTTCAGCCATGATCCATGAACACTGAATGAAGGGAGTGTTGTAGACAGAGTTTTTTGTTGTTGTTGTTGTTGTTGTTGTTGTTCTGCCAGTTAGCTCTCCAAAGAACCACAAAGAGATTTAATATTAATTATAAACCCTCAGCAAGTAGCTTAGGCTTGTTACTAACTAGCTCTTACAACTTAAATTAAACCGTATTTTAATCTTTGTTCTTCCATGCGGCTCTGTATCTTATCTCAGTACAGCATGTACATCTTGTGCTTCCTCTGCCTCTTCCTATCAACTCCTGAGACTCCACCCTTCTTCTTCCCAACATTCTAGTCTGATCCTCACTCCCAGTCTCTTCCTGCCCAGTTATAGTCCAGTCAGCTCTTTGCTAACCAATGAGAGAAATACATATTTACAGTGCATGAAGATCGTTCCACTGCTGGATGTGATACAAGTGGCAGGTCTTCTATTTTAATGTATTATTATTATACAAACACACACACACACACACACACACACACACACACACACACACACACGATGAGGAGGACAGCATAAGTTATGCCGCATACATATAGAAGTCAGAGGACAACTTCTGTGGAATTGGTCTCTTCTTTTACCTTCACATGGGCTCTAGGGATCAAATCCAGTTTGTCAGGCTTGTGTATCAGGTATCTTTACCAGCTGAACTCTCTTGTAGAAAAAACTTAAATTAGCTTCCCAACTATAAGTTTCCATATGGGATATTATAAATACTTCATTTTTGTTGGTTCTCCTGTAACCTGCTACCCTGTTGCACCCTTATTTCCCTTCCACCCTCCCTTGCCACACCCTTTTGCTCAATTTTTTTCCTACTTTGATCTATTTTCTTTTCCTTCCATCCCTCTCCTTTATCTACGTATTTCTTTTTCAGGGACCTCTTTCTAGCTTCCTAGATTTCACTCATATTTTCTTCTATACACACACACACAGACACACATACATACACACACATATACATGTACACACATATAAAATGTATAATAATTAAGTATATATTAATTAATATATAATTAACTATATCTATTATTGTATTTATAATATAATTAACCTATCTCTATATAAGTATCAACTAGCTAGCAGGATCTGTGTAGGAGAGAGAACATATAATACTTGTTTTTCTGAGCCTGAGTTATCTTGCTTAAAATACTGATTTTGGGCTCCTTTTCTTTTCCTGCTTACTTCATTTTTCTTTACAGCTGCTTAGGGGATGGTGCTGCTCACAAGAGTTTGAGTCTTCTTACATCAGTTAACAATGAAGACTCCTGTCCACAGACATGCTGGATAAAGACTCTAGCCCTCAACGGATTCTAGGTTGTAGCACACTGACATTTAAAACTATGTATCACAGAGATTCAAACGTGTGTCATAACATTAGCATCAAGAAAAGAGCAGATATAAATAAATAAAGTGTCTCTGTGTTAAAATGTAGGGACTTTTGGCTGTATGCCCAGAAGTGGTGTAGCTGGGTCATATACTAGTTCTTTTCTTCAGTGATTTCCAAAGTGGCTGAAATAGCTTACACGCACACCAGCAAAGTATGGGTTTCCTTTTTCCTACATCCTCACCAATATTTCTTATTGTTTGTTACCTTGGTGATTATTATTCTCACTTGGATAAGATGGAATCTCAGGATAGTTTTAGTCTGTATGTCACTGATGTCTATAGCACTTTTATTGATGGGCAGTTTTGGTTTTTGATGTATAATTTTTATGGATCTTTGTATAGCCTATCTATTATCCCTTTTGGTACAAGGGCAAATATTTTCTCCCACAATGTTGGCTTGTAATCTGTAGATAGTTACCATGGAGAAACTTATAATCATAAAATATCATTTGCCAATTCTTGTGGCTGTTGAGGTTCTATTGGGAAGTTTATTGTCTATGCCCATTTCCTGAAGTATACTTCCTGTTTTACCTTAATCATTTCTGTGATTTTAAATCCAGGTCTCTAATCTGATTCGAATATATTTTTGTAGCAACATGCAAATCTAATTTCACTATTCTAATTTTGCAGGTGGATGTTAAGGTATGTTCTGTGTGTTTCTAGTGTCTTCAGGATTTTTATTAAAGGATATGCTGATCTGTCAAATGCCATTTCTCAGTTTGTTGAGACGATCACGTAATTTCTATCTTTTTTCTTCATTTTATTATTTTCTTATAAAAAGACATTTTTATCCATGTATCCTCCTGTTCCCCCTCCCTTCCCTCCTCCCAATCCCTCCCTGTCTGCTTTCAACCTCCCCGATCCCCATCCCCACATCCCCTCCCCCAAAAGGGCAAGAAGACCAGAGGTGGGTCAGCTCAGTGTAGTACATCCACTCCTGGATAGTCCAATTTTCTCATCCTAATATCAAGACTTGGTTAGGTGTTAGGTGTTACTCTGCAGGAAATGGGCTCCCATGGTGCTGGACCACACACAGGAACACAATCTGATCCCACCCCTTGAAGGTCCACATACTGCCCATGTCAACTACAGTAGACCCTTGCAGGGCCTAGCTCCCTTTCCCAATGATTCCCTAGTTGCTGTTGATTCAATGAGCTCCCAGAGCTCCAGCCAGCCATCACTGTGGGAATTTTCCTCAAAATCCTTATCACCTTGCTCATAGAGACTCTCCTCCCCTGCTCTAGGCTTATGTCTATTCTTATGGTCTCTTCTATGTATTGCTTTATGCTTGTTGAACCAATCTTGCATCCTTGGAAAAAATAAATTTGGTCATGGCATATGATTTTCTCAATGGGATCCTGAATTCAGTTTGCAAATATTTTGTATGAGATTTTGCATATATATTTATCAGGGAGATTGGTTTGTAATTGTTCTTGTTATTTTGGATAATTATCTGGTTTTGAGTGCCACTTTGTCGAATGAGTTTGGTGTATTCTTCCCCATTTTATTTTGTGGAACAATTTGAGAAACTTTGTTCTTAAAAAGTCCTTCAGTGTTTAGAAAAGATATTTTTGAAACTCATAATTAACCTTATAAATAGTAATAGTGATGGGACATTTTTACTCAAAGAGATAATTTAAAGTTGGAGTTTAAAGATGGTACAAGACAGAAAAGCACAAGCCATATACTCATAGAACTTGATTCTAATAGTGGTGGCATGGTATTGTCATCCTATCACTCAGGGAGACATACCATTTTCTCTGGTTAAAAGAATAGGCACAAGAGTGAGTATTTACCTATTCTAAGATGATACTTCTAAAACTACACAGTTTCTTCCCTATCTGTTGTTTCTCTACATTTCCATAAGAAGACCATGACTTGAACTTTGACACTGGGCCAGGAAAAGTTGCAGGCATATAACTGACCTTTAACTTGAAGTAGTATGAGGCCTTGCTGATCTGAAAATGTGTGAAAAAGCAGTGTACTTACACCTTCATGAATAATAAATGCTTGCTTTTTATACAGGCCATTGAGATTTGATATTTGACTTTTATAGCATGTTATTTTAACAATTGCTGACTTTTGTAGGTGCCCAGCCTTTGTGTTCTCATGTGACTTTGATGACCAGATGCTTTGTTCATAGTGTGACTGGGTCTTCCAAGATCTTTTTCAATTTAGCAATTAAGTGGTAGATTTGAGAATGGAAATTTCACTGATCCAAGGCTGTGGACTCAGGACCCTTGGGGATTTCAAGGCTATGGCCAAGAAAATCCTGGTCAAGGCTCAAATGCTTTGTACATCACCTTTAACATGAATACATTTAAAACCTTAACAATGTTCAGATGAAATACCCTATCCTGAATGAAATGAAATTAACTTTCTAGTAATCAACCATAATTTTATTGTGTTATTTTTGCATATGCTGCTAAATTGGAAGCCTCAAATCCATCAACCACTCAATTGTTCCTTGAGTTTCTCTTTGGGGACCAATTAAAAGTATCAACCTGTTTTTCTTCATTAAACTGGGAGTTTTATCTCCAGCTGTTGGGATCGGGATTCTAAATGTATGATGCATAATCAACCGGGGGAAGGCACTTGAGACAATTGGAGGGAAAGAGAGTCTGTTGATAGCTTTTTATGTGAATTTGGTAGCTCCACCCTCCTCACTCCATTCAGACGGCTTATGTTCTACTGAACATGTGGAAAGTAACACAGCTGGTGCATCAGCAGGGAGGTGCTGCTCCCCCAACATCCAGGAAGAGCTCCTGGCAGAGAAGCCCAGGACTGGTCATTTATCACTTTCACAGATGCGGCACCTCTAGAGGGTCTCCTTTTATAGCTCCCATTCTGTGGAGCTTCTCACTGAAGACTTGGACGAATGTTTTCCAGATGGCATCAATCATGGTGTTACCTTCTAACAGGAATCAAGGAAGAGTGATTGAATTAATTAGCAAGTCAAAAAGGAAAGGAAGTGAGACTGGGAAACAAGAAAAGGAAGGACTGAAGAGCTATCTAATCATCTATGGTCAAGGTCATTTAGGAAAAAGAGAGTTAGTTGATTGAACATCAAGAAACTTGAGACCTAGCCAGTATAGTCTTTCGAGGCATAGGTTTTGAATTATAGGACAGAATCCCTATCTCATATTACCTATACATAATGAACAGGTTACTTGGCCTCATGGAGCCTCATTTGAGTCACATAAGGGAAGAAAAGACACAAACTGTATATTATTTTGTAGAGATATGTAGCATGCAAAGCACCTGTCTGGCTCTCCCTTGCGGTCATCTGAGTGAGACATGTCCCGTATTGGCTCAGGTCTATGAACACATAGTTGCCAGTTAGTTTTACTATTCGGGGAGGTTTAGAAGGAAAACCTAAATGAAGGAAGTACATCCCTGGAGGTAGTTTTTCAGAGTAGAAAGCCTCCACACCACTTCCGGTTTGATCTGTCTGCTTTGTACCTTAAAACATAGAACCCCTCAGCTTCCTCATCCTGTTTCAGTGCTGGCTACCACGTATCTCTGCCGTGATGGGCTTTAACCCTTTGGAAGTGGATGCCAAAATAAACTCTTGTTTCATAAGTTGCTTTTGGCAATGGTGTTACTCCATTCATTACCTGTCCACACTCCTTTGCTAAGAGTGCCTTTGCCTACCTCCTGCTTCAGCTCGACATGACTTGCTTTGACAAATGACTGTAGGCTAAAAGTAGTGATGGACCTGTCTTGAAAGTTAGCTGTGAAAGTATCACGCATTTCTATTTTCCCATTGCGCCTTCACAACTACCATATAAAATACATGTTTGCCAGCCTAGTGGCCAAAGAAGAAGTAATAAAACAGGTCTGCCCAAGCTGAGCCATGCCAAGCCATGTCTAGAACATCTAAATTCTACCTAAAAAGAAGACAGAAATTTGCAAACAGTGGCCAATTTGGGCCATTGAGTTTTGTGGAACATCAATTTAATCTGAAACTGAGGAAAGACTCTGATATCCTACCCTTTCTTTCAGTCCTACTCAGTGACATCTTGCATTGTGCCCCCAAATTTATTGAATGAACATGCAGACAGTATTAGGTGTAGCTGTATTACAGAACGTTTCACTGCACCCTTGGTTTAATTTTTTGTCTCCAAATTCAGGTATGCAATAAAGAGACTGAACTTTTTATGAAAACATTCATCTTATAACTTTTATTATAAATCCATCATTTTGCTGAGTAGACGAAAAAGTACCTTTCCATCCATTTATATATTTTTGACATTTATAAGTTGTCAGGATGAAGAAAGTGAGAAAAGTTGGGAGGGAGATTCCGAATGTTTCTGTTCCCACTTTGTTATTTCTATGGTTCTCTGTTGAAGAGACCAGTATTTCTCAGACTTCCTCTGTGTCAGCAAGAATCCAGATTCTGTTGATACCTTCCTACCCTTTTATGGAAGCCCATAATTATTTTCAGCTGAAGGAAGCAGAAACATGAGTTGGTCTCAGCTACATAGAAATTATCCAGAAACATGAACAACTTGTTGGGGTAGAGAACAGCAAACCCTTCTGACTGTTTGGAAATCAGTGTTTCTGCTCTGAGCACTTCTTCCTTCTTCTGAATCTTACAAGGAAGAAGACATCAATCTCTTTCCCTCTGGCATCAGGAAAAGAGTGTGGCAAAATGTAAAGCCTTTCTTTCTCCAGAAACCCAAGCACTAACTTGAAATATTCAATTTCTGACTCTTCCTGGGGAACTTTTATAGTGTTACCAAGGGAGTTTTGTTCTTGCTATTTTTCTTTTAATTGTTTAGTTTTGGAAACTCAAAAGCTCAGGAAACTCTCCTGTCTCTCCTTCTGGATTATTATTATCTCTAAAGACTGAGTTTGCAAATTCCTTGCCATGGCTTGGAATGGCTAATTTGTCAAGTGCTAGACACAATTCCAAGCAAAAGAACATCACAAATTATTTGCCTCAAAATTCTATTTGTTTAATGGAAAGCAAGACATTAACAAGCCAAGTACTATTTTGTATATGTACTATGTTAGATTTGAACTATACGCTACTGCTTAACTCAAGATGTTGGGTAAATAAATGAATTAGTGAACAGGAATTTCTGTATTGACCTTTGGCCCCAGTTCTGTTTTGTTTTATTTTGTTTGTTTGTTTTTGGACTTTCTTTCTTTTAAATGCTTATTCACTGGTACAGCTGTATTTATGCCTAGATTAATCAGAGAAGTTGCCAGCTGTGATTTGCAGATGTGCTCCATTTCCCAATGCCAGAAAAATTCAATTATGTATACTAAGGTCATCACTATAAAGCATGACCACACTGACATTTTATGGTGAATAGTGACCATTGGAATACTTAGCCTGAAGCAGATTGTATCTGCTTATATTATAATGTCCAAAATAACCATGTGTGAAACCATTATTTTAGTTACATTTACAGCTAAATTGAGCTAGGCAGTGATCCAAGCAATGGACTGGCAATCAGCCCAATTCAAGCTGAGCAAAGGCTGCTTCATACTGCCAAATGTGAACTAAAGTATGACACATTACAATATACATAAAAAGTTCAAATAGAACACACCCTCCAGCAGAAGCAACTGCAAGTGAATAATTTGACTTCTAAGTATGTGCTACAATTTCATGTATCAGGTAAAGGCTAACATTCGTATACGTTCTATAGAGAGTGATTACCAATCTGTCACGTGATATCCATGACCTACTTCCAAACTTCCAGGTTTGTTATGTCTCAGGGTGAAGGAAAAGATTGATGCTATCAACTTGTGAAAAAGCCAAATAAACAGCAGAGTACACAAAATAAGGCTCTTTAGACATTGGAGAATAGGCAATAAAGAATAGTAAGAAAAAGAGAGACAAGTAGTCTGGTGGTCTTCCATCTTAGTGCATGGAGAGTATTTATGCTCAACAACAGGAGGTGAAATTCAAGCAGTGCCCAATGGTAAGACTGTGGGTACTTCATAGTGATCCTCAATTATATAAGTAACCACACATAATATTGCTTCACAGAGAAAAGGGTCCACCAGATGCTCTAAATGCTCACAGAGTTCTTTTTATGACTAACACATTGGACACTCTTGAAAGCCCAGGAACCATCAGGTAGGGACAGACACAAAGAACATCTCTTAGGCTTCACACAGAGTATGGGCTAGTTTGAGTTCTTACCATCCAGAGCTGAAAAATCCTTTACCTTTAAATCATGTGAAAAATCATTTAACTATTTCAAAAGGCATTGATTCAAGACTAGGGCAGAATTATCTTGTGACTAAAGCTTGTTCTAATCTTATCTTTTGAAAAATGAAGACTTGAAAATGAAGATATCAGCCCACTTCCAAAGAACTTGCTTACTAGAAGACAGAACAAGAAGCTGAAAGGTACACAGAACTATGAGCAAGCAAAGTAAAATGTAGACTACCCAGACCTGTATAATATTCTGAGCCAGGCAAAGAACAAAGAAGATATGGTCATGGTGAGGGGAACAAAGAACAGTGAAAATAGATAACATGAGAGTTAAATTAGCAACAGTATTAAAACATGCATGCAAATGATATCTAATGTTCTAAATGTCAGAATAAATCATGAAAAGTAAGGCAGAGGCATGAGAAATGTAAATATATATATATATAAACTTCTAGAACTCAAAACTAAAGTGTCTGAAATAAAGAATAGTACAAATATCAGGTCACCAGTAGAAGAAGAATATTAATAAACAAAACTTGAAAGTATCTAAAGTTAAAGCAAGAAACACAACAGGAAAAAACCCAAGGTGAGCTAAAGACAACATTAAGATAATAAATATAGTTGAAATTGGAATTCCTAAACTTGGAGTGATTTTAGAAAACATCGACAAACTAATACTGACTTTCCCCAAATTTGATGAAAATCACAGAACCCACAGATGCAGGAATCCTGTGATCATTAAGCAAAATAAAACTACTCCAAGGCACCTGGTAAGAATATGATTCAATGATATGATTAAGAAAAATCTTAAGATCACTCTTCAACAACTGAAGACCACAAAGCTTCCCTATCAGTCCACAGCTGACTAAGAAGGAGTGGCACCCTGACGCTCAGGCGTCCGAATCCCAACCCAGGATCACAGCTCCCAGCACCCCAACTACATACAGCTCTGCCCTAAACCAAAGAAAGATGGGAGAGCCTGACTCCAGGCCAGTCCCCAGCAAAACACAGCTGGAGGGACATCCCACTGGCCAAACCATGTTCAAATTGCAATCTGTGTTATCACACTTCAACAACTGGAGACCCTGAAAGAAGCTTCATGGTCCACAGCTGATTAAGAGCTGACTAAGCGCCAACTAAGACCCTATCAAGAACTACTCCCATGACAATTGGAGACACACAGCTCCTTGGCCTACAACCAACTAAGATCTGGCTAAGAGCAGCCTCTTCAATTATTGGAGACACTCAGCCCCCGGGCTCACAAGTGACTAAGAGGTGGCCAAGAGCTGACTAAGAGTGAACAAAGGAAGCAATGGGCAGATGCCAGTACAAGAATACATATAACAATATAAAGAACAACAAGACACCACCAGAAGAAGCTGGTGGTTCTACAACATCAAGACCTGAGCATAACAATGAAGAGGAAACAGAAGGAAACAACCTTAAGAACAACTTTATGAAGATAACAGAAGCTTTAAAAGAGGATATAAAAAACTCCCTTAAAGAAATAGAAGAAAAATTTAGAAGAGATTAACAAATCCCTGAAAGAAAATAAAGAAAACAAATAAAAAGAAAACAAATAGGTAAAAAAAAAATTCTGGAAATTAAAAATTTAAATAGAAGCAATAAAGAAGGCATAAACCGAGCTGGAAATAAAAAAACCTGAAGAAATGAACCAGAACTACATAACCAACAAAATGTAAGAGAAGGAAGAGAGAATCTCTAGAGTGAAAGACTCAATGGTGGAAATAGATATGTTAGTTAAAGAAAACACTAAAACCAAAAAAGTCATAACACAAAACATGGAGGAAATTTGGGATACCTTAAAAAGACCAAACCTGAGAATAATTCTAGATAAAAAAGGAGAACAATACCAGCTCAAAGGCACAGAAAATATATTTAACAAAATCGCATAAGAAAACTTTCCCAACCTAAAGAAGGAAATGCCTATAAAGATACAAGAAAGCCTACAGAACAGATAATAGAATAGACCCCCAAAATAAGTCTGCTTGCCACACAATACTCAAGCCACAAAACTTAGAGAACAAACAAGAAATACCAAAAGCTACAAAGGAAAAAGGCCAAATCGCCTATAAAGGCAGACCAATCAGAATAACACTAGATTATTCAGTGGAAACAATGAAAGCAAGAAGGTCCTGGTCAGATATAATACAGACACTAAAAGAACATGGCTGCCAACCCAGACTACTATACCCAGCAAAACTGTCAATCAATATAAGTGTAGCAAACAAGAGATTCCATGACAAAACCACATTTAAACAATACAAATCCTGCCCTACAGAAAGCGCCAGAGGGAAAACTCCAATCTAAGGAAACCAGATATACCCATGAAACTACTAACAATCAGTAATCCCACAGAAAAAAATCCCAAAGAAGGGAAATACACATAAACAACAACCAAAAATAGCAAAAAAATAACAACCATTGGTCATTAATATCTATTAATATCAATGGATACAATTGACCTATAAAAAGACACACCCAAACACAATGGACACAAAAACAGAAGCCATTCTTTCTCTGCATTCAAGAAAGACATCTCAACTTCAAAGACAGACAGAGGCTCAGAGTAAAGGGTTGGGAAAAGACTTTCCAATCAAATAGTCCTAAGAAACAAGCACAAACTTGACTTCAAACTAAAATCAATCAAGAGACCAGGGTACACATTACTTTATTCATCTCAGGAAAAATTCACCAAGATGAAGTCTCAATCTTGAATAATTATGCCCCCAACACAAGGGCACCTACATATATAAAAGAAATGCTACTAAAGCTTAAACCTCACATCAAACCCAACACTAATAGTGGGAGACTTCAGTATCCCACTTTCACCTTTGAATAGGTCAACCAGACAGAAACTCAACAGAGAAATAAGGGATCTAACAGATGTTATGACCCAAATGGGCTTAATGGATATATATATATATATATATATATATATATATATATATATATAACCTTCTACCCAAACACAAAGAAATATACATCTTTCTTAGCACCTCATGGAATGTTCTCTAAAATTGACCACATACTCTGTCATAAGGCAAATATCAATACATAAAAAAATTAGAATGACTCCTTGTATCATATCAGACCACCATTGTCTAAAGTTAGAGTTCAACGACAACAAAAATCACAGAAAGCCTACAAATTCATGAAAACCAAACATTTCTCAATCGAACCACCTCTGGGTCAAGGAAGAAATTAAGCAAGAAATCAGAGAGTTTCTAGAATTTAATGAAAATACATCTGCAACATACCCCAAAATTATGGGACACAATGAAAGCTGTGTTAAGAGGAAAACTCATGGCACTAGGTGTTTATAAGTAAAACCTAGAGAAATCTCGCAAAAGAGACCAAACAGCACAGCTGAAGGCTTTAGAACAATTAAAAGCAAACTCACCTACAAGGAATAGACAGCAGAAAATAATCAAACTTAGGGCTGAAATCAATACAATAGAAACAAAGAGAACAATACAAAGAATCAATGAATCAAAGAGTTGGTTTTTTGAGAAAGTCAATGAGATAGGTAAACTCTTACCCTAACCCAAAAGCAGAGAGAGAATATCCAAATTAACTGAATCAGAAATGAAAAGGAAGGCATAACAACAGGCACCCAGGAAATCCAGAGAATTATCAGGTCATACTTTGAAAATCTATACTCCACTAAGATGGAAAGCCTAAAAGAAACGGACAACTTTCTGGACAGGTAACACTTACCAAAATTAAATCAAGATCAGATAAATGATCTAAACAGACCTATATCTCCAAAGAAATTGAAGCTGTTATTAAAAGTAAAAAAATAAAAAGCCCAGGACCAGACTATTTCAGTGTAGAATTCTACCAAACATTCAAAGAAGAACTAATACCAATACTCTTCAAACTATTTCCTACAGTAAAAACTGAAGGAACATTGCTGAACTCTTTTTATGAGGCCACAATAACCCTGATTCTCAAGCCACTCAAAGATGCAACAAAAAAAGAAAATTATAGACCAATATCCCTCATGAACATTGATGCAAAAATACTCAAAAAATTTTGGAAAGCCGAATCCAACAACATATTAAAAAAAAATCATTCACTACAATCAAGTATGCTTTATCCTAGAGATGCAGAGATGGTTCAACATATGAAAAACTGAATGCCACCCATCATATAACCAAACTGAAAGAAAATAAAAACACATAATCTTTTCCTTAGATGCTGAAAAAGTCTTTGACAAAATCCACCACTCCTTCATGATAAAAGTCCTCCAGAGATCAGGAATACAGTGAAAATACCTAAACATAATAAAAGCAATATACAGCAAGCCAACAGCCAACCTAAAACTAAATGGAGGAACACTCAAAACAATCCAACTAAATTCAGAAACAAGACAAGGCTGTCCTCTCTCTCTTTATCTATACAATATAGTTCTTAAAGTTTTAGCGAAAGCAATAAGAGAACAAAAGAAAATTAAGGGGATACAAATTAAAGGAAGACATCAAACTATCTTTATTTGTAGATGATGTGATTGTATACATAAGTGACCCTCAAAATTATACCAGGGAACTTCTACAGCTGATAAACACCTTCAGCAAGGTAATAGGGTACAAGATTAATTTAAAAAAAATCAATAGCCCTCCTCTACATTAAGGATAACAGAGCTGATAATGATATAAGGGAAACATCAACCTTTGTAATAGCTGCAAATAGCATTAAATATCTTGGCATAACTCTAACCAAAGAAGTAGCAGACCTGTTTGACAAAAAACTCAAGTCACTGAAGAAAGAAATTAAAGAGGATATCAGAAAATGGAAAGATCTCCCATGCTCCTGGATAGGTAGGATCTGCATAGTAAAATTGGCAATCTTGCCCAAAGCAATCTACAGATTCAAAGCAATTCCCATCAAAATCCCAACACAAAGTTTTACATACCTTGAAAGAACAGTACTCAACTTCATGTGGAATAACAGGAAATTCAGAATTGTCAAAACAATCCCGTTCAATAAAAGAACTTCAGGAGGAATCACCATCTCCGAGTTCAAGCGAAACTATGCTACAGTTATAAAAACAGCCTGGGACTGGCATAAAAACAGACTTGTGGATCAATGGAATTGAACTAAAGTCCCAAAATTAATTCACAAACCTATGACCATCTGATTTTTGACAAAGAGGCCAAAAATATTCAATGGAAAAAAGACAGCATCTTCAACAAATGGTGTTGTCATAACTGGATTGCAGTATGTAGAATAATGCAAATAGATCCAAACCTATCACCCTGCACAAAACTCAAATGCAAGTGGATCAAAGACCTCAACATAAACCCAGCTCCCCTAAACTTGATAAAAAAGGAAGTAGGAAATACCCTCTTACGCATTGGCACAAATGACCACTTCCTAAATATAATATCAGCACAGACATTAAGAACAACAATCAATATGGTGGATCTCCTGAAATCTAGAAGCTTCTGTCAATAAGACAAAACAACAACCTACAGAATAGGAAACGGTCTTCACCAACCCTCCATCTGACAGAGGACTGATCTCTAAAATATATAGAAAACTCAAGAAACTAGAGCCCCCAGACCTAAATAGCCCAATTAAAAAATGGGGCTCAGAGCTAAAAAGGGAATTCTCAACAAAGGGATTACAAATGGCTAAAAAGCACTTAAAGAATTGTTCAACATCTTTAGCCATCAAAGAAATGCAAATCAAAACAACTCTGAGATACCACCTTATACCTCTCAGAATGGATAAGATAAAAAAACACAGATGACAGCCTATGCTGGAGAGGATGCAGAGCAAGGGGAACACTCCTCCAGTGTAGGTGGGAGTGTAAACTGGTATAGCCACTCTGGAATGCAGTATGATGGTTCCTCAGAAAACTGGAACTCAATCTCCCTAAGGATCCAGCAATACCACTATTGGGCATATACACAAAGGGTGCACATTTGTACCCCAAAGGCATTAGTTTAACTACATTCATAGTAACATTATTATAACAGCAAGAACCTGGAAACCATCTAGACACCCCTCAACTGAAGAATGGATTAACAAACTGTGGCACATCTACACAATGGAGAATATCTTCCTGAGCAAGGTATTACAAGCCCAGAAAGAGAGGCATGAGGCATGGGATGTACTTAGTTATAAGTGAATTTGTGACAAAAAGCAAAGAATACCCAAGCTGCAAGCCACAACCTCTGAACAGCTTGGGATCAGAAAGAACTTAAGAGAGACATCCAGTGATTGTACTAAGAAGAGAAAATATGGAAGATCACCTTAGCAAATTGGGATCATAAGGAGTTGAAACCAAGACGAGGTGGGAACAAATCATGAGAGAAGATTTAGTGAGAGGAGCAACAGAGAAGGAGGAAAAAAAAGGGATGTATCTTGATAGAGGAAGCCAATGTGGGTTTGGAAAGAGACCAGGTATTAGGGAAACCTCTAGGAACTCACAGGATGTCCCTGGCAAGGTCTCCAACCAATTGTGGAGGGGGTGCCTAAATAGGACTTCCCTATAATCAAATGAATATCCACCCTAAGTGTCATCACAGAACCTACATCCAACAATGTATTGAGGTGGAGGCAGAGATTCATGGCTGAGCACTGGGCCAAGCTCCTGGTCAATTTGAGATCAGGAGAGAAGAGTCTTTATGAGCAAGAGGATAGGAATTATAAGGAAAATTCCCACAGTGATGGCTGGCTGGAGCTCTGGGGAGTTCACTGAATCAAGAATAGCCACTGGACAGCCATCGGGAGAAGGAGCTAGGCCCTCCAAGGGTAGGCAACTGTGGATTGGCATGGGTGGTATATGGAGCCTCATGGGATTAGACTGTGTTTCTGTGTATGGGCTGGTATATTGGAGCTCATTTCCTGCAGAGGAACACCTAACCCAGTCTTGACTTTGGGATGAGGAAATTGAACTTGCCTGGAACGAATGTGCCATGCTGAGCTGACCCACCTTGGGACTTCTTGCCCTATTGGGGGGGGGGGTGGTGTGGAGGTGGGAGGCTGAAGCCTGACTAGGAGGGATTGGGAGGGGGGAAGGGAGGGGGAGCAGGGGTTACATGGATAAAAAAGAGATTTTTTTAAAATAAAAAATAATAAAATGAACATGCAAAAAAAGAGAAAAGCCTTAAAAAGAGAAATTTTTAAGCAGCAGAGGGCAAGCTTTCTAAGAGTGGAGTAATATCTTCAAAGACTAGAAAAGTTTCAAGTTAAAATTCTATTCCCAGTGACAATGCTTTTCAAGTCTGAATGGGAATAAAGACTTCATGATACGCACAAAAGCTGAAAAGTTTTATTAACAATAGACTTCAAATAATAGAAAGGTAAAATAAAATCTTTCAAGTGGAAAAAAGATTATTATGAAGTAAAAATCCAGAAACACCGGAACTGAAGAAAAGCAGAGTATATATTCACATGGCATGAGTGGAAATGCAATGTCAGATAATGACTGTTTAAACACATGACGAGTCATTTATTACACACAAAGAGAAATAAAATGTGTATTAAACAAATCACAGAAGACTGAGAGGGGACACGCAAACACTGCAGCCATTTTGTGATACAGGGTGTATTGGTTACGGAACATCCTCTGGAGAGAGGAAGTTGTATCTAATAAACCCTAAAGTAATAACTACAAAGCCACATAATTTTATCAAATCAGGCAACAGAAGAGATAAAAGGAAACTGTAAACAATAGGAAAGTGTTCTAAGATGAGAGAATATATATTATATCACATATCATATTCTGAAAATATATAAATGCATTTACATTTATGCAATATGAAAATATATAAAAATATTTTTTCATATATATATATGAAGAAGATACCAATAAAAGCCAGAATGAGACAACCTGTTGCCTCTGTGTCATGTTTCTAAATGTAGTGACACAGGTAGATTTCAGATGGGAAGGAAGAAAAAGGATATACTTATTCCAATGTGGCACAACATTTGAAAAGTTATCGCTCAATGTAATTTACTGTGCTAATCAATTTTTTGTCAACTGGACACAAACTAGAGTCACCTGTGCTGAGGGCACTGCAACTAAGCAGGTACCTCCATCAGACAGTCCTAGCCATGCTCACAGGGACATTTTCTTGATTAATGACTGATGAGTAAGTATTCAGTTCATGGCTGGCAGTGATACCCTGAATAGGTGGTTTTTGGTGGTGTTGAGAACATTGGCCAAGAACACTATGAGGAGTAATCCACTAAACAACATCACGCTGTGGGAGATTATGTTGTTCCATTGTAAGTAATTATCCCACCCACTGGTTTAATAAAAAGCGCTGATTGGCCAAAGACAGACAGGAAGTGTGGGCGGGGCTAACAGACTAGAAGACTCTAGGAACAGGCAGAACAGAGCAGAATGCCAGAGAGAAGCCTGAAGAAGCAGAGGACAGCTATGCTGCTCTGAGAAAAAGTATCGAGCCCCATGGCTGAACAGGTTAACAGCCATGGGTTAGATGAAGGGTACAGAGTTAGCAAGTTATATGCCTGGGCCTTAGGCCAATCAGCCTAAAACTATTGTAAGTATCTGTGTGTCTCTGAGCATGTCTGGGGATCTGCAGGCCTAAACCTTGAGGCAAGGCCCAAAAGTCAAGGCCATAAACCTCCTACTACATCCCGCCACAGTCTCTGCTTCAGTTTCTACCTTAAGTTCCTGCCTTGGTTCTCCCTGATGACAGGCTGTGACCCATAATCCCAGGCCTTTCTTTCCCAGGATGACTTTTGGCCAGTGTTTTATCACAAGAAAGGGAACTGAACTAAAACATTTACCATGTCACTGACTCAGAGACAAAAAACAGCAGGAACAACACAAAACAACCATACACAGAAAGCTTTAACCTGTATAAAGCTACTTTACAAAAAAATACCTGCCATCCATGATGACATATCTCAGTCAAGAAGGAATAGAAGAAAACTCCCTCATCCAGACACTAGATACCTGTGAGCAAACTGGACAAACATTGCATCTGATCATTAAAGAATCATAAGGGAATAAAATCCAAGAACAAGGAAAGACATCGGTTCCCACCACTCCTGTGTAACAGTGTTCTACATTTGTAGCCTGTTCAGACAAGGAAGCAAAATAAGGATACAAGTAACTGTCGGTTTCTTCATGCAATCCCTTTGAACTCATTGGCCACACTGGTCAGGGAAGCAGGTAGGCAATCTTCAGACTTCCAGTCTCATTCCTCTACTACAAATCCAGTCCTCAAGTCTCATGCTCAGATATGTAGCAGACTACATGCTGTGGCCTCGCCTCCCTCTTTGCCTTCTAATCTTGGAGGTACACCCTACTTTCATCCTTGCTGTGGATGCCTTCAGCTCTAGCCCCTTAGCCATCTGAAAGTGGCAGTTCCTAATACCAAGAAGCACACTCTAAATGGAACCCTCAGTGGCCATACCTGGCAGGATCACAGAAGAATTATTAGGCAATCCATGGCCACCACACTCTTCTAAAAACCAGAAAGGGAAACAAGGAGCAATGAACACACACCCAATAAAAGGCAAGGCCAGATATCAGCATCAAGAATCATCCCAAAGAAGCAGATGCTGAGACACCAGTGCATAAACACAAATAATAACATCCAGGAAAATATGTCTCCACTAAACCCCAGCAATCCTACTATGGCAGATCCTGAGATCAGTATAGCTGGACCACCAGACAAGGACTTCAAAACAGCCTCTATGAATATTAGACGTCTTTAAAAAGAAAACTAATAGACCCCTTAATAAAACATGTGAAAACTCAAACAAACAGTAGAATGAAATGAGTTAAAGAGTTCAAGGTTTGCAAATGAAAAATAGATTCAGTAAAGAAAACCCAAGCTGAAGGAAAACAGGAAATGAAAACATTATGAATTTAAACAGGAAATTCAGAGGCAAGATTTGTCAACAAAATACAAGAGAGAAAAGAAAGAATATCAGTCACTGAAGACAAGATAGAAGAGTTCTTGGTCAAAGGAATCCCATGGACACCCTCAAACAACCCAGCTGTTGCCAAGGCAATTGGTGACAAAAACTGACAGTCAGGCCCTATTGCTTAGCACAGAACGTGCACAACTCATTTACATGAGTTCCTACTATTATCTCTAATAGAGAAACTGATTCTTTGATTCCTTGCCATGACAAAAAGAAAAAGCTTAAAATGTATCATGGTTTGATTTACTACCTCCAGGCAGTAGGTATTAAAAAAAAATGCTATCAAACCATATTCTGCTTCTCTCTAATCAGAACATGTGTGATTACATTCAAGATACACCTGAAAAAATCCAGGGTAATCTCCTCATCTCAGGAACCTTCATTGTATAAAGATTGCTTCTAAAGCAGATGTGCAAGAGAATAATAGAAATAAAGAGCAAGGTCCTTCCAGTCCTGGAAAGGCTGATGGAGTCAGGATGTCAAGTGAGATGCCAAACTTACAAATATCTTTCATATTAAAGGCTTAATGTGATTTTTCAGCTGGAGCAGATAACTCTGAGTGGGAGAAAGACTAGTTAAAAGGGCTATTCTTCCATAGATCTCCTATGTGCGATGTGGGGTCGCTGGAAAGTGGTGTCTCACAAGAAGAGAGTAAAGTGTTAAGGGAATGAAGAATTAAGACAGTTGAGAATTTGATCTAGAAGAAAGCTTTGACTGATTATTAACATATGAAAGTTAGTGAAAATGTTTACAAAGAAACTGCCAAGATTGTTGCTAAGAAATCCCAAGTGGTGTCTAGTAATTGTTTGATTATCTGTTAAACTTCAAAACTGTCACTGAGCAGAACTAAACTAGCCAATACTAACTTCAAAGTAGACAAAGATGAAAAGTGAAATTAGCATATTGGAGAAAGGACATGTTCTCCAACAAAAGCAGCTGGGAAATCAAGGTATCCACAGGGACAATATCTGTCTTCCACCCTTCACAAAAGCCAGCTCCAGGTGAGTCAGACATCTTAATATAAGGCCAGAAAGTTACAGAATAAAGGAAGAGAAACACTTTAAGATGTGGGCATATGCATGGACTTTCTGAACACAACTCCAGTGTCATGAAATAAAGGCAACTGATAAATGGGATCTCATGGAATCAAGTGAAAAACTTTCCTATAGACATCTGACAAAAAAAAATCAATATCTAGAATACACAAAAATCTCATAAGAAATCAAAGAACACAATCAGTAAAAAGGCTATTAAAAAGGACAATTCTCAAAGATGAAGTATAAATGGTCAATACATATATGAAAAAAGCTGCACTTCACTGGCTATCAGAGAAAGGCAAAACCACATTGAGATATCGTTTTATCCTGGTCAGAACGTCACTCATTAGAAAAACAACAACAAATGTTAACAATGATACGGACGGAAGGGACCCATACTTATTGATGGGAAGGTGATGTCATCAAGTCATTATGCAAATTTGTATGAATATTCTTCAAAAATTCAAAATATATCTTCCACATGGCCCAGCTCCATCACTTCTGGCTATTTAGCCAAAGACTCCAAATCAACAGAGGCAAGGGCCCACCAATGTTTATGGCAGTATCATTTACAATAGATAAAGTATATGCATGTCAGGAATACATACATATATACATACACACACATATACATATATATGTATATATATACATATATATATATTCATTCCTTCCATCAAAGGGTCCAACAGAAGAAAGAGGAATAATACTAACAGAGGGTAAAAAGGAGGAAAATGGAGATAGGGAGGTGGGGATCTGATTATGTTCAACATAACATATATACTTGACTACAAGCTTAGAGAATAAGTCATTATTTTCAAAATTTTTATTATATAAAATGTGAGGCCACAACATAGGACAAAAAAATTCACTATCAAAGTGAACAAGTGTCAAAACTCTAATTTCTCTATGCCCATATAGAAGATTTTATATAACTGCTCCAAAAGATTCCTAATTTCTGTGTAATGGATATTTTCCTTTGCCCATCATTAAAAGAGAATCTTGAATTGTCATTCTTCTTCACAATCTTCATCATTTTGTATTTTGTATTTTGTACTTTTATTTTGGGGATAGAAATGTGCACAGTCTTGTAGGTTATAAAAATGTCAGGTTTGAGAAAAAGAAGTTTGAAAAAAGAAGGAAAATGAACCCTAGTGAGAATTTTTCCTGACCTCAGATAACTGATCCAATCTTGTTTTATAAAAACAGTGGACACTTTTATTCTCTGATTTTTACTGATCTTTGATGTATTAATGGATATGACGTTTTCTCAACAGAGAGGCTATGTAGAGCATTTTCCAAGGTTATATTACCCCAAAACATATTTTAATTTAACTTCCAGATTGACTAAGATGTTACTTCTCTACATAAAATGGGAATTAATTAGATTTTCAACTTATAGATTCAGAAATAGAAAACAGAAAAAGGAAATGCTGAATAACCTTAAAATGAACAGTGACAGAGGGAGACTTTTAAGAAATACAGAAGTTATCTAGAGAGAAATTTTCTAGATAGAACAATGTCAAAATGCTCATAGGTCAATACAATACAGCGAATTAATTAATAAGAAGTTGGTTATTTTAGAAAATCAATTATTGATGATCCCTTATTCAAACTAACTAAAATAGAGAGAATATCCGAACCAATAAAATCAGAGACGAAATGAAGACATAACAGTAAACACTACTTTAAATGCTTTAAAACCGTGTACTCCATCAAATTGGAAAACCTAAAAGAAATGGTTAATATTCTCAATATATACAACCTACCTAAGTTAAGATGAGACAAACTATTTAAAGAAACCTATAACCTCCAGTGAGGTAGAAGCATTCATTAAAAATCTCCCAACCACAAAAAGTCAAGGGCCAGGTGGCTTGAGTGCAGAATTCTACCAGAATTTCAAAGAAAGGTTAACCCCAATACTTCTCAAATTATTTCTAAAAAAATAGAAACAGAAGGAGAATTGCCCAGTTCTTTTTATAAGGCCACAGTCATTCTGATACATAACCACATAAAAAGGGAAACAGATTTGGCCTATAATATTTTACGCAAGATTAAAAAAAAATCTGTTGATAGTTCTTTATGCAAGTTTTTAAAAAGAAGGAAAATAGACTCTAATTAAGATCCTACCTAACATTAGATAACTGATCCAATCTTGTTTTTATAAAAACTTCTCTGAGTTTTCATGCCTGCACCAACGAAACGTTAAAAATATTAAGTTGACAGAAATCTTACTGGAGCCTTAATCCCTGTCCCATTCCCATCCATGGCATGTCTACACACGTTCACAGTGGTGTGTAAGTATACACACACATGTGCACACATGAATACACAAATACACACATACATACACACCCACATACACACACATACACACACATGTGCACACATGCATACACACATACACACCCAGATACACATACACTTACACACACACATACACACAAAAGAAGTCTGACCAACAGCAGTAAAACTATAGTACTACTTTTTATTGTCAACAGGGAGTATTTCTCTCTCAATATTTTTTCATTGATTGCTTCTAAAACCTAAAATTAACATTAATGGTTCATTGTCAGTGGAATCTTTTGCCATTTGTCAGATGGTTGGTCAATACCAGTCTAGTTTCAATGAATGTCAAGCAACTCAAAATGAATATGTGACCATTTTGTATGTGCTCCTGGAGCCGTTGGTGCTGACTTCAGAACGAGCCAGACAATAGCTACCGTGCCTTGCCTTCCACTAGGATTATTGGAGAAGCTTATATTCAGTCTTCAAAGGCTTCTAAAACATGGGGCTTCTTACTCAAAATTTGCTTCAAGCGTATTGAAATATAGGTGGAAAATGAATAGCTTGGTGAACACAGATTCAAGTTCAAATACTCAAATGTGATTAGCTATTTGTTTAAAAGGCTAAACTATGAAATAGCCAAGCCACTTTTTACAAGCAATACAAAATAAATAATCTACATAAAAATTAGGTTTGACTAATTTTACTTTGGCTTTTAAGCATTGGAAAAGAGACTGGGTAATGTGGGTTTTGTGTACACATCTGTAGTTCTTTATAAACCCTGGATATTAATACCATGCTTGATGTGTAAGTTGGAAGACAGGCTGATTCTTTACTTGAACAAATGCTTCCTTTGCTGTGTGGAGTCTTCTTAATTTCCTATAAACCCATTTGTCAAGTCTTGCTCTCTATTCTATTTGAGTCCTGTCTAGGAAGTCTTTGCCTGTGCCCTGGCTTAGGAGTGTCTCCCCCATATTTTCTTCAATCACCTTCAAAGTTTCAAGTCTTAAATTCAGCTCTTTGATCTGCTTTTGAGTTGAATTATGTGGTGTGTGAGAGATATAGGATGCTTCCATTCTTCTCTTGTGAAATTGAGTTTCCCCAGCACTTTCAGTAATTAAACTGTCTTTTATGTAATGTGTGCTTTTGACACTTTTTCCAAAAATTAGGTGGGTGTAGCTGTTCAGCTATATTTCTGGTTCCTCTATTTTATTTTATTGCCCCACATGTGCTTCTGTGCCAGTACCTTGCTGGTTTTTTACACTGCAACTCTGCAGTATGACTTGAGTTAGTGTGCTCTAATAGTTCCTGTATTGCTTTCTGTTAAAGGATGCTTTGGGCTATTCATTATCTTTTGTGCTTCTGTATAGATTTTAGGGTTCAGATTGTTATTTGGTCTTATGAAGAATGTTATTATAAATGTGATGAGGATTACCCTAAATCTGTAGGCCAATTTCCTGTGTTATATACTGAAAGCAAAGCTATTTTTTTTTTTTTGCAACTTGGTCCAGCAGTAAATGCCATCTGTTTTCTGTGATGATTCTCACAGAAAATAAAGGGTGCATGGGCTTTCTCTAGGGCCCCAGTTTATTAAGAACCAACATGGCAATGAACATCCAGAAATTGAAGAGGATTTATTTTCTCCTGCTTATAAAGAACTAGCAAATATTTCATTCACATCATCTCCTCTAATCATCACAGAGGTCTTCGTGATTGGAATATTGCTTCAGTTTTGCAGACCAAAATTCACATTATTTCATAATTTATTCAGATGTATGCAGCTGGTAAGTAGATGAGCTGGGATTCTAATGAGTTTCATCTGACCCTGAGTGATAGCCTATGTATCATTCTCTCTCACCCTCCCAAAATGACAAGGTGCATTTGTATTCTCCATGTATATATCTTAAATGACAATAAACTCTTGGATTTATCTCTCTTTGTTTGGAGTTATTATGAAAAAATATTATTTACTGATCAAAGACAAATAACCTAGCTTCAAATTCATTCACTTGTGATTCAAAGAACAGGCGAGAAAGATGCATACATCATGCATAACGAAAGAGTGCATTCTCCAAAGATTTCAGAAGATAATTTGCTTCCTGCTGGAGGGATCCAGTTCCAGAAAACCAGTCTAGATGAAGATGATAAATACTGTGCTAGATAAACGTACCTGGAAAGGCCACAATAATAGTTCACAGGTCTTTTATTTTCCAGGACATGTTGCAAAGAACAACTCTGCAGTTCTGTTTCAGATTTTAAAAATAAGAAAGGAAAAAGGCAGAATCATCACAAGTAGGTCTAACAAAGTAGACCATGAGGCAACAGCGCCTCCTACAGTATCTGAAGAGGTAGCATTTCAAAGATTTCTCCATGAATTCAATTTTAGAAAGATAACCTGCCCCAAAGGCCTGTTTTCTCAGGTCAAGTATGTTTCACTCTCCTTCCTAGATTCCTGGGAATCTTTTCCTCCATCTGGAAACTCTGTCAAGATATGTCTTGCCGTCACTCAGTACTTGATGGGAAGTGACATTTTAAGTGTCAGTTAGTCTCCTCCTCAGAGAAACCTCAATTCTAACACAAAAGAAGGAAATGTTAACTCTGTGTAATAGACTGTCCTCACTGTGTCAATGTAATGCTTCCGAGCACATCTGATAAGAAGTCTTGAATTAAAAAACCCCTGGGGTTAGGGAGAGAGAGAGAGAGAGAGAGAGAGAGAGAGAGAGAGAGAGAGAGAGAGAGAGAGAGAGAGAGAGAGAGAGAGAGAGAGAGAGAGAGAGAGAGAGAGAGAGAGAGACTAACTGGACCCATTACCCCGAGACCCTTCAAAAAGTGGCTGTTCTGTCTGCTCTTTAACATTTCGATTCAATTTCTAGTCTGACCACAAGATGGCATCACTCTCCAACAGTTAACTGCCACAGCAGGTAGGATCTGGTGTGCAGAGATGCCTAGCAGGCCAAAATTAAACAAATAAATTAATTCGAACAAAACAAAAATCAACCAACCAATTGACAAACCAACCAAAAAAACGTAAGAAAAAACTTGGTAAAGGCAGTGGGCAGAGCCCTTTAACCCTTTTTAAAATAAACATCATTTAAATTTTTATTTTATGTTGCAGATAAAAAGAAAAGAAAGAAATTAACCTATCCTAAAGGCTATCCAGCTCAGCGGAGTTCTTTCTGTTCATCTACAACAATTCCAAACAGAAGCCATGGATCTCCACGGGGATTGTTTGCTTTCCCCGGTGATATTTTGTTTCTTAGATTAACTTTCGACTCCCACTGTTGGCTCATGTTCATTGCCTGCATTCAGTCCTTCCTCAGCTCTAATATCTAGTCTTCTTGTCCCCCTTGTACGTGTCACACTGTACTCACAAGCGCATTTACACATATGCACTCGCTATTGGCTAGACTCCCCATAGGAGGGAGAACATGCAGGATTTTGCTCTATTATTTTGCCAAAAGATAAATTGACCTAACAGACTGTATTTTTAAATGAACTTCAGAAACAAAGAAAAAATTATGAGCAATTCTGTCTTAATTCTATTTAAATATTAGAGCATGGAGCCTTTAATCCGTAACATCTGAAACGATGAGGACGGCAGAGAAGCCATTTCAGGGAAAACTCATTCTTCTTATCTCTGTATATCCAGGGAGAAACAATGGTGGCTTTCCTCCCAAAACTTTCCTCTTATTTGAAATGAGCTTGTCCTAGTTGGAGGAGTGAGAATAGGAAGGGACGGAGAGATAGTCCGATTGGCTGAATCTCTCTCTATTGTGGATTTCCAGTTGCCCTCAGTCATTGGCTCTGAACACAGATTCAGAAGCCCCACGCACACACATATACACAAACTCGTACACACACAAACGAATCCAAGTTAGCATGCATTCCTACTCTTCCAACAATCTAAAAGGTACTGCATTGCAAGTGCTTCGCTCCCCACAGCTGGACCTAAGAAAGGCATCTTTCCCTCGGACTGTCTCTCCAGCAGCCTGACCCAGACAGAACCTCCACTGCACTTAGCCAGAGACAAAGAGTAAAGGTACCAGGTTGTCATGTCAATGTCAAAGAAACCAGCTTCTTCCACACAAGAGAAAATCTGTACTTCCATCACAAACCACATTGCCCTCGAAGAAATGCAATTTCACATGCGGAAGAGAAATTCTCGGGGCACGGAGGAAACGCAAGGTCAGTAGTTAGGGATTTGTTCTACACACGCTTTCCACCCATGGTAATAACATTTGGCAGAAAAATGAGCTCAGGATTTTTTTTTTTCTTTTGTTTCTTTTTCACACTCAAGTTTCACTTAAGACCTCTTGCTCTCTTAAAAGCCATGCACATTTTCCCAGAGCGTGGCTCCAGGTTCCAGGACGAAGCATGAGCTCCCTCTACCGACATCCTTGGAGAAACACAGGATCTGTCAAGTTTCATCAGAGATTTTTCTCCTGACTTTAGTCCAGCTGGTAAAAATTGTTTAAACTCATGTATATTTGAAAATTCCTGTGTTTGAATGATCACTCAATTTAAACTTCTGGATAAACGTTTTATTCAGTGTATTAGTGCAAATGCACGTGATTACATGATCAGCTCTCTGCTCCAACTTTCTCAGGTTGTAAGTTATTCAGCTGACTTTGATAAAAGTACATGAACATGCCTATTCCATCTGACAGCACGACAGTAACAATTCTATGTCTGTGTCCACTCTACACTCATTCGGAGATTAGTGTAGACCCCATCTGAGTCTAGAGAAAACTTGTAAGTTCCGGGAACGTATAGAGATTTTGGCTGGTGTGTACGTATGTGTGTGTGTGCATGTATGTATGTGTGTTCCAATTTCTTCCTGCTTTAGTTTGAGCTGACTCTGAAGTGTCATGTTGCCCTTTTTCCTTACTGTGGATGATGCCTTTCTTGTAAGTTCTTAGTGTGAGGCGTTGTTTAGAATTGGCCTAGCATCCTCAAGTGGTTACTTGGGACATTCGCTTGACAAACGCTGTGTGCTCTGTGGTGGTTTGAATGTTAACAGCTCCCAGAGGCTCATATATTTGGATGTTTGGTTCTCAGTTGGTGGATTGTTTTGGAGGATTAGGAGGTGTGGCCTGTTGGAGGAAGTGCATCACTTAGGGCTGGACTTTGAGGCTTCAAAAGCTTATACCAGGCTCAGTTTTGCTTTCTCTCTGCTGCATGCTTATGCCAGTTGAAGGCTCTCAGCCTACATACATCCAGTGCTCCAGCGTCATGCCTGTCTGCTTGCTGCTATGTTCCTTGTGACAGTCGTGGACTCACACCCTGAAACTGTAAGTAAGCCCCTATTAAATGCTTTCACAGAACAGTAATTAAGACATGCCCTAACTCTTTTCGATTCACAACTAAAGGGATGAAATAAACAAGGTTGTCCCAGTCTAGACCTCCATGCCCAAAAGAGGAAAGAATCACGCAAAGAATAGAGGACATTGGGTTTGTGAACTGAGGGCTTTGGGGATCTAGATAGGTCTCTGGTTGTGAGAGCTATGTGGGGCGCTGGTCTTTAGGGTGCACTTTCTTTTGCCTGTAGGAATCCATCCCTTCATTGTTACTTGGCCCATTTTGGATTATCACTAGTAAACTTAGCCTCTTGTCAACTCTGGGTTCTCAGTACTTCATTTATATGCAGCCAATTGATACTTGGAGCCTTTAAAATAATTATTATTCCTTCTGCTTTTTCAAACACTAGTGATGACTAAATTTCCAGCACTAGGTACACCTTCTCGCCTATAAATTACCAGGAGTTGGTGAGGTCATGGATATTAGTGGAGCGCCTACTAAGCCACTTTCCCAGACTATTGTAATTTTAAAAATTATACTTAAACCCACAGGTAATTGTAGTTCTCACCCATATCAAATAAACTCCTCTTGCAGAAGATAGAGACCATTATGGAAAACCACAACTGGTCAAAATGCAGAGATCAATTGATCACGGGGTGCTTCCAACTAAAACATCTATAATGCATCTCCTGTGTCAAAGGCTCAGGGAACATCATGAAGTGGGGTGAAGGGCTGTAAGAGACAGATGATTAGGAAGTCTACTGTGAAAATGTGTCTTCTAAAAGTAACAGGAGAGCCACACCCATGTTACCTCAACAACATGGCCACCTAAACAAAACCTGAATAATGACAATACCAATAGACACGCTAACATGGAAGGGGGAGATCTCATGAAGCCACCACCAGACAGAGAACTATAGGAATTAATGGCTGCTGAGAGAGGAAGAATTTGTCTTCCCCAGGAATGAGCTGCCTAATTGGTTTTCCGATACCAAGTGGTTAGCTCTTAAATCATTTGCATACAGGCACCAATAAACAGACTTAATCGGTTATAGTTATTTATGCATATATGCAGTAATAATAAGCAAAGAGGCTATGAATTTGAGGGAGACTAAAGAGGAGGACATGGGAAGGGTTGGAAAGATGAAAGGGTAAAGTGATGTAATTATATTTTAATTAAACTTTAAAAAATCAGAGGAAGCAAAGTAATGGGTGGAGGTGACTCTCGGTGATCTGCTCTCATCATGTTTAATTTAGAGGGCAAAATATCTGTAGGGATGTTAAGTGGAAAGACTTTGATCCTTGTAAAATGTGCTGCCCTGTGCTCTCACACCCATTAAAACCATAGCATTGATCCATTCAGAGAAAGGTGATGTCACTCAGAAGGAAGAAGTCATTTGGTAGCCTGTGTGCTCCTGCATGAAATTGATGCAAAATTCAGTAGTTTAAAAGTAAGTTCTCTGTCAAAGCAGGAGAAAAATAAAACTTAATTCAAGCATCCAAGAGTTCAGAATGAGCATCTTTCCAGGCAGTGGAGAGAAATCTGTCAGCAGGGGAAGCATAGAACAGGGCAGGACCCAAAAGATGACATGGGAGGAATGTGCAACACTGAGGTTGGGAAAGAGTTACAGGTAAGGTGTAAAATACACATGGGATCACTGTTATTTTCCTGAAAACTTTAGCACTGGAGGTTGCTAGTGGTACATGGACTTACATGCTTGGTGGCATGCATTCCATGACCATGAATTTGGGGGAAAGTAAGAGTCTTTCAGAATCACTTAAAATCCAGAAGGTCCCGTACTGACATGGCACAAAGGCACAGTTTAGAGAAAGCCCAAAGATGCCTCACAGTGTGGCTCTTAAAATAAGTGAAAAATCCCTGAGAAAAGCTGATGGGCCAAGAAAGTGGAGGCATGAGGCTATAGAAGGTTAAGCCCTTGAGGCATGAGATGATGACAGGATACCCAGATAGCTGTGATGGAAGTCAGTGTTAAATTCAACAGAGAGTTCATCTGCTGGTATTTTGAGGGTACTAATAAAGAAACAAGAAGAGCAAAGGCTTCGGGACTACTTTGAGGTGTCTAGGGAAGAACTAGAGAAAGATCATTGCCCATGAATCATCGTGTTCCTCTGATGATCTGAAGGTTCTCAGGCCACAGTTGCACACGGGTATATCTTCAGAAGGATAGAGTACAAACCCCTGAAAGAACGAAACCATCCTACTGTGAAGTTCCAGTTTTACACGTGGGCCTAGAATGCTAATGAAGCTGCCTTCTGTCATCAATAAAAGCTTATCTTGTCTGACTCATCTTGACTTCACAATCAGTAACATTATGACAGTAACCAAACTCAGCCACAAGGAGCATATTTGCATTGTGGAAATTGGTAGGCGCTACAGATAAAAGACCATGTATCTCCTGGAAAGCTGATTGTTAAACATAAATTATCAACATGTTATTATACATGCCATATGCATGCATGTACATGAGCATGCATGTATATAGTGCACGTGCATGCAGGCGTGAGTGAATCTTAAACAAAAGTGTAGCCAGAAATTCCTGGCCTGTCTGGCCTGGCCTAGCCCCAAGATCCAGACCTGCCTGCTGCTGCTTAGTCCCAAATAATCACAAAAAAAGTTTATATTAATTACAATGAGCTCATCCTCATTATCAACCAGCTTTTATAATTTAATCCATTTCAGTTCATCTCTGTCTTGCCATGTGGATAGTGGTTTCCCGGCACTTTCACATCTTGCTTCTTTAGGTGGCAGTTTGCAGTGCCTCTTTGACCCCTTCCTCCCTCTCTATCTGTGCTTGGATTTCCCACCTGCCTCTAAGCTGCCTTGCCATAGGCTAAAACAGCCTCACTATTAACCAATGGTAATAGCCATATTTACAGCATACAGAAAGACATCCATACCAAAAAAGAGATGAGGTTATTTTATTAAACATTCTCTCCCATGTCACACTCCTAGACATTCACAGGTCGCCATGTACATATCCCATGATCATAGTCAGAAATGAGAATTTCGGAGCAGGATGAAACCTGTTATTTTAAAACCAAAAAGTAACCACCATCTTGCACATCTGAGTCATAAAGAGTAAGTTTCAACCCTGCTATGCTTAATAAGGAGAAAAATCCTTTCTGGGTCATTATTGAAAATGTCAGCTGCTCCAGTATCTCATTTTATGGATGATGGAGCATACATATTCCATTAAAGTCACTGCATTTGACTCTCAGCTCGTACCCCTGACTGTGTGGTCCTTTCAGCCTCCTGTTATCCTTTGCCTCATGTGTAAAAGGGACAATATACTCTTTCCTACAAGGGCAACTGAGGACAGAATGATAAATATACCAGTGTTTATTAGGTCATCATTAGGCTGAATAAAGAATGACTACAAATAAAGAGGTATCAACCCAATCGTTCCCAGAAGTCACTTTCTGCCATTCACCTTTGATGAGCTACAGAAAGTCTGCTGGGAACAGATGATGAGGAAAATCAGAGCCTACAACACAATAGGGTCTACCTCGTATTGCTTATAAATGTGCAGGTGGTCTAGGGTGAGCCTCAAGGAAGTTGAGAACATGATCTTGCTGCAGAATTCAGCAGGACCTATAGGACATGTTGGAGTCTGTGTCTCATACACACTATAAAACCAACTCCTAATGCCAGACCTTCCAAAGGATCTTTGAGCAAAAGACCCAGAACAGGCCTTCTTATACGCACAGTCCCCTGAATACAAGATCTTGGTGTACAAAGTGACAGAGTAGCCGTAGCCAGCACAGAAGTCATCGCTGGTACAGAATAAGACTGAATTCACTGCAGGCTTCTCTCAAGAAACAGAAAGGGAGGTGAAAAGAACCTCAGGGATGTGAACAAGAGCATGAAAGGCCTTTTTAAATTCCCAATTAAGTGTGGCATGAAAGGATGTGATCCGTGTGAAACGGAACAAGGCTGCTGATGGCAGCGCTGAGTGCCGAGTGCAGTTTTAATATTTTCTGTATGCCATTAGGAAGAAAGAGCCTGGATAATTGCCTGAATTTCATAACCTTTAATTATATATATCCCAGAGGACAAATTAAAGAATGTGCCAATAGTACCTGAGACTTAGGTTAGAGGTCTAGAAGCTGTCGGACAACTGCCTTGTAGGTGGGGAGGGATTTCCCAAATATTTTTCACACTCTGTAGGAAAGGGGAGAAAGATAGCCGGTAGAGGGAGGATTTAAGAGTTATGGTTTCACTTGTGTCCACTCCCCATTTTCTCCCCCCTCTTATGAGCACCCAGCAGTGAAGGGTCTCCAGGGAAAGACTTCAAGCAGTCAGACTTATGATCTATTTTACAAGATCAAAGAGAAGAGTAGTCACCATGGTCCAGTCTTCACATTCTTGTATTGTTAGAATTCTTTGAAGATGCGACATGGTACTCCTGGGGTTGGCCTCCTTTAGCAGTGTTGTCAAAAGGAGCCTGTGATAAGGCATCAATGTGTGAGAGGGATGTATAGACATGAGACATAGAAATGAGTGATAAAATTAAAACCAGGGCCTCCCGCAGTGGAAAAGCCAGTATGCTGTGTGTCTGAGTATCCAAGAAGACAGGAGGACACACCAGAGACAGACTGCAGGAAGCAATGTTTTTCTGCCTGCTCACAATCCATGGATGCAAATGGCATTTCAGACCTCAGATCTGGGGATAACAATGGTCTCACTGTGAACACCAAAGGATGCCTTTGTCAGAATTAGAATTAGGGATCTAGAAAACGGGGTTGGAGAAACTGGTTGGAATGTAAGGTAAGTCCCTAAACAGAGCTTCGCTATTGGCATACACACACACACACACACACACACACACACACACACACACACACACACACACACACACACCCCACTTGTCATTAGTCTCTCCCTTTAATCATATATATTTATACATATTGGCTTTGCTTCATTGGTGGCAAAGCAGAAGGTTTACTGGAGCCGCTGACCTCAAGATACTCAAAGTGCAGTTGGAAACAGAAGGCTGCAACTACAAAAATTTGCATATGTTAAAGGGATGAATAGATAAATAAATTTGTCAAACCTACCTATGACTGGTCAATATTCCACAAATTCCTTGAGATCAAGGAAGATAATTTTATTTTTCAGTTCATCATCATCAATACTTTAACCATAAAACTCACTATATATATATATAAAATTATATATACGTATATAGTGGTATATATATCATATATATATGATAGAAGATGGATAGATGGGAGACAGACATGCATGTATAAAAAGATTTATTATAAGCATTGGTTCAAGCAGTTACAAAGGCTGAGTTGCCCTGCTGCCTATCACCTATAGTTGAGCCAGAAAGGCCAGTTGTTTCTTCCAAATACCAGAGAATTGAGGTTCTGAAATGAGTCTAGCAGTGAGTCCGGTAGTTTGAGACCCTCACACACCAGCATTGAAAGGCAAGAGGAATTAGACATGAACTATAGCAGAAACAGACGTTTCCCCCCTCTCAGATTTTTATTTGATCCAAGAAGTTGATTGATGCCCATTTACAGAAGTGAAGGTAGTTTTCTTTATTCTGTCAATTGACTCATAAAAATTTCCTTCTATTATTCAAAGCTGCTTAATTCCAGGGTAGAATGAGTTTTTATCACAGATAAAATATAGTCAAAGAAATGTGCAGCCTTTAGTGTCAAGCTTTAAAAATGCCTTGCCTGGATGCTGTAGCCAGCACTGACATTTCTCCAAGGAATCTTTGAAATATCACAAACATTTGACAAGACAGATATCAAGATACTTCCTTTTCTTATAAATAATAAAAGCCAAGATACATAAAGTTCAAGTTCAGAATTCACAACCCCCAAATTTCATACTTTGCCTTTTAAAACACTCTCAAACCCTGAATGCAGACAGACAGTATGACTTTGTGCTTCTGTAACAAAATATATGAGTCTGTGTAATTTGTAAAGAATGAGGATTTATTTCTGAGCATTTTGAAGCATGGAAAATCCAAGGTCAACTTTCCTGCAAGTATCTTTTGGGAGTCTGTCCGTCACAGATGGCACTATCTGGGTATTCTCAGGTGGTGGCACAGAAAAGGCAGGAAAAAAAGCTACTGTGGTACATAGCAGAAAAGTGAGAGACTGAATTCACTCCTCCAGCCTCTTCCCAAAGTTTATGAACCCATTCATGTGATTTCCTCACACTTCTACCCCACTCACAGACCTGCCTTCATGTTATTGCACTGATCATTAAATTTCCACATGGGAGGCAGATTCAAACTATGGCAAAGCATAGGGTTAGAGTAGATGTGGATACCCCTTCTCTAGTTTTACCATAAAACAAGGGTTATTCAACTTAAGGCAATATTATGACTTCCATTTTCCTGTGTAGACTAATAATGATGTAACACTTTAGTCAGAAAAACCAGTCTAATTATACTTTAATGCACACCAAACATTAAAAGACACAGTGACTGTGAGGATTAGAAAAGTATATGATTTGTACATGTTGTTCTCCACAGAAACAAATATCGTATCAATCGCGTCCTCCTCATTCTGAGAACACCTGAGAGATACCTAATATAAATATATCTGGGGCAAAATAATAGTAAAATAATAATACCTAGACCTCTAAACGTTTGTTCATTTTTTATGTGTTGTTTGGGCAAGAGATAAAACAACAGTCATTTTTGCAATGAAAAGTACTGTCTGCTCAAAAAGAACCCCTGCAAGCAGACGTTTCAAAAGGGTCTCTCAATGTGTAGCAATCTATATGGCTGATAAGACTAAAGCTCAGGAGTAGAGGTGTTCAGAGTATACAGTGGTCATCTTGCTCAGCTTATCTAGCAGGGATAAGAGCTTGGGGACACTTGGGAAGCTGAAAGGTTTAGAGGAATAAGCCAGACACAAGTGAGTCACAGAAGGAAACACCTTTAAGACACCACAGTGATGATCACACTTTACTAAGTGTTAAGCTGCATGAATCATAGGGATATCATGAGAACAGCCTCAAACTAGTGACATGAAAGGAGTCGTGAGAGAGTCCCAAGTCAATCATTTAATCTGCCTTAAACAGAGCTGAGAAACATTTTGACCAGCCAGATACCAAGAGTATTTAGTGGCAATGTCATACTGCATGTCGATGTCTGTACCATGTAGAAGATAGACGTAAGATGGCAGGATAGAGGTTTGCTGCTGTCATCTTCATGCGGTATACAGACAGAGTAAAACAATCTGAGCTTAAACACAGTGAAGAATAGTGATTTCATTTCATCCTATAGACCTTCCTCCACTGCAGCAGACTCAATGTCATGAGATTCCCATTTAGTTTCCCATGGGGACACGTGAGATTTCAGTGAGGGGACACAGGGCTTTCCTGAATGTGCAGAAGCTCGCTGCTTTCTCCCCTACCCCAAGGGGTAACTGGTATAGATGAATGGTTGGGAGAGTACTTAGGGAGTGGAGAAGAAAGTGATTCTCACTTCACCACTTCAACAGTGATTAGCCCAGACCACTCAAAGCAAGCTACAGCTCCAATGCAACACTATCAAAACTCCAGAAGCATTTCATAATCTTAGAAAAAAATTCTAAAACTTAAAATCTGTGAGAAACCATAAAGACAAAGAGCAGCCAATTTCATTTTGTATATAAAGAAGGCTGAGAGCATCACACTTCCTGACTCCAAATTCTATTACAAAGCCATAGTGTAACAAGGCATATGGCACAGGCAGAGAAAGATACGTAGACTCACAGAACAAAGCCTAGTCCAAAGGAACAGAACCAAAGTCCAGGGTTTCGCGTGACCAGTTCATCTTTAACCAAAGATCCCAAGAGTGCCCCCATGGAGAAGAGCAGTCTGCTTTATAAACATTGCTTAGAAAAAATTGTATATCCACAAGAAATGCATTGAATTTGATCCTTATTTTTACAGCTTATATAAAAAGCAATTTCAAAGGGATCAAAGACTTAAACATAAGACCTAAAAGCCCCAAAACTCCTAGAAGAAGAAAATACAAGGTAAAACTCTGGGATGCCTGTTTGTCAATGGTTATTTTGAGGAAAAAAATATGACATTATGAGCATAGTCAATAAAAGGAGCAGTAAGAAGATTTCATGGTATCAAACCTGAGAAACTTCCATACAGCAAAGGAGTCAGGGAGGAGTGTAAAGAGACAGCAGAGGCAATGGGGGAAAATATTTGTAAACCATAGAACTAACAATTATTAATATCCAAAATAAATAAATAATTCTTAAAATTTAAAGGTGGAATAAACACAATTTTAAAGCAGACCAAGACCATGAATAGATGTTTTGTTTCAAGAAGACATATCAAAAAAGACTAAAGTTATTTCATCTATCATCTGCAAAATATAAACCAAAACCACAAGGACACATAATTTCACATCAAACATAAAAGTTTGATTTATTTTTTAATTGTAACAAGTTGTTGAGACTAGAGAGAATTGGACAAACTGGCATTTCAGAGTTTTACCTTGTATTTTCTTCTTCTAGGAGTTTTGGGGCTTTCAGGTGTTATGTTTAAGAATTATGTTGTTGGTGAGAATCAATCTGATGTAGCCACCATGCATAGAAGTATGGAGGTCCCTCAAAAAGATAATTTTTATGGAATCTATTAATTTTAATGTACAGGTTTATAACCAAAGGAAAGGAAAGAGTATTATCTATATGTTAAGGAGTTACCTACCCCCTTACTGCTCACATTTATTGTATAATTATCTATAAAACAGAAACACCTAAATATATATTGGCCAATAAATGAAATAGTGTGGTGCATATGCAAGTATGTGCTTGCATACACAGGCGCTCTCTCTCTGTGTCTCTCTGTCTCTCTGTCTCTCTCTCTGTCTCTGTCTGTCTGTCTGTCTCTCTCTTTCACACACACACACACACACACACACACACACACACACAGAGAGAGAGAGAGAGAGAGAGAGAGAGAGAGAGAGAGAGAGAGAGAGAGAGAGAGGCGTCTTCTTCCTATGCTTAAATAATCGCCTGTCAATCATCTTCAACATATTTTAGTTCTCTGAGCTATCCCAAATGTAAAGATTTTTACTTTAATCCTCAAACCTCCTTGAGCAACTGGAGGAATTAAATTCCCATGGAGCAGACATCTTTTCCCTAGTCATATAGATTCTTTCATTGTTTAAAGACTTTTTTCTTATTTTTCTATACAAGTCTATTATTTTTTCCTTTTTCTTTTTCCCATCCTAAGAAGCCAGTAATAAACACATCAAGGCTGGCTCATTGCCACTTTCCCCAGGTGGGGCTTGGCAGATTGTCTTGGGTTTAAAGACAATCTTTCATTTCTTCAGGCTGCTCCTACAAACTGCCTAAACTTACAACTTCTTAAGTGCTTACATTTTGTATTTAAAGTTTTAATCTTTATTACATTTATTTGTTGATTGTGAATGTTTCTGTGCATATACACATGTGTGTGTATGTCTGGAGTCATGTACATACCACTTGACATGGGGACATCTTTCAGTGGCTGGTTCTCTTCTTCCATCATGAGGATCAAATTCAGGTGTTTAAGTCTGATGGCAAGTGACTGTGCTGCTGAATGATCCCATTGGCCCATAGTTTCAAATCTAAGGGCTATTCATCTGGTATGTCCCAGGTAGGCTTTACACATTGCCATAATGCATATCCAGAACCATAGGTTCCATTCAAGCAGTCTCATGACTCACTAGTGGTTGTCAAGGTAATGTGTACCAATCTAAACCCTGCAGATCACTGGTAAAAACCCTTGGCTTTCTAGTTCTGGTAAAGAACCTCTTTAAAATATCCCTTTCTCTCCAGTTTCACATTATATTCTCTTATAGGTCCTCCACAGTCTGTATTCTAAATATAATTTAACAGGATAATTAAACTTCAGCTTCAGTGAACACCTCAGTGGTACCTGCTTTCTGTCAATGTCTTGTATTTGACTTGGCTTCTTGGCTCTTCCTCTCTGTCTTCTTCAGAGACGATTAGGGACAAGTCAACACACTGGCAGAATGAGATAAATTAGGAAAGCTTTATTGGCAATTTGTCAGGAAGCTGCTGCAAGGTAGACTCCTGTATTTCCCCCTAAGCCTCCACTTTCCATTCACCACTCACACTACAGTGATAATTTTTTGTAGCTACATAATGGTGCCCATCCTTCACTCTCCATGACACTACCCACAGTTAATTGGCTCTTACAGCATCCCCCATAGGGTAAGCAAGTGTTGTTACCACTGTCCCCAATTTTCCCATAATTGAGAGACAGAGCAGTCAAGTGTCTCCTGTAAGGCCATGTAGAATGCCATTCAGACAATTTCTTTAATATTATCTGTCCTAATCACTGGGCTTCCCTGCAGCTCTTACTTCTGAGTGAATGTCACTAATCACCACACAACTGGGAGTCCAGCAGTTGAAAATTTGAATGGATACTCTTCTCAGATTATAGTTACATCTCATTATGGGAAGCACATATGTTCAAATTGAGCTTTTATTGTTTTGATTTAAGAATTTATGGTCTTTTGCAGGTGGATATTTTCAAAAGGTCATAATCTGTCATTATTTGGTGATGTTGTATCAGAAAAGATCTCACCAACCATGGGAAGGTAATGTAATACAGTAGCTCTAATAAGGACAAATTTTTCTCTTAGAATCCAAAATGAAGTCTTGACCATCTTTTGGTCTCCAGCAAGCCAAATGCAGACTACTGACAGATGTTTTCATAGTCTAAGCTGCCAGGAAAAACATTACGTTTTCTGGTGTCTGGGTTTTTGGTTTTTTTTTTTTTTGTTTTTTTGTTTTTTTTTAATTAGGGACTTTATCAGGACTTCAGTGATTGAGCAAACCTAAATTTGATTTTCTTCACAATACTTAGAAACAAAAAGAGTTGAGTCAAGGAATTAAAATGATTTATCAAAATTTTCTTAAATACCAAGCATTATGTGATAGAGTAAGTGTAAGCTACACAGACAATTTTTGTCTTTATAAATCTTAAATTCAAGATATCTTCTATTTGGCATGTTTTCAGATTGAAGGATGAATCTTCCAAAAGATAGATCTGGATTCAACTTCCCAGAAAACTTGTGAATGTTATCTACTTTGGAAAAGGTGTCTTTGTAAAGATATTAAAGTTAAAAATTTTGAGATAAAATTACCATAAGTTACCCAGAAAGGACCTAAATCAATTAATAAAAGTCTTAGGGAGATATAATGGCCAAGAAGTAAGAAAAGTCTTTAGGAGATATAAGGAGTAAGAAGTCATGGCTAGAAGAACAGATGGTAAGGTCAAAATAATGGGGGTGAAAAAACTTAATAATCATAGGCATTCTAAGGGTTATCAACAATTGCCAAACAAGCCAACTTGGAATAGATTCCCTTCCCAGAAACTCCAGATTTAGGACTTCTATCCTGGAGATCTGGGAAAGAATAAAGTTCTACAATTTGATGCCACACTATTTACTCATTAAGAGTAGCATGGGACAGGAGAGATTCATGGCATATTTATCTTAGAAGGTGAAAATATGTGATGTTTACTTTCAGTCCATGGCTGGTGGGTGCATTCAGGTTACTTCTTCCAAGGCTGACCTTCTTATACTATCTCCAGAGCTAAGCTATACTAACATCCCATTAGGATTTTGTTAGCTCCTTTAAGGGCCATTCCAGATTCCTTTATGCAGAACAACACCAAAACAGTAAGCAAGTAAAATTTCAAACAAAATGTTTAAAAATGCATTTTTTCAATGATTCATATAGACAGCAGTGTGAATTATACAGTGAAATTTGCCAAACTTAATTATATGTCTTTCAAGAGAAAGGTAGAGATTATCCTGGTGTGTGATGGGATATACCTACATTCCTAGCACTGTGAAGTATGAGGCAGAAGGATCATGAATTTAAGGCCAGCTTAGTGCTATATAGATCCTGTCTCAATCAAGAAAAACAAAATAGTAAACAGAATTTAGATTTCTACCTAAGCTTATATCTCAGATTAAATAAAATAAATGTCCTAAAAATATTACTAAGGAGATGTCATGAGAGGTTAGTGGAAAAAATAAATTCTACTTGGTATAGAAAGTAGCTGAAATAAAATCCTGTAGAAAAGAGGTGATTCAGATGTAGATAAATAGCTTCTCACTACTCTGTTTAAAAATTTTAGTAGTCTCTGTTTCATAAAAATTTTATCACAGGACCTTATATACTACCTTACATATTTTATAAGTTAGGCACAACCTCAGCAAGAAATGAAAAATGACCCACCCACAAAGGGAAGACCAAAAAGAAGGGTCTCACACTGAAATCCCAAATGCTTAGTCATGGTCCTTTCTACTACATAAATCATAGCTTCAAGGAGGAAATAACAGGTCTTCAAGGTAGGAGAACATAGTATCTGGGGTTTCCACAGGAGAATGAGCAGAGTGTTTCGTGAGGGCTTTGTTTAAATTATATAGATTATAAAGTGCAGGCATTTCTGAGATGAAGTTAAAAGACCAGAAGGACCTGGGAAGGGAGAGTTGGCAACTTGGTGATTTTTTCCTTGTCCAAGAAGGGGAAACCCTCATTCTGAAATGTTGCTGAAAATGTTTTATCTGGAAGAGGCGAGAGAGGAGTAACAGCGTTTGCACAGATATGGTAGAGGTGGAGAGCTGGCCACTGAGAAGTTGCTTCTGGCTTCTTTTTCTGATCTGCACCTGAACATGCCTCAGTGGTAAAGGACAGAGAAATTCATTAGAGCAGCAGAAATGGACCAACACCAGGGACAAACGGCGAGGTCCTCTTGTGTATTAATCAAACTACGTGTTTGGTCATGGCACAGAGGAACAGTTTTCCACTCACTTCCTCTTTCTAATATTGGCTTGGGAAGATTATTAAATTATAAGACAGAAAAAGAACAGCCAAACCAGCCTCTGGTGGACAGTGATGGGGATTTAAGTGTGAAGCTAGACCATCTGAGATAGAGGGCAGCTATTCACAAATTCAGTAGGCATATTAGACTCTCAGTTCCCTGTAGGGAGATTATGTTGTTCCACTGTAAATAATTGTCTGACCCACTGGCTTAAAAAGTGCTGATTGGCCAAAGGCAGACAGGAAGAGTGGAGCGGGGCTACCAGACTAAGAAAACTCTGGGAACAGGAAGAACAGAGAATGCCAGAGAGAAGCCAGAAGAAGCAGAGGACGACTATGCTGCTCTGAGAAAAGGTATTGAGCTGCATGGCTGAACAGAATGAATATTAAGGGTAAAGAGTTAGCAAGTTACATGCCTGGGCTTTAGGCCAATCAGCCTAAAACTATTGTATGCATCAGTGTGTCTCTGTGGTTCTGTGGGTCAGTGGGCCTAAACCTTGAGGCTAGGCCTGAAAGTCCGATCCAGAAACCTATTACTACAGTTCCCTCTTCCTGAATATGTTAAATGGCAAGCAATTATCTCTAACAATTCAAAATCAAGAGCAAGAGTTAAGATAGGTAAATGCAGGCTATGATTTCAGAGGCCTTCTGCTCTTAATTGTGTATTTCAACAGCATTATGCCTACTCACAGACAGAGAGCACACACATGTGCAAGGACTCTCTACCACTATGTAGAAGAACAGGTTGGTACATAGACATTTGCCATTTCTTCCAAAGCCACATTACCAAAGGAGGTAAATCAAATACTCATAGAAATGTAAATTAACAGTGAAAAAGCTGAAAGATATTTAGGGCACAATAACCTACAGGAGGGTAGAGATAGATTATGTATCTAAATTAAAAACACAATTAATATTCTAAGAAGGATACTAGCTTTAAAATAGCTCCAACAGAAAACCCACATAGATGACCCTGGTTGAAATAAATACATCATAAAAGAAACCAAAAGGCATTAATCTGGGAAAGAGGCTGGTAAGGGGTGTGGTGTGATGATAAGGATAAAGGAGAGATGGGATAGAGTAGTGAGAGAGCAGTAATTAGCATATGTTTTAGACATGTCTGAAATTGTCAAAAACTAAAATTAAGCAATAAAATTTATTCTTAAAATTAAAGTGTTAAGTTTTTAAAGAAGTATAGCAAAAAATATTAGATCATCAAAAACCAGAAATTATTTAAAAAAATCTGTTGAAAAATATACAGTTGAAATTTGAACTTTATCGAATGGCAGAGAAATATAAATATGGTACTGACCTGGAGGCTCCATCCCTACCGGCTAATTATAACAGTACTGAGGGAGAGGTTCTGTGTATACTACCAGTGGAGAGAATAATCATCAACCTTATTCAGCTGTGACCTGTGGTCTACAATAAATAATATACCCACTCATTGAGACTCCTTTTCTCCGGTCAGGTTGCTTTGTTCAGCCTTGATATTTGCCTTGTCATATTTAATCTTTGTTCCTGTTTGGTTGTTGCCTCTTGGAGGTCTGCTCTTTTCTGAAGAAAGTGGAGCTGGGGAAGATGGGAGGTGAATGGGGGGAGTTAGGAGGAGAGGAAGGAGAGGAAACCATAGTTGAGATATATTGATGAGAGAAGAATCTATTTTCAGTAAAAAAGGAAGGAAGGAAGGAAGAAAAAGAAAGAGAGAACAAAACAGCAACAGCAAAAGGATAGCTAATGCTGGTAAAGATAGCTAATAATAAATGAGGGGGTGAGAGAAAAGAGAGTGGCTATTAGTTTCTGGAAGAAGTACAAAATGCTGCATATACTATGTCAATAAATGTATCGTTTACTATGTAAGCAAATCACATTTTTCACTTGCCATATGATCTAGCTTGGCCATTTTTCAGCATATATTCCTAATATTCTACATCCTACTGCACAGATACTTCCTCATCTAAGTTCCATGGTGCTTCATTCACAATAGTCAGCTATGGTCCTTTGAATGAAAATGGCCCCTCTAGGATCAGAGAGAGTGGCCACTAGTTGAATGGTTAAGAAAGCATGGCCTTATGGGAGTAGGTGTGGCTTTGTTGGAGAAAGTGCGTTTAAAAAAAAAAGATGAAGAGTGAGATGGAAGATCCAGGGGAAAGAGGGACTATTAGGAAGGATAGCTAATACTAAGGCCTTTGGAAATCCACATGGAAACCTGCTACAGCAGAAGCTTCCTAAATATGTATACATACATAAGTGAAATTTACATGTAGTTAACAAAGAATCGGGGGATCAAGTTGCAATAAGGCGAGGTGCATTTCCTCATGATAAGGCAGGGCAAGGCAATCCAATAGGAGGAAAAGGTTCCAAAAGCAGACAAAAGAGTCAGAGACAGTTCCTGTTCCCACTGTTGAAAGTCTCACAAGAAGACCAAGTTACATACCACAACGCATATATGCAGAGCACCTAGGTCAGGCCCATGCAGGATCCCTCATTGGCAGTCCAGTCTCTGTGAGTGAGGTTCTATGAGCCCTGCTTATTTCATTTTGTGGACCATGTTCTTATGGTGTCCTTGACCCCTCTGGCTCCTACAATCCTTCCTCCTCTTCATCTACCAGGCTCCTCAGTTTCACCTAATGTGTGGCTGTGGGTTTCTGCATCTGCCCATATCAATTGCTAAATGCATCTCCTCTGATAATGATTATGGTAGGTTCTAGTCTAAGTAGACTATAGAAGAGTATTAGTAGGAATCATTTTGTTGACTTTTTCTCTGGTCATGTTTGGTTCTATTCTAGGTTTCTGGGCTATCTAGGCTACTTCCTGAGAGGCCTGCCCTTTTTTGAAGGGAGACAGAGGAGAAGTAGATGTGGGCAGGGGTGGGTATGGGGTGGGGAGAAGGGACTGGGAGAAGAGGATATAATATATGAGAAAAGAGTAAATAAGTAAGTAAATAAATAAATAAATAATAAATATTAGTGAAACCTGCTCAGGTCATACATGAGCACTGAGGCACAGCATATGGAATTGAGTAAGTGGAAAGCAGTTTTTAAAAAACTAAGCAAATGGAAACACACATGATTACCAACTCTACACCCAAATTCAAAACCCAAAGGAACAACTGTTCTATTGGTTTAGTTGTAAAAAGTTATACAATCAATACTATTGATTGTTTTATTGGGAGGGTAACATAGTCTAAAAAATACATACCCATTACAGAAACAGATAATAGGATAAGTCTGTTTTCCTCCATTGTTGGCCAATTTAAAATCTGAAAAACTAAGCAGAATCCGACCAAAAATGATGTTAACAGAAGCCAAAAGTTTAAGTAGGCTACATCAAAATTTCCTATACAGCAGACACAGTGAACAAATTTAAAGACTTAGAGAGTAGGAGAAAATTGTTTCAAATATTACCTCCTAAGGGTTTAACATCTCCGAAATGTAGGAAGTCATGTAACCCACCTGCAAAAACAAGCAAGCAGACAATTCAATTTAAAAGTTGTTCAAAGGACCAGAACAGACATATTTTTTCCCATAGGAGACATGCAAATGGCCATAAGGTATATGAAAAGAATCTTTGACATCCATAATAAACACAAGTCAGTTTTCCAGGACTGTAACAGATATCTAAAACAAATAAACTAAACAACAACCATAAAAGAAATGGTGGGGAAAACAGTATCTCAAGTAGATATTATACTCTTCTAAGTAAAGCTTCAAGAAGATGTCATATGCTTCTAAGTAAAGCCCACAGTACCAAGAGTGAGTTATATTTTTGTGAACTCTTGGTCAAATGGGTCCCCTAGACCTTTTTAAACATTGTATGCTCCTGTCAAAAAAGAGGTACTCTTGAAAACACTGTTCTTTTAAAATCATCCTAAGTCTAAAATCATTCAATAAAATCTGAGAACCAATGTTTTGATTAAAGAAATTAGTAAAATATATTACTGATTGAAACTTTGGAGTTTAATATAAATGCAAATAAAATTCAAATTCCTGTATTAAATATAAAAACTGAAGATATCATTATTTATTGGAACTACTTAAATGAATATAGTTTGAAAAGAAATATAAACATAATTATATATGGAGATATGAAAAAATTATGCAAATCAGCCATGACAACAATTTTAACATTATTTGAAATAAAATTTAGAGGCAATATATTAAAGCAATTACTTTCATAATGAACAATACATCAAGGAATTTTAACAATCAGAATTCATTTATGCCTAAAAGTGGAGTCACAAAATTTATAAAGCATCTAACAGAGTCAAATAGGCACTAGATTGCTTAGTGACTTGGATATTTTGGCATAAATATCTTAGAAATTAGTGAATTAAAAACTTTTAAATGAATGAAAGGGGCCAGAATCTAGAGGAGGAAAATAATTAGAATGTGAGTAAAATATAAAATAATTTAGGTAGCATATATGATGTCTCTGTTCCAAGAGAGAGTGGGGGATGGAGTCTGCTGCAGTTTACCACATGACGGCGAAGTCTAGACTTACAGGAAAGAAAAAGATACACATGTTTTGGGTATGCTAATTACACCTTCCTATAGGGTTTCAAACTGTCACTTAGTTCATCTGATGTTGCTGTATGCAAGAGAGTAAGGTAGGATACATAACCTTCATTTCCAGCCTTTATCTCTTCATTGAGGAAAAAGCAAAACAAAACAAAACAAACATTGGGGATTGTCAAGTGTGTGTGCTCGACAGAGTTATTTGCATTTAATTTTCAGAGTAACTAAATTCTTAGCAGAAGTAGCCTTATTGTCAGCAGATTAAAACACTTATAAGGCATGGCCAAAGATACCCAGGATACCAGAACTTTTGACAGAGAGAGGGACAAGAGATGTAGGCTCGTGACGAGGTTTCTATGTACCACTTTCTTGGATGGTATGTATTTTCCTTCTAAAGTCACCCTTGCCCCCAAATCCATGTTTCTAACCTCTGCTCCTATGTCATCATCATCATCTTCCTCCTTCTTCTCTTCTTCCTTCTTTTTCTTCTATTTTAAGAAATTTCACTTATAAGACAAAACTAAAGTTTTTCAGTCTTATTTGTAATATATTATGTACTCATTTATATATACACGTAGGAAGATTATGTTGTTACATTGTAAATAATTGTTCTGCCTACTGGTTTAATAAAATGCTGATTGGCAAAAGGCATACAGGAAGTGTGGGTGGGGCTACCAGACTAAGAAAACTGGGAACAGGAAGAACAGAGCAGAAATGCCACACAGAAAAGCCGGAAAATGAAGAGGACAACTATGCTGCTCTGAGAAAAGTTCCAAGCAGCATGGCTGAACAGGATAAAACTCATGGGTTATATTAAGAGCAAGAGCTAGCAAGTTATATGCCTGGGCTCCAGATCAATCAGTGTATAATTCATACAAGTGTCTGTGTGTTCCAGTGGGACTATGGGACTGTGGGTCTGAAAGTCTAGGCCACCAGGCTAGGCTGGAAAGTCTGGGCCATGAGACTAGACTAGGAAGTCTGGGCAAGGAGGCTCAACCAGAAAGTCCGGGCCAGAAACCTAATACAACATATACATATAACTATCTTGTACTTAAATTCATCATTAAATTTTTACTCAGTTATATTTATTCATCCCTATAGTCATTTATATCTTTCTCATTAATTGTGTTATTTAAATTAAATGGCATACAATAACATACTTTTTCCTAAGTAGGTCAACATATATACTTACCCATAGTTTCATGTATTTACTATAGGACTTAGATATGATGAAGTTAATAAATATTATCTGTGTATTTTTAAGTAATGGAAAACACACACCTTTCTGTAACCCAGACCTGTGTAACAATTTGGAGTATTGCCAACCACTTCCCACAGCATCCCTTCATATTCTTTCCCATTTAAACCTAAACCTTGCTTCCTAGAGCTGCTTTTCCTAGAACACTGCTCTCAAACTTCCTAATGCTTTAGTTCTTTTAATAAAATTCCTCATATTGTGGTGATTCCCAACCCCACAAAATTATTTTCATTGCTACTTCATAGATGGAATATTGCTATGAACTGTAATGCAAATATCTGATGTGCATCCCCTATGAAAGGGTTGTTTAAACCCTGAAAAATTGTGAACTTCTGTCCTAGAATATCTTATATATAAGACTATGAGTATGTATTCTTGTATCTGGATTTCACTGCATCTTGTTTTTTAAATTTATTCACATTGCATGTAACCATAGATGCTTTTTATAGATGAGCATTGACTCATAATATAAACATACTTATTATGTGTTTCTCTATCTGTTTAACCATTGCCTTATGGATGTGATAGATAATTAGAATTAATTAATAGTTTAAAATTGCCTATTTAATTCTTTGGTAGTATTTCAAGAAAAAGGGATGTTTTGCTTTGTTTTGTTTGTGCATTTGTCCTTTGTTATTACGTTAACTGAAATAAATCAGAAATATAAAGACAAACACTACCCATTCTATCTCATATGTGAATGTCAAAAATAAGACAATCTGAAAGTAGAAAAGAGAACATTGCAGGCTGGGAACGGTGATGTGTATGAGGTTCAGTGACGGGACTAAGGCAGTTGTGTAGAATTAGTTTCTTTTCCTGGATGTCTCCCTTTCTTATTTTCCTTCAGGTATTATGTCACTGAACTATGCTCTCTGGTTCGTCCAATGAGGAGGTCTTTATTATTATTATTATTATTATTATTATTATTATTATTATTATTTATTACTGCTACTACTGCTACAATTAAGTTGGTGACTTAGGTGTTATTTACATGTTAACAGCTGTAACAATGAAATACTCACCTAGTTCTTTTTTTACACATCTTGATACTTCTCCAGAGTCTGCCCCCTTTTGTTCAAGCTCTACCTTATTTTTTTGTTTTTTTGCAGAGAGTTGAAAGATATTATGCAGAGAAAAACAAACCCTCTTGGGTTTAACTTCATCAACCATTCCTGAAGCAAATTGACTCCCAGCTTCAAGATATGACTGTCACAATGTTTGGCACTGTCACAATTTCTAGAATGTTCAGTTACAGGCACTGCTTGGTCTTCTTTTGGAGATACAATCCTAGTTTCTTTCTTTTTATCCTTGAGTGAGTTCTTTTTGTAAGCTCATACATCTTCTTCTGAGATACGTTATTCTACAGACCTAGTTTTTTCTTATTTAGAAGATTTGGTCTCTTGCAGACAGCTTATCTCCTTTTGCTATTTAAATCTGAATGACTCCTGTAAGTCAGAGACTGGCAAGAATTCTCTTTATTGGCATGCCGAGGGAGACTCCTTGAAACCAAATCTTATTGAGAGTTAGAAGACACCAGAGCAAACAAAGAAAGAGGATCCTGATGCCAATTTAACTCTGGAATTGCCTCTGTGAATTTTATGTTTTTTTTTATTAATCTTTTGAGAGTTTCATACAAATTTTAAACATAGTCATCTCCTCTTCTAGCTCCTGCCAGATTCATTCCCCACCTTGACCTGCCCAGTTTCCTATTTCTGTATTTTTGATCATTTCTAGATTTCCTATTTAAAACGAATAATGATGGGGGTCTGCCTAGTGACCCTCTTTTCTACCATCTTTATCCTGCTATGTAAGATTGGTGAAAACAAGGCTCTTGCTCAGTGATGTATTGCTCACAGTGTGGACAGCCTAGCTCCCAAGGTTTCCCTCCAATCACATTTATGACACAGGGTGCATCACAACAGCAGAGCCTGGGAAAGTACTTTCTTCATATCTTGCCAAAAACTCAATCTGTTTCTGCATTTTTCAAACTAACAAAAGCTGTTGCTATGTTATCACTCTAAAAGATAAAGTGACATAGCCATATACAGGCTTCCCCTGTACGATAAAAGGCCACCCACTGATAGACATAGCACTTAGGAAACAACATTTGAATAGCTCACATGTCTATTATCAGCATGTTGACAACTTTCCGTGCAAACTGAATACCTGTCTGATGATGCCTAACTTAGTATACAGAATCTTCCTACTGATTTGCAATAGCCTCTTGAGAAATTTGAATGGTTCTGATAAGTGCAAGATTCAAACCTAGGAGAAGAAACAGAAGGAAAAATATTACAGGACCAAATTTAGAGAGAAATTTCCAGTAATTATATGATAGATATACATTTCTAATACATAAAAAACGAATAAAGTTGTGGGGAAAAATCCTCTGGATGTTATAGTATAGAAACAGGTAAAATATAATATGAGAAGTCTAGAAGAAAAGTGCAATACACATATAAATTTGAGGTGACTCCAGCCAGGAAGCAGGTAGGCTAACTACAGATCCTCACCTCTGCCTCAGATCGTCTAGAGTCACTCCTCCAGTCATGTCCCCAGGTTTGTGGAGACTATCTGCTACAGCCTCTCTTCCTTGTCTGTCTGCATCTCCAGTGGACCACAAAAATATTCTTCAAACTTCCTTCCCTACAACTCATTGTTTTATCCCAGCCCCCAACTCCAATAGACATTCCCTGAGTGTAGGCCACTCTGACCATAGAAACTATGCAGATTCTTAATCCTCCATTCTTGTAAATCCAATTCTATAGTCCCACCCCAGCTCTGTAGCAGACCTTCTGCCATGGCCTCCATTCACTCTCAGGGGACTAAGTAGATCTAGATAGATACCCAACTTTCCTCTCTCATGTAGACCCACTCAGCACCTCCATAGCCCATCTCAATTCCTAAGTATTACCTCTAATTACCTAAAAACATATTTTACCTGAAAACCACAGAGTGCACACCTTTTCCTGATCCCAGAAAAATTTCCTGCAAGGCAACATGCAGCTACCACAATCCCCTAAGAACCAAAGAGGGCACTAGAAACCAAGGGACAAATAATTCATCCAACAAAGACAAGATCTGATATAAGGAACTACAATTATTGTTTTTCCAAACACAGATCACTACATACAGTGTAAAGACACAATCAGTAACATCCAGGACATGTCTTCTAGAGCCCCAAAACCCTCAGAAGGTCCTGATTATATAGTCACTTACCTAAACTGTTAAATTCCTTTAAGAAAATAATAGAGGTCTCTAAAGGGAAAATTAATAAATTCCTCAAAGAAATCTATGAAAATACAAACAAACAGTGGAAAGAAATGTGTACAACTTTTTAAGACCTGAAAGCAGAAATAAAACAAATGAAGAAAACTGGAAACTTAAACAGGAACCTCAGAAGCAAGACTCACCCGCAGAATATAAGAGATGGATGAGAAAATCACTTGCATTGAAGATAAGATAGAAGAAATGATACCTTGTTGAAAGAAAATGTTAAATCTAAACAATTCCTGGCAAAAAACCAACCAGGAAATCTAGAACACTATGAAAAGACTAAACTTAAGATTAATAGAGATAGAGGAAGGAGAAATAAACCCCACTTGAAGACCCAGATAACATTTTCAACAAAATCATAGAAGAAAACTTCCATAATCTGAAGGAGAACGTACCTATTATAGTACATGAAGTACCCAGAACACCAAATAGATTACGCTAAAAAAAAGAAAATCTCCAAGGTACATAGTAATCAAAACACTAAATATATAGAACAGTGAAAGAATATTAATAGTTGCAAGGGGAAAATACCAAATAACATACGAAGGCCGACCTATTAGAATTACAGCCAATTTCTCAATGGAGACTTTAAAAGCCAGAAGGTTCTGGACAAAAGTGTTTTATCCTCTAAGAGACCACTGATACCAGACAAGGCTGCTATACCTAACAAAACTTTTAATCATCATAGATAGAGAAAATAAGACATTCTATGATGATATCTAAATTTAAGAAATATCTATCTACAAATGTAGTCTTACAGAAGGCACTGGAAAGAAAACCCCAACCTAAAGAGGTTAACTGCACCCAATAACAGACCAGCAAATCTAAAAAGGAAAAGCACATGCACACACCACTACTGTAATACCACCATCACCACCACCACAACCACAATCTCTACCGCTGCCACCACTGACAAGAACATAACAGAAATCAATGACCACTACTCATTGACTGCTTTTAATATCAATGGTCTCAACTCTCCAATACAAAGACACAGACTAGTGGGATAGATATAAAAACAGAATCCATTTTTCTGCTGTATCCAAGAAACACAGCATAACATTAAGTATAGACATCACCTCAGGATAAAGGATACACAAAGCAAAGGAAGAAGTCAAAATATCTTGATTTGCAGGCATATGATAGTATACATAAGTGACCCAAGAAATTCCACCAGGAACCTCCTACAGCTAATAAAAACTCTTCCCCAAAGTTGCTGGATACAAAATTACTTACAAAATTTAGTAATTCTCCTATATAAAAATGAAAACTAAGAAAAATGGGAAAACAACGCCTTTTATAATAGCCTCAAATAATATAAAATATCTTAGGATAACTCTAACCAAGCAAGAAAAGACTTGAATATTAAAAAGTTTAAGATACTGAGGAAAGAAATTGAAGAAGGTATCAGAAAATGGAAAGATCTTTCATATTTATGGATCAGTAGTGTTAATACAGTAAAAATGGCCACCCTACTAAAAGTATTCTACAGATTCAATGCAATCTCCATCAAAATTTCAACACAATTTTTAGCAGGTATTGAAGGGACAGACTCAGCTTCATTATGGGAACACACACACACACACACACACACACACACACACACACACACACACACACAAAACAAAACAAAACAAAACAAAAACCAGACAGGATAACTATAACAATCCTAAATAATCAAAGAACTGCTGGAGGTATCACCATCTCTGATTTCAAGGTATACTAGAGTTATAGTAATAAACTCAGCATGTTATTGAGACAAAAGACAGATAAATTGATAAATAGAATTAAATTGAAGACCAAGACATAAATCCACATATTTATGAATGCCTGGTTCATAATCTTCAACAAACTGGTCGTGTTGGTTGACTGCATCTAGAAAAATACAAACGGATCCATCCTTATCACTCAGAAAAAAACTCAGCTCCAAAAGGCTTAAAGACTTGGAAATAAAATTAGACACACTGAACACAATAGAAAAGAAAGTGGGGAATAACCTTGAACTCCATTGTCATAAGAAAAGACTTTTCTGAACAGAACACTGCTCGCACAGGCAATAAAAACAATAATTTAAGAAATGGGACCTCATAAAATTGAAAAGCTTCTGCACGGAAAAAACTTTAAAAAAAAACAAAAAGGAAAAACAAATAATATAAACCAAAACACAAACAAATAAAAACTTATCATCATCCAGACAAAACAACAGCCTACAGGTCTGGGGAGATTTTTTTTTTAAACTAACTGTACATCTGTTAGAGGACTAAAATTCAAAATTAAACAAAGAACACAAAAGACTAGATTGTAAGAAAACAATCCATTTAAACAATGGTGACAGATCTAAAGAGAGTTTTCAATGGAAGAAACTCAATTGGTTAAAACACTTAAAATGTTCAATATCTTTAGTCATTAGAAAAATGCAAGTTCAAATTGCTTTGTGATTCTATCTTACACCTGACAGAATGGCTAAGACCTATGGCAGTAAATCTCACTTAAAATATATTCATATAAGATTAATATTATTGGTAAATAAATTAACATTTATGATAATAGGCTATAGCTTAGGAATATATTTGAGTTATCAGATGGTCTAAGTGATGGACATTGATCTAGTTTCTCAAGAAGGCAGGAACTTAGCAAAGACCAATATCATAAGTGAGAGCTCATCTTGGAGAGGATTTGGAGCAAGGGGAACACACATTTCCAAAGTGGCTATTTCTCAGAAAATTGGGAATTTATCTACCTCAAGACCCTATAGCACTCCTGGGCACATGCCCAAAAGATGCTTTATTCTACCCCAAAGATACTTGCTCAAACATGTTCAATGCTGCTCTATTCAAATAATCATAATAGTCAAACAACCTAGATATCACTCAATGGAAAAACAGATAAAAAATGTAGTACATTTACACAATAGAATATTACTCAGCCATTGATAAAAGATGAAATCCTGAAATCCATAGATAAATTGAACTAGGGAAAAAAAATATCCTAAGTGAGGTAGCCCAGGCTGAGAAAGACAAATATGGTATTTGCTTACATGGACATATTAACAGTTAATGATAATCAAACTACAATCCAAAGAAATATGGAAGTTAGGTATGAAGTAATGGACTAGGATTAATAGATAGGATAGATAGATGTCCCTGGGAAAGTGACATAGAAAAGATATGGATAAATGAGCAGGGATGCTGGAGTCAGGATAAAATGGCGAGGGGGTAAAGGAAGGAATATGGAGAGACAGTTAAAATTAAGAGCCATATGATAATAGCATGGAAACCTAATGCAGTAGAAGCTTACTAAATATATTTATATGTGAAGATAGTCTTAATGAAATCACAGAGTCTCAACCAGTTATCTCTTCTCACCAAATAAAGCTTCCAGTACTGGAACTGCACTTTATCTAATTGAGTTGTTGGCCGAAGGGAATCCCCAAACAACTCAGCCTGTTCCTGAGACTGTAGATTGCTCTCCACCAACTGACTACAAGGTTCTGTTGCTGAAGACAATACCTATGCAACCCATTGAATGAGATGTTGAGCTTGTGGCTAGATAGAGTCCTATGTTCCTGTATCCTTGGTGTAAGAAGGAACTTTCCACTCCATCAGTAGAGAAACATAAATAGCAAGCCAGCCAAAATCCTTTACCTACAATGGTATACTACCTGTGATATATACTTGTTCAATGGTAGCACAAAGCTTATAGAAGTAACCAGCCAATAACTGATTTAATTGTCTTAAGAGCCACTCTGTAAGAAGAACCCACACCAAGTGCTGCCTGGAAAGACTGTAAGACAACGTAGACCAAGAACCTAAGGTAAAATCAAATGCTACTGTTATTTTAATCAAAATAAAAAACAAAAAATATCAATAAAATGACTCCTAATGACATACAGCTGTACTCATAAATAAGTGCTTTGCTCAACCATCATCACAGAAGCTTCCTCCTACAGCTGATGAGGACATACTCAATTCCACACTCAGACGTGCACATGCTGCCTCTGTCTCTGTTCATCAATCATGGTTTTGAGGGCTGTGTATTCCTGGTGCCCTCCATCCCCTCTGGAAATTACATTCTTTCAGTCTTTTTTGCCTTGGGGTTCCCTGGGCCCTATGGGTGAGGGATTTGACAGAGGCACCCTATTTAAAGCTGGGTATTCTCTTACTTTCTGTGTCACTCCTTAAAGGAGTAATTGGGAAATAAACTACTTTTAAAGGTAATCTGTGACCAGCAGTAGACAGCAATTCAGTGGCATCTTTGAAGGTTCCTTCCTTGTTTCAAAACATTGTTTCAGGGCTTTCCCTTCTCTCTCTCTCTCTCTCTCTCTCTCTCTCTCTCTCTCTCTCTCTCTCTCTCTCTTTCTTTCTTTTTTCTTTCTATTTTCCCTTTTCTCCTTTTTTCTTTCTTTCTCTTCTTAATTTTTATCTTTTTTCCTTCTTTTACTTTTAATTCCCTTTTAAAACAATACCAAAATTTAATTGGTAATTATATTGGATATACATATATTCCTGACATTTTATTTTCTGTAACAGTTGATCATATAGGTCTTAGGGAGAACATAGCCCTCACTTAAAAATCCCACTTCATTCATACAGAATCTTAATTCTTCACCTCTTGTAAATTTTCATTACTGTATGCTGTAAAAATAATTCTTGAGCTCAGTTCCATAGCAGATAATTTGTGGTTGTTTTCAGTAGATTATACAATTTTATTTTTATATTTTTAATTTATTTAATTATTTTATGGCTCATCTGTTCTCAGTTCCAACCATTCAGCTCCCCTCTGTAACCCCTTTCCAGTCTTCAATTTTTTATTCTTCCTCTCCATCCTCCTCAAACTGCTCATGTTCCCATCCCCATCCAGTCCCAGTTCACTGATAAAATATTTACTATTTTCCCTTCCCAAAGTGATCCATTCAACCCCTTTGAGACCTCTTCATTACCTGGCCTCCCTGGATCTGTGGGCTATAGCATGATTATTTTTTACTTTACAGATAATATCCACTTATAACTAAGTACAAACCATATTTGACTTTCTGGGCCTGGGTTATCTCATTCAGGATGACATTTTTTAATTCCATTCATTTGGCTCCAAATTTCTTGAAGTTATTGTTTTTAACAGTTGAGTAATTCTACTTTGTGTAAATGTACTATATTTTCTCTATTCATTCTTCAGTTGAAAGACATTTGGTTGTTTCTAGGTTCTATCTATTGTAAATAAATCTGCTATAAACATAGTTGAGCAAGTGTTCTTGTGATATAATTGAGTGTCCTTTGGATATATTCCCCGGAAGTTGTATAGCTGGGTTTTGAGGTAGACTGATTACCAATTTTCTGTGAAACCTCCATATTGATTTACAAAGTAACTATACATGTTTGAACTCACATGAGCAACGGAGAAGTGTTTCTCTTGCTCCACATCCTCTCAAGCATAAGTTGTCATTTGTGTTTTATATAAAATTTTTTAATTTTTAATTTTTTCTTTTTGTTTAAAAAGTTTTTTCCATGTATAACCCTGCTCACTCTCCCTTCCCTCATCCCAGTCCCTCCCAGTCCTTATATTGGGATGAGGGAATCAGACCTATCTCAACTGGATACACCAGACTGAACCGACCCACCTTGGGACTTGCCCTCCTTGGAGAATTGATAGGAGAATGGAATGAGGGGAGGTTTTTTCCATTGTATATTTTGGGCCTCTTTGTCAAAAATCAGGTGTTCATAGGTGTATGGGTTAAGGGGTCTTTGATTCAATTCCATTGATACACAAATCTGTTTTAATGCCAGAACCAGGTTGTAACTTCTTGAAGATGAGTATTTTTTATTTTCTGTAAAAACAAAATCAAAAACTTGCCCAACCCTTTGTAATCCCCAAGCAGTCAATTTTTTTTCACTTCTTCAAACATTTTTTTTTTCTAAAGTATCAATATTTGAATCAGTCAACAAGATGTCTTCCATGTAATGATAAATTATAGATTGTGGGAATTTGTTATGTAGATAAATTATAGATTGTGGGAATTTGTTATGTATTTGTTCTACTGGCTTCTGTACAAAATACTGGCACAGAGTGGGGCTATTCCTTGAAGGAGTACACTCCACTGAGATCTCTTTATAGGCTGAGAATTATTATTAGTGGGCACTGTAAGTGCAAATTTTTCTCTCCTACCCAGTTATCATCACCATCATAAGATTCTAGATTAATTGTCTCATGAATCCAATCCTCCAAGGGGCTGACCTTGTTTTTAATGGTCAAAGTATTTTTTTACATTGTGCATTAGCATTCTCAAAAGCCAGTGATTTGATTATTATTTGTCTGGCTTCTGAGTCTAATACCATTCTATTTATCGCTGCAGCTAATGTGTGCAACAAGTCTGTAAAAGTTTCTTTTGGGCTTTGAATTACTTTCATGAATGATTCAGTTTTCTTTCCTATTTCTTCAATCTGATCCTAGGCATTTAAAGCTGCCATGGGGCATAAAGCCAGAATATGTTCATTGTGTAAAGACTGCCTTTCCATATCAGCATAATCCCCCTCCCCAAGAAATTTGTCTTGGGAGACTTCCATGCTTCTGGCTCTGCTTCTTTGTTCTACTGTTTTACCCTCTTCCTTCAACCAGGATTTCCATTGCAAAAGTGGCCCAGCCTCTAAAACAGTAGTAACCATATCTAACCAATCTTTAGGGGTGATCCCTTTACATGATGACCAACAATTTATCATTTATTTTACATCCTATATGTCACAATTGCTTCTTTTACTCTCCTTAATTCTAGCATTTGTACTGGAGCCTAACTAGCTTCTCTATCATCTTTATCATTGTTAATTTTTTTAAAAGGCTACTGGATATATTAACATTGGCTATTTCTTAGTAGTTTTAGATGATCTTGCTGAAATTGGTTCTTTATATTCCTCTGTTTGAATTTGAACATCTTTGTGTTCTCTCTTGACAGGTTTTTCTAAGACTTTTTTCTTCGCATTTTGATTAACTGATTTTTTTAAAATGATAAAACAAAAATAGCTGATGTGGGAATGCCCTTCTTTATGCTGTGAATCTCAATCTTTAAATAAAGGAGCTGTTTTGGGTCATGGCGGGCACCATAGAAGAAGTGGGAGGAGAAATCAGTTTAGGTAGGAGAAGCAGGGCGGAGTTAGAGGCAGACGGAGCTGAAGCCGCCGAAGGAGCAACATGTAAGGAACACGGGTGAGCCACGAGCCACGTGGCCAACAGATTAATAGAAATGGGTTGATTTAAGATGTAAGAGCTAGCTAGCAATGTGCCCGAGCCATAGGCCAAACAGCATAAAGTTAATAGAAGCGTCTGAGTCGTTTCTGGGGACCCGGGCGGCGGTGGGCGGCAAAGCAGTCCCGGGCGGCAGTTCTGTGGGTCCCGGACCTCTGGCGCCCGGGACCCGAGAACCCACTACTACAAATAGTCAAACAAACATTATTCATAATAAACAGTATGATAAACATTGTGATAGTCCCATCTACTGTATTTATTTTTTATTTATTGGTTCCAATATCAATTACTCTAGAGAAAGATCACAGAAAGACCAAACACCCTCCATTGCCTTATACAAATTTCCACCTTAAAAAAAAAATCCTATTTACTCACCAATCTAGTTGTCAGTGATGATTCAAATGCCTGTGAAGTGGGGCAGCTACCTAGTGTAATACCTAGGAGGGGGTCAAAGAAGAGAAAAAAAAAAAAACCAACCCACAACCCACCAGAGAAAGAGGCTACTGTCTGAAAAACTTACCCAGATGAAAGTGAAATGGAAACACATATGACGGGTCTGCTGACTGGAGGTTGACTTATAACAGAAAGCCTTGCCAGCTCGTAATTACTCCTCTGACCAAGTGTTGCTCTGCTGGCAAGTGCCTTTGGGGTGGTGGTGGAGAAGTTCCTGCCTCAAAGTTGGATGCCAAGTGTTACACGAATAAAGAAAACACAGCCAGATAGTAAGGAATGGCTGAAATATCAAAGAGAGGAAACACCACAGTCAAATCTCATACAGCTGTCTTCCAGCTTCCTCAGCCTCACTCACCTCTCTTGTGGCTTCTATTGCCTTCTCTGTCTTTCTATGCCTGCCTTAAATAACCTGTTTGCTCAGATGTTTCACATCCAGGTTAAGATTAAAGGCGTTACACCACAACTGCCTGCCTCTGAGCCCGAAACTCCAAACTCCTTCTGTAAACTAAGCTGGCCTCAAACTCAGATTTGCTGGGATTAGGGGCGTAGGTTACCACTCTTGTATATTCCCTGTTCTGGGATTAAAGGTGTGAGTTACCACTCTCTGATCCTTCTAGACTAACTGTGAATAGATCCCTCTGAAATTTCAGACTGGTGTTTATTAAATATGAAACATATCACCACAGGTGATGTTTCACTTATTTCTTTTTCAACCTGTAGGGGTATTGTGTTGTTTCATAGTAGATAATTGTCCCACCCACTGGTTTAATAAAAAGCGCTGATTGGCCAAAGTCAAGCAGGAAGTGTGGGCGGGACGACCAGACTAAGAAAACTCTTGAAAACAGGAAGCACAGAGCGGAATGCCAGAGAGAAGCCAGAAGAAGCAGAGGACAACTATGCTGCTCTAAAGAAAGGTACCGAGCCACATGGCTGAACAGGAAGAATCATGGGTTAGATGAAGGGTAGAGAGCTAGCGAGTTATATGCCTGGGCCAGAAACCTCATACTACATTAACCCTTTTATCATTTGTGTATAGAAGGCTACTGAAGAGTTTAGGTGATCTTCCTTAATCTTATTACAGATTTCTTAGTTCTTTTCAGGTTCATTCATTTTCCAAAATATTCATAATTTTATATTGCTTATATATTTATATACTATATGTATATAATCACATTGTTTTCCATATCTAATTATTTACTTATGGACTAATTTTTGTTTCCTTGCTATTGTAAATATAACAGCATTAAACACTAATGTGCAAGGGTTTCTCTGATTGGATATAAAATTTGTGGGCATATTTTTACAACTGGTATAGTCAAACCATATTGTAGTTCTATTTTTAATTTTGTGCAGAACATCCATGTTGATTTCTATAATACCTGTGCTGATCTGTAAATTATTTCTCTTTCCACACTTTCTATCCAACGTTTGTTGTTAGATTTCTTGAAGGGGCGCAGCAGCATCCTAAGTCACTTTTAGTTTGCATTTCCTGATAACCAAGGATGTTGAACACTTTAAAAATGCCCATTATCCATTCTTGCTTCTTTTGAAAACTGTTCATCAAATTGTTGATTGGCAATTTTGGTGTAGTTATTTTATGTTTAACTTTGAAATTTCTTTGTAAATTCTGGCTATTATTTCCCTACCAACCAATCAACAAACATAGAAGTGAACAAACAGACCCCCTGAAGTGTATCTAGGAAAGACTTTCTTTCTGCGGCCTTTCTGCTTGTTCTGATGATAGGTTTTTTGTTTTGTTTTGTTTTTTTAACAGTACAGAAACTTTCAAATTTTGTATGGTAATATCTGCCAATATCCTGTGCTACTTAAGTTTCATTTTGAAAGATCTTGCCTTTACCAATGTGGTAAAGAGAGGTTCCTCTGCCTTCCTATTCCAGAATTTCAGGTTTTAAATAAATGTCATTCAAGTTGATGCACAGAGTCAAAGGGATTAATGTAATTTCATTTTTCTGTTTGAATACCCAATTGAGTATCATTTGTTGAACTGGTGTTGTGTGTGTGTGTGTGTGTGTGTGTGTGTGTGTGTATGTGTGTGTGTGTGTGTGTGTGTGTTTCCACCACCTTTTAATCTCGTTTATAAAAAATTAGGTAGATAGCTTTGTTAGTTTATTTATTTATTTATTTATTTTTGGTCATAATTCTGTTTCACTGGTCTCCATGTCTGTTTTTATGCCAGTAGCTTATTATCTTTGTCTCTGTAGCTCTTCAGTATAATTTGAAGTAAGGCACCATGATTTTCTTTCTCCTGAGGGTCCCTTTGGCTATTCATGATCTATCTCATGGTTTCATATGAGTTTTTTGACTGTTCTTTTTTCTAGTTCTATGAAGAATGGCATCAGAATTTTAGTGGGAACTGTAATGAATCTATAAATTGCATTTGGTGATATAGTCATGTCCACAATATTAATTCTGCCAGTCCTGTAATGTAGAAGGTCTTTCTATAATTTAGTATATTTTTGAATTTATGTTTCAGTGTTATGGTGTTTTTATTGTAGGTGTCTTTGATTTATTTAGCTAGGTTTTTTTTTTCCCTAAGGACTTTGTATTTTATATACACACTTTTCCTAACTTACTTCTTTGGTGGACACCATTGGTATATATGAAGGCTACTAGTTTATATTGATTTTATATCTTACAACTTTATTAGAAGTGTTTATTGTGTCTGTTTTCTAGAAGCTCTTTAGTACATAATTGAGTTGTTTGCAAGCAGGAATAGTTTTACTGTTTTCATGTTCTTTTGAATTGCTATAACTAAAGCTGAGTATTACATTGAAGAAGAGATGGGAGACGGAGCATCCTTTTCTTGTTCCCAATTTAAGTAAATGTCCTATTTGTCTCCTTTAAAAATAATGGTAAATATAGGTTTTCTGTACATGGCATTTATTATTTTGATGGATCTCTAGGACCTTTTTATGAAGGTACATTGAATTTTGTCAAATGTCTTTCCTGAATAATTATCATAAGTAAGATAATCATGTGGTTTCTGTCTTTAAATTTGTTTGTATTATGCACTACGTAAATTTATTTGCATATGATGAACCAATATTTTATAGGAGATATAATTTCTTTCCACATAATATTAACAAAAATTAAAATATAAATAGTATAGGAGGGAGATCAATGTTTTATATAAGTGGGTATTTATTAAAACAAAGCAAAATTGTGTATTCTTTATTTATTAGCATGAACATTTATTCCAAAAAAGTTTTCAAGTCCATAAAATGGGTATACTAACCCCAAGAATATTACTAAAAAAAAAATTAAAAAACATAGTGGATTCAATGAGGAACTAAAAATGTTTGAAGGATGAATGCCCTAGAGATATTAAACAAGGCTTTTTTTCAACCATCTACCAATAATAAAAAATAAAAATTTAAAAATAATTTTTTCTGTTTACTAATTCTTTTCTTTAAATTTTATTCGGAATTCTCAGCACAACCCAATGCTATTGTTTGAGAAAGTCAGATGCATACCAGAGCTGTGTCTCAGAGATTTACACAATGTCTATGGCAATATTTCTTCTCTAATTTTGTTGATTGGGAAAATCATTGATGGGTTTTTCAATAGACTAGCTGTAGCCTTCTAGAAAAAATTATAAAGTTGTTCTGCTCTGATGAAATTTGATAAAGGGAGGGGATTTGACAAAAATCAGTTGGGATGTACTGTATGAGAGAAGAATCTATTTTCAATAATTTAAGTATGTGCATCAGGATACATAAAGAGTATAAATACACAAAGGTTTGACTGTGTTTATTAAAATATGCTTCTTAGCTGTTTTCTGATGCTAGAACTTGATCTCTGCAAATCATATTCTCTGTTTGCAAGATACCTCTTTACTAGGCTCTACTTATGGAGAAAAAAAGGCCAGAAGATAAAGAAGCGCTTCTTGATTTCTATTTAAATTTTGCTTCCACCATGTTATTCTAACAGTACATCTTTGGTGGTAAGTACCAGCTTCTCTTAATAAGACCTTTCTCAGAAAGGAGGGGTTCCAGCATCTTGATACTCTTTGAGGATGTAAAGCCCAAAGAAAAGAATGTGCATTGATTATTCCTATCTGCCGGTGTGAAATTCTCTCTGGCCCTAGAATGGCCCTACTACACCTGCTTGGCAATGACTGTATACCTGGGCAACAGTCTTTTCCTCAGATCTGAGCTCCACATCCACAAAGCCCCTCCTCTTAAGCTCTAATTTTTTCCAAAATTTTCCCTGTACTTCTCTTCTCTATTCAAATCATTTAGAGATGCAGTAGCTGCCTTTTCAGTGCCTTGGTATCACCGTTCTGTCTTAGTAACTTTTATTAATGGTGTCTGTAGAGTAACTGTCATGACTAAACATGAATGGAGGCAGTGGGGATAACTATAATATTTTGATTATGGAATTATGCATGTATTACATAACACCATATTCTATGCACACATAGGTATATTTACATAGTATATGTAATGCGTATATTTTATTATCAAAGTATATTACATATAATATATTCTCAGTAAATTCTGGATATTTTGTTACAATAAGTGCACATTTGTATTAACAGTTCTGCCTTAGAAACTGTTATTCTGTTGTAGTACAATTGTGGTTGAACTCTGATAACATAATATACAGTAACAGTAAACTTCAGTAAAAAAGTACATTTGTGAAATAGAAAGGGAATCTTCCTACACTTTGTTGTAATAGAAAAAAATTTTTAAAATTGTATAAAGTTTAGTTTTTAAATTTTTAACATTTTTTAATATTTTGAAATTATAATTAAATCATTTTCTTTATCTTTTCTCCTTTTAACCCCTCCCATGTACCTCCTTGCTCTCTCTAAAACTTATTATATCTTTTCAAAATTGTTATATAAGGGTGTGTGTGTGCTTGCACATGCACCTACAAACAACCTACTTAGCCCTCTGTAATGTTACCTATATGTATTTGATCTTGTGACTGATAACTTGGTGTTATATAACCACTTGGGCTCTCTTCTTTGGGGAAGACAATTTCTCCTATTTCCAGCATTTCCCAATTGCACATAGTTCTTTGTATAAGTTTAAGGCCCTGCAAAGCTGTATTCTTTCCAAGTTAGCATGTCCATTGGTGGTGGTGTTCAGGACTTGTTTAGCAGCCATACTGGTGAAACTTCATGGAAGTAGCCTCTCTGACCTTCCAAATGCCTAATCTCACATCAAGCTTCCTATTCCTAGAGCTCTTACAATCTCTAACACCCCCTCTTCTGCTAAGATCAGCCTTAGGTGTAAGAATTACGTTGTATGTCTATCAGTTGGGCTTGGACAACATATGATCTCTTGTTTTCTGCAGCTTTATGGGTTGTGGGTTTTTCGGTGGTCTCCATTTGTTACAGAAAGAAGTTTCTTTCACTAGAGGTGATAACTACAGTTATCTGTATAAAGAGAATATTTTATAATGTAGTTAAGATCCATGCTGATTTAGTAAAGTGAGGCTTGTAGGTTCTTCATCAAGATCCATGACTTCACTCGCTCTGAGTAGTTCTCTAGGCTTCCAGTACCAGGCATGATTTTCTTCTTCTTGAGAAGGACTTGTTAACAAATATATAAGTTGTTGGTTACTGCAAAGGTTTGCATGTTATTTTTACACCTTTAGAGTTGTTGTGCCATATTGGTCATTGTTGCAATTTATAGGCATCATTGATGTGTAGGATTCTTGTTTACTCTACTACTTTGGAAAACTTCATGATACCTTCTGGTACCATGAAAACTAGTTCTGAGGAAGGAGACATTCAGATAAAATTCAGCTCAGGTGTACTGGTCCTGCATCCGAGTGTATTCAGCAATAGAGACTTAGTTTCCACCTCCAGGAGCAGCTAAGGGCAACAGCAATTGCTTGTAATATTGGGGAGTCTTTTGGCCAAATTAACAACTCAAAAGGGTTAAAATCTTATGTCTGATATTGAGATTTTTGTTAGTCTGTGGCTCTTAGGGAGAACATTTACTTCTTATAAGCAATGGAGCATGACATGGTGACATGTGTCTGATAATAACACTTGGGCAACTAAGGTAGGACAGAGTTTGAGGCTATTCTGAACTATATAATGAGATCCTGGATGTTTGTTTTCAAACAGATGTAATATAAAAATTCAGAGTCTTGTTACTTCAGAGATGGTTTCAAGAACAAGATTTTCCTATGTATTGGCCTCTGCTGTGTATCACCTAACATCCAATGCTATTCTAGGTACCTTTACTACTAGTTTAAACAATTAGGTACTAGTATTCTAATTTGATAGACGAAACAATAAAAATTAAAAGATATTAAATTACTTAAGTTATATGTGTGTACACTAGTAATTACACACACACAAATATTAGTAGAGGCTGTATATATAGAGTACATATGTGTATATATATTATATATTTATATATAATAGTAGAGACAGAGGTCAGGTGTGAAATAAGATACAAAGCATCATTAGAAAGAAAACTACAAGGCATGCACATGCATGTGAAAGATAGCAACAAATATAAAGAGCAAAGAGTTCAAGTTCACATTGTGAATGACTTCAAAATCCAACAAGAAAGTGAATCCAGACAGCTCTCAGCACTTAAGCAGAGCCCCACAAAGCTCTGCTAGGATTAGACTTGCACTTTTGTCCTGTGGGGTGGACAGTGTTTCTACTTCAAGGGGCAGTTAGTGTGGAAGTAACACTGCTCACTCGAGAGACTGACTGGATGTCAATGTGAAATACAGTGGATTTAAAGGGTGAGCTCTGTGAGATTTTAAATCATCTTCCTCTGCTAGAAGATGAAACACATTATTTATTGAGAACAGTGAACTGTGTCAAGCAGAAATATAGTGACTGCTTCATAAAGAAAGAATGAAGAAAAGAGTAAATATGCAAGTCCCATTTAAAACGTTGTTGCTAGAAGAGAAGTGACAAGAAGACTTGTTAGCCCATGAGGACTCATTAAATTTATTCTCTTCCAGTACATGTAAAAGAAATGGGCTCTGTAATGTGGAGCCTCTAGGAAGGATTTTTATGTAGTATGCCTATAGCAAATATGAGGAATTATTTTATGTGGATTTTTTTTGGAGCCCTGTGGTATGAACATTGTATATTTCCAGAGAATTCTAGTTATCACTTTTTGAAAATATTAATATTTTCTACTAATATTTATTAGACTCATAAGAGACTGCCATTATTTTATGGCAACAAATAAACCCAAAATTCCAGAAGCTAAAACAACAGAGGTAATATTTTTTGCTCAGAATCCTCATAGGACTAGAAAGCTCCCTAAGGTTGACCTCTATATGAAGGCTTGGTTTTCCAGCCATGCTCAGCATCATGGTTCCATGCATGGCATACTCCCCTAGTAACCATGCAAGAAAGGGAAGGCTGGAAGAATGTCCCAGCACCAATCCTCTCTGCCTAGATAGACAAAAAATATTGACACTGGTATTCTTGAAGAGTTGCTTTTCATGGTAAGAATTGAACTGACCTTCTGAGTTAGAACATTAAGATCTAAATCCAGGCAGTGAAAAACTCAAAGAATATGTGGTTGTGCTCAAAAGAAAGTAGAAGTCTGGCTGTGTTATCCAACTGCTTGGCTAACTCTGGGACTCAACTCCTACGTGACTTTGAAAAAACAACCTCAGATTCAAGATTCTTCAGTTTCTTGATTTAAAATAGAGATAATATCAGTTAAACATTGTTGAGATTCAGTTACATATGACACACAATGGGACAAACAATTCCACCTGGCACAAAATGAATTCAATTTATGCTGCTGTATTTCTTAAAAGCATATTCTGTCTCCATTTGGGATATACTGAAAACTGATACAATATTAATTTCCCATAGAAGCACTGATATTTAGCCCAAATGTTAAGTTCACTAACAACATCCTGAGATCATCTGTAATTTGTCAAAGACACAGACATTATCATAAAGTTAGAGATAACCTATAATAAGAATTAATCTAAGAACAACAAAACATTGTTATTCACCAAAGTGTTAGATCTCCAAGTATTCTCCCTCTTATAATCCTACACACTGAAAGTATAACATTAAATGGAATAAAACTGGTCAAGGCTTTAACAGAACTCCTGACTCGGTGGGCATTTGCAATTTAGTATAGCTATAACAGAATACCATTATCACTGGTAGTGTGGTTTAATAAAAGGTCTGGGTGGAGATTTGGTAAAGACTCTAGATCTTGGCACATTCTCAGATGCATGTGCACATTCTCTCTCTCTCTCTCTCTCTCTCTCTCTCTCTCTCTCTCTCTCTCTCTCTCTCTCTCTCTCTCTCTCTCTCTCTCTCTCTCTCTCTCTCTCTCTCTCTCTCCTTTCTCCCCGCCCCACTCCTCTTCCCCATCCTCAGCTAGAAACAGGAAGAAAACCTTACCAGAAGTTTGTCACAACACTTTTCTAAACCTTTTATGCCCTCAACTGAGGGGAAGTGTCAAGTTATATAAAGTCTTAAATGTAGAACTTAGGCAATACATTTTCTTTCTTGATGTTGTTTTGGAAAAAGATGGTTTACTCTGTTCTCCCAAATGCTGAACCTCGAGCCAACACTAATTACCTACTTCAAATGAGGTCACCTGTGAAATCTATCTTACTTCAAGTTTGAATACAAAGAGCTGAGTCATCAGAACTGCTCAACATCATCTTAAGTTCTGATTATGTAATTTCACATCAACTTAAAAAATGGTTCCAAATATAAATAGTATAATAAGAATGAGAGCTGTGGTGATTAAAAAAAAATTTAAAAGAAATTGTTTTGCTCAAAGAGCTATTAGGTTACACAGGCCTTGTTCCAGGTATGCTTTCTTTCTGTGCTAGAAAATGTAGCATCAGTTGAATATCTAATGCATTTTAGGGCTTTATATATATATATATATATATATATATATATATATATATATATATATATATATATATACTCTTTCATATTATTATATCAAACTTATTCAAAAAATGAGGAAATGGAAGTTTCAAGCACTTTAATTATTTACTAAGATGAATCAGAGCAGACAGCAGGGACAGAACTTAGTTGATTAAACATGTTATTAATCCAGAGAAAATGGATTTGATCACAAAGCCACATTATCCCTGAAGAATGGGTTGCCTCTTTATATATATTGTAATAGTATTTGACATTTAGAAAACAATGCAGAACAGAAAAGTTGTTTTATATTGACATTTAAATTAGCAAGAAATATATAGCTAGGTAATATGAAGTCTGAAAAATGTTTCTTAAATGCCATTCCACGACTGGAAGCTCCCTATGCGGTCAAGAGTCATTAAACTTGAAATACCATTGGCAGTGTGGTGCTGATGGTGGGGGAGGGCATTCTTAACATTGTTTTCAATCTGATGCTTTCAAGAAGATCTTTGAACTGAAAATTCCAAAATTACCACGGTTTGACTTTACTCTTTTTCTTGAATCTTTTCGGTTGTGTACCCATCAGCTGAACATAATCCTTTAGACAAAAATAACTAAAACCAATTCCTCCCATGTTCATATAAAATTTAATTTTTTCTCGTCCTACCACCATATTCTCATATGCCTGGACTATAAAGTAATGAATTTTATCAGTGGCTTGGGTGCTGGCTTCCAGAGATTTCCTATCTTGACGAATATTATATACGTAGGATTCACTATACCAAGCTGGCTATTCATTGACTTTGATGTGCTTCTTCTGAGATTGGATTTTAAAGACAATTTGTGAATTCTGAACCAGAACCATGCCTTTGCTCTAGAGTCCTCGAGCATTTGGATCTTAGAGACAAGCTTTGTCCCACAACCATTTCAGTGCACCAAGACTGACTCATCATGTGCATATCAGACCCAGATACACCTAATGTGAACAGTAGGAGACTTCCTGAAGACGTTCTTAGTCCCAAAGTGGAAGAATTATTATGATATTCTACTACAATGGAGCAGGGTAGCTCACAGGAAGAACTGCTGTGTCTTGGGAAATGGTTTCAAGACTATGAAATCTTGGAAGAGGAAAAACAGAATATGAGATTAGCAGTGGAGAAAGATTTGCTAATCTGCAGGAGGAAAAAAGGCTTAAATATCTTTCCCTATGGAGGACTAAGTTCTTATTGTTAGTAAATCACAACTGGAGAAAATTCAGAACTTCCGAATGTAAGCTAATTTAATTTAATCCTAACTTACTTGAAGCAGTAGCAACAGAGAACATATTTTTATTTATAAAATCTTTCCCTAGACATTGATTTGGTAAGAGTGTGAAAAATCAGACAGATTTTTAGCTTATAAAAGGAACAGCCCTTTGTAAGTGTTATTTTAATCATATAATTTGGCATGTATACCTGTGAAATACCAGATGGACTTTACAGTAGTGCATAAGCCTTAGGGGTACACTCTTTCCTTCTTTTAAAATAGTTTCCAAGGAAATACTAATAAATTCTGAAGAGAGCATTTAGTTGTCAACAAGACTCCCTGTCTCCTTCCCTTGGTGTAGGGCTTATAAGTAAACTCGTTAATTTCCCTTAAATTTCATGAAGTAGGCACTTTTTTGTGGGAATTTCATATTCTTTCTAAATTGTGTGTGTGTGAATGTGTGTGTGTGTATGTGTGTGTATGTGTGTGTATGTGTGTGAGTGTGTGTGTGAGTGTGTGTGTGTGTATGTGTGTGTGTGTGTATGTGTGTGTGAAGAACTTCCCTTCAGTGGTTCAAACTTAGAAAAGGAAACGAGAACAGAGATGGGACAGTGAAGAAATGTAGTGGAAAAGATTCTGAAGCAGGAAATGGGTCCTCTATAAGGTCAGCCTCTGGTGTGAGGGTAGGGAACCCTAAGTTTGGACCCCACCATTATCATTAGATGCTGATTAATCTGCAACTGTCTACAAAGGTGTTCTTTTCTCACCTATATAGTTGAATGATGACGGTTACCCTGACAGAGTTGTCTTTAGAAGTAACTGAGAAAAATCCAGAAATAGAACTTAGTGCAGTGCCTACCATGAGGAGTCTGATAAATCTTTGTATTCTATCATTTCAAAATATTCCAGGATTCTGAAGTGTTTCCAGAGAAGCACATGTCCCTTCAAAGTAGAAGGTCTGATGATTCCTCAGCAGCCGTCCTTCGTTCACTTCCCTCCAGCTACCAGCATTTGATAAAATTTCCTGTAACCATTTCACTTTGTTGGGTTTTTTTTTACCTGCTCAATTTGAAGGTAGTTAGGAAGCACAACGTATTCTATAAATTGGTGCTCTGTTTTTTTTTTTGAATAAACGTACTCCAAGTGGACCAAAACCAAACCAATATTTTCTTTGTCCTAGAGTCTTTAGGCTGGTGAGGAGCACAAGGGCTGTTGGTCAAAGGGAGCACTTGTGTTCGTAAATTTTTCACCGGTATAAATATTCATGGTGCATGAAAATATGGCATAAGCAATGTGTAGATACACAGTTGTAGGATTAAGATTCAGACCTTCCAATTAAGTTTATCAAATCCAACATCCCAAAAGCTTAATCTATTAGCAGTAACTTCTTTAATTTTATTTACATTAAAAAAGTCATCTCCATCAATGTATCCTCTGCTCCCCCCCCTCCCAATCCCTTCCAGACAGCCCTCAGCCTTGCCCCCCTCTTCCACCCCTCCCCTCTTCCCAAAAAGGCAAGAAGTCCCAAGGTAGGCTGGCTCAACACAGCACATCTGCTCCAGGCAAGTCTGATTCATTCATCCCAAAGTTAATGCTGGGCTGGGTGTTCCTCTGCAAGGAACGGGCTCAAAGGTGCCAGCTCATGAGCAGGAACACAGTCTGACCCCACCCTTTGTGGCTCCACACAGTGCTCATGCCAGTCAAAAGTCTAAAGCTGCCCAACCACGGAGGGCCCAGCTCCCCCTCCCGATGGATCTCCAGAGGCAATTCCCCGTTCAGTGAGCACCCTAGAGCTCCAGCCAGCCATCATCATGGGAACCTTCCTCATAATCCCTATCCTTCTGCTCATACAGACTCTCCTTCCCTGCTCTCAGCTGGACCAGGAACTCTGCCCACTGCTCAGCCATGGATCTCTGCTTCCACCTCCATTCTCCTTGGATGTAGGTTCTGCTATGACATCTAGGTTGTTTACTCATTTGATTATAGGGAAGTCTTATTTTGGCACCCCCTCGACCACTGTTTGGAGACTTGGCCAGGGATATCCTGTGAGTTCTTGGACATTTCCCTAGCACCCAGTATCTTTCCAACCCCACATTGACTTTCTCTACCAACATAGCCATCTCTTTCTATCTCCCCCTTTGCTCTTCAACTCTCTCCTTCTTCCAAGATTTGTTCCCAACTCTTCTTGGTTGCAACGCATTATAACCCCAATTTGCTAAGGTGATCTTTATTTTCTCTTCTTAGGGCAATCTCTGGATGTCTTTCTTAAATTCCTTCTAATCCCAAGCTATTCAGGGGTTGTGGTTTTCAGCTTGGATATTCTTTGTTTTTTGTCTAAAATCCAGTTATGAATATGCACAACCCATGCCTGTCTTTCTGAGCTTGTGATACCTCACTCAGGAGGTTATTCTCCAAGTCCTGCTATTTGCCTAAAAATTTTAGGATGACATTTTTTTCTACTGAGTAGTACTCCATCGTGTAGATGTACCACAGTTTGTTAATCCATTCTTCAGTTGAGGGGCATCTAGGCTGTTTCCAGGTTTTTGCTATTACAAATAATGCTGCTATGAACATAGTTGAGCTAATGCCTTTAGGGTACAAATGTGCATCCTTTGGGTATATGCACAATAGTGATATTACTGGATCCTTAGGGAGATTGATTCTCAGTTTTCTGAGGAATAGCCATGCTGTATTCCAGAGTGGCTGTACAAGTTTACACTCCCACCAACAATGGAAGAGTATTTGCCTTTTTCTGCATCCTCTCCAGCATAGGCTGTCATCTGTGGTTTTTATCTTAGCTATTCTGACAGGTGTAAGGTGTTATCTCAAAGTTGTTTTGATTTGCATTTCTCTGATAGCTAAAGGTGTTGAGTAATTTTTTAAGTACCTTTCAGCCATTTGTAATTCTTCTTTGAGAATTCCCTTTTTAGCTCCGAACCCCATTTTTAATTGGGTTATTTAGGTTTGGGGGCTCTAGTTTCTTGAAATCTTTATATATTTTCAAGATCAGGCCTCTGTCCAATGTAGAGTTGGTGAAGATCGTTTCCATTCTGTCGGCTGTCATTTTGACTTATTGATTGTGTCCTTTGCCTTACAGAAGCTTCTCAGTTTCAGGAGATCCCACTTATTGATTGTTGTTCTTAGTGTCTGTGATATTGGTGTTAAATTTAGGAAGTGGTCACCTGTGCCAATGCATTTGAGGGTATTTCCCAGTTTCTTTTCTATCAAGTCCAGTGTAGCTGGGTTTACGTTGAAGTATTTGATCTACTGGGACTTGAGTTTTGTGCAGGGTGATAGGTTTGGATCTATTTGCATTCTTCTATGTACTACCATCCAATTAGGTCAACACCATTTGTTGAAGATACTATCTTTTTTTTCTATTGAATATTTTTGGCCTCTTCGTCAAAAATCAGGTGAGTGAGTTAATGTTGGGGTCTTTGATTTGATTCCACTTATTCATAAGTCTGCTTTTGTGCCAGTACCAGGCTGTTTTTATTACTATGGCTCTATAGTATAGCTTGAAGTCAGGGATGGTGATGCCTACAGAAGTTCTTCTGTCAAACAGGATTGTTTTGGCAATGTTCATTATGAACTAAAGCATTGGAGGTCATTCCATTTGGGGAAGTGTGTGAGTCTCTCTCTCTCTCTCTCTCTGTGTGGTATTTGAAACAAGCCTTACTACTCTACCCAGCCCCTTCTTAAATCAGAGTGTTGCATTTCTAGTACACTCTACAGTTATTCTTAAGAACTGTAGAGAGGGAGAACTGAGTTTGACAAAGGATACACATAGACTTGTCCTGAATTAGTCCAAGAGCATAGGCCTAATCAGGATTTTTAAATAGGGAGAGGAGAGATACTCTCTCCTTGACAATAATGCCTACTTGAAGATGCTGATATTCAGTTTTTGAAATATAGGAAAAAAGTCTTTCTACAGTATAGAAGGATGAAACCAAAGGGCTTTATTCTGAAAGCAAATGGAAGATGTTTGGTTCAGATCAGAAGTAAAACACTGATAACAGAATTTTAGGAGGAGGTATTGAAGATGGGAAGAGAGGAGACCACCTACACCAGGTCACATGCAAAGTATAGTGAAATTATGTTACATTGTAAATAATTATCCTGCCTACTGGCTTAATAAAATGTTGATTGGCCAAAGGCAGACAGGAATTGTGGGCAGGGCTACCAAACTGGGAAAACTCTGGGAACAGGAAGAACAGGACAGAGAAGCCACAGACACATCAGAGAAGCAAATGCAGAGGACAATTATGCTGCTCTGAGAAAGGGTCCCATGCCACATGGCTGAACAGGATAAGAATCATGGGTTAGTTTAAAATCAAGAGCTAGCAAGTTATATGTCTGGGCCCCAGGTCAATCAGCACACAATTAATATAAGTGTCTATGTATTTCAGTGGGACTATGGGACTGTAGGTCTGCAGATCTGGGCACAAGGCTAAACCAGAAGGTCCAGGCCAGAAACCTCATACAATAGCAAAGGCTCCCACTACAATGTGACACAGCCAGAATCAGTGTCATGCTGTATGGACTCACAGCTTCTAAAACTGAGTTAAATAAAATTTCTCTTTATGAAGAGCAAATATAATCAATAATAAGGACAGCTGGAAAAATGATAATCAACATATCTAACATATAAAAAGGCTGGGATTCTTCACTGTTGGTCTTATGATACATCAAGAAATTGTCTTACTAGCTTACCTGATTCAGGTTGTATAGGGAGATTATGTTGTTCTATTGTAAATAATTGCCCCCACCTATGAGTTTAATAAAAAGTGCTGGTTGGCCCAAGGTAGACAGGAAGTGTGGGCGGGGTTACCAGACTAAGAAGACTCTAGGAACAGGCAGAACAGAGCAGAATGCCAGAGAGAAGCCTGAGATATCAGAGGACAAGGTTGCTTATTTAGATTTGTAGATGGATGTGGCATTTGGGCCTCTGTTTTATTAGCCTGTTCTTGGGCCAGCACAAAGTTCCTAACATATACATCAGAAGACTAGAGAGAATTTTGTAGCTCATTAATTGGTTTCAGGTTTTTTTAAAAAAATCATGTGCTTTTTCTGGATTTTGGATTTGGGGACATTGGACTTTCTTTTACGCACGTTGAATGGTTCTTTAAAAGTTGCTAATATAATTTTTGGGGTCATTTCATCACTATGTATGTAAATATTTGAATTTGACGCTAAGCTATAAATAATGTCTTAACATCAAAATCATCATTTTTTTAATAGAGAAAAGACTCATAATCAGAAGTAAGAGGGTGTGATAGTCTGTGAGCTTATAACTTTATCTAGAATGAAGCACTATAAAATGATATACAATGTTACATTCTCTTATCTATCCATTGTAGAGGTCATGGGAAGTAAAAGCTGGATCTTAGTTGGTAAAAATAGGTCAATGGGTAGAACTTTGGTAGCTATTTTCACAATTCCTCTGTGCTGAGCTCTCTGCTTCCTGTCTGTGATTACAAACAGCATCATGTGCTGGGCAAGGAGTTAGGACTAAGTAACTATAGGCTGTGCCCTTAGAAACCACATTATGAATAAATTGTATATCCTTTGTTCTGAAAATTTTATTCATCAGATATTTGGTTACAGTGACAAAAAGATAACTCATACAGTAATTATCCTTTGGAGAAATCAGCCTTACTTTTATACAAAAAGGACCTCCATTCCTGTGCATGCTCACACTGTGCTGTCTATATAATAATTGCCTAATTACAATAATGCATTCAGGTGGCATAATCAAATCTGTCAATAAACAAAAGTCCCTGAAAACCAACACATGGGATCAGAAGAACAGAAGCAAAACAGAGTACCACCTATTTAGTCAAATACCAAGTGCCAAGGGCATTGGTGCTTATGAATTTTAGGAAATAGGGAGCATAAGTTTATCCACCCAAGTGGATAAGTCAAGGTTAGTAAAGAGAGTTCTCACTGAAATAATCTCTATTTTTCTCCCTGTTGGGACACTGCTGGGCACATGTTAGGAGCTGAACCTGTGTTCATTGGGGGAAACATATCTACAAACTTCTCAAGAATTTCTGTTCTGAGCAGAGCTTTGAATTAATCACTGATGGTAAACCAAAGAAGAATAAATTTTCTTTCTGGCTTTTGCTGAGCTCATGTATAACCTAACAAAGGGGCATATTAATTAAGAACTGCATTGGGCTGGCAGAAACTAAAAGCAAAAGTAACAGCATTTAAGCAAGTTATTTATTTCCTGGTATGACTTGGAAACTCAGAGTTCATCAATCTAGGACTAGGAAAATCATTCTATGGAATGGTCCAGGCTAGCCTCCTGCTGTTAATGCATCATTGTCCTTGAGCATTTTGTCTACCTTTAAAGTTACTTATATGGTTCTATTAATCAGGTTACACCCCCCCCCCCCGCCCAAGAGCAAAGAAATGGCAGGGGAGGGAGAATTGGCTCATAGGATTATAGAGGTCAAGAAATCCCAAATTCTGTGATTAGCGAGTGAAGAACAGACAATAGTAAACCACAGGTCTAAAACCCATCAGATTTCAGACACAAAATGTTTTGGTTTGAGTCCAGAGGAAGTCAGATAATCATTGTCCAGCTCAGAGAAGAAGTAATTAATTTCCTTTCACTTTTTGAACATCATCCCCTTTGTTCTGCTCCCTTTTATACTGTGAGTATTTGAGGTCTACCTACACTGGGGAAAGCATTCTGCTTTACTCAGTTTACCAATACAAGCTTTCATCTTATTCAAGAACATCTTTTCAAGTATACTGAGAATAACATATGACCAATACCTGGATATCCCATGGCTCAGTCCAATTTTGACACATGAAGTCAATCATTACATCAACCAAGTCAGCTGATGGAACAAAACCCATCAGAAGCAAATGCCAGATTGTGGGAAGATGAAGATTACATTAAAGAGGCAGCTTTGCCTGTGATTTTATACCATTTCGACAAGTGATGTGCCTGGGCTTGAGGCTGATCAGCCTGAAACTATCATATGCATCTGTGTGTCTCTGTCTCTGCAAGTCTGTGGGTCTGTGGGTCTGTGGGCCTAGACCTTGAGTTAGGCCTGAAAGTATGGAACAGAAACTTCGTACTATAAATGGCAGCCCAACGTGGGGTATACACACAATATATACCCACATAAAGCCACAGAAAGCTTAAAAAATGTTCTAAAGCACAAAATGTAAACCAAAGCAGCTTCTAGGTTGTGTCTCTGACATGAGCCGTGGTACAGAGACGCCCTGGTGAGGCACCTGGGCTTAAGCGACAATGGCAGGCTTTTCGAGTGTAGCATAAGGTGTAAAATGGCTGGTTCCTCAAGTCTCACAGGACACTTAATATAAGAAAAAATTGTAAATGATGTATTTAAGGTTTTTGTTCATAAGGACAAAAACAGAACAGAATCAAAGATGGCTTCTTAGTGGTGATATTTTCGTGGATAAACTCTGTTTGCCAGAGGCAAAATGAGGCTTGGCTTTAATAGAGGATTCCTGTTTCAGCCTTAGAGGCAAAACATTTCTGAGTTTTTTAAGAGGCCCTGCTGCCTAATACTTAAATGTAGTTAATGAGCAGCAGATGGCAATGCTTTAGTTGGTGATTATATGGACCCTGAAATTCTCAGAGTACCTGGGTTATAAAGATAAATTCTACTAAGTTAGACTAGGAGCTCCACCCATCCTACCAACCTTGAACTTTGGCAGATTAAAGGTGTATTCAGAAATTGAAAGAAATAGAAGAACCCTGAAAGATTAAAGGTATATTCAGAAACAGAAAGAAATAGAAGAATCTGGGTGGAGTTGATCACCCTAGCCAAGCAAAGGTGTGGTCAGAGACAGAAAAAGTTAAGAAATAAATATATAGTAAAGACAGTTTTTTGTAAAAAAAAAAAAAAAAAAAAAAAAAAGTCTAAGTGGTTTAGAGTGTGTTGAAAATATAGATACATAGGCTTAGAGAAAGAAGAGAAAAGGTAGAGAAAGCCATTCAAAAAGAAATAGAGTAAAATAAATAAAAAATAAGCCACATAAAGATGGAAAAAACAAAGAATGTCTGGATACTATATATTATTGTCTTATCTTTAAGCCTCTTGACTGAAAATGACTTAGTAAAAGCTACTAAAAGACAGTTGATTATAAATGTTGTTGGAGTAATTCAACCAATATATTTTGTAAATGAGTTTACTTTAAAATTGAAATGCAAAGATACATTACTTTGGAGAAGAGGTTTTTCTTTTATTTTCACAGAAAATGAGAGACTGTGGATTTATTCTTGGATAAAGAACATAAAGTTTGATAGAGGAAGACCCTCTGAAAAATCTCCAATGGAAATGAATGGGCCAGATAATTTGACATTTCAGAGCACCTCTGTTGAAGTTTCCTGAGCTCTGTATCCAGAAAATTTTCAAGGAGACTTGGCTGTGATGACTCAGCCTTACAGATTACTCCACTAAAGACTTGTCCATAATCTTACATTTTTCTTTGGATTCCCATGGGATTGCCAATGCCCTCATTCAGCAGAAAGTAACCTAGAGAATGATGCCCACATTCCCAAAACATGGATTATGGATGTTCGTGTTTATTTACAGTGTTGTTTATAAGTTGTTACAGATAATGTGGGAGGGGGAGATTTGGAGTTCTTGTTTTAAGAAAAGGGGATATGTGGGAGATTGTGTTGTTTCATTTTAAACCACCCACTGGTTTAATAAAAAGCACTGATTGGCCAAAGGCAGGCAGGAAGTATAGGCGGGGCTACCAGACTAAGAAAACTCTGAGAACAGGAAGCACAGAGTGGAACGCCAGAGAGAAGACGGAAGAAGCAGAGGACAACTATGCTGCTGTGAGAAAACGTACCGAGCCTCATGGCTGAACAGGATGAGTCATGGGTTAGATTAAGGGTAAAGAGCTATCAAGTGATATGTCTGAGCCTTATGCTAATCAGCCTAGAACTATCTTATGTATCTGTGTGTCTCTGTCTCTGAGAGTCTGTGGGTCTGTGGGTCTGTGGGTCTGTGGGCCTAAACCTTAAGGCTAGGCCCAAAAGTCAAGGCCAGAAACCTCTTACTACACTCTATCTTTCATATAAATTTCTTTTTAGTCCATCAAGAAAAAGACTCAATTCCATGGCTATAGATGCCCAAATAAAATGCAAGAGAAATGTGTTTTTCCAACTGTGAGTCATTGTCATGCAAATAAAACCAGTATCCCATTACTAATGAAAAGTAACAACTTGGTTTCAAAGAGCTACCAGCAATTTCTTCCTCAGGGGAACTGTAGCTAAAGTATGTTCTCCAAATCCTTCAATCCCAGATTTTCTGCTACAGACAGGCAGCCATTCTAAGATAATTAAACACTAAGTGGAGGCAAAAGACATTTAACAGAAAAGAATATTACTCTTCAACATGGTCCAGAGAGTTGAGTAGGTATAGCTAGACTAATGAAAGAACCCCAAAACTTCAACATTGCTTTAGAGATTTCAAAAGCTTCTTAATTGAGCTAAACACTCAGATTTTTCAATTCCAAATTTAAAGGTCAGAGACCACTTTAGTAAAGGGGCAGACACAGGTGCCCATGCCATGCCATCACACATTTCCCAGCACCACACTGGAATCCCCCTGAAATGTGAATTTGGCTTTGTTCACATAACATCACACACATGACCCAGAAAACAGAATTTTAAAGTCTAAACACCGGAGCCTCCCAAGTGATACATACCACATACATATACCTCACCTCCTCTTCCCTGTGACAGAATTGCTTGTTAATAAGCAAAAGTTTTATTCTTAACCTCACAGCAGGCCTTGTTTCACTGATCACTAATTATTACCTCCTCTTTGTGGTGACACTCGCTACCCACAGCTCAGTTTCGTATCCTAAAAAACTTGCGAAAATGAAACAACACCAGATTTTCTCACTGACATCATTGTGCTTCTAGTGACAGATCTGAAGCCTGGGCATGTTAAATTTGGTGTTATAAAAATCTTTAGCTGGTGTTTAAACTGTCAGATATGCTGCGGAGGCCCCAACTTGCAAGATGAGGCTTCTTGTCTTGACTACTAGGGATGATTTCTCCCTGGCCCTCCCCTTCCAAACGTGTGAAATCTAAAATACCTTGTTGATGCTTAAGGAATTTTCATCTTATCTTGGAGTCAACAATTCTCACCCTCTAGGGGCACTTCCTTTTGTTGCTCTATTTTATAATACAGTCTGCACCTTCTGAAGGCATGGCAGGAATTTATTGTTCTAATTTCAGGGGATTTTGTTTTGACAATCTCTTGACAATGGTTGAAGTTGAAGATACTTTTGGAAAAAGTAAGACAAGGATGTGAATGACTGTGCTGCTCTCAGAGAAAATAGAATCACCTCCCTATCATCAGATAGAGAAGAGTGGAAGGAAGAATTTTGAGTTTGCAGATTCTCTAAAAGGGTTAGCAAATTCATTGCTAATTGTTTTTCCCAAAGAAGAATTTGGAAAAGAAAATTGTTAACTGATGGATAATTGATTAACATCCTAGCAAAGCCTGGCTGGAGAGGCTCCTACTTACTTTTCGTTTTTATACAGACATTTTTGCATGTTTTTCACCAAAAATAAAAGATAGGACGAAGAGAACATATCCAGGATTGTTAAGCTTTAAGAGGCAGGTTAGAAGAGGAATCTAACATCATATAATGTATGACATTGCCTGCAATACCATTGGCTATGTTGAGTAATCAAGAGATTTCTGAACACCACCAAGGACCCCTCAGCTAAACAGAATATGCTAGGACATTTCTGGGAAAGGTTACTGTTGTGGTTCCTTCAACAAAAGGAGTGAAGAGAAGAGAGGGAGGGAGGAGGAGGGGGAGGGGGAGATTGTGAGTTTTGCTAACACTCATTCTACCACCAGTAATTATGGGCAGATCAGTGCCTATCAGATGAAACTAGACAATCACAAAGTCCCTTCTGGTCCTATGTTAATGCTCTAGTGATTCTTGCAGTCTTAAGTCTTTCTAGAGAAGAGGGAAAGGCAGGCTTTGGAGTTCCAAACCTTACAATCATTTTGCATAAAGTGATGCACAACTTCACTACCAAACACTGTTCTCAGATGCAATTAAAGATCACACAATGGGAAGGAGGGGTTTGTGCTGCATAAGTACTACCCTTGGGATACTTGATTGCGATTCTCAGGAGTGTATTGGCTGTTTATATAATGGTGATGTATTAAGTTTGTTTTTGTCCTAGATGGCACAGGAGTGAAGTTAAGAAAAGAAAGATCATCTGGCAGCATCCTTCACACTTATAGGCCCCATGCATGGAAATGTCTGGTTTATTTAGTTTCCAGTAACCCTATGACCAGTGTTACAATCTTATAAAATTATTTTCTGGATACAAGTGAGCTCTAGCCATAGCAACAACAAAAAATATTCTGAAGGCTGTTTTTCCCACTGGGTGAGACCATGCAAAGTACAGATACCTCTGAAGCCTTAGCATTCTTTACATTATCTAGCCAGTCCTTCTACTGATGAGCATTTACTAAGTACCAGGTTAGAATTACTCTAAAGAGGTGTAGAGATGAAGAAGTAACCATGAAGGCATTCATAGAGGCAGGAGGACACATTCACAAGCAGAAGAGGATACTAAACCCAATTATGAAAGTGTACACAGCTCATGTGATTTGATATAGAAAATTCTGAAAGCTCAGCTTGTGTTAAGCCAAAAGAATGATTCCTGAATGAGATATTTAAAGAGAACCTCTAAAAATATTTGTTTATTTCTCACTACAGGTGCTTGTGAGCCACCATGTAGGTGCTAAGAATTGAACTCAGGACCTCTGGAAGAGCACCTAATGCTCTTAAACTCTGAGCCTTCTCTCCAGCTCGGTTTAAAGAGAATCTTAAGACAAAATTAGCCATTGAAAAGGCCCAGGAATACCAGGATTACTACATTATCCCAAGAAAAGAAGACATGAAGGTGAGAAACTACAGTCAGTAGAGGCCATAGTGTTGTATACTGTGAAAAGCTTACCAGCTCACTGTTACTGCCCATGAGCCAGGGTGAGGTTAAAATGCATGTGGGAAGGAACAGTGGCTGTCCTTTGAGGACGGGTTGCTCCCAAGCAAGGAAAAAATTATCTCAACATTTTTTGTTTGTTTGTTTGTTTGTTTGTATAAGGAGTAAGACATTTCTGAGTTCCATCTCAAGTTAATTCTCTTTTCAAATCTTACAACTGACATCTTGTTTAATATTTAGGTAGAAAGCTTTCAGAGTTAACATAGAATGACAGTGATTTCTTCCATCTATTCTCTCATATGCATTCTCCCCAAATAAATAATATCAGGAACTAAAAGAGCATCATTTCTGCACATCTGAGGGCCAGAAAGGAAAATAGTATGAACTTAAACTATTGACAAATAGGGAAAAGGTTTTGAGGAAAGTAATTTGGAATTACTAAAGATGTCTAAGAAAAGGTAGTTGGAGACCACTAAAGAGACAAAAGACAGAACCCAAATAGAATTAGTACTCCAATAGGAACTCTCACTGTGAGTTAAAAAGTGCTTGGTAGATGTCTAAGGTCTCACAGATTCCAATACTGGACACCAGAGAATCAAAAGGGAGAGAATTAGTGCAAGCAGGTCCTAAAGCACCATGATTAGAAAGCAATGCTTCCTCCTGAGCATGGGTGTGAGGTTATTTGCTAGAACACGAGTAACTCATCATTGAATACACCACTACTAGACCTCTTTTGTTTACACAGGCAACCCTAGGTAGACTCACTGGGTTATAATCACACATAAGACATGAAAGTGGGAGGGAGAGGTGGGAAGAGTTTCAGCAGCCAAAGGAAAGAAATGTCAGATGAGGTGATGGAGGTAGACAGGACTAAACTTGGTGTTTGAACCTACCAACCGTAAGAGAGATAAAGTTTACAGAAAAGAAAGAATACTTCCTGGAGGACATGAGGCAAATTGTGACAGATACATGCCCTCTGGGGATTTAATGGAAAAAGGAAAGGCAAAGGGGGAAGAAATTAAATGTGCACACAGGTGTGTATGTGAGGGGGGGGGGAGAGATGGGGGAATGGGACCGGTGGGGGAATGAAGAGAAATATATATAAGGGCACAGTACTCCACATATAAGAATAACAGATGGGACAGGACAAACAAGATGGTTCTGTGGATAAAGATATTTACTGCTAGGATTCATGACCCAAGTTTGGTCCCCAGTGCCCAAGTGTGTGTGTGTGTGTGTATGTGTGTGTGTATACACTAAATAAATAAGTAAATATATATTTTTTTAAAATAGCACCATTGGCTACAGAAACTGAATTTAACACTAGATGAAGGTAGTCTTAAATTTAGTTAGCTTTCTAGAACAATTGCTGTACTTGCATATAATGGTTGTGTTATCTAAGAAAGTAGCTATTTGAAAATGAAATACTTATTTTGAAAATAAAACGACAGGTGACATCAATATAAAGTTAGAATAAAAAGGAGCAAAATGACAGATGTACAAAAAAAAATCAGCAAATATTTTTCCCAATGTGGCGGCACATGCCTTTAATCCCAGCACTTCTGTTGCGTACAATCAGCATGGTTTGTGTGTATATGATTTCAGGATGGACCACTTTGTACTGTATGGACAGGGAACTTATCACTGGAGGGGGTAATTGCCTGGGATTCTTGGTCTAGGCTTGGGACTCACTGAGATTTTCTTCTTATGCATAATCATGTTTATTGATATTAGTGTTACAAATTACTTTAATGGAAATATACTGAATTGAAATTTGATCGGACCACTTGATAAACATTTGAATGAAAACAGGGCAGAGGAAAACAAAAAACACGTAGAGATGGAACTGAGGAAGGAATGAAGAACCTACATATAATTACCCAGAGTCTCCAAAGATGAAAAGCAGAGCACAGCACAGCTTTTTAGACCATAATATAAGTGTGTTTTCCTGAAATAAAGGAAGACATTTTCCCACACGTTGGCAAGATCCATTGTGTATGCACTATGAAATAAAATCAAACCTAATCTCAATTAGTTGTCTCCAAGATATCTCAGGAAAACTGTTTTATTTTTTTTAAAAAAAAACTTCCCATGGCCTATAAAACAAGAAAAAAAAAATCAAACCCCACATTACTTACAAAAAGACAGAACATCAAGTTAGCATAACATATACCTACAGAAATATGAAAAGGTCAACAATAGTGGCTAAGCTTTTTTCAAGCTCAATAAACATTTTTGAGAAAAACATTCATTCATTCGAAAAAATAACTTGGAAGATTTTGAAAGAGAGAAATGAAAAGTGGTTCTGAAAGTCTATTAGTTTGAGCTCTTAAATAATTGAAAACCAAATAAGAACAAAAGAAATGAATATTTTTAATCTCTTAATGTGTAGGCAACTGTCAGGGTTAAATAAAAGTCTAAGGGGCAACGATACAATAAACAATAAAACAGAGTTTACATTGTTGGATGGAAACTCTGTCATCACTCAGTGTTCCCCCACTGAATGACAAAAGAGTATAGGAGCTCAGCCCCACTTTCTAAAATGTCAGTCCTTAAGCATTTTGGGGCATTGGCTGAGTCCTTCTCTGGGTCTACATATCAGCATGCCTCTTCCTGCACAATTCTGGTTTTTTCATCTCTTCCAAAAGTATTGATAAAATGATGCCTAATTATATAGATCCAGTGTCATAATTTCAATTTCTGAGTCTACCCACTGGATAATAATAATCTTTAGTGTTGTGTTGTTTTACAAGCAATATTTTGCAGACAAGAAAATAATTTTGTAACTGGAAAATTTACTAGCCAATTGGCTGTCAAGAAGGACCACAGTCACAGATGTAACTACAAAATTAGTTTCAATGTTTCATCAGTTGATAAAAGTCCATTAATAAGAGTTGTTATTAGGACTTTGAGCAAAATGAAGGAGATAGATACTTTAGAAGCTGAAATTAAATGGCTATTGTTGAAATACTTCAAAGCCTCACTGATGCTGTGAGAAAGATATAATTATCAAATCTTCATTATTAGCCATCAAATAAAATCTAAATATATATCTTAGAAAGCATTATTAGTAGTATACCAAAGACTTTCTTTACCTCTGTGGAGTACTGAAAACCAACATTCAAGATTAGCATTTAGGCATAAGAACAACTCAGATAAAAATGATTCAGCTTTCAGCAAAGACAAATGAGATAGAGAAATATGAATAGATAGATCTGAAAATCTTGAAGGTCCTAATTCTCTTGAATGCACTAACCATTCCAAAATAGTCACTTTCTCCTACTAATGAGACTTATTACTTCCTCTTTATGTTGGAGATAGTGTGGCACAGGTGGGTAATAAAATAAGAATCTTAGGAGGAATATATATATCTATACATATATGAATATATATATATATATATCCATCACACAAAAGTTCCTTGTTAGAGAAAGCATCACATCTGTTCAAAAAATGATGTGATAGAGATGCTTGGCTTCTTCCCAGTGTGTGTTCCATCATGACATTTTATCCCTTCAGACTACTAAAACAACTAGAGTTGAGTCATCTCACAGCCTTGCTGAAAGTGTGTTATGCTTGGGAAAGGAGAAAGTGAGTCAGCCTGTTTTATTGCCTATTTAACAGAATGTACCATAAGAGTATGCCCGAGGCTGGGATCTAAAGGTGTTTTATGAAGACACAAGGAATCATACCTGGACAAGAGGAATTGTATCATGTGGGGGCATTGCCCTCTGAGTTAAGCAGAGTTAAACATTATGATCAAAACCTGGAGGTGAACACAGACACAGTTCAGATGACAACTGGAGGTATGAAAAAAAGAAACACATGACTCATATGAAGTGAAGGAAAAGTTTAGAATGTGCATGGCAGATGAAAGAAGACACAAAACTCAGAGATTAGTGTTTGAATAAACTTGGACAATATTCTAAGTAAGTTACTAAATACAACTTCCCCTTATCATACCAGTTTATCATTAGATTTCTGGTTTAAATGGGGACTGGAGTGGCATCATGGAGTTACTAGAGAGTCTTCATATTTTGTTTAATTTAGGATGATAACTGGAACCTCCAACCAATAGTGCTTTCTAAAGCAATGCTTTTCAAGTTTTGATATGCATAAGAATCACAGAGGTATCATGTTAAATATATAAATTCTCATTTTAGAAGTTTGGTAGTTTGGTGTCTGCACATACGTATTCCAGCAAGTTACTGGGTTATGCTTTATTTTGCCAATGAAGGAGCTGAGATGACTCAAGAGAGAACCCTGTAGTATAAATGTTGAGACCCCCAAATGTCCAACTTTGTCTCACTCTATTTGTTGCTCACAAATAAGTCCTTTCTAATAAATATTTAAGAGTCTCCCACAGTGTTTTGTTCCTAGGCAAATGTTGGATGTTGCTACTAGATCTGAAGCTCAAACATTTCCTTCCTTAGACACTATGCTTAGACATTGGTGTCTTACATCAAATTTAAACTGCCTCTGAAGCACATTAGCTCCAACATTTATTCAAGAAGCCATTTTTTTCTGGCCATAAACCTACTATCTGGATACGCGTAGGACTTCATGAATCCACAGCTACTGTTCTCTCTGCATCTGCCCCTCTTGGCTTAGAGTAAAATCATTTTATTTCTTTTTAATTTCATGGCAGTGTTTTGGACCTCCTGATGTCCTTCCTTGAATTTAAGGTGCCCTTCCATTGGGTTAGGGTGACCATAGAAAGATATTTCACTTTTAGTACTGGGGAAAAAGTCAGACACTCTATAGGTTTTTATGTCAAGAAGTCTTTTTGTCTCCTTACACAGAGTGGACCCTTCTCCCTTCTGTTATTCAACTATTGCTGGAATAGGTAGAAAAACTCTGGGAGTCAGGCATTTATAGTAAAAACTATGCCCATTTGAATTAGTGTTCATGAAACTCTAAGTCCAGCATTTCATAGTAAGAATATTTTTGAAATATTTCAAATAAGTAATGAAGGTAAACTGAGGTCACTGAGATAAGAAATAACCCAATATCACTAGTATTCTTGCCAGAAAATATAATTAGGGCATTAATGTGTGCATATGAATGTGTACATATGAATATGTGCATATGAATGTGTACATATCCACTGAGAAGAGAACCAACCGAACTATAATTCAAGGTGAGAAAACTCAGAGAAACCTGAAGCCCATTGTCACTGTAATCCCACATTTATACTCTCAGAACTATAGGAAAATAAAGTCCTATTCCCCAAGTCACCTGGATTGTTGTATTTTTTTTTGTTGAATCCTTAGTAAATATTAACTAATCTAATAAGCATTTTATTCTTGTTTCTGAATGCTGGTTGGGGTACTTTATCAGAACACAGCTGGACTTACTGTGCACTGGCAAAAATTTGACTCATCTAAGTTAGACTAACATTGGCTTACATGGGTGACTCTATTTGAAGTTTTAAGCTCTTGACCAGCCAGTTGTTTCTCTATGTACCACTCATTCTCTCTATACCAGAGGTTAGCTGACACAAGTTCTTTCTATGGTGAGCCAGAGTCAAGAAAAAAGTAAAAACCTATTATGGAATGGAAGGCCCAAAGGTGAATAATATTAATGAAAATGATTCCAACAATATTTCTATATAGCTAAAATATGTTAATATGGCATATCCTCAGAGTAATATATCAACAAAACGCCAAATAGAGAAAAATATATTATCACTTTCAATATCTACAGTTAAGGAAAGTATCAAATCACATAACATTTGAATAACTAAGGTAAAATTTCTTATAGTTGATTAACAGTGAAATATAATTGAAATTAAAAATGGTCATGGAGAAGAAGAGAGAGAGAATAAATGTCCATAAAACCTGCACTAAACAGAAAAGAAATAAGTGATGTTGAAGTTTGCATAGTGCTCTCTGAGCTGAAGCTAAATCATTTTCATGAACTGTATAATGAACTGCTCACCCAAGAACAACTTCCCCAGAGGGGTGGAAGCTCTCAGAGAACACATATTCTCAGAGGACATGTGATGATTCATGGGATGGCTCCTGCGAAGACTGTCGGAACTGAAATTCTTTGAAGAGAGAGAAATGATAAGAAACTGTCAGACTTATTTGTTGTTGATCACTTATCTGGTGATATTCCCAGGCAGTAAGTACTCCAGACAGCGGGAAAATGATACAGAAATGAGAGGGTGGCAGAGTTGACTGGTCAAGTGTACTGGAAGAGAGCTTGTGTAAAACTGCTAGGAAAGAAACAATTTTTACATCAATAGTTCCTGATGTTTGAGACCTTCTAGAACCTTCACTGGGCAAAATTTTCACAGCTGCACAATTTAGAGTCTTATGTCATCTCTTTATGAATCACGTAGTAGATTTCAAGAGCACCACACTTTATTGCTGAAGGGTGAACATGGCCACTCTTTTTTTTCTTCATTTTATTATTTTTTAATTTAAAAAAGTCTTTTTTATCCATGTATCCTCCTGCTCCTCCTCTCTTCCCTCCGCCCAATCCCTCCCAGTCAGCCCTCAGCCTCCCTGCTCCCCATCCCCACAGCCTCCTCCCCCTAAAGGGCAAGAAGTCCCAAGGTGGGTCAGCTCAATGTGGCACATCCACTCCAAACAAGTCTGATTTCCTCATCCCAATATCAAGACTGGGTTAGGTGTTCCTCTGCAGGGAATGGGCTCCAAAGTACCAGCCCCCCCTCCCCCACACACACAAGAGCACAGTCTTACCGAACCCCTCCAGGGTCCACATACTGCCCATGCCAATCGACAGTCCCTACCCTTTTATGGCCTAGCTCCTTTTCCAGATGGTTCCCCAATGGTTGTTATTGATTCAGTGAGCTCTCCAGAGCTCTAGCTAGCAATCACTGTGGGACTTTTCCTCATAATCCCTATCCCCTTGCTCATCCTAGTTTGATCCATGAAAATGAAGACAATTTTATCTGGCCAACAGAATCGAGGGATTTCAGAATTTGAAACACCTCACGAGCCTCATTTGTCTCCTTCTGCATTGAATGTAGAGGAGTGAAGAATCTTACACACTTTTGTCCTTTCGAGACTCTTAAAGATCCAGGACAGTGGTTTTCAACCTTCCTAATGCCGTGACACTTACAGTCCCTCATGTTGTAAATACATTTATTTTGTACCCCAATGATATAATTATTTTGTTGCTACTTAGTAATTTTGCTATTGTTATAAAATGTAATGTAAATATCTGATATGCAGAATATCTTATATTTGACCTCGGGGGGGGGGGGGGTTCATACCTCACTGGTTGAGAACTGCTGTTCTAGGAGAATACATCTATGATAGAGGTGGTGCTCAGTAGCCAGGCAGTTAGTAGATTACATTAAATATTAAGAGCTTGAGGTAGTGAGTTATATATAGTCTGACAATAGTAACAGATATTTTAGAAAACAATTATCTTAGTCATATGTTAACCCTGCTGGATTTTTTTCTGTTTCTCAAATTTTATGAGGCAGTAGTTACTAATGATGGACTCAAGTTTCCAACTTTACATCCAAGCTCAGTATTTTGCTAACAATCTTAGACCTTGATTATAAGGTCAAACCTTAAAATTTCTTTCCACCCACACAAAGCCTAGAGAATAACAGAATCAGCCAAGGCATTCAGTGGCAGAGTTTTGTGTGTGTTCTGATGTCTGCAACTTAGTAATTTCCCTAACAGTTTAAGCTCTAAAAATTTCACTTTGCAAAAAGCCAATGTTGACTCCATGTGAGGTCAAATCTAATATGCAGAGAATGTGCCTCCCTCACTCAGAATTTATTGAATAACTGTCATGAAACACTTTCTGCATATCAACAAAAACAATAATACCATTACTGGTGATGTCACAGTGACTAAGGCCTTGTGGGAGACACAGAGAAAACCAATTTTAAGTATACTTGAAGAATGAAAGGTTTCCTGGCAGAGGCATTAGGAAAGGAATTCCAAGAGTTTTTGTTACTAACAGTTAACATTTAGCAAGTGCTTTCTATGGGCTCTATGCTATACCAAAAACTTTATATGCCTATGTTATGTTTATCAGCATATCAGCACAAAGTCAGAAGACAGAAAACACTTTTATATCATTTTTTTCATATGTGAAAAAGCAGAAATTCAAGAGGCCAATTCCTATACCCATGATCCTATAGACAGCAGCTAATAGTCAACATTTTAACCTTGGTCCTTTTGATCTTAAATAAAACAGTTCCCCAAATTATCATTGTTCCCTTCCGATTTAAAGTTTTCTCAACAATACAGGGACTATTCAATTTTCTAAATTTATTATTATTAATAGGATAAGTTTTGAGGTTGTCTGTGAACACAGTTCTTGATATTCCAGGCAGTATTTAGATTTTTTTTTAAATTTTAAATGAGAATATATTCATCAATGGTTTCCTTTAGAAAAGCTACATCTTTTTCATGCACAAAACCAACAAAAAGCTGGACTGGATTTTCAGGTCATTAAAGAAGCTCAGAGTAATTCCTAGTCAGAGACTTTAGGGATCTCAGATTAGATTATTCCTACATCAAAGAATGATGGTTTAAATAGGTAATTAGGGTAACTAGGATGGTGCTGGTCCTGTTAGAGATGGAGTATCTAATCACAAAGGAAGGTACCATAAGCTTGAATTTATCAAGTTACCTTAATTATAATATTGTATGAGCAAAGCAAGAATCTACTAGATCAGTTCTCAACTTGTGGGTCTCAGCTCCTTTGTCAGCCAAATGATCCCTTTTCAGAGATTGCCTAAGACCATAGGAAAACACAGATATTTGCATTATGATTTGTAACAGGAGAAAAATTACAGTTGTTAAGTAGCAATGATCATAATTTTGTGGTTGGTGTAACCATAACATGAGGAACTACAGCATTAGGAAAGTTGAGAATCACTATACTGGATGATAGAAGGAATGAACTGATGATAGATAATGAGAATCACATTAAACCAGGTCAATAAGTCAGGATATTATATGAAGATGTCCTTTAATATTGTTATACTTAAACCAGAATGATTTCCATGACTTTAGTTATATGGGAGAGCGAAGGGGGATTCCTATGACTAAATGATGGAAGTATAATAAAAACCCTGAGATATTTCTCTCTCTTGACTTATTTGAGGTGAAAACAGACTAATACTTAAATACAGCACCATTTGGCATTAAAAGCTACTGTCAGGAAATCTCAGAAATTTATACTTATCTTTGCACAAATGAAAAACTGCCCAGAAGTGAGGATTATTCCCACATTTTTGAGAATTCTTGACAGGATTATCTGTTTTAACAGGGGTTTAGAAGAAGTACGACTTGATCAGAGACAAGGGCATCTGTGACTGAAGCATGTGGATGTACCAGAGGAGAAACTCAAAAACCATGTTGATCTTTTAATCTCTTAGTAATAATGTCCATCAGAGAATGGTTACTGCAAAAATGCTTAATACATGATAATGCACCCGCTGGCTGTGAGCCAGCCTCTGTCCTTGGTAAACCCTGTGGTTAGGCAATGAACTTGTGAACTGAGCAACCATTGTGTCTTAGATAAAGGGTACACATGGGCTTGAAGTTGGGGTCCCCTGGTTAAAGCAGAACAAGCTTCTTTTTGCCATCAGCTGTTCATATTGCCAACAGAAGACCAACACTGAATCTGTTGATATGATATCATTTCCCCAAAAGATCATCTATCAGTCAATTTGTAGCATTTTAACTACATTGTGTCTCTCATGTCCTTGATTAGGTACCATTTCATCCTTAAATGAACTGATATTTACTCCTTCCCTGTTTCCTGTGTTCCCTTGTGTACCACAACAAAATGTCTGACTTATGGGCAAAGAATTCCATTCAGTATCTTTCATTAAACACTACATTTGCACTATAATTGTTACTTTACATCACGTGCTATTTGCGAAGATTTCTTTAGTCTGAATGTCACTGTTTTGTCCTTTTATGTCACCTTAGAAGGCTCCTCATTCATGTGTCTATTCAAAGTGAATTAGCTAAGAAGGACAGCCATTGTTGTTTTGGCTTCTGCCCTTCCCAGCTTCTCACAGCTGCACTCATCAGTATGGAATTGGGTTTTGGCAAGTTATTTGGATTCTACTTCTGCTCCTCACTGCTTGTGGTCTCAACACTTTAACTCATCACTGAGTCCCTGCCTTGGGCACCCTGCTGACATCCAAACTAGAGAAACCCTTAATATGCATGAACAGCATAATTACATGAACTGACTTCTCCCTTCTGAGATAATTATGGGAATAAACTGCATTTTCCCAAACAAATCAAACATATAGATAAGAGGAAGGGTATCTTGTTGGGCTTAAGGGAACTCAGACGTACTCTGGCTGTTTACCCACAATCAGAAGCACAACAAGTCTTTTGCCTTAGCAGGGAGAGCTTTTCCATCAGAACTCTCATGGGAAATTTGTACTAGCAATTCCTAGCCTCATAAACAGGAATCCTGCTGGCAATTTGTTCTGTAAGGAAAACAGAAAAAGTGCTGATGTAGCTTCATCAGGACCTGTATCTTGGGTTTCAGCAAGAAAAGAAGTAACTGAAACAATTTCTGACTAGTGGCCTGAAGGGCTTTGATTTTTTTTTTTTTTTTATTTTGTGTCTCACAAAAATTCTGTGCTCAGAATATTAAGTGTAATAAATAAAATGAATAAAATACTTAAAGACTTGTGAATCTGGGCAGCCAAAGACAACACAAAATCAAATTCTCAGCTTATTTATTTATATTTCATAAACTTAGGTTTAACACTGAGACATCCTCAAGTGATAAGTCATGTGGCCTTCTATCTAGTCTAGCCCCATTACTTAATTTTGATGATGAATCCATTTTCTTTTTGTCCTGGCTCAAAGAATCAGTGGTATTGAAGACAGGAAAAGATGAGATGCAAATAACCTACTCACATATTTTGTACAAAAGTAGAAATAAAAGTTGAAAAACATCAATGTGATAGCACAGACATTATGAATTGAAGTATCAAGAACTGAGAGAAGTCGGGTAATTGTGGAGGGCTATCTGGCCAGCAGCATTCCGGGATGAAGACACCACCAATGAATGAAGTTTGAAAAGATAAAAGTAATTGGCTCTAGGCTGATCTCTGTGAATATCTCACTTTTAGATAGAAACACAGTGAAGAAGATTCTGCTTTGGGACAGAACACTTGCAAGAACCAGAGAGGACCAGTGCTGGCTAGAATTTCAAGCAGTCTCCTAAACTAGGTGGAGGAACTGAACAGAGAAATTGCAAAAACCATGAAGGAAGAAAATTAAAAGTACATCCGTTCACCTTCATCTGGGTCTGAACACAAATGAAAAGAAACAGAAGTTTTATTTTAGAGCCCCACTAACCCTTGGAACTTGTTCATGAAATGTAGAGACTTGAATTAGCTTGGCACCGTGGTGCCTCAAAAGGTACATGGCTCAGATACTGGACTTTCGGTCTGACACATAGGACTTAGTTCCAACAGACACAATTTAGGCACTGACGAGCAAGACTGCCACCCTATAGCTGGATCTTGTCAAGACTCTCAAAATCCAAGAAGAGTCTTGGTTCAGAAGTGGAGGCTGGCATGCCTGTGTGTCAATTTACTTAGGTAGTGAGATTAATGCTTCATTGCTACAGGGAATAAAAGTAACAAATTAAAGAAGATTTTGGTACTTCTAAAATACAACTTTTGAAAAGTCATCTCCCCAAAACTTAGCTACCATTGTTAGCATCTAAAGCCACGCCCTCATCTAAGCTCTGACAACAAGCCTGATTGAAAGTAGGATTCATGCTTCTGAATCCTCTCTCTCCCTTTGTCTTCTCTGGGGAGTGATCCTGTCTCCTTTCCTTTCTTCTACCTTTCTCTTTCTTCTTGTCTCTCTGCTATTATAATCATAACCACACTCATCTGACAATAAAGCTCTTTCTACATAGAAATGGCTTTAAGCATCTCCTGATATCCACCACTGCCTTCTACCACGTTCCCATGTGCATCTGTAGAAACCGCTGTCAGATAACCAGGTAAATACAAACCATACCAAAATACACACAAAACAACCATGTCTAGTATATTGCTAAATTAGAAATTTTCACTTATTTTATAGAATGAATGTTTTGATTATATAACCAGATAATAGACTACTATGTGTTGAGCAGTGTAGCAAACACTGACATCCTGGGGTAAAAACATGTCCTTACTATGGCAGACCTTGCCATGTGTAACTGTGTTGTTTGTGTATCTACTATATCTTAATTAGAAACACAATAGACTCAGAATGGAATAATTTCAACCCTGCCAATTTTATCGCTCTGGAAGCTCATATTCTTCCCAGCCATGGTACTTGTGAGTCAGATAAACTTATCATTCTGACTTTTCCCATGTTTTGCATCTTTAAACTTCGATGCTTTAAACGATTTGTGTCCTCTTTTTCTGTGTGTCTTCCCTTCACTCTGAAGTGCCGATGCCAACTATTCTCAGAAACACATATGTCATGGTCCTTTGAGGCAGATCCCCCTGGTCTTCCAGAATGAACCATTTATTACAGTGGCTTATATTTATGTGTGAAAGGTATCAGCAATAGTAGAAGCAGATGAAGTTGCTGATAACACCCAGGAACAAAGATCACATCTACTGTCCACTGAGCCTTTTGCTTCCTGTGTGCTTTTGTTGATGTGAATCAAATGCCAAAGAAGCGCCCTCTAAAAGAAAAGAAGCCATGATTCTATTTTTCATCTCTGATTACACTAAAAGAATGAGCTCCAATTCAATTATATATACAAGTTACATGCCATCTAACCATGCATTATGTGTATGTATCTTTTGTAGGGGCCTTGCTGAAGGCTTCCACATGCTAACCTCAAAACAAAGTTTACTGAGGTTCTTGATTCTTCCATGGTGCTTAGATAAAGTATTTGTCATGTAGACTAGAAACCAAAATTCATGGTTCATATTTGAGAGTTTAATACCATAAAGCATGTGACAAATAACTTATACAGCTAGGCCTCTGAAGGAGGAAAGTTTTTATTTTTTAACTTGTAACAATCTCAACATTTTATTCTATCATACGTTTTATTTACAAGCCCCTATTATATTTTGGAGTATGTATCAGTCATGGTTTTCCAGAGAGTCATGACCTATAGCAATACATTTCAGAAGAGGATTTATTAGCTTGAAGTACATGTTAAGGCCTATGTAATCTAATATTGGCTATTTAAATAAGACTACGGACCTGGAACATTTTATTCAAGGAGATTGGATGTCTCAATAGTCCTAATCTCTTGCTGACATTGTAGAGGAGTACTAGAGAAGCACTGGAATTCATTTCACAGTTGAAATCAAAAGCTGGATGTGAATATCAGTGAATGAACGAAGCAGCTTCAGCAACAGAGTTAGTGAATTTACCACTGAAATTAAAGTGAGCATTCAAAAGAAAATTTTCCTTCATTTTTTATCTGAGATACCACCAGAATGCAGTACCCAATTTACTCTAGGTTTTCTCACATTTAATAATCTAATCAAAGAAGCCTGGAGTAGCTTGTCTATATGCTTTGATTCCAGATATATTCAATTTGACCACTATGATCACCCATGTATTAATGTTAAGGATTTTATAGAAGGTTTTTTTTTATTATTCAAAAGTTTTTTTTTTTTTTTTTTTTTTTTTACAATGCCACCATTGTTTCCTCTCTCCTCCCTCTTCCTAGTAATCCCCTAGTCATTTCCTTCAACCAGTCCCCCCATCAACTCCTTAGAGAGGGTAAGGACTCTGAGGTGTGTCAATACCGTCGGACATACCCAGTTGAGGTAGGACCAAGTACCTTCCCCAGTACCAAGGCTAAGCAAGGTGTACCTCTATAAGGAATGGTCTCTAAGAAGCCTGTCTATGTATTATGAATAAATTCTGCTCCTACTGCCAGAGGCCCCACAACTGTTTATGCCACTCAACTGTCATCCACCTTCAGAGGGCCTAGTTCAGTCCCATGAAGGTTCCCCAGCTGTCAGTTCAGAGTCAGTGAGCTCCCAATAGCTCTGGTTAGCTCTCTCTCTGGGCTTCCTTTTCATGATCTTGATCCCTTTGCTTATATAATCTCTCCTCCCTCTGTTTGCCTGGACTGTGAGTTCAACCCAGTGCGTAGCTCTGTATCTCTGCATCTGCCTCCAACAGTTGCTGGATGGTGGTGGTTCTATGATGACAATTAGGGTGGTCATCAATTTGATTACAAGGGAAGGCCAGTTCAGCCCACTCACCACTATTGCTCGGAGTCTTAGCTAGGGTCACGTTTGTGAGTTCTTGAGTATTTCCCCAGCACCAGGTTTCTTTCTAACCACCCAATGTTGTTCTCCTTCTTCCTCCCCCAAATCAACCATGTCATTTCCTCATGCTCTCTTCCCCTCCCCTTACCCCCTTCCCTATTTACTCATGACATCTTATCTAGTTCCCCTTCCCAGGGAGGACCATGGATGTCTCTCTTAGGTTCTGAAGGAGAGAAGCTTTACCCTGTAGTACTCACTTTTTGTATTACCTGACAATCACTAAAATCTGTTCATATAATATCCTTCAACATTTTTCCTATAAAATAAATAGCTGCTGGTGAGCCACTTCCTTGTGTCCTTGGACCACTAGGGGAGAGGCTGAAACGCTAAGGTTAACTTGGTCATTGTTTTTGTACTCTTAGCACCGTGTACTATCGGATATTACTCCTTCCCATTTCTGTTTCCACTAGGTAGACATTCTAGGCATCTTCTACATCATAAATAACCTTTCTCCACAAGAATAAAATTAAACTATCTAATAATTAAATCTATCAGCGGAAGCTTGCCATTCATGATTAAATCTCTGTTCCCCTTTCTTCTTTGAATTCATATGACTTTTGGAAACCACACTCTTTATTCTTAGTCGTTTTCTGTAACATCCCTGTTTTGGGGGGTAGAAAGTTTCTGGTTAATCTTTGCTAACAAATTTGGGGTGAATACGCCATGAATTTAAGTGTCAGGGGATCACTGTTACCTTAAACCCAGTGTTAATTTTGTAATAATTCTCTCTCAAGAACAGGCTGTTAAATTGTTATCTGAGCACTCTGTTCCTCTTAGTGTATTCAGGTCTCAGAGAAAAAAAGAAAAATATACTTTGTTAGTCTACCTAGAACTGGAACATATTCCACCAAAATTTTTCACACTGTATATATCTACCAAGCTTTCCTCATTAGTGAACTCCAAAACTACAACATAAAAACTCTAACATAAAGGGTGAAAATTATATCCTCAGTTATTTAGTCCCATTAAAATCTCCCCTCTTATAAAAATTCCCTCATATGTTTATCTTTCTAGCTTTGGAAGGACTAATGCTAGACATATTTGGGACATAGCTAATGTATATTCATGGTGGAATTTTAGTATTATTGGAGAATTTGGACACAGGTAAAATTTTAAAAAACTATCAAGTGTCTCATACCTTTTAAAAATAAAATTCAGAATAATATTTAAATCTGCAAGATTTTACAGAATGAAAGACAAAATATTCAGTAAAAATAGGTATTTCTGAGACCCAAAACCTGGAGGCAGGAGTAATATAGAAGCTGAAACATAGAATAGCATTTTGGGGGTGAAAATCCCCTTAATACCACATTTGACACTGCTGAGAAAAAGATATCATAACTACCATCTATTTGGACAGGAACAAAAGCTGTAGGCTTTCATACAGCATTGAAGTAAACAGAACAACAAAATTTAGGAACCAAAAATAGAGCAAAGGGTGTTCAGGAAAGGATTTGTTCAGCAGCATTTTGAATGGCTCCATTACTTCTTTCTTAAGAAGAACTACATTTTGTATACCCAAATAATGCATATTTAATGTTTTTTGGGGGGTGGGGAACAAAGGCTTTAGTTGCTTGCATGTAGACACAAGAAATGTCAATTTTACACTAAGATGTATCCCACCAGGATACAAACCAAGAAACTTTTATGGGAAGTTTTTAAGGGGTTTTCTCCAATGCAGGATCATGCTAGACGTCCATGTTTGAATCCATGTCAGCTTTCAAAAGTTAGCCTCAATAGAGCATCCTCTAAACAGATTAATGATATAAGATGTAGACACCTGACCTACATCAGCAGCTCCATACACAGCCAAAGTGAAGATGTTACTAAGATTTCTCTTTCAGATCAAAACATATCTTATCAAAAATTTACCCACTGAATTGAGTTGTGGGAGAAACTCAAAGTTTTCTAAGAATTTTTCTATGTTTTAGTTGAAGAATAGAAAAGAAAAATCCGTGTTAATCCTGCACTGCCCCCTCCTAATCCAAGTGTATGTTGTTCATCTGAAATTCATGATTCAGAGTTGGGGAACTGGGAGCTTTTAAACTAGAAATATAGTACCCAGACCTGTCTGGCTTGGACTTATACCCTATGATGAAACAGTTTCAAAATTCTAGTAAAGCATATGAAATGTATACAACTCAGGATAAAGATGATGCCACAATTTCTGCATGTGACACATGGGACCCTAAATAGCCTCAGATGCTGTTTGCCACCAAATACTTTGCAAAACAACTTTGGATTTTTTAGGATTTGGGGATTTAAGAATTACAAATAAGAGATTACTTTCCTGTAGTAATATTGATAAGCTCTGAAAATAATTACACTAAGAATTTACATATATTATTTTGTTTAATCCTCTCAGCAGCCTTATTAAAAGACAACTATTCTAGTTCTCATATTAATATTTTAAAAGTGACTTAAGCTAGCTACTTGGAGTAAGAGAAGCATTTGAATCTAAGAATTCTAGTAGCAGAGGCTGTGATTGCCCTGATTCTTTTTTTTTTTTTTAATTTTTAATTGTATTATTTAAAAATACTGCAACTTTAAAGTCACATATTGAAAATAACCAGATACTAGAGGCTATGGTTTTAAATATCTATTTTTATTGTCTTCTTCACTAAACTAACAGACTCTCTAGGTAATAGCCCCAATCCTATAGTAGTCAACAGTCTCATTATATAACACATTCAGTGATGAATAATTCATTTTTGCATGTCTTTGCATGCTTCATTCTTTTTTATCCTTGCCCTTGACTTCACTAAGATTAGTTTGACCAGTAAAATATTAACTGCAAGATTGACCACAAATCTTGACAATGTTGGTCTCAATAAAGAATAAAGCTAAACCCATATATCATTAGAATTGTCCTTAAGAACAGCAAAAGAACCTTCAGGAACGATTGTAATCATTTCTGTTCCTGAAACCAAATGCCCACCAGGTAAGTCCTCTTCTCCCCAACACCAGGGTTCAGAGATTAGCATTCCTACTCCTTGGGCTGACAGAGCCTTTCTTTGGGGCCTTCACTGTTAGGCCATGACAGGAACTGGAGCAGATGGAGTCCATTTATTCTCATTGGAGAGGGCATGTTTTTCTCACATCTTTCTCTCCCAATCACCGGTATAGTTCAACATTTCCTACTTGATGGAAAGTGGATGATGGAAAGAATCTTCTTCATCCTAGCTTCTAGATCACAAAATAAGAACTGAGTAGGTTCCTTTGTACATGGATAGTTTGAATAAAGACCAATCATATGTAAAAACATGCAAAACTCACCTGCTGCTTAGAAATAGGCAGTCCTGAGTACTATTTTGTCTCCTGGAACGAAATACGGCTATTCTGTCTCATTAAAAGAGGGAGATGAACTGTGGAAATCTGGAGAGGGAACTATTTTAAAAGATTTTAGACTATCACCTTTCAAATGTACAGAGCAAAGCATATTAATCCTTTCACCAAGATTCTTTCCAGTTCCATAGTGGTCTTGCTTTTATTTGCATTTGCTCTAAAGTCACTGTACACTGCTGCTGTACTAGGTCCTTGCCCAAACATACCCCAGTGTACCACATCATTGCCAAATGGCGTCTTTCTGAAATCTTTGTTTGCTAATAAATTAAAGTCATGATTCCAATTAACAAGAACTTAACATCTCCCATTAGATGTTTTACTTCCTTTTGTGTTTATATTACAGTATAGAAAGCAACATGATATCATACTCATTTTTATATGTCATTATATCTGTTTAGTTGACAACTGTCTTAAATGGCTCCTGTAATGATTTGAATCATCCCTAAGATCATGAAGCCAAATCTATGTGCTTGCTACTTCCACATCCACTACAAGAAGAAAAATTATTTCTTTGATATTGATAAGCTAGGAGAAACAGGTGAGCATGCATTCTGATCAGACTGAAAAAGTGGAAGATACCATTCCAGGATGGCTGAGTGGTAAACCCAGATGTGCAGAGATGGTAATTCTCAAAGCACAATTTAACAAATGGGATAAAGCAATGGGAAATAGACATTTCTTCTCTCTCCCTCTTTCCAAATTATGCAGCATAAAAACTAATAGACCGTTTAGGTAATAGCCCAAAACCTATAGTAGTCAACGGCCCTTGTTATACAATATGTTTGCATAATAAGACCTTCCTTTTTGCATGTCTTCTATTTCTGCTTCATTCTGTTTTATCCATACCTTTGGTTCACTAATATTAGTTTGCCCATTAAAATATTAACTCCACAATTTGACCACAAGTTCTGTTATTTAGCAAAAGTAGGTTTTCTTACACCCAAAGTCTCTTAGCAATATTCATTTCTGTCTTTTTTTAAGTCTTTTCTTCTCATGATTTCTGTTTACAACTCCAGATATCCCCCAGAATTTCAGTTGTCCTTCGAGATACATTATTACCATCTATTAATTTTTGATCCTCGAATCAGATGTATTTTCCTTACTAAAAGAAAAACCTAAATTGTGGTCATTTGAATAAGAAAGGCTCTCATAGGCTTATATATTTGAATGCTTAGTCACCCATGGTGGCACAATTGGGAAGGATTAGAAAGATTAAGAGGTGTGGCCTTGCTGGAGGAAGTGTGTCACTAGGAATGAGTTTTGAGGTTCAAAAACCCATGCAAAGCCCAGAGTCTCCCTCTTGTTTAACATATCAGAATGGATCTCTGGCTACTTTTCCAGTGCCAGGAGAGATGCCATAATCCCCACAATGATGATGGATTAAACCTTTAACACTGTAAGCAAATCCCCAATTAAATGTTTTTCTTTTCTAACACTTGCCTTGGTCATGGTGTTCCTTCACAGCAATAGAACAGTGACCATGACAGCCATTATTATTGTATATAGCTATGCCCTATGCTTTACTAAATATTTGTTTCTTCCATTAGAGGCTGAACATAATGAAGGCAAGGATTGATTTGGAATATCTTTCCATACATTGTACATATATAAGAACTTTTCAATATAAGCTAGTGTAGTGGTGAAGATCTCTAACTCGAGCATTCTAGAGACTAAACATGAGAAGATTGTTAATTGGAGGCCTGTCTAGGCTACATATCTAGACTTTTTTGAGAGAATAAAGGAAGGGAAGAAGCAGAAGGAGAATGATGAATAGTGAGAAGACAAGATTGGTGGCGCATAACACCAAGTCTTCAATACAGGTCATTCCACACCACATGTGGTTTTACTGCCTAATTGTCCCCCCTCTCTTATGTTGGTCATACACTCCAACCTGTGCTTCTGCCAGAACAGCAGGGGATGGCCTCATAAACTCACCTGCTATTTCTTACTGTTTTTAATTCTTACCATCATCAAAGCACTACTTTAATTTCTTCATACCAAGAGAGACCTCTTTATGTCTTTTAAAAATAAAAACAAATGTCATGTCTTGACTCTTATTTGAAGCTTCCACTAATACTCCTGGATCCTCCTTCTATAATTTAATGTTCCTGAATTTAACCCCATTGTAACAATTGAGTTTATCTAGTGTTGCCAAACTATTTTTTATAAAAATGAAACATAAATATTATTTTATTTTCCACATCTATACAGTTCTTGTCCCTGTTATCTAAGTCTGCATTACACAACAGTGTTAAAATATAGACAACATGTGAATAAATGGATCGATAAACTGCAAAAAAATGGCAGCAGATAATCAACAGGCGTACTATGCCAATTTCTGGAAAAATACATTGTAATATTTTTAAAATATTGATAAACTTCATATTCTTAAACTCACAGCAACATTTGGCACTTATTAGGTGTTCAATAAATATTCATTCCATGAGGAAGTTTACCAACAAAAATGAGTCCTTAAATTTTGATTTTTTATATTTTCCCTCTGGGTTTCCATACAGAAAATCCCCCCTGAGTATTCCTCTCTTCTTGCTTGCATCTGTTTCTAAGTGTGGAATTGGCCTGTGAGATACAGTAGAGAAGTTCATGCCAAATCCTAAAAAATGTTATTGTTTTTTTCCATTCAGTTTTCTGCCAGAGTCTGGAATCAATCTTTTCATTATAAGGGTGTTAGCAGATATGGAAATTATAGCATTTATCTGGTCAGTTAACAATCCCATTGATTCCTTTTCCACTGCCTAATAAGGTTTTCTTAGTGTGAAAGGTTATATTATTAAATGGTATCAAAAGTACAAATGGCTATACAAGAATATACAGCCTCATAAATAATTCTTCATTTTTTAATCCTTCTACTGTTAATGATTTTTCATACTGAAGTGAATTGTTATCATTGCCAACAATTTTTCTAGCATTCATTTTTCCATCAGCTATTCTGAATTTTTCCATTGCTTCTAAATACTCACTTTTGGCTGTTCTTCTATGTGTGGTATCAGTTTTCTTTTATTCCCACTATGTGAAGGTCATTAGGATATCAGACATGGTGATGCATCCTATTTATAAGCTCAGTAAGAGAGTCGGAAGTTCAAGATAAGTTTCTGTCACGGTGAGTCTGAAATACATGAGAACTTGTTTCAGAAAAGAATCATGAGCATAAGTATTTGAGTCTCAAATTCTCCTTTTGAAAATCCTCTGGACTATTTCCACCAGTCTTCATTCTTACCAATTTCTATGTTCCATAATTTGTGTAAAGCAACAATTTCCAATTATGTAAAGATCTGAAAAATTAATTTGGGAAATTCTAATGGCGATACATAGAAAGATATTGTAAGATCAGTGATATCAAGAAATATAGTGGCAAGTAGAGTGTTGTGTTTGTGGTTTACTGACATATGCATTTGTTTGTGTTTTTTTTTAGGGATGATTAATATGCCAATTTATTTTTTACTTAAAATGCTGTTGATAACCACAAAGAGGGAAAAGCATATGGTAATATGTGAATAGCAGACTGTGCTAAATATAATATTCAAATTAATTACAACAAAAACTGGTAGGATAACCAAATACACTTAAGTTCATATTTAAGGAATAAGGCATCAACTGTCATTTTTTGACAATATTTTATAGTCATGGAAGATACAGTAATCTCACATTTCCTAAATACACAAATAATTAAGAGTCTGTAGTGGAATTATGTTGTTCCATTGTAAATAATTGTCCCGCCCACTGGTTTAATATAAACGCTGATTGGCCAAAGGCAGAGAGGAAGTATGGGTGGGGCTACCAGAGTAAGAAAACTGAGAACTGGAAGAACAGAGCAGAAATGCCACAGAGAAGCCATGGAGACACCACGATGAGATACCAGCAGATGCAGAGGAAAGAAGTTGAAATGCTGTTCTGAGAATAGGTACCAAGCCTCATGGGTAACAAGATAAGAATCATGGGTTAGTTTAAGAGTAAAGAGTTAGCAAGTTATGTGCCTGGATCCTAGGCCAATCAGCATACAATTAATACAAACATCTGTGTGTTTCAGTGGGACTATGGGACTATAGACCAGAAAGTTTTGGCTAGACTGGAAAGTCTGTGCCAGAAACCTCATACAACAAGAGTCCTATACATTACTCAGAAAACATCACTAAACTCACATATTATTTACATAGGGAAGAAATCTAATTTCACTGATGAGGTTTCAGTAGCTTCTCTTTAAAAATATGATGAGAACAACATGAAAAACCAAAGTATGAAGGTGCAGTAACTCCAGAGTTTTCTCTCAAAACCTCACAATAGCCGACGTCACACAAACACAAGTAGAGAAAAGATGAAACCAGATCCACCACCGTCCCATTCCGAATGCTTGGGAAATTTTAAATGCATCTGGGAAAACTTTAGGAAGCTTCCAGAACGAATCTGAGAACCAGAATCTTTGATGTTTGTAGGGATAAGTGAATGAGGCATAAGTCATAAAATCCGTGACTTTAGTGTTGATAAAGGTTGGCTGAAGAGATTATATGATAAAATACTGACTTAGGTTTTGAAAGTCTTCTGTCACAGTATGTATAAACACCTTGATCTTGGACAGCACAGTGAGAGAAATTTCAGCCCTTGAGAGAATAAGAGCAAAGACTTTATACAGAATATGGTAACTTGAGAAGGATCTTCAGATTTGGCAATTAGGTTGTGAAAGGAAGAGAAGTGAAATGTGGGTGGATGTGTGGGAGGCAGAATGTTTGGAGCTGAAGTGTTGTCATATTACAGAAGTGTGGGAACTAAAGAGGAAAATGAAGTTATGTATACTTGTACACAGGTCCTGAGACAACCCGCTTCAGAGGGAGGTTGAGAAGTACGCTCCTTGTCACTTGCCATCTCAAAGAAGATCCCAGGGCTGTACTGGCTTTAAGAATATGCTTAAAAAGAAAAGTGTACTATCATAGAGTCACCTTTCGGTCATGGGAAAGAGAGATTTTGTTTTCTTTTATAAAGTAATGCTTTGCAATTCACAGTAGTAGGATTGAGTGTCCAAAATGGAAAACTAATGCTTGGATCTTGAGAGATTTCTTGAGAGAAACATGTCAAGATGGAAAACACAAAACAAGATGCCTGAAAAAAAAAAAAAAAGAAAGAAAGAAACAGACACAAGACAGAAATGGTTAAAAACAAAAACCAGCAATTAATATTTTATAGCACTGGGAAGGTGTTAAATTCTTTACAATTATTGTCTCTTCTATAAAAGGAGGAGAGAAAACTTTAGAATTGGGGACATTTCTTTTTATTATACAAGTCTATGACTTTAGGACTCCTAACAGTTTGGAAAATTTCCACAGAGATTGTTGGCTGGAGCTCTGGGGAGCTCACTGAATCAATAACAACCACTAGGGAACTATCTGGAAAAGGAGCTAGGCCCTCCAAAGGTAGGGAACTGTCGATTGGCATGGGCAGTATGTGGACCCTCGTGGGGTTGGATCAGACTGTGTTCCTGTGCATGGACTGGCATCTTGGAGCCCATTCCCTTCAGAGGAACCTGAGTCTTGACTTTGGGATGAGGAAATCGGACCTGCCTGAAATGGATGGGCCGCATCTAACTTACCCATTTTGGGACTTCTTGCCCTTTCGGGAGAGGGGATGGAGGATGGGGAGGGAGGAGGCTTAAGGCTGAGTGGGAGGGATTGGGAGGAGGGAAGGGAGGAAGATCAGGGGGATATGTGGATTAAAAAGATTTTTTTTTAATTAAAAAATAATAAAATGAATAAAAAAAGAAATTTAAAACATTTTTTTCCTTGTGTCACTGTGGGAGATTATGTTGTTACATTGTAAATAATTGTTTCACCCACTGTTTAATAAAAAGTGCTGAATGGCCAAAGGCAGACAGAAAGTGTGGGTGGAGCTACCAGACTAAGAAAACCCTGAGAACAGGAAGCACAGAGCAGAATGCCAGAGAGAAGCCAGAAGAAGCAGAGGACAACTATGCTGCTCTAAGAAAAGGTACCAAGCCACATGACTGAAAAAGCTAAGAGTCATGGGTTAGATGAAGGGTAGAGAGCTAGCAAGTTATATGCCTGGGCCTTAGGCCTATCAGCCTAAAACTATTGAAAGCATCTGTGGGTCTCTGCAGGTCTGAGAGTCTGCAAGTCTCTGGGTCTATGGGACTAAACCTTGAATCTAGGCCTGAAAGTCAGGGCCAGAAACCTCTTACTACATGCCAGAATTTAAATTTCTTTTTTAGAGCTATTTATAGTAGCTTTTTTAGAATCTTTAATATTACATGTTTAGTTTAACTAGCTTAAATTAATATTGGAAACAAATGAAATATATATGAATGATAATTGGATGAATAAGCCCAATAAGTAAAATGTGATATGTTTGAGTTTTGAAATTATGAAATATAATAATTAACTAAAAAAAGATTAATTTCTGTGTACCAAATAGAGCATAAAGACCTGTTGTTTAAAGAATAAAAAACAGAATTCAGAACAATGTTTATAGAATGGTATAATTTATAAAAATAAGTAACAAACAAACTTGAAGCAATCTTCTGTGTTCTACACAAGACATACAACTCATGGATAGTCAGATGTGAATTTTCGGCTCTTCAGAATTCTTATTTTATAAGATGTCTAAGAACTAAAAGCATTCTGTGGACTTTATAAAATCAAATTTAGAAGATAATAAACACATGTAGTTCTTGGAACTCTTTTGACAATAGGAAAAAGGGGGGTAGATGTAATCCAGAAGAAAGCATAACATAAAGAATAATAGAGTAGGAGCCAAAGCATGAAACCCCAGGCATGACTGTAAATAATTTAGAATTTAGCATGAAAATTCCCCAGTTCCCTATGAATTAGAATTTCCTCCTTCATACAGTTAGGATATCAGCTAGAAGAAGACCAAAGTGCCAAGTCTTGTGACACTGAGATTCTTATGGACTGTTATTTCACAGGCCAGTGATAAAATAACTTTAATTTTTTAATGTTTAATATAAATGTCAGAACTGTGGACTAAAAATAAGTAATCAGATACTACTGTTTAGTGATTCATAAATGTGACATTTCCAGACACATCCAGAGATGTACAGTGGACCAACCTAGCCTGGTTTTCCCTTTTCGACTCCTGAATCCTGTGGGGACTATGATTAATCTAACTATTCCAAATAACAGATGTGATAACATATCACAGAGAATGTTGGATTAAGAGTCTCATGAAAATGACAAAAGGATTAGTTGAGAATCATCAAGTTATACTCGGGAATAAGACCCATACATTACTTAAGCTCTGTACTTAATGGTGCCATTTGTAAATGATCCACAGTAAGTTCTAGCAATTGTCTGATTTTTTTCTTCACACGGTAATTTGGTGTTAAATCTTTGCCACAGTAGCTAGGAAAAGAGTCTCCGGACTGATCTTCTAAGATTATCATATGAGTAGTTTTGGGATATCCACTTTCAGGAGTAGATCCTTTTCACCAAGTCAGAGTCCTTGTGTAAGAGACTCACTTGATTTTCTACACTTACATGTACTCATGCCGGCTGTCTGTCTTTGACTGAAAGTGTTTGCTAAACTTCTGTTCTTCCTTCAGGATTGCTGGCTTTACAGTGACATCATGCAAAACATGCCCATGGATAAGATATTTTTAATATTTAGAGTACAAGTTGAAATCAATTTCTCCTTTCCACAATGCAGTATTAGCTCCAAGGTGTAACAGAAATTGGTATTTTCCCTCTCCCTTTTTGTGTGAAATAGAATATTAACTTTAGTTTGGCACAAGGCTACCGTAACACTGGCTATATTGCTAGTCTTCAGTGCAGTTAAGTGTGATGCATGGCTGGTTTAGACCAATGTAATACTTTAACAATGCACATAACTTCCGTGTTACGCCCCAAAGAGGATGTGTGTGCCTTACAATTACAATTTCTTCATCTCGGTAACTGAAATATGATAATGAGTCTTACATATGGATGCAAATAATACTTAATGATAGCTGAAAAGTGAGAGCTTCAGATTACAAATCCAAACAATGACCACATCAACTCTACCCTATTTCTCTTTAAAGGTTAAGGACTCCCTTGTTTAAGGGAGATGCTTTTAGTCCTTACCGAAGCATGAAAGAGTGTTTTATTGATCAGAATATGGCATTTATAAATTGAATAAGGATATGGCACAAGTGAATATGCACATCATTGGCTTAGTGGTTGGACAGCATGTTGCAAGTTTTCAATATTTTCAAGCTAGGATTCTCCTAGATTGATTAGATAAACCTCGCATTTATTTCGTGTGTTTGTTTTATTTTGCTCTACAAGCTGCCATAAGAGTTAGTGTCAGGTAGACCAATTCAAATTTATCATCTTTCAGTTTTAGAGATTAAAAATTCCAAAGTGGATCACACTGCTATAACACCAAAATGTCAGCAAGGCTGTGTTCTCTTTTAGCTCCAAAAGCCATCTTAGGTCCTTGTCAGTATGACCTCTGGGGGCCTCCTGTATTCTAAGGCCATTTCCTCCATCTTCAAAGCTAGGAACAGCAGATTAGATGTGTCTTGTGTCAAATTACTTGACTCTCTCCCTTTACATACTTCATTTATATTTAAAAACACCCGCGCTTACGCTGTATCAACCTAGATGGTCCCAGATCCTGGATCAGTTTCCTCTCCTTTAAGCAGTGAATTAATCACGCTGTTTCCTGTGTCCTCTTAGTTCCTCTTTGCCATATGAGGTAATGTAGCTCACAGTTTTCAGGAGGGCGTGTGTGTCCATCTTCGTTGGGGGACTTAGTTTTGTCTGCTACATCTTGTTTAGTGACAACTTGAAAATCAGAGCCCATTCTGAGTCCACAATGCTGTATGTTCTTATGTTTGTACACAACGATGGTAAATAAAACAACCTCTAGTAAGTCTGGTTATTTGAAAGATGAAACATAGAAAATTCCAGCACTGTGTATGTAGACACTAATTTTTCTTTTCTTTCCCTTTGGCCTGGAGCAGGAGGTCTTGATTTTGGAGTTTTAAGACTGAGGGAGTTATGGCCTCTCTACTTGGTTGATTCTGAAGAAGCAGCCTCCCCAGGAGACAAGCTGGCAGTGTGGGCCTCGCTCATGCACCCCTGCCCCAGTCAGTGTCTACTGTCAGACAGTGGGAGAGGGCACGGTGTCACATATCTTAAAAGAGATATTTTTGTTTATAAAAATCTCTTCTTAATGAATTGAGGCTTCAGGCACCTTAGAGAAAAGTCCCAGAGCAGAAGTGGGTGGTACACAAGGTAGAGAAAAAGGCTACATTTGTCATGTTTGATAAGTATATTTGACAAGACTATTTTGGCTATAACTGCTGTTCCATAGAATAAAGAGTAAATAGATGCAGATAGAATAAAGTTTTTGAGAGAATTATGGTGTCAAATAAATGGGGGAACCCAGATTATTAAAGCCTTAAGTGAAACCCTTCAGGAGGACGGCAGGAGAGTCTTAATGCTGTTTCTATGTAGAAAAGAGCTTTATTGTCAGATAGATATGGTTGTTTAACAGAGAGGTTATGATTACAATAGCAGAGAAGGAAAGGAGAAATAGGAAGAAAGGGAGTGAAATGGGGTGTGCTCTCAAGAGAGGACAAAGGGAGAGGAAAGGCCTGTGGAAACCTTGTTTTAAATGGGGCTTTACATCAGGACTCAGGGGAGGATGTAGCCTGACGTCAGAGCTTAGTGGGAATGGTTCATTGGCAAACACTCAGTTAAAAAAACCAAGGTGGCATGGGATCAGTAATTAGGATAATATTTTAAGTATTTCATTAAGTAAAGTTAGTACAAAATTCTGCATGAACAAAATGTTCTTAAAAATACAAATAATAACAAGATCAGCACCCATGGCAGAGGAACCATAGTGGAGCCAGAGACGGAAGGAAGGGATAATAAAACTGATCCTGTTTTTATCAAAAACTGGCAATTCATTCATCACAGATCCTTAGCATTCATCTTATATTTTTTTAGAAAAATGTTTCATTAAAATATTTTCATCTTGAGGGGACATCAGAGAAGGTAATAAGTAATGAACATGATTAAAATGTATTGTATGTATGAATATGTTGCACAAGTCACAGATACTGAACTTACACAAGATGTTTCAGGATCGTCTGTCTCACTGCTTGTTTGTAGTTTATGAGAAGGCGTATGAAGGTTTCAGCTATGTCCAGCTCACAGCTGTGCTGTTTGCAGCCAGATGTATCTATGATTTCAACACAAAACCACAAGCTTAAAACATTTTAAGATGGTTTTACCATTTTTAAAGTTGTTTATATAGCTTTCAAGCATGGATTTTTGCAGATGACAATGTAATGTCAGAACAACTTATGGGGGTATCAATAACCAAAACATCGAGGGCATAAAGCTGGGATGGAGAAGGAGTGGGGACCTCAAGTAAGGGGTAAGGGAGGTAAAGATGGATGAGTATAATTAATATATACTATAAATATATAAATTCTAAAAATAATAAAGAAAAATAGTCAGTTATGGCTGCTGAGCAAGAGAGAATTATTTTCTCAAGGGATGAGCCCCTGAAATAAGCCACTCACTCCTAGGTGATCAGGCCTAAAGAGAGGTAAAGATGGATGAGTGTAATTAATATATATTATAAATATATAAATTTTTAAAACAGTAAATGAAAATAATCAATTATGGCTGCTGAGCAAGAGTCTATTTTCTCAAGGGATGAAACCCGTATAAGTTATCCACTCCTAGGTGATCAGGCCTCCAGACATGTACATATGAGCACCACTAAATGGACTCAGTAGATTGTATCCGTACATATGTACATGTATGTATATAAAAATAACAAAGGAGAAGTCATGATTTATTTGAAAAAGAGGAGGAGGTGTGGGAGAAGGGAGGTGGAAAAAAGGTAAATATAGTATGCATGCATTAAAAGTCTCAAATATTTTAATTAAAAACGAAATAAAGTGCATTGTACAAGTGTGTGTGTATGTGTACATATATTAAAAGGGTTGGGCACTACTGAATGAAAGGAAGTATAAAAGGCAGTTCAGGTTTCAATATGCTGAACAAAGACCTGTAGCTTCTCCTGAAGAGAACTACGGTTCATCTGGGGATCTGAGGCACTGAGGTGGAAACAGTGATTGGTGTGAGGCTTTCAGAGAAGATAGCTGTTTTCAGAGCATGGAGAAGGACACACAAGAATGTCAGAGTGGACCAACATCAGAATCACTGCTGACTCCAAACACCTACATTTCTTTAGTAACAAATCCCCAAATCTCAGCTACACCATTCATATCCCAAAAACGCTTTAAATGGTATTGACTATTATATTTTGAACAAGAAATTATACATAGAAGATATGTGTGCAAATGCAAGATTGGGTCCAAATTAGGAATGGCAGCTCCCTCTCACCGTTCTTCATTAAGATGTGTCAAGTGTTGACCTTGCGACTGAGACATTTTCAGTTGTACAAAGTCTGCACCCACTACTGTACTCAAACCACAGATGTCTTTTTCACCCAGTTTGCTCCAGCAAGTTTAGACCAGAACATATGATCAGAAAATATTCATGGCTGTGTCCCTAAATATTCTGCAAAATAAGCTAGATTTTATTCTTTTCTGAATATAATTTGAGCAATTCTGGTGGTCCCAATTATATTGAATGTGAACTAATTAAACAGCTCAGGGGGCTGTTAGAATCACAATTCAGCAACTGTAAAATTTCCAGTATTAGGACCCTTGGCAAGAAAGTAGCATCTCTCTGGATAGTGTTTCACGTGTGAGCAGTTGGGGCTGGTGTACCGGTGCTGAAGCAGGGAGGGTCAGGGACTTTTCTCATGCAGCTCTGCTACCTCTCTTTTGTTCACATCCATGACCTGTCTTCTGAACTTTATTTTATTTTATCCAGCTGCCTGGTCAACAGTTCCTCTCGGGTATCTAAAATAGATTGCAAAGTTAAATTTCTAAACTGGAACTCTTACTTTTCTACTCATAACTATATATAATCTCCTCTTGTCTTCCCCATGTCAGCAAATGCACAGCCCCTTATCAGGATGTTAAATCTCTATGGATTTAAGAATAAAATCCCAATAATTATCCTAAATAATTTCTGAGATCGTGAAAATGTGTCCCAAATGTGACCATGTTGCCCCTCCTCACTTCTAAAACACACCATAGTCCTTCCATTTCTCATTGTGAGGTCAAAATGGCAGCCCAATAGGAGTTCATGCGTCTTTTACATAGCACATTCAAAGTATGTTCATGTTTTAATTTTACTATAATAGATTGCCACACGTTTAGGAATTTATCAATGAAATCTTTGTGGGTCAGAAATCCAGCTTCAATATCAATAGACTAAATCCAGTGCTTTTTGCTGCCTTTTAAAAAAAAGCTTCAGTGTAGAATTTATTAATTTTCTTTCTTGAGCTTCTTCAAGCTGGCCAGGCTCCATGGATCATTGTCCTGTTCCACTACACTCAGAGGCAGCATCACAGGAGACTAAGCCCTTCTCGCCCTTCATCACTTTGACATCTTTTGGAGATGCATTTACCATGAGGACACTTGTGTGTTGTAGTGGGGTTTCTTGGTCCCGGGCGGCCAGAGGCCCAGACCCACAGACCTGCTGCCTGAGACCCCTTAGTGGCCTGTCGCCGCCACTCAGGCCCCCAGAAATGACTCAGACGCTTACATTAACTTTATGCTGTTTGGTCTATGGCTCAGGCACATTGCTAGCTAGCTCTTACATCTTAAATCAACCCATTTCTATTAATCTGTCTGCCATGTGGCCTGTGGCTCACCCGTGTTCCTTACATGTTGCTCCTTAGGGCTTCAGCTCGGTCTGCCTGACTCCACCCTGCTTCTCCCACCTATGCTCTGATTTCTCCTCCTACTTCTTCTATGGTGCCTGTCATGGCCCAAAACAGCTCCTTTATTTAAAGATTGAGATTCACAGCATACAGAAAGGCATTCCCACATCACTTGTGATTTACATTAGGACCATCTTAAGCATCCAAAATAATTCTTTGGTTGGCAGTGTTACTTATATCTGAGACTTTAATTGCTCTTTGCTGTGATGTCATGCTACATATTTATAGTTTTCAGGACTTAGACCATGGGTGTATTTGTCTCTGTCTTTCCTTCATAATATTGATGTGTGAAAATCAGGTCTTATTTCTCACTTCTTATGAACTTTATTGATTTCTTATTCACAATTGGAACAAAGAAAGAATATGTGTTGACTGATACATCTATTTCTATTCTCTTGTATTATGTCTCATTTTCCTATCTATGCTAATTTCTATGAGAGAGAGAGAGAGAGAGAGAGAGAGAGAGAGAGAGAGAGAGAGAGAGAGAGAGAGAATAACATCACTGTTGCATCAGAACTTCCCAGGATTCTTTTCTCTTAGTATCTACATGGTTGTTTTTCTTACTTCATTAAGGCCTCTAACCAAAGAGCACTGGATCAAAAGTACCAGTCTTGAACATTATCTATAATTGTCATTCATGATAATGGTGTCAGATATTGTGGTGTCTAAGTTACTACTATACACTGATGGCATTATTTTATATTTTATACATTGGCTTATTAATGATCAGTTTCTTCAACCAGAATGTAGATCCTGTAAGGAAAGGACATTTGTTTATATTATTCTCAGCTTCATCTGCAGTATATAGTGGAGATGTTTAATAAATATTTGTTAAAATGGCAAATACATGGTTAAATATGAGAATAAAATACTTATTACACTTTGCAATTTTTTTTTTTTTGCTAGACTCCAATGTCAAAACATCCAGCTACTCTTCAGCTAGAGATGAACCATTTGGATTCAGAATAATCCAAGCAGAATTCTACAAATAAGCCTCACTCAGTCCTATTTACTATGCAATCTAAAACTAAACTACAGACTTACCCTATTTTCTTTTTTGTGTCTTGGTTTTTAAGCATGGTGTTTAATTCCAGCCAGTTTGCTGAGCATATGTAGGCTCTGTGTTAAGTCTCCTATCCCACCTTGGGGATTCTCAAACAAACCAGGGCAGCATTATTAATCCAGATTCTACAGATGCTGTCCTCACACCTTGCAAACTGTCAAAGAAAAGTGACAGATGTGCAGTGCCCAGCAGCCCCTAAAGGCAATCCGTAGGGTTCTAGATTAATAACTTTCAAAGAAGCCACTATTGATCAAATAAAGTTTCCAACTTGATCAAAATGTGGCTTTAAAGAAAAAAAAAAAAAGCATTGTTTGGGAACAGAAATAGCCTGATCTGTTGTTCCCAGCATTGTGAAACTAATCATCTCAATTTAAAAAAAAAAAAAAATGCCTATAAAAGAACCTAGTAAGCTCCAAAGCATATGTCAGGGTCGGCGTACCTCCCAAAGAGAATAAAGTCTATCTTTTCTAGTTGCCTTTCTGTGGTTGTGATAATACATATTGGTCAAAAGCAACATAGGGGAGGAGAGGGCTGATTTAACTTATATTTCTAGGTCACGGTCTATGATTGAGGAAAGGTGGGGTAGAAACTCAAGCTAGAAGCGAGAAGCCAGAAGAAGTGGTGATCGCTTTGTTATACACCCTGGGACCACCTTCCTGGGATGCAGAGCTGCCACAACATCCTGAGCTCTCCTACATCATTTAACACTTAAGACACACCCCAAAGACATGCCCACAGACCGATATCTTCTGGGAAAGCCGTTAATTGAATTTCTCTTGTTAGGAAATTGTATGCTGTGTGATATTAAAGCTAATTTGGAGTCTCTACTCCTTGTCATCTTGACATACCAACACATTACTTTTAAACTGTAACTTTTCATCCTCTATCTCTAAGATCCCACATTAATAGCAACATAAAATGCATTAGAAGTCTCAAAGTCTTTACATTTTCAACATTTTAAAAGCCCAAGCTCTCTTTAAAAGTCCAAACTGTGGGGTCTTGAAAAATCAAAAACAATTTATATTCTTTGTTATTTGTAAAAGGAAGAACTGAGACATGAAAACAGCTGCATCAAAACCTAAGTCCAGTAATGCAAATCAGATTCCAGTAACTCAATGCCTGGAGTCTTAGACTCACTCACGATCTTCTGACCTCCAAAGGGCTTGAGGGCCCCACTTCTCCAGCTCTGTTTATCTTGTAGCCTTGGCCTGACTCCCTTCCCCATCACGCTATATCCGCTGCTGTCTTAGGCAGGTGTCACATTGTCCTGGCATCTCCAGTTGCCTCTACTGCAACTTCATCAATATCCTTTCACGGTCTCTCCTCAGGAACACTGATTCTGCCTTTGAATACCAATCATCAGTCCCTCTCCATGACCTCGCAATCTTGTATCTTTCATCCCTTCATGACTAGTACCCCATGGGAAACTCTTGCCCATTGTCAAGTGCGATGCTGGCTTGAACTGGATCTTTAGCTCCCTTGAACCACAAGTTCTATGAAATGACCTAGGGTAAAGAATTTTTTTCTATTGCCCTAATGGAGCATTGAGGTTTTCACATGAATTGCGATATTTCTTATTATTCACAGTGGATTTCTCAGTCCCAGATGGTCAGTACAGACAGACTGATCTACTAAAATAACTTCTATTCTTCCTCTCAATAGAAGCCTTCCTTCCCTCTGTAGCAGCATGAGCCAGGCTTAAGCTGTCTGCATTTTTCATTGTTCTTATCTCTTAAGTTCCCATGAGAACAGCTCATTAAGTTCTGCCCCCAACAGTCAATGGCTTTTCCAGCTCAAAGTTCCCACAAAAGTTTCCCTCAAAGTTTCTCCCACAAAAAGTCTTAGAACTCATAAAAGACACAGGGGTCAAGTCTATCACAATAATAACCCTCTTCTCTTGTACCAATTACTGTCCCAATATTGTTTATGTTGCTGGGATAAAACATTCTGACAATAAGCAACTTAAGGGAGGAAAATATTTACTTGGCTTCCATTTCCATGCCACAGTCTCTCATTGAGGGAAGTCAAGGCAGGAACTCAGCAGGACTTTGAAACAGAAACAGTTAACCAGTGAGTTTATTGGAGCTACTTACTGAAGGATGGGAGAGGTATTTTAAGAGCTTGGATGGCTCAAATGCAGCTGCATCACCAAATAGCTCATTCCTTGGTTACCTTTTTTATGTATCCTAGGACTACTTTCTCAGAAAATGATGCCTCTCATGGTGGTCTGGACCCTTAGACATCAGCTAAAATTCAAGCCAACCCTCCACAGATATATATTTAGGTCCAAGTCATTTGAAAAACCCACTCAGTTGAAATTCCATTCTAATTCTAATTTGACAGCAGCTAAAGCTAACAAGAACACAATCTTTGCTCTCTGTACTTTCCCACTGGCTGACAAATTCTCACCAAACTCTATATGTGTCAAAAATATGTCTCTTTGAAACTTAGGAATGTGTCCTCACTTTGACTCACCATTTGAAATACCACTGTGAGGTTTTGATAGTTTCTGTACAAAACAAACAAAACAGGTTGCTGACTAGACTATCTGATGGTATCATGAGTAAAAATTAATTTAAAGTACTACTAAACATCTTAGACATGTGAATAACAACTAAATTAATAGTTGAGACAGTTGTCATATGTACCTAGATTAACAATTTCCAAATTTCTGATGGTCAGCCAGTCTTGTCTATCTCTTTCTCCCCTGCTTGACTTCTCCTGAGTTCTATCTTCATTTGAAATCCTTGATCCACATCTTAATTCTTGACTACTTTGCCATTCCCAGTCTTTTGTAGAGGTCCCATAATAGAATATTTTAGGAGAAAATTCTGAAGTAGTTCCCTTGCTAATGGTTGAATGCCAACCTGGCTTTGTGGTCTAAATTCTGAATGAAGAGCCCTCTTCTGTTATTGCCAGGCTCATCATGCAATCACAGGCCCCACATGGAGTCAAGTGAAAACGAACATATTTGGATAGTGACCTGGCTTTGGATTCTTCTGCTGGACAGCTTTGTATTTTCTCAGTGCCTAAAATTTGAGGTCTAGGGAGAGAAATTTTTCTAAAAAATTTGAAGCCCCTCATATGCCCACGAAATGAACTAATTTCATTAAGCAAAATTTTAGCTAAAAAAATTTTCAAGATGGGAGATTATAAGAAATCCTTGCCTCTGATGAACTGTGGAAGACTGTGGGAGAGCTTTACTACGGGTAAAATGGGTGCTGCTATTTGTTAGCCATCAGAGCTCAAAATTCTCCTGTGGTACTAAATCACAGACTATAAGGGAATTTGACAGCTGATTGGCCCACAATTCTGGGATCCCTTGGCAGCTCTGGGGTGTCTGTTACCATGTGTTTTTTTTTTCCCCGGCTCAGGGCTGCCTGAGGCCCAGACCCACAGACCTGCAGCCCCAGACTTCTTTAACTGCTGGCCGCTGTTCAAGCCCCCAGAAATGACTCAGATGCTTATATTAACTTCATGGTGTTTGGCCTATGGCTCAGGCACATTGCTAGCTTGCTCTTATATCTTAACTCAACCCATTTTCATAATCTGTCTGCCACATGACCCGTGGCTCACCTGTGTTTTTTACATGTTGCTCCTTTGGGCTTCTGGCTCCTTCTGTCTCTCCTTATGTTGTAGTAGGGTTTCTCTGGGTCCCGGGCGGCCAGAGATCTGAGACCCACAGCCCTGCCGCCCGAGACCGCTTATCAGCCCAGCCGCCCAGGTCCCCAAAAATAACTCAGAGGCCATGCTGTTTGGCCTATGGCTCAGGCACATTGCTAGCTAGCTCTTATATCTTAAATCAACCCATTTCTATTAATCTGCAGGCCACGTGGCGGCCCGTAGCTCACCCGTGTTCCTTACATGTTGCTCCTTCGGCGGCTTCCGCGAGGTCTCTTCTAACTCCGCCCTGCTTCTCTTACCTAAGCTCTGATTTCTCCTCCTACCTATTCTACGTACCTGCCATGGCCCAAACCAGCTCCTTTATTTAAAGATACAGCACTCACAAATGCATTCCCACATTTCCCCCTTTTTCTCTAATCAAAAAGGAAGGTTTCAATTTTAACATAGCAAAATTACATATAACAAAATAGCTATCAAGCAAGAATTATAGTTACAATATCTAGTCTATTTGTATTTAGCAAAATTAAAGAAAATACTCTATCATCTATCTTATCTTTATGAATCTAAAGTTTTATATCTAATATATTTTTCAAATGACTAAGAAAAACTGTACATATAACTATCTAATCTTCAACTACATCAAAGACCACAGAAGGATATAATATTTACCCAAGTAAACCAGAAGTGCAAACGACTTCTAAAATCTAGAAAGGACAGAGATGACACCTATCTGCCTGGACAGTCACCCAAAGTTTTTTTATAAAGTTGGGGCAACCATCTTCAGCCTATAGGCCTGGAGTCTCTTTTCATTTCAGTGAAGCAGGAAATCTGCTCTGCCCATTTTGGCACAGTTCATCCGTTGTTTCTCCTTGAGTCTTGAAGAATGTCTGACAGTTTTCTCTGTAAAACAGGAACCCGAATGATGATCTTGGCTTGTTTTGCCAAAGTCCAGAGGTCATCTTCTTATGGAACCTGCATGTCCAGTTTAAACAGCATACTGTCAAGCAGTCAATATAAAAACAGTTTCTTCTCCAGTGGCTCACCATCACCACAAATAGATGAGACTCCATATGGAGTTTCTTTAATGCCCACCTTCCTGTTGAAGTAAATTAGTGCTGCCAGGAACAGACCTGTCTCACTGTCCAGAAAAGTCTAAGCTCTTAAAACATTTTAAATGCCATATTCTGTAGGTCTTAGAAGTATTTGAAGATTACCTATCTAATTGAAATATATCTTTGTATACCTAAAAATCCTAACTAACCTAACTATAAGTTTGATTATCAAAAGTGACTATTAACCTTTATTTCTTAATTATACACTACAATTTTAAAACAGTTACATGAACATCATACCTTAAACAAGAATAGAAAAACATATACAGCATAACAAAATTGACCTTAAATTTGTATCAATAAACCAAAATCTATACCAATGTAAAGCAGTTTGAGATTAACAGCTGATTACCTGTAAATTTAATAATCTAATTTTTTAAAAAAGCATTCACATACCATATCCCCCGTTTTTTCTTAGAAAGAGATTGACTATGACTATTAACCATTTATAATGAAAACAAACATTTAGAAACAATATTTGGGGAATTGGGGCGAAGTTATCTATTACTACTTCCTGCTGATTAAGGGGCGTTGAAAATCTCATGGATTGTTGAGACTGGATCATAATCTGCAGCCATGAAGCTAATCTGGCCATCTCTTCTCATCAGAGGTTTTTTCAGGGGGTCTTGGTTGATGAAACCATATTTGCCTGGAAGCAATCCACAGGTTCTCATCTGTGGAGACAGAAACAGAACTCTTCCAAAGCAATAAATCCTTAGACACAAATTTCAAAATCAAAATACCTTTAAAATATACATTCTTGTTTAACTTAGTAGCCTTTGCAATCCATTGTCTTTTTGCAGTTAGCTCATTAACAGTTAAAAAATTAAAAGAAAACACAATAACAACCAAAATCCAGATTTTGTGTCTATTTTCCATCTTTACGTGGCTTATTATAATTTTATTACTCTATTTCTCACTTTAAAAACTTTTTCTAACCTCTTTCTTTTTTCTCTGAAGCCTATGTACCTTTTACAAACATTGTAACCCGTTTACAGGTTTTCTTTTTATCTGAATCTGTTTTATTGTGAATCCTTATTTATCTTCTAACCTTAAGAGCTTTTAAAATATATTCTCCAAAAAGAAGCACAGTTTTTGCAAATTAGGCTGAATCACTAAGTTTTCTTAAACGGACCGTAAACAGAGCACACCTAAGAAAATGCTGCCACGAAGAAAATTTGTTTCCCTTTTGTTTAAAATAAGCAGAAATCTAAAATCAATCACATTACTGAGTCTTTTGTTAGTTTTCAGGAACCCGCCTGATTGTAGCTCACACTGCCTGTCGCCAGCCCGCCGCTGGCGCCATTTTGAGTGTGACCCGGACCATGCTTTGTTTGTACAAAGACCCGCTCCACACACACAATTTGGAAGCTGCCCTGGCTCAATTTATGTGATCTAGAACCCTTTGTAATCTTTCTCAGGCTCTAAGTGGATAATCGGCCCACGTTGGATGCGCCATCTGTTGTAGTATGGTTTCTCTGGGTCCCGGGCGGCCAGAGATCCGAGACCCACAGACCTGCCGTGCCAGACCCCTCAGCTGCCCAGCCGCCCAGGTCCCCAAAAATAACTCAGAGTTTATATTAAGTCCATGCTGTTTGGCCTATGGCTCAGGCACATTGCTAGCTAGCTCTTATATCTTAAATCAACCCATTTCTATTAATCTGCGGGCCACGTGGCGGCCCGTAGCTCACCCGTGTTCCTTACATGTTGCTCCTTCGGCGGCTTCCGCGAGGTCTCTTCTAACTCCGCCCTGCTTCTCTTACCTAAGCTCTGATTTCTCCTCCTACCTATTCTACGTACCTGCCATGGCCCAAACCAGCTCCTTTATTTAAAGATACAGCACTCACAAATGCATTCCCACATCCTTACATGTTGTTTCTTTGGGTTTCTGGCTCCTTCTGTCTGACTCCGCCCTGCTCCTCTTACCTATTCTGATTCCTCCTCCTACTTTTTCTATGGTGCCTGTCATGGGCCAAAACAGCTCCTTTATTTAAAGATTGCTATTCACAGCATACAGAAAGGCATTTCCACCTCAGATGTCTTTTTTTTTTTTTTTTCCATCAGTTGAATTTTCAAATCAAACAAAGGAAGGGTCGCTGAAACCAAGTCCATAGTGGTGCCTTAGCAAGCGCCATTCCGGTAGCAGAACCGGACAGAAAGCTATGCTAAGTAAGCAGGGGTGACTTGTTTTCTCCTGGAGGTTCTGATACCTTTGTCGTAAAACTTGTACCTCTTCATTATTTACTGGTGGCCCTCAGTTTGCTAAAGACACCTCCCAGTTGTCTTGACCCCAGTTTTGCCCTTGACTTTTAGAGAATACCAGTCTTATCTATGACATTTCTTTCCTGGAAATTCTTTGAGTTATCCCTAGTTCAAGAAAAAGTTCAAAAGATTAAATTATAGTCTGTCTAAAACTGTTAAATATGGTAACTATTGCCATATAGGCTTTTAAAAAACATTTTGAATTTTTCTTTCTGTATAAAAGGGCAAGAAGGGAAAGAAAATCCTGAATTTACTTAGACACATTTGTGTGGAATTTGTGATTAATACAAGTATCTAATATCATTAAAGAATATATAATTGCAAAATACAAACATGATTTTCTTGAGTTTATCTCTTCTTTTGTGTGTGTATTCAAACAATAAAAGCTCCTAGAATGTCAAGACATTCTTGAAATACCGAAAAATAACTTGGAAAAATTACTAAAACAGATGTTTATTATTTACCCTGGAATCTATTGTGAAATTCAGTATATAAAATCAAGAAAATATTTAATATTAGTGTGTGGTGAGATTCCTGTGCCAGCTGATAAGATCTGAGGATGCTTACCCAGGGTCCCAGCCCCTGAAGGGGGCGTGGCCAACCCCATTGATAAGGGGCTGCTGGGACCCGGAAAGCCTGTTTGCCTGGTTCCTGGCTGCTAGAGAGACTGGTTTACAATCCATCATCCATCCTTCCAGACTCCAGTCTCTGTTCAGGCTCCATTATAAGCTGTTACCTGTATCATGAGTGTTGGTTTATATTTTAATAAATATTGATCTTGGACTGGTGTCTTGTAAGTAAAACTCCGCCTACATTAATGTACTCACAAGATGGATGTTATTAGTAGACCATTTAGTCAGTGGGTAGAAGATAGATAGATAGATAGATAGATAGATAGATAGATAGATAGATAGACAGATATATATTAAACTGGATTAATATATATTAAACTGGATTGTCAAAACTAGTCTAGAAGAGCATATATATTCAGCCTACCTAAGAATATCAATAGCTTGAATTGTATAAAAACATGAGATAATGGGACACTCAAAAAATCTCTTGAGGGGCATATCTGATTCCTTTTATTATTTTGTCAATACAATCAACAAGCCTTTTGAGATTAGCAATATAAGCAGACAATAGTTTAAAGTCCAAGGTCACTAGAAGATGCTGACTTAGATGTGAGCATGTTGGCAATTTACTTAGGGGCTTCCAAGCAGACCCACATAGAATTGACGACAAGCTCAGGATTTAGTCTTTAAAATAAACTCCCTTTATGAATAGGCATCTTAATTCATTTTAATTGATGGTTATTATTTTCTTAGCATTTAGGTTCTCTATATTGTCCTATTAAAGGAATCTTATTTTTCTTCTTTTGTGTGTAGAGATGATGGTAGGTACTGAAGAGTACTCAGCAACAACTATTTAATATATAATTATAAATTTTAATCTTATCCTTACAAGTAACTAGTCTTCATCTAATATTTTGATTTTATAAATTAGAAGCCTAAGAACAAACATTACTTTTGTTTGGGATTTAAATAAAGGTGAACTTATATTTTTGCCAACATACTGTCGAGATATGAATTTTCACTAAATGCAAAAGGAGAATTATAAGAAAAGAAAATCTCACTCCCTTATGCCAGACCTTGTAGTCTAAATTCATAGCCCTTAGAACCTACTTGGCCTATATATTAAGGGTGAATGGTATGCAAATACTTGAACTTTTGCTTGAAAGATTTAGTGGGTTGTGTGTGTATGTGTTACATATGTATGGATGCTCCCAGAGGCCAGAAGAAGACAAGAAGACATCAGATATCCTGGAGCTGGAGTTACAATGAGTTGTTAGTCATCTGATGTAGATACTAAGAACCTCTGCAAGAGGATCAAATGCTCATAATCATGGAGACACACTTTTAGTCCTCCATATTTCTAAACTTTTGATGTAAAAACTTTATTAGTGACCACGGGGTTCTCATCATACACTTTAAGAAAATTAAGATTCAAATGAGAAACTTTCCTAGCCACACTCAAACTTAACATTTTTAAAGTTCAAATACATTTGTTCTTACTAATATATGTATGTGGTCATACTTAATTTTAGAAATTCTCAACACCAGAGTTAGACTCTACAATTCACACATTTTTGACTGTCACTTCAACTTTCTTTTTATTATCTTACTCAATGTTCCTCAAGTAAAAAATCCTCAGACATGGAACCTGCAGTCATTTTCTGTGGAGGTCAAATTCCACTGCAGAAGAAAAGACCCAAGTCTTAGGGAAGAGATTTCAGAAATCCTAATATCTATTCAACGCAATGGGTACTTTGAAAAGCCTCCTTATTTCAGTAAAGCACAAATCCAAATTGTTGCAGGAGTAGGGGAGGAGAATATTTGCTTTTGACCCCCATGCCTATCTGCTTCTTTGCATAAGGAGTGTGGATTAAAAGGAGGCATTTACTGGTTGTTCTGCTTTCAGGCACAAAACTTCCTTAAGCTACATTTTAATCTTCTATAAAATGAAGACAGTAATAATACAGAGGTTCCTCATTATCTCAGTTTTATTATGTGTCTGCACCATAATGAGGCTGCACAGGAAAGCAAAGCCATCATAACATGAAAATATTCTCTAATGCTCTAATGAGTTGATCATTTATAAAATTAGTCTGCTTAGCACATCCCTTCTCTCTGAAGATTCATATCTGTACCCAACCATTTAATCAATGTCTTTGATCATTAGTCTATAAATATCATGTGAATCCTTTGTCAAATAAAATACTGAGTCTCAGAATTTCAAGCAATAAGAGAGAGCAGTAATGGAGAACTGCATGAATAACACTCAGAGCAATGGCATACAAGGATTTGGCCTACTTAAGCAGCTCAAAACTTAGAGGAGAGAAAAGATAAGGCTAGTAACAAGGTGGAAAATTTTAAAGCAAAAGGATTTAAATATCAGAATAATAAAAGTCCTTGGGAAAGCTTATTAAACCTTGCCCATTGCTCAAAAGTGATCTCTTTTTACGTGATGTGTTGTAAGTTAATTAAACATGAAAAAATGTTGCTCTGTGTTCTCACATAGTTTTACCAGAATTATGCTCTTTTCATAAAACCCATTATTTTCAACAGTTGTCACTCATGGTCATTATAACTAAAAGTACTTAAAAAAAACAATGACAACATTATGTTTGTTACTCTGACTCCATTTTTAAAGATAAAGTCTTAATTGAATCATTTTTCCCCTTCAGACCATGAAATTTTTGTTCCAGTTTTAAGTATGTCCCTATGTAGTGAATAATTATCTTTGCACAAAAAGCTCTTTTTTAAGCCCACCATTTCCTATTGTTATAAAGAACAAATGACAAGACTTGAAAATGTATTTTGGGAGTTCTAAAGTTCTATATTAATGTTAGAATTTACTTCATTTCTGAAGGATGTATTGTTTACTATGTGCAAGTCACTTTCACCTACTTTATGTATTTTGTTCCCCAAACAACTGTTGGAGACAGAATGCGTCATCCCCACACTAAAAACAAAACTAAATCTGTTCAAGGTCATACAGTTGTTAGGTGAGTTAGCTATTCTGAGATCCCAAATTGGCTGGGTTTGGGGGGGGGGTTCTTTTTTCTACTCATTTGTACTATAAGAATCTTAACATTTTCTAGTTTAGGAGTAGTCATCTATCTGCATCATAGGCTTGACTTGACACATTAAGTTAAGAAGCATTTATTGGTTACCTGCTTCTCATTAGATGTCAATATGAATTCTAGGGCTACAAGGGTAATCAGTTTGAGCAACGTACTCATACATACAGGCTTTATTCTTGTAGTGAATATCTTACCTACAAGGAAGCAAATAATTTAGCAAAAAAGAAACCTTGTTGTCTTTAAATATTCTCTAAATACATAATAAGTGACAGTCTGTCACAGACAAAATAGCCCTTCACACCAATCAACTCATGTAATTCCCATGATAACTGTATGAAGTATTATAATCTTCATTTACTAAAGGAAAGCAATGAAAGACAATGATGCCAAATACCTGTCTCTTGTCCTATAACTAGTAGTGGAAGACCGAGCTCCAATGTCATTAACCTGACATTGACACTCTTTGGAAATAACACGAGAGCTGATAGACAACTACAGGTGCTTCCTGTATTGCTTTGTTAGTAAAAGCACAGTGCCCAGCTTCTTTTATTTTTATAAAATGAAATAGATTGCTTTAAACAACAATTCCTCCAGTTTATTATCAAAAAAATGGTGATGCTAGGATGAGAAAGACACCACATAAGAATACAGTTTGGCACTGTTTGTACAGCTGCTTAAGTTCTCAGTATCTCCATATGGATTTCCTAAAAATGCTACTAATATTGTCCTAAGTACTTCTAGTCTGTAGAACAGCAGTTTACCCTTCAATAATACTAGAACTATCCCATGGAGTTCTATGGCTACTGTATCAGGGACAATAAAAAACTTGAGGGTACTGAATGAACTGAAGACTGGAAATGGCTGATTTCAGGCTGAGTCCATCTCTTTCCAGCTTCCTACATAGTTACTGTCCAGCTGTGAATCTCGCTCATCCCTAGATCTGCAGATCAGAGAAAATAATGGTCGTTCTTCCAATTAGAACAAATAGTAGCTGTCTTGAGTTGTATTATTAATCCTTTCAGGGACATTTGTATTGTGTTACTTATTCTATAGCCTAATGAGGCATAAAAGAAAAATCTTTTCCCTTGCTTCTGTCTCTAAATGCAGGTCTAAATAATTATTCCTGCTACTGGATACTGCAGTTAATTTGAAATAAAAATTCAGCAGGAGAAGTTTTCACTTGTCTAAGCAATAGAAGCAAATGTGTCCAGACTCTGTCATAAAATTGTCACCTTCTGACTTTCATTTTTACAGTCTGTATCTCGATTTTACAATCCTGTTACTTGGTGTCTGACTGCTGGTTTGGATGTGTACTAAGAATTTTTTCATATCTATTCACCAAAGTGATTTTGTGAAATAGATCTACTTAAAATGGCAGTAACTGCATTTATTAAATCATTTTTTTCATTCAATAGCGAATGTGCCAAATTTACATTAGGGCTAGTAAGACAGATCACTGGGATACCATTGTAACCTTGAAAGGATTAAGAATGTATTTGGAGCCTGGAGAGATGGCTCAGAGGGTAGGAGCACTCACTGCTCTTCCAGAGATCATGAGTTCAATTCCTGGCAACTACATGAGTTCGCCACAATCCCATGCTCATGGTCTTGTCTCTTAGACTGGGCTGACAGCTGACTTGAAGGCCCTAAGTCTGATGGAGCTGCCAGGCACAGCCTGGTCCCCTCTGACTCTTGGCTGGCACTGCAGGACTGCCAAACCTGGTCCCTTGGCATGTAGCCATGGACCTCACGCTTGTGGAAGAAGAGTGTGGTGTTGCTGAAGATACGGTAATCACAGAGGGCACAGTAAGGCATACATGAAGCACAGAACATTGTATACAGAATAAACAAATACATTTAAAAAAATAAAAGAATGTATTTGGGAGAAGCTAGGAGGAGTTAAGTTGAAAAGTGAGAATTCACAATTAAAATTCTGAAAAATGAAAGCATGGGCAGTATTTTTATTTAACTAAGTCTCCTATGTTTCTTTCAGACTTTCACTCATACTATCCTCATTCACTAGACTGGCATTCTAGATTTATATTCCAACATTAGAGGTGTGACAGACAGTCAGCAGCACTGAATAATGTCTTAAATGCACTTGGTTGGGGGAATATATAATTGTATTTGTTTCAGAGAAAAAAAATTTGGAGGGAGCATTTTTGGATTTTTTATGCATCTTCCACCTTAAAAATATATTAAAGATTACCTTATAAAAGTTAGCTTGGGTATTTGTTAAGTACAAGAATATTCTTATATATTCAAAGTAGTTGTAGTCTGCCCACCCAGTTCTTAACCAAAAGTTATCCTAAATAAAATATAATATACTTTGTTTATATTATGTCATTTCCTTGTGAAATAAAAATATTTTAGTTATTGCTGTTGAAATATCAAGAATTAAAAAAGGAAAACATAGAAATTTTGACCTTTAAATCTATAAGAGTCAGGTGAGTTACCTTCCTTCCAGCCTTCCAGTCATGTCAGATAGGAAATCCCCCAGGTATGGGCAACAGGACACAAACTATGCCCTTCCAAACCTATTACAGCTCCAGCTGCAGGCATGCAAGCAGGACCCCTGCAGGCAAGCCTGACTGTCTCCATCCTCATAGGATCCTCTAGCTAATAATCCTCATTCCGTTTCCCTAACCCTATCCATCTCCCCAACCTTAGTTGCTTCCTGAGACACAAACTTTGGAGAGCTCCTTCACAAGAGCTCCAGCTGCAGATCTCAACTGCTCCCTAAGATACAGACTTCACTGCCTCCAATTTCTCCAAAAGTTATAATTGCACCAAGAGCACCTTGTGGACTAAAAACAGCTCCCTGAAACAAAGACAACACTTTCACTGATCAAAGGAAGAAATGTATGAATAACAGCAAAAATACATTTAACAACATAAAGAACAATATGGTACCAGTAGAAATTAGTAGTTCCATAACAACAAGACCTGAACATTCCAATCTAGAAGAATCAGAAGAAAACAACCTGAAATATATTTATAAAGATGATAGAAGCCCTTAAAGGATAAATTTAATGGAGAAATTAAAAACTTCCTCAAGGAAATAAAAATAAAAGCAAAGAATTGAAAGAAAATCATAAATCTCTTAAAGAAAGATTAGGGAACAAAGAAAAAACAATCGAACAAGTTAGAAAAACGGTTTCAGACTTAAAACTGAAATAAAAGCAATAAAGAAGACACAAACTGAGAAAATGCTGGAAATGAAAAATCTGAGTAAGCAAACTAGAACTAGATAGGCAAGCATAACTAACAGAATGAAAGAGATAGAAGAGAGAATCCATTTATGCCCCTAAGACAAGGGCAGCCACATATGTGTGGAAGATACAATGGAAGAAATAGATCTGTCAGTCAAAGAAAACTCTAAAGATAAAACTATCAAAACACAAACATCAAAGAATTCTGGGACACCATGAAAAGACCAAACCTAAAAATAATATAAATAGGAGAAGAAGAAGAAGAAGAAGAAGAGGAAGAGGAAGAGGAAGAAGAAGAATACTAGCCCAAAGGCACAGAAAATCTACTCGACAAAATCATAGAAGAAAACTTTCCCAACCTTAAAAAAAAATGCCTATGAAGATACAAGAAGCTTACAGAACACCAAAGAGACTAGGCTCCCCCAATAAAGTTTGCTCATCACATAATAATCATAACACTAAGCATATGGAATAAAGAAAAAAATTAAGAGCTGCAAAGAAAAAGGTCAAGTAACTTAGAAAGGCAGACTCATCAAAATAACACCCGACTTCTCAGTGTAGACTAGGAAAGCTAGAAGGTTCTGGACAGATGTTATAAGGACACTAAGAGACCACAGAGGCCAGCCCAGACTAGTGTATCCATTGAAACCTCAGTCAACATAGAGAAAACAAGATATTCCATGACAAAATCAGAATTAAACAATATCTATCCACAAATACAGCCCTATAGAAAGCACTAGATGAAAAATTCCAACTTAAAGAAGCTAGATACATCCACAAAGCCACAAACAATAGATAATCCCACAGAAGAAAACCCTACAGAAGGGAAACATACACACACACACACACACACACACACACACACACACACACACACACAAACCACCTGACTTTAAGCTATACTATAGAGCTACAGTAAAACAAACAAACAAAAAAAACCCCACAAAAATAACAGAAACAAATAATCACTGGTCATTAATATCCCTAATATCAATGAAATAAATTCAGCTATAAAAAGATGCAGGCTAGCACAATGGATATTAAAACAGCATACATCCTTCTGCTGCCTACAAGAAACATACCTCAACTTCAAAGATAGACACTACCTCAGAATAAAAGGTTGGGAAAAGACTTTCCAATCAAATGAACTTAAGAAACAAGCTGATGTAGCCATCCTAATATCTAATAAAATAGACTTCAAACTAAATTCAATCAAAAGAGATCAGGAGGAACTGATGTGAGAATGTCTTTCTGTATGCTGTGAATATCAATCTTTAAATAAAGGAGCTGTTTTGGCTCTTGGTGAGCACCGTAGAAAAAGTAGGTGGGGAATCAGAATACGTAGGAAAAGAAGGGCAGAATCAAGACAGATTGAGCCAGATGCCCAAAGAAGAAACATGTAAGGAGCACAGGTGAGCCATAGTCCATGTGGCAGACAGATTAATAGAAATGGGTTGAGTTAAGATGTAAGAACAGCTAGCAATGTGCCTAAGCTGTAGGCCAAACAGCATGAAGTTAATATAAGTGTCTGAATCATTTGGGGGGCCTGAGCAGTGGCTGGCAGCTAAGGGGTCTGGGGATGCAGGTCTGTGGGTCTGGACCTCTGGCCAGATGGAGCCCAAAAATCTTATTGTAACAAGGGACATTACTTATTCATCTTAGGAAACATCTATCAAGGTGAAATCTCAATCCTGAACATTTATGCCCCTAATACAAGGACAGCCACATATGTAAAAAATAACATTACTAAAGCTTAAAGGCCACATCAAACCCCATACACCCCATGCCCTATCCTCACCAATGGACAGGTCTACCAGACAGAAATTTGACAGAAATAAGGGAGCTAACAGATAATATGACTCAAATGGACTTAACAGATAATCACAAAACATTCCACCAAAACACCTAAAAAATATACTTTATTCTCAGCAGCCATTGAACATTCTCTAAAACTGACTGACTACACATTCAGTCATCAAACAAATATGAGTAGGTACAAAAAAAATGGAAGTAACCCTTTGTATCCTATCAGATCCATGGACTAAAGTTAGATTTCAGCAACAATATAAACTACAGAAAGTCTAAAAAGTTATAAAATCCCAGAGATGCAGAGATGATTCAACATACAAAAAACTGTCAATGTCATCCATCATATAAACAACCTGAAACTGCATGATCATCTCACTAGATGCTGAAAATGCCTTTGACAAAGTTCAGCACTCCCTCATAAAAGTCCAGAAAAGATCATGACACAGGGAAAATACCTCAGCACAATCAAGGCAATATACATCAATCCACCAGCCAACATCAAACTAAATGAGAGAAACTCAAAGCAATCCCATTAAAATCAGGAACATGACAAGGCTGTCCACTCTCTACATATCTATTCAATATAGATCTAAAAGTTTTAGCTAAAAAAAAAAAGACAACAAAAAGAAATCAAGCGGATATAAATTGGAAAAGAAGTCAAACTATCACTATTTGCAGATAATATGATAGTATATATAACTGATACCAAAAATTTTACTAGGGAAACCCAGCAGCTGACAAACACCTTCAGCAATGTAGTTGAATGCAAGAGATACAAGATTAACTCAAAAAATCAATAGCCCTTCTATACACAAATGATAAAAGAGCTGAAAAAAAATCAGGAAAACATCACCCTTTATAATAGCTATGAATAGCATTAAATATCTTGGGGTAACTCTAACCAAAGAAGTAAAAGTCCTATATGACAAGAACTATAAGTCACAGAAAAAAGAAATTGAAGAAGATATCAGAAAATGGAAAACTCACTCTTCCAGGCTCTTAGATAGGTATGATCAAAATAGTAAAAATGACAATCTTACCAAAAGTGATCTATAGATTCAACACAATCCTCATCAAAATCCCAACACAAATCTTCATAGACCTTGAAAGAACAATATTTAACTTCATAGGGAAAAACAAAAACCCCAGGATTGACAAAACAAAACAATCCTGTTCAATAATAGAACTTCAGGAGGCACCACCATTTCTGACTTTAAGCTATACTATAGAGCTACAGTAAAGCAAACAAACAAGTAAAAAGACACCCAAGAACCCACATGATGACTCTGGCTGGGTAAGACTCCAAGCAATAGTGGAGAGGGTACCTAAACTGGCCTTTCCCTACTATCATATGAATGACCAACTAATTATCATATGAATAACTACCCTTATTTTCATTATAGAACCTCTATCCAGCAACTCATGGAGGCAGAAGCAGAGATCCATAGCTAAGCACAGGGTCTAGCTGATGAGAAGGAAGAGAGATTGTATGAGCAAAGGAATCAGGATCATGAGGAGGAGACCCACAGAGATGGTTGACCTGAGCTATTGGGAGCTCACTGACTCTGAAATGATAGCTGAGGAACCTTCGTGGAAAAGAACTAAACCCTCCAAATACAGAGGATATCAAAAGACTTGGGCAGTTTGTGGAGCCTTCTGCAATCAGACTAGAGTTTATTCCTGGTGCATGAACTGGCTTCTAGGAGCCCATTGTCTACAGAGGAACACCTTACTAAGCCTTAATAATGGGGGGGATGAGCTAGGTCTTACCTTAACTGGATATGCCTGACCAAATTGACTCACCTTGGAAGTCTTGCCCTCCCTGGGGGTTGGATGGGGGAGGCTGAGGGAGGACTGAGAGGAGAAGATGGGGGAGCAGTGGTGGGTATGGAAAAAAAAAAACTTTTAAAATAAATACTAAAAAAAAAACCTCAAAAAATATAACAAAATTAAAAGCTCAAAAAAACCTATAAGCGTTAGGCATCCTAAATATTTTGAAACCATATAACTTAAATCTAAAATATAGTCACAAGTAAATAAGCAATCTACTTCTTACAAAACTTTAAAATGTTGTTTGGTGTACACCAGAGAAGACTGCCACTCATTCACGGGTTAAGCCAAACAGAAAGTCTTTATTAACTGGCTTTCACTACACTGGGTGTTAAGAATTCCCAGTGTAGCCATGAGACTTTCTCAGGGTCAGCTTTTAAACACAAAACCATGCCCTGGGTTGAAATACTTCAGTTAATAAGAACAGTCAGCCCCAAACTACAAAAGCCAAAACCCATGGTTAGTACATTTAGAGATTTTCCCATAGATTGTCTTTATTTTCATTTTAGCAGGTAGTTCTGTGTACTGCTAATTACCTCCATCATGAAGTCAGTTGTGCTAAGGCCTGAGGGCAAATAAGATCTGGGGCTCTGTTACAATTGTGGCTACATTCCTTAAACTATAAAGCTAGTACTAATATTAGGCACATGGAAAGTAACAATGTTTGTGCTTTTTTAACAGAAAAATAGAAGCTGATGATCGATTAAAGTCAATATATGAACAATAGGTGAACAGATGATAAGTGCAGAGATGGGTAACAGAAAGATATGTAATATGTAGACAGATATTCAATTTGTGTTTAATGAAGACAAAATATTGATATTTAAAACCAAAAATAGATGGAAGATGCTCCTAATACTGAATGTACCTTCTAGCTCATTGAGGAAATTAATCTTTATTCAGCCCATCTATTGCCATACTCTTTTAGTTCAAGAAGGGAAGAAACTTGAAGCCTTAGGATGAACTTCAGAATAAGAATAGAGAAAATAGAAAGAAATGTTAATAGTTTGGGAATAAAGTTAACTCTTGGGCCTGGAAAAGGGGAAAGCAGAAGAGGAACAGGCAGAGAAATGGCACATGTTGTAAACATACTGAAATGTTTTTATCATTATTTTGTGATTTTGCTGACACCATCCCTATCTCCACAAACTTTCAATAAAATGTGCAATACAGAACCAACCAAATGCTTCATGGGAGTACTTTGTTTCTGTCATTTCGTTGCAATAGAAGAAGATAATGCTCAGTATCTGAATCATGAAATGAGAAGAATGTACTTAACAGAAAAAACTAATGTGGACACTGATCTATCTGTACAGAAGCAAAATCTCAGTACTCAAGGTGGATAAGAGGATTCATACATTGATCCTCCCACCATTCAGAGCATATTACCCAAAATATGTGAACACGTGCATAATATACCAGAATTCAGTGCATATGTTTTGAGAAAGGCTACTTTAAAACTCAAAGGTTAGTTTACATATAAGCAACATACATGTTGAAGAGTTACAGCATGTATCTATTTACATAACAGCTTTAGAAATACAATAGGCACACATTCCAACTTTTACCTTCCCAGACATGAGGTATGATATAGATATAATATTAGCATGTGCTGTTTTGGTGATAGCATTTGGACATGACCAATTTGTTCTGAGTTTACTTAGCTGCTTTGTTTGTACTGGGTAATAGAGTACTGAGATCTGTGGTGATGGTAAAGGTTGACAAAGATATATAGTTCTCTGTCCATAAAAGGATTCATAAATGTTGTAGAAGTATACTGCTGTATAACCCTAACTGTTCTAGCATCCTTCACTTCAACTTCCCAGCTAGACACTAGAATAACATTTTATATACAAGTATTTTGTGAAAGAATCAAACATGTATGACTTGCAGGTTGCCAGCTCTCTTTCTTCACATCTAAACACAGGGAATGCATTCATCTCTAGTCCAGCATCCTTGAGGTAGACCAATGGAGGTTAGGGATAGACATTTCTAAACACACAACTCTGCACCCTATGCCTCACAGTCACCACTAATAAGAGGTATCACCTTATTTATTGACACTTCTAACTTTAGCTTCACAGTTCAAGTCAGGGTAAAGATGGTAGAAAGTACAGCTGTCACCTAAGATCCAAAGAACTTTTCCAGCTAAGAGTTTGAGCCCTGTTCCTCTTACTCTTAGAAATTTTCTCAGTTGCTTCCAAACTTGTGCTATGGGGCAGAAGACGTATGATTAATTATTACCCTTAAAAGCCAACAGTACAATCTATTTCCTCTGAGGATGGTGCCATTACTAAAACAGAAATAATCAGGTAATTGATGGTGATTGCCTTGCAGCTATGCCTTGGATGTCATTTCTAAAAAGGAAGCCAATTTTCTAAAAATGCATGTTAAATGCCGTACACAATTGATTCTGTATGCCAGTTAGTCAAGGAGGCTATGACTTAGGGGCTATTCATTTTTTATTTTACTTCAATAAATGTTAAGAGCTTCTAAATCACTTATAACAATTTAAACAATTAACTGTATGTGGACTGAAATGCTGGAACCTCTTTTGGTTTTTGATTCTTTCTTCCCAGAATTCACTTTGACAAAGCTCACACCAGAACGGGCAGTGTTCGTGGCTCTCTTTCCTCTTGTGGAGTAAATGATCCTGTTGAGTTTCACTTTTTTATTTAGAATTGTTGAAGTAAGGATGAAATAGTAACCCTTCACCATCTTTCACAAAGCTGAGAGATTTTGACAGGTCTTGACTACTGAAAAGCTTTTGAGTTCTGTGTTTCTCATCAAACTAATAACTGACCTCCGTTACTGAGTATTCTAATAGCTAACAGAAAAGACTGGACCATGGGTTATTTTAGTGGTTTGAATATATATATATATATGTATATATAATTTTTCTCTTAATAGTTTAAAAATGTTTCACTTATTGGTGCAGTCTTAAAATATCTAACTAGCATGAGAGAGAAGGAGCAAATGTAGGGAATGATGGAAAAAAGAACATGTAATGGAATACTGATGACCTGAACACCAAAGAGGGGACTATTGTGGGCTAATATCAGCAAAAAAGAGGGGTGTGGTTCTTACTCAAGGCTCAGTGAACATTGAAGATATGGGGGGGGCATATATATTTTAAGAGCCAGAAGAAGAGTTTACCATGATATTGGTCTCTTAAAAATGCCAAAAGTCTCACTAACATGACTGCCTAGATATGAGATGAGCAAGTACAGCCGTAGATGTGTTAATGTGGATAAGGGGCAAGCTCAGAAGGCTTCAACCCTACCCAAAGGCAGTAGAAAAAAGTCTTCCCCTTGGGAGAGCATGCCAGTTAGTTTTCCAATCCCAAATGGTAATCCCTAAAAACATGAATACAAGCTATATATAAACAATTAATTAAAAAGAGGCCACAAATTTGAAAGAGAATCAGGAGAAGTACGTGGGAGGGTTTGGAGAGAGGAAAGGAAAACAGAAATGATTAATTTTTTATAGTCTCAAAAATAAAAGAAATAGTTTTTAAAAAGAGGAATGGGGGAGAGAAAATAAGTAGAAGAGGGCCATGAATAACAACAAAGCATGCACACGCACACACACACACACACACACACACACACACACACACACACACACACATATGTATTTGCTATTATAATAAAAACCCAGAACCAGATATTGGGGAAAAGCTGAAATATCAGAGAGATAAAGAAACAAACCATGGCCACTTCTCACCTAAACGACTCCTCAGGCCTGTCTCCAGGAATCTCTGACTCCAAACCTCTCCATATTTAGCTGAAAAGGGAAGTGTTTAGCCAAGAAAAGAGGTCCTGCCTCCTCCCGCGTTATCTTTCTTTTCCCAACCAGCTATATTACTTTCTAGTGTTTGCTAAATATGATTTATTAAATATACAATACATTAAATATATTTAATAAATCTACAATATATCACCACACATATACATATGAAAGTTCCATAAAGAAATCCAGCATTTTGACTATTAATTTTAAAATTTAGTGAAGAAAATTTAAAATGAAATATCATTCAAAACACATGAGGGGACAATTGTGGAATGAAGCTGATACTTAGCAATCTCTGAAGTGCTTTAAAATATTATTCATTTATTCTTAGCAACAGTTTTCCTTTACTTTATATAAGTGCATGCCTTTTATGTGGTGCGAGGCAGGCTCTCAGAACAGAGGAAGGGAATATTCTGATTCAGTAGATTTCAAAAGATCTCAGAAAAAAAAATGATGTTTATATCAGTCTTTTCCACACAATCCTAAAGTCTGTGGCATGTTGAGTTCATTACATATTGGCTACTATGGCTGCCTTTTTGCATGAATCAGAAAGCAAAAATCAGAAAGGCTTGATAATTTGTTTTAAGTCACCTATTCTTGGAAAGCATTGGGAGAAGTTTCCACTGTTGAGAATAAGCAACCCTGCTTACCAAAACTGAGAAAGGAGTTAAGAAAGAATGGAAATAGAGATTGAGACATTGTCAGAGAATAATCAATCCAACAACAAATAGCAAAAGAGTCTTTTGATTCTGGTGAAGGCAGAGTATATGGTATCAAAACCACTCTCTCACCAGACCCTCTCCCCTGAAAAAAACCAACAGCAAAACAAAACAAAACAAATACAAAGAAAGAAGAAAATAAAAGAAGAAAGGTAAGCAAAGCATTAAAATAATTGTCTGCAAACACTGCTCCACAACCAACAAAGGGGCCTATTCACTAACAAAGAAGTGGAACAAAGCAAAGAAAGTATAAATGTTACACTGGCTTTATCTGGTAGCATTTATAACCCACACCACAAAATTAAAGCCAAAGACAAATACAAAGTCTCACTAGCTACAGAATCTGACGTTTTTAAAATGCTGAGATTATAAGACATGTCATTCCATAGAAGAAATCAAAATTAAAGATCTCTGAAGTCTACATCAGTATTTTCCCTAGGACTCTTGACCAGCTCTTACTCTGTACATTTATAGAGCAAGACTCCAGTTTCCTCTGTCAAAGTGCTAATGCTATGACATTTAATTGTGGCTTGCTTACATTCAGAGATTTAGTATATTATGGACAGAAGGACATAGGCAAACATGTTGCTAGAGAGGTAGCTGAAACAGGAGAGGGAGAGAGGGAGGAACTGTGCCAGGCTTGAGCATTAAGAACTCAAATACCCACCCCCAGTGACATATTTTCTCCAACAAGGCCACACTTTCTAACCCCTGTGAAGTACCACTAATATTTAATGACCAAACACAAGCATTGAAATCTATGAGAATATAGGGGTCATTCTTATTCAAACCACTACATCCTTCCAGAGGAAAAACAGTGGGAAGTTGGAGAGCTGAACAGAAATCTCAAGATTTCAGAGTGGTAAGAAAGTGTGTATCAGGTCCAATAAAGGGAAAGAGAATTTGGGGAATATCTCTAGATTTCAGTTAGAACTCTAGAAAAACAATGCTCTCGGAATAATTATATACTAAGGATGAGGAATATTCATTAAGAATATCAACTATAAATATGTATGTAATATAAACATGTGTATGTTCAAACCTAATGAGGTCTGAAAGAAAACCAGAATGAAGGATATTTTCCAACAGCTTCTTCCCTTATTTATACACAATTTGACTCTCTCTAGACGGTGGTAGTTTTGTTGAAGAATTCTAAAAATTATCATATACTGTGTACATCATATATAGTTAAAACTCAACAGGAAAGAAAAAGAATTTTTAAAAAAGGATAGTAATTTTGCTGGTAAGTTTTGTGTCAACTTGACACAACCTAGAGACACTGGAGAGGAGGCAGCCTTAACTAAGAAAATGCATCCATAAATAATAATGAGTGATTGCCCAGTCTACTGTGCTTGTAACCATCCATGGGCTGCTGGTCTTAGGTTCTATAAGAAAGCAGACTGAGCAAGCCATGAGAAGCAAGCCAGTAAAAATCATGCCTCCATGGCTTCTGCACCAACTCTGACCTCCAAATCCTTGCCCTGTTTGAATTCCTGTTCTGAATTTCTTCAGTGATAAACAATAATTTTGAAGTGCAAGCCAAATAAACCCTTTCCTTCCCAAGTTGCTTTAGTCATGGTGTTTTATAGTGCCAGTGTTAATATTGTTAATACTGTAATAAAAAATAAAACAATCAGTGGTAGAGACTCAGAAATAGTACAGATATTACCATTAGTGGACTAATGTTTTATGCTGTCACTCTAATTGGTTAAATAAAATGCTGATTGGCCAGTAGCCAGGCAGGAAATATAGGTGGAGAAAACTAAGGATTATAGGAAGGAAAAGGGCAAAGACAGGAGTTGCCAGCAGACACAGAGGGAGCAGAAGATGAATTTACCAGGCTAATAAAGGTACTCAGATATGGCAGAGTATAAATAAAGAATACGGGTTAACTTAAAATGTGAGGGCTAGTTAGTAATATGCCTGAGCTATTGACCAATCATTTATAATTAATATAAGCTTCAGAGTGATTATTTGGGGATAGGTGGGCAGGAGAGAATGGTCCATTTATAGTCTTCAAAATGACTGCTTACTCTCCTAATTAATATCAAAGTGCATAAGAATCTGAAATATTTCGATAGAGTACTAGAAAAAATGAATCACTAACATTAAAGACATATTTATACAATTTGTAAAATTAAAATTTCATTGTATGCAAGGAATTATGTAGTAGAATATAAGGTTAGCGAATTTTTTTAAAAAATTATTAAATTATAAAACAGCATATTATGAAGAATACAAAGTGGGGGAAGCCCAGAGAGTACCTAACAAGTATGCAAGATGAACTCAACATGCTTAACAGAAACTCCCAATGACGAGAGGAAGAAATGTCTAATGATTGAATGAAAGCTGAGAAAGTTTGAGATGTATAGAGGACAACATGCAAGACCAAGACATTTAGCAAAGTCCACACAGGATTTAAAAGTCAATACATATTTAAACAGATTCAAATTATTTTAACCAACAAAAGAGTATGCCTCAATCTTAGGGGTCAGAAGACAAATTAACTTCAAATGAGCAACAATAAAATGGACAGAAAACTTGTGACCAGAGACTATGGAGGGTAATAAAAACTGAAACTGCTGGTCTTGACTGTCCTCCAAAAGTAAAAAGCAACGAGAACTGAAGAAATGTAAAAGCTGAAGGAATATGCTGCCAACAAACCTGTCTAAGAATTATCTCTTGTGGAAACACCGACAACTACAGGAATAAATTGCCCTAACAGGAAAAGGTAACAATTCTGATCTTCTGCCAGTCTACTCAGTAAAGTAGCACCCAGTAAAGGAATACATTTTTTTTTTTATTTTTCCATTTTTATTGATTCTTTGGGAACTTTGCATCATGCATCCCAATCCCACCCATCTTCCAGTCCCTTCGCATCTGCTCCTAAGTTTTGTAGTATTCCCGACCACCGCAGTGAAAGCTAAAAAGAATAAAATAAAATAAAAATAAACAATATTAAAAAATTTTAAAAGAAAATTAAAAAGGAAAGAAAGGAAAACACCTCACTGCTTGGTCTTTCCCTCCCGTCGTCTATCGTTTCTTCGTTCCTTTCAATGGTGTTGAGAGCTGCCGTGTACCATTCTCTGTACCCTTTTTCCAGTTTTACTTGTAAATGTTCATTGCATATTGAGCTGTTGGTCAGGTTCAAGGACTCTGGCTTTGGTACATCATCAATACTGGACCTCCACTGACATTCTTCTCTAATATCCTGCTGTTGGAGGGAGTCATGGCAGTCCTGTGGCTACAGATTCTTCATTTCTTTCTAACACTCCAGAAAGTCATAGATGTGGTAGATGTCGGGTCATGCCAACTACAAACTCTGGATATGTAGCTGGGTGGAAGCCGAGTTTGTCAGTACAGACCACTGAGCCTGCTCTTCTCAGCTGAGGGGCCAGGTTAGATCTCCCAGGCCTATGGTGAGGGGTGGGTTTAACTTTCCCAAGTGTGTGAGCAAGTGCCTTGCACCTCAGAGTCTGCTGTCAGGGCTGGGGATGTTAAAAATCAGCCCTCCTGCTGGGTGGGGGACAGGTCACCCTGGGCCAGGTCACCCTAGGCCAGGGGAGGTTTGGGACCATCCCAGCAGGGCCTGTACTTCAACATATGGTTCAACGTATGGTTTGTATGGACCCTTGTGGAATCAAGGGCCATGTCTGGATCCATGGCCCCACTTTAGCGAAGGTTTGCACTGATGTAAGTGGCTCCTATTAACTGCCACATGGGACCGGGTTGGAGCCTTGAGACCACGCTGTGGCTAGGTCCATCAGATCTGGGAGCCTGTGCTGCCATCCAGGCCATGGTGACATTCGACTCCAAGCTGCTGCTGCTGACCATGGCTGTGTCCGTTGTCCTGTAGCTGCTGGAGTCTGTGTGGAGAACTACATTTTTAATTACAGGGAATATTGTTGAAATATATCCAGAAACATTAGTTCAAACCTATAATCTGTACAAGGTCTTGTTTTATGAGTCACCGAAGTTGACCCAATCCAGGATATTGGTCACATGGTATATATGTCAGAATTGAGTCAGTCAATTTCCAAGGCTCATTTAAATTACTCCAGGCTCTGTTACATAAATCAGCTTGTTTTTGCAACAGACATTTTGTTACACACTGTATGAGAGTCCCAGAGAAATAAAAACAATAATGTTATATGAAAAAAAAAATCAGTGCATTCAAGGTTGAGGGGGAAAGGTGTACATAAGAGGAGATGACTGATTTCTTAATTTTGAAAGCTGAAAATCCATTTGACAAAGGCCATAATGAAGGAAGTAGGAATAACAGAGGAGATAGAGAGGTCAAAATTGCTACTACATGGTCTAAACTTTCTTCAGATGCAGATGCTTAGCCCTGCAGTATAGAATACGATACATGGGCTTCACATGTGACCACTGACACTCAAATTTAACAGAATGAAAAGTCTACTCCCTTGGTTGTACTAACTAAATGCAACATAATTCGAAATACATATACATAATACATACATAAAGTAGCTATTAAATTTTTCAACACATTTAATAGCTCATCTATATAACATTGGCAAACATACTGATAAAAGGTGTCATGGAAACAATCTCATTTTTAAAAAGCTACCAAAAGTACTTAAATAAGAATAAACTCAAATGCCTGAGAATGAACTTAACCTAAGGAATTAAAAGACCTGTACTTTAAGACACTTTAGGAAAAAATGAGGAAGAAACCAGAATATGGAAAGATGTCCTATGATTGTAAATTAGAAAAAATTAATCTTATGAAAATAGCCAACCGACCAAAAGCCATCTACAGATTTAATGTAATACAAATCAAAATATGAGCCACAAAATATGAGAATTTTTTTTGACTTACATGGGAGTAATCTCCAAATTTATAATGAAACACAAATAGCAACTCTGACAAGTGAACATGGCAAGAGGAATCCATATACTTGACTGTAAGATAACCAACCCAGCATGGTACTAGCACAGAAACAGACACATATGTCACCGTAGCAGACTAGAGGACCCAGACAAGATGCTGCATGACTACAGCTCTATGATCTTCAACAAAGATATTAAAATGTACATTAGAGAGAAGATGGAATCTTCAATAAATGGTGCTGGGAAACAGGGTTTGAAAAAGAGAAAAGCTAAAACTTTGACTCTCACCCTGAACAAAAATTAATTGCAAACGGATTTAGGACCTCAATATAAGACCTGAAAACTCTAAACTGTAGAGGAAAAAGTAGAAAACACACTTCAATTGTGGGAATATGGAAAGACCTTTGTACAGGACTCCTGTACTCAGGAAGTAAGATCAGCAAGTGATAAACGGGATTTTCTTTAGTTAAAAGACTCGTATTTAGCAAAGAAAAATCCTGGTGGAAGGAAGAGGCTTATGAGTTATAAAGAGGATAGAAAGTAATCTCAAGGGGACTTATAGTGGGAAAGTTGGGCTGGATCTGGAAAAAATTAGGGAAAGTGGGGGTAATCAAACTACATTGTGTGAAATTCTCTAAGAATGAATACAAATAACAGACTAGGATCATAGACTTCAAGATCATATTTATTCTTTCTATTAACCTTTCCCAGATGGAATTTAGTCTCAGGGATGTGGAAAGGCTGCTGGATGTATCAGGTGGCTAGAGGAACAAAAATACTCCACTATTGGCCGACAGTCTTAGCTACCCTGATAACCTAAGATCTTTGCCAGTGTATTCAATTATTATACTGTCTTCAGTGGTCCCTGGAGGCATTTCTACCTAGAGCTTGTATCTCTATTATAATTGCTTTTATACCCTGAGAGTAAGATTAATTATCTTCATTTTTACTATTAGCCATGCAGGTGTTTCCCTAATATTGTGTTATATACAGTCTAAAGATTTCTAAAATAAAATAGACTTCAATAAGTAACCTGAGTTTTCAGCATTTCAAGTCAATTGGTTGCTATATATTTTAGTTTTAGAATAAAGTGCATTGGATTGATGTCTTCTCTTTGTCTTTATTTACAGGCCACTTCATTTACTTAGGAATTTATGATTGCTTTGAGATCATTGGAAATCTGATTCCTGGTTAAGTTAGGCAGTGTTATTTATATATCTGACATTTATAAATGACTTATTTTTATACAGCCTCTATTTTTCCAAACTAGTAACTGGCAACATTTGTTCTATTGCAGAGAAAATGTTATATAATAAATGCCATCTATAGCCAAGACTGTAGACATTGTTTATGAGCTAACTTTTGGACTTTCTGCAATGCCAAATATATGATATTCAGAGAGCTTGCCAAAATTGTAATTTTAAAATATTACATAGTTTATCACATATGTCTATATGAAAATATGCCATACAGACAACTACTTCTAACTAATGCTTTAAATACATATTTGTAGTTAACTTATTTAATGGGCATTTATTAACCTTACAGTAGAAACTACTCTAGGCATTAAGAAAGTAGTATACTCTACACCACCACAACATACATACATAGAAGGGGTAACAAGCACAAAGTTCACTGCAAAACTCAGAAAATAAGCTATGCAAATAAGTGTTAAAAACCAAAGAATAAGTGAGCTAATATATTGTTTTGAATTGTCTCTAGTACAGCCTCAATTATGTGTGAACTCATGTTGGGCTGAACATAGGATGAAACTGAAGGATAATAACATTCAGTTCATAGTTATAATCCTTATAACTAAATATGCCAAATAAATGTAAAGAGAATCACTACATCTTAATCTCATACTTTGAAGTGTTTGACTTCTTGAGCACATTTTGTCGCAAAGACATTCTGAGAGTAGATATGGTTTAAAACCACAACCCAATGAAGAAGGTCTGTGTTGCATGTCGTTGTCTTAGTCCCGATGCTAGGTGATTTATAAATAATATGAATGTATTTCTCACAGTTCTGAGGGATGAGAATTCCCAGATCAAGTCATCATCAGAGCTAGTGTCTAGAGAAAACAATTTTCTGCTCCCAAGATATAACTTATCTGTGTACGCACTGGCACAGAGATTGAAAGAGAGAAAGAGAACATAGAGTGAATTATTTTCCTTGAGCCCTTTCCTAAAGATACTAATGTCACCCCAAAGGATAGCATCCTTGTGACTTAATTTCATCCTACATGTCTGTCCCCCTATGGTACTGATGCATTAGGCATTGAGTGTGAAGCAACAAAAACACGCCAATCATAGCAGTAATGTTCTCTCAGGAAGACCTACTATCTTGAAGTGTGGGTGGGAAGAAAACACCCAGGCCTGCCCCTCCCCTCATGGAGCTGCTGGGCCGCACTATAGTGAACAAGTATTTGGTGGAGAGATGGGAGAGAAGGGCAGCAGTGTGTGTGCTGTGGAGATGCCAGGGTCTGTAATGTCCCTCAGAGCCATGCCTGAGCCTGTGACCTTATAGCAGAGGCGGTCTATGATGGAACATTTAACTATGAAAAGATGTGTTACGTTTGTTTATGCTGTATTTGTTTAATGATGGAAAGGTGTGCTACACTTGTTTCACCTTGCCTTCCTAAGGCACCTGATTAGCATACTAAAAAGGTGAATGGCCAATAGCTGGGTAGAGGAGGGAAAGGCAGGGCTGGTGGGCAGAGGTAGGAGAAAGGAAAAGAGAAGAAAGAGAACAAGAGAGAAAGACAGGGACATGCCAGGGCCATGAGCCAAGGAACCACAAGACAGACAAGAAAAGCAGAGAAGGAAAGAAAGGTAAAAAGCTCTAGGGCAAAGCATAGATGAAGAGAAATAGATTGTGTTAAGAACTAGTGGGACGAACATAAGATAAGGCTGAACATTCATAACTAAGAAGTCTCTGTGTCATGATTTTGGAGCTAGTTGCTGGCCCAAAAGAAAGCCTGCTACAGGGGTCTGTGTTGATGTGAGTGGCCTTCACTGCCAGCTGAGCCCATGATGATAGCTGGATCTGTGCTGCTACCAAGGGCTGCTGAGGGCCATGCCCCGATCCATGGTCCTATTGCAGCTGAGGTCTGTGCTGATGTCAATGGCCCATGTTATCACGAAAGGCTGTGTGGATGTTCATAGTTTGTGCTGTAGCCTGAATCCATGTTGATGTCCATGGGATATGCTGTCTCCAGAGGCCATAAAAATGATGTCAGTGATCTTCACTGTCACCTGAGGCCAAGTTGATATCCGTGGTGCAGGGTATTTCTGAGGGCCTTGTTGGGCTCCATGATCCTACTACAGCAGGGGTCTGTGCTATTGTCAGAAAGAGCAAGAATGCTACATCTTGCATCAATATCACAACAGACACACAGTTTAGAGAGAGGGACATGGGAAGATTATGTGACTACCCCTGCCCTCCAATCCCCCTCCAAAAAAGAGTAACAGCCTAATCAGAAACCCATGGAAGAGAACTCTCAGGAAGTGTGCCAAAGATGCTGAGGTTAGCCACCTAGAATGGATGGCTACTGGAAGGTGTGTGGGAGGGGAAGCCATTGAGGATTCTACCATGCTCCAGTGAATGTATGGATAACAAAAATTGGACTTTAAAATTTTTTTTAAATATTTTTAGAAGGTGTCACGAGGGAGAAGAAAAGACAGGGAAGGCCTGGGAAATTAGAGTGATTTATGTGGTGCACGAAGTAAATGAATAAAGTACAAGTGAGGAACCACGAGTTCCATATTGCACCCTGACCCAAAGGACTAAGTAATTTGAAACATGTGGAGCTCATTCCCATGCAGCACCAGAAATACAGTCAATGTGTGATAGCGTATAACAGACCAGGCTCAGTAAGTATCAGTGGGGGAATCTAGGCTATGACTACAAGGTCTGGGTTGTCCTGCAAACATTTATTCTTTATCTGTCTTATTTTTCAAGGATGTCAAAGAAACATTGCAGTTCTCCAAATGGTATGTGCATGATTAACCCAAGTTCAGTATTTCCTCATAGTTGTTTCATTTTACAAAAGTTACACTCCGTGAAATGTACAAATTTAGTGTATATAGCCAAGAGATTTTGATAAATGAAAGTATTTGTGTTCTCCAGACCTCCATTAGGATATATAGAACATTACCATCACAGAGAAAGTTTCCCTTAGGCCCCTGCCAATCTATTCCTTCAATTTGATCACCATGGGCAATACTGTTCTGATTTTTTTTCTACCATAGATTATATTTTCTGGTTTTAACATTTCATACAAATGGCATCATAGGCAGTTTACATCGTAAGTATAAGATTTCTTTCATTTGGAATAATGTTCTTGATAAACACTGGTGTTTTCAGGTGGTGGGCATTTTGTGTTCATTTCTGGCTAACGTAAACAAAGCTGCTATTGATGCTCATGCACAAGGCTGTTTTAACATGATTTTACACAAAATGTAAATTTCTGAGTTTCTGAATTTCTACTTTGAGTCGCAGAGTAGATATATCTTGATTTTCATAGAAATATGAACAATGACACAGCAATCTCTCCTGCTTATTTGCCCAGCAGATGCAAAAGCATGTTAACATTTTCAAAAACCTGGATGAAAAACCAAGACATTGTGCTACAGAAGTGAGCCTGCAAAAGAAGACTAAGATGTGTGATTCCAGCTGTGCCAGGTGTTCAAAACTGTCAAAACAGAACTGACAGAGGGGCTGGTGGAACAGAGTGGGGGAGGGAAAGCTTGGAAATTGCTTTTATATGTGTTTTGTTGCACTTTTATCTGGCTGGCTTTTTGAGACAGCCTTTCTGTGTAGTGTTAGCTGGCCTAGAACTTGCTGTTTGGAGAACACTGGCCTTCAATTTGTTACAATCCTCTTGTGTCTGTCTCCTGAGAGTCGGGATTAGAGGAGTGTGCCAATCAATACACCTAGAATGGAAATTGTTTAGTCCTAGACATAAAAGTATATGGTTCTAGATGAGTAGAATAAGTGTCAGAGCTTTACTGAATAAAATGACACTTGTGAATATCAAAAAAGTTTAAATAAGTTTTAGAAAACACACATTTTCAAGTGATGTTTTTCCCCCCGCTCATAAAATCTACAAAATCCTAAAGAGCACACTAAGATTTTTGGAAGTGGTGGATGTGTTTTTTAGTACTTGTTTATTGTGCTGATGTTATGTCTGGCATATACATATGAGAAAACTCATGAAGATGCACACAAGAAATATGTTCACTTCGGGAATCTGAAGTATTTCTCAGTAAAGTTAAAATGCAATGGGCAGATACTGTAATGAATATCTATAATTCCAGAATTTGGGATTGTGAAGCAAAGAAACAAATGAGTTCAAGACCAACTTGGACTGTGGTGAGACCCTCTGTCAAATACACACACACACACACACACACACACACACACACACACACACACACGAATCGAGTTTTATAAAGAAACAAATAGTGTAATTAGAAATTTCTCCCTGGACATTCCCAAAGCTGTTTAGTCTTAAATAATCACACAAAGGCTTATATTAATTATCAAATGTTCAGCCTATGACTCAGGCTTATTACTAGCTCTTACTCTTTAACCCATGATTCTTATCCACGTTTAGCCACGTGGCTTGGTACCCTTTCTCAGAGCAGCATTCTCTTCTTGCTTCCTCTGCCTCTGCTGACCTTCATCTTGCTCTTCTTCTTCCCAGAATTCTTCTCTGCCTAGCTTCTAGCTGATCATCATGCTATTAAACCAATATTTACAGCGACAAATATTTACAGTGTTCAAGAGCATAGTCCCATAGCACAGTAGTCTGTCTTGTTTGTTTGGTTGGTTAGTTTTGCTTTCTCAAAACAAGGTTTCTCTGTGTAATAGCCTACTTTGTCCTGGAACTCACTCCCCAGACCAGGCTGCCCTCAAACTCTCAGAGATCTGCCTGCCTCTGCTTCCTGAGTGCTGGGATTAAAGGCGTGCACCACTATTGCCCAACTGGTAGACTGTGCTCTGATGTGGATGCAAAGGTTTGGAATCCCCTGAAGCAGCACAGAAAAGTTTCATTTGTCCACACTTTTACCAGCATGTGCAGTTTCCGTCTTTTTCATTTTAGTCATTCACTAAATTCACTAAATTATTAAAGCGTTCAGTGCTGTCTTATGATTTTAATATTAGTTTCATGATGACCAATGTTGAACACATTTTCATATAATTATAGATGTGTATATATATATATATATATAAAGTATTTTTCAATTTTTTTTCTACTTTACACTAGTTTGGACATCCTTTTATTTTTGAGTTCTATGAACTTCTGTTGTATACTTTAAATTCTCAGAAATTGTTAGATAGAATTTCACTACTATTTTTTAACCTGCCATAATGCTAGTAGAATTTTTTTCGGTTGATTAATTGATTGATTGATTTAAAACCAGGGTCTTACTTTAGATCCCTGACTGCCCCAGAACTCATTATTCTGCAGACCATATTCACAAAGATGAATTTGCCCCTGCTCCTCTAGTGCTGAGATTAAAAGCATGTGCCTGCTAAGAGTTTTTTCCCTTATTTTCCAGAGGTCTTATTGGTATTTTCCTGTGTGGCTATTTCTTTCCCTGACCAAATAAGCAGGCTTTGTGCATCCATGTGGCCTGGAAGGAATTCTCCTTTGTGCTATGTAGAACTCCTAGAACTCCCATATGTTTCATGGCTCTCTGTTTATATCTGGATCTATGATACAGCTCCAATGAACTTACTTTGCATAGCATGAAGAAAGGAGGTTTTTTGCATGGTTCAAATCCAGTTGTTTGTTGGAAAGTATTTCCCTCCCTCACAGGATTGCCTTGGAAACTTTCTCAGAAATCAAATGACTATATGAGGGTCTATTCCTTGGCTATTTATATCTCAGATCTCTTGTAGATTGTTATGCCTGTAGCAAATTCATTGTTGTAACAATAGAATAGGTTTTAACATCAGAGAGTATAAATCTTTAGCCTTGGTTCTTCTCAGTTACGCTAAGGATATTTAAGATTGTTTTCACATGCATAAAAAACTCTGGATCAGCTTGAAAATTGCTATCACTGTAGTTGGGATACTATTTAATATAGACCTGGGCTGAAATCATAAATACATATTTAAAAATATATATTAAATATTAATGTATACATATGTGTTTATAACAATAATTAATAAAACAGACCATAGATTTGAAAAAGCGAAAGAATGGATGTATGAGAGAGTTTGGAGAAAGGAACAAAATGAGGAAATGGTGTTAGAAACTCCAAATATAGCAAATAATATTAGAACCCCCCAAAATAGAAAGACAATATATTTGTACATTCATGAATTGTTTGTAGTTAATGAACCTAGTATCTGTCTCTATTTAAGTTTTCCTTGTTGAAAGGACCCATAAACTGTCTTCACTACATGAGTTCTTTTCATTTCAGAATGTTTGTTAAACTTGTTAGAAGCTATTCATCATTATGCATGTTTTGTTGGTAAAATAATGGAATCATTTTAATTTAATTTTAAAATTGTTTTCTTCCACTGTATAAAATATAACTGCTTTTTAAATTTTGTTTCACATCCTTTTTTTTGCAAATCACACACTAATTCTCATAGAAATTTGGTGTATTTCCTACAGCTTTCTAATTAAATAATAGTTTAATGTACAAACAGAAACAGGATTTATTTGTTTCTATGTCTCACATTCTTCTTCTGGTATTCACTACAGTGAATAGGAACTCCAGCACAATGGTGTAATTATCTCAGTATTAAGTATGACATTAGCAGCTGAGTCTACAAATGGTCCTTTTTCAGGTATGAAAATATCTTCATTTCTAATTTACTAAGATATAGTAAATAAGTATAGTTTCCTTCTCTGTTATCTATTGATTAGCTACGTATTTCTGTTCTTTATTTTATTAATATAATAAATTCTAGTGAGTGATTTCTGAAAAGTAAATTTCACATTCCTATAATAAAATTCCCTTGATCACCTTAACACTGCAAATTTCTTATGTTTTAAGCATTTTTAATACATATGAAAGGATATTAGTGTGTAACTTTATTTTATAATACTTAGTAATTTTTTGATATCCAGTTAACTATGCTATCATAAGGTAAATTAAAAAGTATTTCTTTTATTATGTATTATCCAATTTGTAAAAATAAAATCTGACAATTTAAGTGTAAAAATAGTTGAATTTAGGAATTGCTAAACAATTTTTCCAAAGAAACTCAAGAAAACAATTCTCCTTACAATCATATTACTAAAGATATGCGTGTTTTATACATTGAAACTGTCAATGGGAGAAATTAAATATTATATTGATGTTCAACAGCATAGATTAAGCTAGAAGACACTGTGCTAAGTGAAATAAACCACATAGAGAACAGGTTCTAACTTATATGTGACATCTAAGGAAGCAAATCAACATAAACAGTATAGAACAGTTATTTCTGGGGATAAGATTAAAGGTGTACAGAAAGGGATGATATTGCTCAGGAAGATCAAAGCTTTACATATGTGATAAGTATGTATTGGTGATCTCACATATAGCATGGTGATGAAATAATTAACAATACATGTATATTTTAAGTTTACTAAGAGTGAGTCTCTACTGTTCACATAACAAAAAATGATAATTACATGAGATAATGGAAGTATTAATTATCTTTGTCATGATGGTCACTTCACAATGTTATGTCAAATCTCAAATCATCCTATTAAATATCTTATGTGGATGCAATTACTGTATGTTAAAGATACCCAAATATGTCTGTGGGAAAGTCTTTCATGTAATTCTAAGGCAATCTAACAAGTCTAAAAAACGTTTATATTCTGCATTTATAGAGAAGGAAATGGAACTGGATCAGGAGGCAGAAGACCTATATTTTGATATAGCACCCTTTAGTTTGATGACATCTCATTATTTCAGATTGAATTGTCTGTAAAATGATCAATATTTGTACATTATCTAAGACATAATGGCTGTTTTTGAGGTTCACATGTAACAATTAAGGCAAATTCTGTGATAGATTTTAAAGCACTATGTAAACACACAATAGAGTCATGAATTCTCTACCCTTTTGTCACCTTCTTTCTCTCCTCCCTTGTTTCTTGTTGAAGAACTATAATAAAATAGCATCAATTGTTTCACTTTATATATCACATATGCAATTTTTAATTCAAAAAAGTTTAAGTTTACAGTAAAAATTACTATGCTTAGATGTACTATTGCAATATGGCAATACCGAGTATTTACTTCCCACCTTGCCTTCTAAACACACGGACCTAAAACTCAAATCTATTGTAGCACAGGAGGAGGTTTGCTCCAATACCTCTTCTCACCTCCTTCTATTTCTATAGCCTTCAAGGTTTACTCCCATCCCTTCTTTTCTAGTGCAGTCCAACACTGTAATTTGTTTCCTCTTACTTATTCACATTTTATCTCATCCCTGGAAAGATTTAAAAACTCACATAGACAAGGAGATTAGGGACAGTACAGCACGAGTGAGAAGCAGTGGAGATTAGGGACCGTACAGCACGAGTGAGAAGCAGTGGAGATTAGGGACCGTACAGCACGAGTGAGAAGCAGTGGAGATTAGGGACCGTACAGCACGAGTGAGAAGCAGTGGAGATTAGGGACCGTACAGCATGAGTGAGAAGCAGTGGAGATTAGGGACCGTACAGCACGAGTGAGAAGCAGTGGAGATTAGGGACCGTACAGCACGAGTGAGAAGCAGTGGAGATTAGGGACCATACAGCATGAGTGAGAAGCAGGTATTCTCTGAGTCCACTCCTCACCCAGAGTTGCTGTGTAGTCTTCTATCGTCCCAGGTCCTCATGATTTTGGCTACTTTAAAAACTGTACTTTCTATATTTTCCTTTTCTTTTACTTTTTATTATTTTTTGAGTCTTTGCTTGACATTCCCTCATTACTCACTTTTACTTCCTGCATTCTATATTTTCTTTATGTGTTTGTTTCCAAGTGATTCCATGTCCTTGTAGAGGACATATGGCTTTTTAAACTATTTCAAAATCTGTTCCTTCTCCACCTGTCAGAACATTACCATACGACTTGTATCAAGAGATTAGTGTCAAGACTGTATTCTTGTTAAAATACCTTAGTCACCATTTGATAAATTGCACATGTGCTTGTACATGTGTGTGCACATTCTAAATAATGAGAATACTCTTTTTGTTACATTTACTCTTTGCCAGTTCATCTACCCCTGTGTCCATCTATCATCTCTCCATCAATTGGTATACATTGCATCCTGATCTTCTCATCCTCCCATCTTCATCCCAGTCCTCTTCGCCCATCTACGAGGTCCTTTCCCACATTGACGGCTTTTTATTTTGCTTTGTTCGGTGACCCTTGAATTTAACCAGATCCATCTGTCTGACCATGAAAGTAGTTATTACCACCCTTCAAACTCAGTGTGATTGAGCGCAAGCCCTCAAAGAGAAATAGAAGAGTAGTGAATCTGGGAGGGGGAAGGATTGGGACACAAGAGAGGGGAAGTTGTGGTTGGAATGTAATGTATGAGAAAAGAAATTTAAAAGTGAAAATAAATAAATATATAAAATGTATTTTACCAAGAAAGAAAAGACGATTGGTCCTATGTAAGTCTCTATGGTGTCCATTTATCATCTGGGAACTTCAAAGATTTCATCACAACAAAAATCTAGAGAGAATTTTTGCCTTGTACACTTTTGCGATACAGAAATTCCTCGCAACTAGCTACCCTACATTGAAACCCCACAAATACAGCCAATCAGGCTGCTGGAAAAGTTAGAGCTACTTTTCTATTTTCGGTACTGCAGGCAGAGAGAAAGTACCAAGAGGAATATTCCTATACCCATCAGTGGGGTTGCTTATACCGACTTGAATAGGTGTCATCTGCTAAAATTCGAATAAGCTTGGAGTTCACCAATGTCTGACCAATGAAGAAAACCTTCTCTATATAGATAAATCTTCAGTTGCTCCTCAGGAAAGGGTAGGAGCTTCTGGGCAATATGCCTCATCCATGATGGAGTGTTAAAGGGCTCCTGGTCTTGTGTAGGCTCTTGTTGTGGGATTCAGGTGTCAGCTGATGGGGTCCAAGGAAGCTTATCCAGGGTCCCGGGCTCCTGGAGGGGGTGTGGCCGAGCCCATTGATAAGGGGCTGCTGGGACGCTGGGAGGGTCCTCTTCCTGGTTCCTGGCTGCTAGAGGGAGGATCCCATCGTCCGTCCGTCTGCAGACTCCGGTTCCTATTCAGGTGCTGCTGTAATCTGTTACCTGTACCGTGAGTGTTGGTTTATATTTTAATAAATATCTATCTGATATTGGTGTCCTTGTGGGTAAACTCCGCCTACATCTGGCGCCCAACGTCCCGGCGGACCCGCGGGCGGGCGGGTCGGGGCTGCTTCAGAGGCCTCTCATCCAGCGCACCCGGTCTGTTTGTTTCTGCTGCACACGCGATCGGTAACTCCACCCCTCCCCCAGCGCGCGGCCCGCGGCTCGCTGCCTAGCTAAACGGCTGACCCAGGCTGTTTGCTTCTGCTGCACGCGCGGTCGGTAACTCCGCCCCTAGCTGTACCGCTGCTCAGTTCATTTTAACCGAGTTTGAACTGCTGCGGCTGCACGCGCGCCCTTCCCCCAACCTGGCTGGCTGGGTTTGACCCAAAAACTGCAGATTCAAGCGGCAGCTCCGCCCCTAACCCCTGTAAACTGGGACAATTGTAAATTACTCCTGTAGGTAAACAAAGAAAACTAAAACCATTCTATCTTGTAATTAACATCCTGTCTTGACTTGTGAGAATTTGCTTTTTCCAAAGATTCTATTCTGTCTGCTGAGGCCCTTTAACACCTAGGATCTGTGAATAGCATGCTGAGTGTCTCTGCATCTGCCATACAGCAGGGCACTAAACGTTATTGTGACATCTTCTGACCACACAGCATCATTGCACCTGGATTGAGGTAATGGCTGACAACTATTCTTTTGAGGAATTCGGTATATATTTTTCCATGATGGTTGACAAGTTTTTAAATGAGTATCTTGAGGTATTCAATACCCCAGTTTTACTATTTTTTGGTCTGTTTCTGTATGTTGTGTTCCACAATAGATGGGTGATGACTGAGGTCACGAATTCAAACCTTCAATTACAGTCCAAACTTGGTATTATAGAATTATCAAACGCTACACTGTCAGATGACATTAAGCAGATGCAGAACTTAAATCGGCAGCTGTTGTCCAACGTATGTGAATTACAGCTCTCAAACTCTGCTATGTCAAAGACAATAGATACTCTACAAATTGATTACAACAAGCTTTCTCGTTATGACAGCACTATACGAGAACAATATAAACTCTACGTAACTGATGAGAACAAGAAACTTGTTGACCACATTAATAAAGTGGACGAGAAAATCATTAATTATGTTAATGATGTAGATCTCAAAATTGCTGACTCGGCGAGGTCTTTAGAAGGATTACTTCATCAAGAAAGTCAAACTTTGAGACAGATGGTATCCGAAATACAAGAATTTGTACCTGCAATGTCCAAAATCCAGGAGTGGGAACCCATTATATCCAAAATGAAAGAATGTGAGGACCATATTGCAACACTACAAAAGGGCAATGATACATCTTATGCTCAGAACAGTTCAGGTCAACCCCCAATGGGGTGTTATGGTACTGGAAATACTTTACATAAAGTTGTAAACATCACGGGGATACCTCCTTCACCACCACTATTGTTCCCAGCTACTATTCAGACCAAGATGGCACCAGGGGGTTCCTCAGAATATGTAGAGTATAGTTATGAGCCACTACATATGAAAGACATCAAAGATTTTAAAGAGGCAATATCCATGTATGGTATTCACTCTACTTATGTAAAGCAGCTCCTGAATTCATGGTCTGCAAAAAACCGAATCCTCCCCTTCGATTAGATGCAGCTAACGGCTGCTGTCTTGGACCAAAGCCAAAACTTGCAGTGGAGAAGCTGGTTTAGAGAGGAAGCCAGGACCTTAGAACACCAAGGAAGAATTAGGGGTTTCTTTGCTTCTCAGGACCAAATCCTTGGTGAAGGAATGTTTGCTGACGTGAAGACTCAAACTACTTATGACGAACATACTTTATTGCTATGCCGTACGGCCGCACTTAATGCATGGGAAAAGATTTTAGACCCAGGTCAAAAAGTTGAGCATTATGCTAAGGTCAAACAAGGTTTGAAAGAGCCTTATACTGACTTTCTACACAGGCTTATCACGGCTGTAAATAGAGCAATATCAGATCCAGAAGCTAGAAAGCAAATAATACTTTCTCTGGCCTTTGATCATGCTAATCCGGAATGTAGGAGAATGCTTCTGCCTTTAAAAATCAGAGCCGCACCTCTAGAAGAATGGATTCAATATACAATCAATGCTGAACCTCTCCATAGTAATGAAGACAATTGGGTAGACCAAGCCATTGATAAGGTAAGGAAGAGAAACCAAGGAATCACTTGTTTCAACTGTGGTAGACAAGGCCATGTAAGACGAAACTGTACACAAAGTACTCTTGGAAACGATGCCCGATCTAGGTTTAATTCGAACAGAAGGCCATTGCCTTCTGGATTATGCAGAAGATGTGGCAAGGGACGGCATTGGACCAATGAATGTAGATCTACCAGAGATAAAGAAGGCAACCCTCTGCCATCGGGAAACGCCTTTCGGGGCTTCCCCCGGGAAGCCCCCCAAAATCAGACTCCAAATTCGAGGATGGTGAGATCATATCCGGTCATAGTAGAAGACCAGCATTCTCAAGACAAATAGAACACCCAATACCTGATCTTGAAAAACATACAATATCAGATGATAACATAAATTCAAAAGAAGATTCAGAAACTCCAAAGAAAATTACAAAACGAATATTTTGGCAGACTTCGATAAATGAACAAAGACCGAAATTGGGGGTACTGATAGACAATATTTATATCCAGGGTTTAGTCGACACGGGGGCTGATGTTTCGATCATAACCCCACGGTCCTGGCATCCGAGATGGCCTTTACAGACAGTAGATATCCAATTTCTGGGTATTGGAACAATATCTCAGGTGAAACAGAGTGTGAGGTGGCTTGAATGCATAGGACCAGAAGGTCAGAAAGGACGGTTGAAGCCATATATGGCTGATATAGCAGTGAATCTGTGGGGTCGCGACCTCTTAATGCAATGGAATACCCAGATTAAAATCCCTCCTGGTTATGATGTCAGCCGGAGGCTCAACTATGTTTCCAAAAATGAAAAAAATTCACCAGCCATTCAAGTTGTACAAAAGAATTGCCCTCTTAATAAGACACTCATAGCACTGCCTTTGAAATGGTTAACGGAAAAGCCTATTTGGGTTCAACAATGGCCTTTGACAAAAGAAAAACTTCAGGCTTTGGAACAGTTGGTACAGGAGCAGTTACAGGCTCAGCATATTGAAGAATCAACCAGTCCGTGGAATTCTCCTGTTTTTGTTGTCAAGAAGAAATCTGGAAAATGGAGGATGGTGACAGATTTAAGAGCAATTAATAAGGTGATTCAACCTATGGGCTCCTTACAATCTGGTATTCCCCTGCCTTCTCTGCTACCTAAAGGATGGCCTATTACAGTTATTGACTTGAAAGATTGCTTTTTTACCATACCTTTACAGGAACAAGACAAAGAGAAATTTGCTTTTACAGTGCCTACTCTTAATAATTCAGGGCCAGCTAAGAGGTACCAATGGAGAGTCCTGCCCCAAGGAATGTTAAATAGTCCCACCTTATGCCAATATTTTGTACAACAACCACTAGAAATACTGCGCAAGCGCTTCCCACAATCTATCATTTACCATTATATGGATGATATTTTGTTGGCAGACCCAAACCCACAGACATTAGAAACATTGTTTGAAGAGCTACAAAAAGTATTGCCTAATTGGGGACTGCAAATTGCTCCAGAAAAAGTACAGAGGGGAGATTCTATCAATTATTTAGGATATAAGATAGGTTTACAAAAAATTAGACCACAAAAGGTAAAATTAAATAGAGATAAATTGAAGACTCTTAACGATTTTCAAAAGCTACTAGGAGATATTGCTCATATACGGCCCATGATTGGTATAAAGAACTATAAACTAGTTAATTTATTCAAGACTTTAGAAGGTGACAAGGGTTTAAATAGTCCAAGAAAACTATCTGATGAGGCCGAGAAAGAATTAGAGTTGGTAGAAAGAAAACTTCAAGAAACACATGTGGATCGTGTGGATCCAGACCTGGAATGCATACTTGTTATTTTACCCTCAAGACAATCTCCAACAGGAATCTTAATGCAAAGAGAAAGCATCATATTAGAATGGATATTTCTGCCACATAGGCCAAGCAAAAAGATGAAGACATATATCGAAAAAATTGCTGATCTGATTTTTAAAGGTAAATTGAGACTCCGTCAATTGACTGGAAAGGACCCTGCAGAAATTGTTGTGCCTCTGACTAATGAAGAAATTGAACGATTATGGGCAGACAGTGAACCTTGGCAAAAGGCTTGCAGTGACTTTTTAGGAGAAATTAATAATAAATATCCCCAAAACAAGATAATTCAATTTATAAAGGAAACTAATTGGATCTTTCCTCGTGTAGTACAGGATGAACCAATTTCTGGAGCCCCTATATTTTATACAGATGCAAACAATTTAGGGAAGGCTGGCTACAAGTCTGAAAACCTAACTAAAGTGGCTCAGAGCCCTTATAACTCTGTTCAAAAGTCAGAACTATATGCGATTATTATGGTGTTGTTGGATTTCACAGAGCCTCTTAACTTAATTACTGACTCTCAATACGCAGAGTTGTTTCACATATTGAAACTGCTGACTTCATTCACGATGATACAGACTTGACCTTTCTATTCATACAACTACAAGATATCATCAGAGGTAGGATACATCCTATGTACATAACACATATCAGGGCACACACGGGCCTCCCAGGCCCTCTAGCGCAGGGTAATGAGGAAATAGATTGGTTGCTAATAGGAAGTGTGCTAAAGGCCACAGAATTTCATGAAAAACATCATGTTAAAGCAAAGGGCTGAAGAAGAGTTTTCCCATCACTTGGATCGAAGCAAAAGAAATAGTAAAAAAATGTGACACTTGCTCTTTCTATAACCAACCATCTTTACCTGCGGGAACTAATCCTAAGGGTACACACGGAAATGAGATATGGCAAATGGATGTGTTTCACTTTCCAGAATTCGGAAAGATGAAATATGTACATCATACTATTGACACCTATTCTGGAATGCAATGGGCGACTGCCCTGAGTTCTGAAAATGCTGATGCTGTACTAACTCACCTTTTGGAAGCCATGGCCATAATGGGAATTCCCACTCAGATTAAGACTGACAATGCCCCAGCTTACGTCTCCCGAAAAATGAAGATAATTTTTGCATACTATGATATAAAGCATATTACAGGGATACCACACAATCCTACAGGACAGGCAGTCGTGGAGAGATCTCACCGCACATTAAAAGAGATGCTTTATAAACAAAAGAAAGAAATGAAAAAACCCAGAGAGAGGTTGCATAGTGCCTTATTGACTTTAAATTTTCTTAACGCTGATGAAAAGGGAACTTCAGCTGCTGAGAGACATTGGGTAGTAGAGAAATCTTCTGAGTTAAATCAACCCATTTACTTCAAAGATGTGTTGACTTCCGAATGGAAGCCAGGGTACGTGCTTCGATGGGGTAGGGGTTTTGCTCTTGTTTCAACAGGGACAAAAAAGATATGGGTACCGACAAAACTAATAAAAGCCCGCTTCGAAAAGGAGTCTCTTCCTGAACAAGAAAAGTAACTGCTCATCCTTGACATGACAAACTGATACGTGGTAAGGAAATCACACTTAACAAACCTGGGGCAGGGTCTCTCAGTTTTGTCTTTACAGGAAAATGGATACAACTATCTTTACGGCATTGACTAAACATTGAATAATTACTCACCTGCAATAGAAGACAGACTGAGGATTAAGGAATGTACAAGACAGACTACGAGACCAACTGATACACACATGCACTACTGGGTAATTTCTCAATTTTTACTGCTTTACATCTTGCATCTACATCTCAAAAAAAAAATGGTCCTGATTTGACTATTAATAAGGCTGGATTTGGATTGGGAACTTGTGGCTTTCTCCCTCTCTAAACCCAAGCATATTGGTAAAGGAATATGAAAAATTCTGTCTCACATCATAAAAGCCACCTGGTGTGAGACAGAAGGCAAAATATTTAGGGACCAATATTGCTGTGACTTCATCTTAAACCTTGTTCCTCCCTGTTTCTGTACCTCTCAAACATCTCATTCTGTCTGCTTCCAGTCTCCTAAAGTCATGAAAGATATAAATATCTTTTGAATATCGACAATGCTTAAGTTTTCCACTGTAAATAACATTTCCTCCTATCAGCTATCTACAAAGAATCTGGAACAGAGATGGGGCCTCCACCAGAACAACTCCTGCTAGAAAAACAAAAATAAAAGAAAGAGTATGAGAGAGAGAGAATAAGAGACAGATAGAGAGCAGAGACAAAAATAGAAAAATCAAGAACCTGGTGCGCACCAATCAATAATTGCTTTCAAGAAATAGATTATTCAAAAAGAGCTGCAAGATAGCTCCTTATGACTATCCTTCAGATCACACTGCTAATTAAGTTTCCAGACGGAGTTAACCACTATCCTAAAAATGGTTATAGATGTATGTGGTCAGTCCATTAAGAACTAACCATTGTTTTAGCTTTTACAGGATCCCAAAGAGATGCCATCGCCCTGAAGTCAGCAGGAAGCAACCTTATAAACGACTACACCCCCTTTCCCAATAAGTTTTATGCTCCAAAGGTTGTGGGTAAAACTGGGTAAAAGACAAAACTATAATATAGCATCAGAGATCTTTTTTTGTAGAAGAGAGGGGGAATAGATAGGATAGATAAAGGTAGACTGTTCTACCTACCTATACTTCATTTTAGCTGAATGTATGGGCTAAGCTAAAGACAATTTACACTGTCATAGATATCTGTATATTGATACTAATGCAAAATCATTTTATATGTTTAATTGTGATAATTTGTACATTGGTACAAAGTTTAATCTGAGATTGTTTTATGTAACCAAAGCAACTTGTACTCCGATATAAATCTAAATCGGTAACTATTATGTAAAGCTGAATTTGAAATTGCTATATTTTATGTATGCTTCTACCTTTGTTTAAAATATTTGCACATCATTGTCATGTATACTATGCAATTACTACCTTCATTTAACTATACTAGATATAATGTATGATTGCACTAGTTATGATATATGCACAAGATGTTTTATATACCTCTGTTTGGATGATATATATGTATTTACATGTCTAAAATGCTGTGGACACTTTACCTGGTAAAATACCCCTGGCTAATGTTCGATAGTTCTACTAAGGGTCATTGTTCAGAGATTGTACACCCCTTTTATAGGTATTCTAATTTTCAGTACAAGGTTTATTCCTTAAGACGATAAGATCTGCAGTCAACACTATTTAAGGTATCATATCCCAGTCATGTCAGATACAGGTTAGAATATCATAGATGGACAAGAATCTTCAACCGTTTCATAGACCCAGAGAATATGGCATTTAACATTTAAAATTCGGCCACGAGAGACACGACGACTCCTGGTGTCACTGCTCCCTTCTCGAGATGGTGTTGAGCATCGAAGATACTCCTTTGGAGTTGGTCCTTTTGGCAAAAAATGGCCGGCTGAGTAAGGAACTGTCCTTACCTTGATTGCTGACAGTACACACATGATGTCAAGCTGGATGAACAAGTTGATAGATGGAGACTGACGAAACCTGCCTAGACAGGATAAGACAGTCCCTTCAAAATTGTTCTGCTTGTGAAAAGATCTGTCAGATGCCATAGGCCTATAGCCAATCTGATAGATGCTCTAACGGTACACAAATCCAGAGGTGATTGTCCAGGTAGCTGTGTTGCTGTCCTCTCCCAAATTTTGGAAGTAGCTGCTTCCATGTACTTCTGTCTTTCAGACAAATTCGCCTTCCTTCTCAGGTCTTGAAGAGGTTGAAGAATAGATGTTTAAGGTTTTCACCCTAGTATCCCTTAGATAAGAACACTCGGGTGTTAGATTCTCACTTTCCCAGATTAACCCTTTAAAATAATCGATACACCCTACTATCTACCAATATTCTAAAACTATTAGATGTACCTTATATAAGTTAGGCTTTAATTAGCAATTGTACTTTAACCTCTCCTAGATACTACCTCATAATAATTCCTACTGTACATAGTCTTAGTTTAGAACCTTCTTAGTTAGAAAAAGGGGGGAGATATTGGTGTCCTTGTGGGTAAACTCCGCCTACAGGCTCTAGGCAGGTAACCTCGACTTCTGAGTGCTCATGATTTCAGCTGCAATGTCATATCTGGATGGTAGTGTGTCATGGTGCACCTCCTGACCCTCCACTTCTTACAGTCTCCCTACCCTCTCTTTGTGATGTTCCCTCAGTCTTGCAGAGCATGGTATAAATGTGCCACCTAGGACTGAGCACCCGACAGTCACTCATATTTTAATATTATGTTGCTGTGACTTAGGCAACAGAAAGGCGGGAGACAGTGACCAGCTTGATCAGGACCTCCTACATAAAGAAATGCACCGTGTTGTTACCACCCAAGCAGGGTTTTTATAAAGAGTGCAAACAGGGAGGCTTGAATTACTCAGGAAAGTTCTTAGGAGTGGTCATGGTCGCCAAGGGAAAATCTGTATGGCCTCAGGTAGATGTTCTATTGCCCAAACCCTAATTCCGTTTTTCTTTTACTAATTCCAATGATCTCCCCTTTCAGTTTTCATTTTGATGAGATGTCTTAGAGATATGTGCATTTAATGAGATAGAAAAACCTGGAAATACATTCAAGATAGCTGAGACAGAAATAGCTTACAAATGAGAGTTCAGGAGGCACTAGAAGCTGTTTTCAGGTTGAAAGTAGGCAACACAAGGGACTTATATTCTAGGATATGTCACATTATTTTATCTGAAGGCTTTGTTTTGCAGATATGATGTGACTTTGCAATAATATCTCATGCAAGAAAGTGGGTAACAAAATAAACCCACTGAAACAAAGTACAGTTCCTCCCTGGGGCCTTCCTGCTATCGACAGCATGAGAACCAGAATGCTAACGCCAGGGCGGTTCTTTTCTCAAAGGGATAAGATGTCGAAGATGTAAATTAAAACAAACATAATATGTAGGCATTGATGTTATTATACTGTGGTTACAGATACATTTGCAAAATGTCATTTCAGCCACATAATTGATATCCTGGTTTAAAATAATTCAGTTGCTCCTGTTTGTCTGAGGTTAGAGGTGTGAATCTTTATTCCAGGCCTGGCCAGCCAGCCCTCACCTATCTGTCTTCAAAATATTTCTGAGTGCTATTTTTCTACCATACCAACACCCCTCTCCTACCTCAAAAAGATGGTGGTCACCCAGATGACAAAGTCAAGTACCTCTGTTAGGAAGCCCTGTAGTAAGATGTTTCTGTCCCAGACTTTCGGGCTTAGCCTCAAGGTTTAGGCCTGCAGACCCACAGATTCACAGAAACACATAGTTGCTTACAATCGTTTTAGGCTGATCGGCCTAAGGCCCAGACATATAACTTGCTGACTCTTTCCCCTTAATCTAACCCATGGCTCTTATCCTGTTCAGCCAAGTGGCTCGGTACCTTTTCTCAGAGCAGTATAGTTCTCTGCATCTATGGCATCTCTGGCATCTCTGTGACATTTCTGCTCTGTTTTTCCTGTTTCTAGAGGTTTCCCTCTCACATTTCCCGTCTGTCTTCAGCCAACCAGTGTTTTTATTAAACTAGTAGGCAGGACGATTATTTACAATGTAACATAATCCCCGTGTGTGTGTGTGTGTGTGTGTGTGTGTGTGTGTGTGTGTGTGTGTGTGTGTGTGTGTGTGATGTGCTTATCTTTCTGTATTTGTTCGTGTGAATATATTCACTGCACAAATGTGCATCTGGAGCCAGAAGTCAATGCCAAGTGTCATCCTCTGTTACACTCTTCACCTTGCTTTTTGAGTACTTGTCTTCCATTCCACATAGAGCTCATATCTTCAGCTAGATTGGTTAGTCAATGTGCTTCCTAGGTCTCTCACCCATTGGCACTGGGTGAAAGATTTGTAACACCGCTTCTTGTGGGTCTCGGATCTCTGGCCACCCGGGACCGAGAACCCCACTAATACAACAGATGGCGCATCCAACGTGGGTCGATTATCCACTTAATGCCTGAGAAAGTTTAAAAAGGGTTTTAGCAGAAACTGAGCAAAGGCAGCTTCCAAATTGTGTATATGAAGCGGGTCTTTGTACAAAGAAAGCGTGGCATCCGGGTCACATTCAAAATGGCGCCAGCGGCAGGCTGGCGGCAGGCAGTGTAAGCTGCAATCAGGTAGGTTCCTAAAAACTGACAGAAGACTCAGTAGCATGTGATTGATTTTAGATTTCTGCTTATTTTGAACAAAGAAGAAACAAAGACGGTTTCTTAGTAGCAATATTTTCCGGGGTCTGCTCTGTTTGCTGGCCACAAACAGACGTGGTCCCTTACTGACTCAGTGGTATCCACAAAAATTATGTTGCAAGAGAGTGAGAGTATTTTAAAAAGCTCTTCTAGTTAAAAGATGATTAAGGATTCACAATAAAACAGATTCAGATGAAAAGAAAAACCTGTAAACGGGTTACAATGTTTGTAAAAGGTACATAGGTTTCAGAGAGAAAAGAAAGAGGTTAGAAAAAGTCTTTAAAAAGAGAAATAGAGTAATAAAAATATAATAAGCCACATAAAGATGGAAAATAGACACAAAATCTGGATTTTGGTTGTTATTGTGTTTTCTTTTAATTTTTTAACTGTTAATGAGCTAACTGCAGAAAGACAATGGATTGCAAATGCAAAAGCTACTAAGTTAAACAAGAATATATATTTTAAAGGTATTTTGATTTTGAAATTTGTGTCTAAAGATTTATTGCTTTGGAAGAGTTCTGCTTTTGTTTCCACAGAAGATGAGAACCTGTGGATTGCTCTCAGGCAAATATGGTTTCATCAACCAAGACCCCCTGAAAAAACCTGATGGAAAGAGATAGCCGTATCAGATTCAGAGCTGCAGACTGATTCAGCCTCAACAACCGTGAGACTTTCAACGCCCCTTAATCAGCAGGAAGTAGTAACAGAAAACAATGCCCAAATTCCCCAAATATTGTTTCTAGATGTTTGTTTTCATTATAAATGGTTGTCATAGTTAATCTCTTTCTAAGAAGAAAAAGGGGATATGGTATATAAATGATTTTTTAAAAATTAGATTATTGAATTTACTTAGATCAAGAAATCAGCTGTTAATCTCAAAATGCTTTACATTGGTATAGATTTTGGTTTATTGATACAAATTTAAGGTCAATTTTGTTATGCTGTATGTGTTTTTGTATTCTTGTTTAAGGTATGATGTTCATGTAACTGTTTTAAAATTGTAGTGTATAATTAAGAAATGAAGGTTAATAGTCACTTTTGATAATCAAACTTATAGTTAGGTTAGTTAGGATTTTTAGGGATACAAAGATATATTTCAATTAGGTAGGTAATCTTCAAATACTTCTAAGACCTACAGAATATGGCATTTAAAATGTTTTAAGAGCTTAGACTTTTCTGGACAGTGAGACAGGTCTGCTCCTGGCAGCACTAATTTACTTCAACAGGAAAATGGGCATCGAAGAAACTCCATATGGAGTCTACTCTCTTTGTGGCAATGGTTAGCCACTGAATAAGGACCTGTTCTTATATTGACTGCTTGACAGTATGCTGTTTAAACTGGACATGCATGTTCCATAAGAAGATGACCTCTGAACTTTGGCAGAACAAGCCTAGATGGTCATTCAGCTTCCTGCTTTGCAGGGAAAACTGTCAGACATTCTTCAGGACTCAAGGAGAAGCAACGGATGAACTGTGTCAGAATGGGAAGAGCAGATTTCCTGTTTCACTGAAATGAAAAGAGACTTTGGGCCTGTAGGCTGAAGATGGATGCCCCAACTTTATAAAGGAACTTTGGGTGACTGTCCAGGCAGATAGGTGTCATCTCTGTCCTTGCTAGCTTTTAGAAGTCGCTTGCACTTCTGGTTTACTTGGGTAAATATGTCCTTCTGTGGTCTTTGATGTAGTTGAAGATTAGATAGTTATAGGTATAGTTTTTCTTAGTCATTTGAAAGATATATTAGATATGAAACTTTAGATTCATAAAGATAAAATAGATGATAGAGTATTTTCTTTAATTTTGCTAAATACAAATAGACTAGATATTGTAACTGTAATTCTTGCTTGATAGCTATTTTGTTATATGTAATTTTGCTATGTTAAAATTGAAACCTTCCTTTTTGATTAGACAGAAAGGGGGAAGTGATGTGGGAATGCGTTTATGTATGCTGTGAATCTCAATCTTCAAATAAAGGAGCTGTTTTGGGCCATGACAGGCACCATAGAAGAAGTAGGAGGAGAAATCAGAACATAGGTAGGAGAAGCAGGGCGGAGTCAGACAGATCGAGCCAGCCGCCCAAGGAGCAACACGTAAGGAGCACGGGTGAGCTACGGACCACATGGCCGACAGATTAATAGAAATGGGTTGATTTAAGATATAAGAGCTAGCTAGCAATGTGCCTGAGCCATAGGCCAAACAGCATAAAGTTAATAGAAGCGTCTGAGTCATTTCTGGGGGTCTGGGCGGTGGTGGGTTCCTAAGCAGTCTCAGGCGGGCAGGTCTGTGGGTCTCAGATCTCTGGCCGCCCGGGACCCAGAGAAACCATAATACAACAGACCGATAGAAGAATGGATTCAATATGTAATAAATGCTGAATGTCTCCATGGCAACGAGGAGAATTGGGTAGGCCAAGCTGTTGCTAATGTTAGGGTGAGGAACCAAGACATCACTTGTTTCAACTGTGGTAAACAAGGCCATATAAGACGGAACTGTGCACAAGGTACTCTTGGAAAAAATACCCGATCTAGGTTTAATTCGAACAGAAGGCCATTGCCTTCTAGATTATGCAGAAGGTGTGGCAAGGGACGGCATTGGACCAATGAATGTAGATCTACCAGAGATGATTGTCCAGGTAGCTAGCTGTGTTGCTGTCCTCTCCCAAATTTTGGAAGCCACTACTTCCATATACTTCTGACTTTCAAGTGATATATCTTCCTTCTCAGGTCTTGAAGGGGTTGAAGAATAGGTATTTACGGTTACTAACTCATAATAATTCCTATTGTACATAGTCTTAGTTTAGAACCTTTTTATTTAGACAAAAGGGGGAGATGTTGCGGGATTAAGGTGTCAGCTGATAAGGTCAGAAGACACTTCCGGGACCCTGGAGGGGGTGTGGCCAAGCCCATTGATAAGTGGCTGCTGGGACACGAGGAGCTCTCTTCCTGGTTCCTGGCTGCTGGCTGCTGGACAGACAGAATCGGAATTCATCGTGCTTCCATCGCGCTTTCATCGCTCGTCCATCGCTTGGATCCGCCAGTCCTTGTTCAGGTGCCACCATAAGCTGTTACTAATATTGTGAATGTTAATTTATATTCTAATAAATATTAATTTTGGACTGGCGCCTTGAAAGTAAAACTCCAACTACAGCTTCTTTTTTAAATGTGGATGCTGTGGATCCAAACCCTGATCCTCAGGCTTGTGAAGCAGACACTATATTGAATGAGATTTGTTCTAACTCATGTGTTCTTTAACAGTGCTCCAGATTATCAGGAAGTAGGTCCTGGGAACTGTAAGTAAAGTTTTCATTTTGACTAATGTAGCATTGCCTGCACATAAGTTAGAAGATCTCTTCCTGTATAACACCCAGTATTTGGTGCATGTTTTATCCTCTATATGACTTGTGACTAGGGAAAGATTCCCATATGCACAGAAATAACATTGTATTTCATGTATTGTTTCCTAGTAACTAATATTTTAAAGTAATCTAGAGTAAGCTTTGTCGTAATTGAATAAAATGAGAATAATAAATAAAATTCTTTTTCAAAATGCAGACCATGGTTTAAGGCAGCTGATGACAAAATGTTTCTCTGGGCAGATGCTAGTGAATTAGAAGGCTGTCTGAGTCAAAAACTTTGTAGGAATCTCTCTCTTTGTCATGATGCTATTATTTTGAAATTCTACAGTTTTGAATGTATTCCCCTATTATGGCCCCATCAATATTTTTACTTTCAATGTTATCTAATGTTAAAGTTTTCAGGAGCACAAATATTGGCACTATAGAGGAAACAGCAACATTTTCTATAAAATGTAATTTTCTCTAGATGAAAAAAAAAAACTAGTTTTTGTCTGGATTATCTGACTGTGCTTTGGAATCTCTGAAATCAAAGACCTAACCCTAGCACCAATCCTGACCCAACCCAACCCCCCCCCAGCCCCTTAAACCTCACCATAACCAAATACCATGAACCTCTAACTCCCTCACTCATAATTCTAAACCTAATTCTAACTTCTGTATGAGATGTATTTCAAGAGCATTTCCCATAGCTCAGGCAAACTGAGCTTCAGTATCTGAGCTGACTCTCATAAAACCTAGCCAAGTGGAAACTTGACACTTATGGCTTTAAATGAAGATAGTTTTGTTTTGCCTTTGTATCTGGTCAGCAAACTCTAGTCATCTCAAAACATCTTATAAGGGTCAATATTGTCCATAACCTCAAAATTTGCATTTTTGCTTTGCCACAGCTACAGACCTGTTCCTAAAAATCATGGAAACCATTTTTGTTTTAGAATTATCTAAAGATTCCAAGGTACCATATATATATATATATATATATATATATATATATATATATATGAGCCCACCCAGTACCTGTCTGCTGCTTATTAGTATCCTAGGGTATTTGATATATAGGGTAGTCTTGGTAAAATACACACATATATCTATAAATAATTTATAGATTATTATGTATGTATGTATTATTATGTATTTATGTATTATATGTGCATGTACGTGACCTAGGGAGAGATGCAGATTAGGCACACCCTCACCATACTCAGCAGAGGTGTATGTGCATATATGTCTATTCATTTGAATAATTATGTTTTTTCCATCTATGGAACCAAATACCTCAAAAGTACACTTATGTTTCCTTAGAAAAGCATAGTTTAATATCAGACTTGCACTTCTTAGAGAAGGTGTCCTTTTTGAAAATACTAGGCCCATATATACATGTTAATAAAGTAAAACCTGCACTCTTTTTGCTAGTGTATAGAAGAAAACTTCAAGCTTAGTTTTCATCTTTATATCTGTATTTCCTTGAGAAAATTGCTAATCTCCTGTCAGTCCTGGTTTCTTTCTCTAAAGAGAGATAGAATTGTGCTAACACAGTACAAGGAGGTTGTAAAATTTTAAGATGCTGGAAAAAGAGTGTATCACACGACATGATCTGACCCCTAGAAGGTATTGAATTCAGGTGATGTTCAAATGATCATCAAATTTATAGAATAGTTGCCAAACATAAGATTCTATTCAAGGATTAAAAAGCAAAAGATGAGATTCTTGCACTTATGAGTTCAAATCCTAACAATGGTATTGGCAAGCAAACAGAGTGCCAGGAACATTCAAGGAAGGTTAGCTATAAAACCCATGGGTTCAGAGATTACCCGGGACGATAAGGTCAATCCAAATCTTGAAGACTAAGTGTTATCAACAAGATAGTGTTCTAAGTGGGAACGTTTAAAGTAATAGAAGTGGTGGAGAATCAAATAATTATTGACTGTGATTCAAAGAAATGAAAATAATTGCCAATTACTTTAAATATTTGATAGTTAACAGCATAGGATCTTGGAGCATGTATTTTAATTTATGTTAATTTTATAATTTTAATATATGTCTGTTTAGTGATATTTCTCATTTACCATATCATGTGGTTCATGAAAATAGTAACATAGTCTGTGGTCTTCAGTATTGTAGCAGCTGGGTAAAGATAAGTATTAAGAACTTACAAGTAAAACAGCAAATACATGAACAAATACATTTGATTTAGTAAAAACTCACATTTTACAATTTTACAGTGTGGAAGGACAGACCCCAAGAAGTTGACTCACTTAGGTAAGAACATATGAGAGAGTTGATATTGAACACAAAATTTTTCTCTTCCTTCAGCAGGACCCTTGAGTCCAGTTCCGCAGGGAAGAACTGCCATTGGGTTAAACCAAAAGAGAGTAAAAAGCCAACCAAGGCTTCACATTCAACTAACTTGAGCTTTCTGACTCAGGAGAACAAGGACTGTCATTTCCTTCTTTCTTTTATTTTTTTTTCATAACTTTATACCTTAAGATTGAAATACAGGAACACACAAACCATAAAACTTATAAATTCTTAGCTAGTAACTAGAAAAATACAATGTATTTTTTAGAAATCGTCTGTTTTCTATATCATACAGAGATTCTAATATCTGCCATTTTACAAATTTATTGGAAGAATATAATAATGACAATATAGGAGAGTGGGAGGCATGGTAATTATCATACAAGGTTCTGAGAGCACAAAGTTAAATTATAAGAATAAACCCATTTTCAGAACCTCAAAGGCAGACAATTAAGGCCATTTAAAATAGGCCACAATACACTCCCACACTTCTAAATAGAAATGAGATTTGTCAGCCCAAATTTTGTGACAGTGCTCCTTATAAAGTTCCTCAAAGTCATTACAAGTGTCGTGACATCAAACTCCAGTTGGATGAAGCCTGTTAAAACCTCTAGTCAATACCTGGACAATTTCTCTAGTGTACGTCTAGGGCAAAGATTATGTGAGAGTTGAACTCACATATGGGAATGTGTGTGAGTACCATTTACTCTATAATTTGACCAAACATAACATGCTAAAAATAATATTCTTAATTCTGACTTCCTCATTAGATCAAAGTCAGCGTGTCTAATGAAGCATTGCCCTCTTTCTTTTGGAATTCTTGCTTTTCATAGGTTTGATTCTTTAAACTTGAAATTATTTTTATTTATTTCTTGATATGCCGGAGGGACCACTTGCATTCACCAAGAACAACTTTTGTGGTGATATATATTTAATGAAATTAATATGGAATATCAGTGTCAACTACAGAGCCAAGCCCCATCAGAGAGTAGAGACCCACACCTTTAATCCTAGCTTTAGGAATGTGGAAAGAGGAAGTTAAAAGAGCTGGGTGGAGAAAGAAAAGAGGTTTTTTGTTGTTTTTGTTGTTTTTTCACCAGAGACTTTCCTTCCTTTCAGCTAAGGACCCGTGACTTGCATCTGGAGGAGTCTTGGAGACAGGCCTAAGGAATTGGCTGGGTGGCTGTGGTTTTATTTCTGAATGATATTTCAACTTTTTCCCCATGTCTGACTCCAGGTTTTCATTACATATCAAATAAAGTTCATGTAATAAACTTTTGCTCCATACCCACGTTCATGTACAGTGCTCAGAGGGGCACAATCCCTGGCTGCTGAAGATCTCCAGTCTTCACAATTTCAGGAGATACTGGTTTCTTTGTAAAGCTGGAAAGAATCTTGGATTTAGTCACATGAATTTACAGGTAGGAACAAGAAAACCAGAGAGAGAGGTGGGGGCAGAGGGAGAGAGAGAGAGAGAGAGAGAGAGAGAGAGAGAGAGAGAGAGAGAGAGAGAGAGAGAGAGAACCATTACAGACCTAATTTTGGTAAGTCAGTGGAGCTCTCTTGAAGCTTTGTACTGGACCAATAGCAACCACAGATTCTTCCCAAGCTCAGCACACATATGTTGATGAAAGAGATGACCGAATCTAGCATGCTGCCCTGTTAAGAGAAAGAAGAAACCAGGCCAATGTTGTTGGTTGCTTCTGAAATTTAGGCCCACGTAGCTTGCCAATGACTTTCTTTCATTGGTTATCATTGGTACCCTATAAACTTTAATAAACTTGAAGTTAATAGTGCAGAATCCCTTAGCACCATGAGTATAAGATTTTGACCGTACAGATTCTTTTAAAATGTTTGCTTCATATCATATGATGCCAAAGGTGAGGCAGCTTGCCATGAAAATCTTGATCATGTAGGAATCTGGATAACCTCACTCATAGCCTTCATGACCGAGATATTACCCAAACACACTAAATCTCCTTTCACTCACCAATAAAATCACAAAGACTGAAGCTAGTTTATCTTGCTGATCACTAAGTATTTATGTAGGTTTTCTGTGTGGAAAGCACAGGTGTAGGCACTGGGGATCAAACAAGAAATAGGACATAAAAGAGCTCAGGCCTAAATGGGCCTCCATTGTCATGTGCTATGTCAGTTAAAATGACTGACATACAAAAATTAGCACTAACTGGCACTTCTGGATCATGTTAACAGCATAGGATCTTACTGTTCTTTCTCTGGTAACTGTGTCCTTGCCCTGGCATGTCTGGGTGCTTTATTGTTTCTCTGGTGTCTGTATCCCTCTCCTGGCACATGAAGGGTGTGTTTTGTTTCTGCCATTCTAGTATTTGTCTCCCTCCCAAATATTTCTGTGGCTTCTGCACAATGTAGTAATAACTTCAGAACATCACTCCCCCCTTGACACTTGTCACATACATTTATAAAAGGCTTGTTTCCCTAATTTTTTAAAAAGCAATGTAATAATAGTATCCCCCCCCAAATTGTCCATGCCTCTTAGGGTGCCATCCTCTCTCTCTTTTCATGTAATAACAACTTTACTCCCAGAGTGTCTTTCCAGGCACTGTCCACTTCTGTGTGTCATAGCAGCCTGCATCACAAATACCATCCTTCATTGTTTAGTAGTATTAATCTAATTTTTATTCCAGTAACCCATAGCCTGGCATCTTCCCATTATGTAGCTTCATATTCAATCTTGTCAACATATTTTTCTTTTTTCCTTTTATTCTTGAACACGCTCATACCTATCCAGTTCCTAACACTTCCACTCTCAATCACTCAAGATCAAGCTTCAGTCATGAGGCTTCATTCTGGCTTCTTTTCTCATGCTTCAACTAAATCTGTTCTTACTAAAGGTATAAATGTCTGCTTTCCATCTATATTACTAAACCTGATGCACATTTTCCAATCCTCTTTTTAGATGCTTCTTTATGAAAAATTTCATACAAATACTGTTTTGTTTCTCCAATTACACAATCGCTAACTGATGTTCCAAACAGACTCATTTGGAATCTTCATGCATACAGCCTGTCATCACATTTGAGGTTAAGGTTTAGTCTTAGCTTTCTTGTGATCTCTCTCTATCTCTCTCTCTCTGTCTCTCTCACACACACGCCTTATGTGTGTCTATCTCTCTGTATCTCACTCTCCCTCCCTCTCGTTCTGCTTCTTCTACCTTGGCTGTCTTTATCCTCATTACTTACCCCCACCACTTTCTTGGCCATCTCACAAGTACCTTAAGTATAATGAGTTCTGAGACAAATTTGTTTCTTCTTAAATATTTACTTGCATCCCAAGTATACGCCTCCATTGTTTAGTGTTTGTTCATATAATATTTATTCCAGAAATCTGTATTTGGCATCTTTCTGCTTCTTAATTTTACACTTACTCTCACCCACTGACTTTTCTCCCCCATATTATCTCTTAACCATGCTCTCACCTGTTCATGTCTCAATAATCCCACTCTCATAGCCTAAGATAAAGCTACCATTATCTACAAATAACTTCCCAAGAGTCCAACATTATCTTCTCCCAATCTACTGTCTATATAAAAACACACTATCATTTTAGAATAAAAATATAATTTTTTCATCTTTCTACCTAACATTTGAGAGCTAATTCACACCTAAATATGGTGGCACACACCTGTAATTCCAACACTTAGTAAGTGCTGTCAGGAAGATAAATAGTTCCAAGGGCATCTCTGTTACATGGTGGGTTAAAAGATAGCAAGGGATACATAAGGGCAATCTCCTCCCCCAGCCTCCCCCATAAAACCATGTTCCTCTAATAACTAAAACTTTTATGTAATTTGTAAAGTCCTAAACAATCTTGCTTACCAATTTACTAAATCAACAAAGTGTGTTTGCATTATGTATGAAACAGATATTAAAATTTCTTCTTTGATCTTCTTTACATTCTGTTTTCATTAGATTATAATAGATTATTTTCTCATATAAAATATTTTGGTTACAATTTCCTCTACCTCAACCCAGAAGCCTCCCTCCCGGTCCACAACTGACTAAGAGGTGAGTGGCACTGATGTGGGAATGTCTTTCTTTATGCTGTGAATATCAATCTTTAAATAAAGGAGCTGTTTTGGTTTATGACAGGAATCATATAAAAAAGTAGGAGGGGAAATCATAACATATATAGGAGAAGCAGTGCGGAATCAGACAGACCGAGCCAGTCACCCAAGAAGAAGCATGTAAGGAACACAAGTGAGCCCCGGGCCACATGGCAGGATAGATTAATGAAAATGGCTTGAGTTAAGATGAAATAGCTAGCTAGCAATGTGCCTAAGCCATAGACCAAACAGTATGAACTTAATATAAATGTCTGAGTCATTTCTAGGGGCCTGATCAGCGGTGGGTGGCTAAGGGGTCTGGGGCTGCAGGTCTGTGGGTCCGGATCTCTGGCCACCCGGGACCAAGAAACCTCAATGCAACATGGTACCCTGACCCTTAGGCCAAGCAGAGACCATAGTCTCTGAACCCCAGCCTGGGGACACTGATCCCGGTACTCCAACTACACCCAGCCCTGCCTTAAGCCAAAGTAAGCAGGGAGAGCCACCCTATGCCCAATCCCCAGCAAAACAAACCTCTAAGGATATCCCAGGGGCCAAACCATGCCCAAACTGCAATCTACATCATCACCCACCAACAACTGGATATCCAAAAGCCTTCCTCCAAGTCCATAGCTGACTAAGAGGTGAGTGGCACCCTGACTCTCAGCCCAAGCAGAGACTGTGGTCTCCCCCATCCACACCCAATTTTGCCCTAAACCAAAGAAATCTGGGAGAGCTCCCAAGCCCAATTACCAGCAGAACACAGCTGGAAGGCCATCCCACAGGCCAAACCACACCCAAACAATAATGTGTATCATCAACCACTGAAAACTGGATACCCAGAGGCCTCCTTCAGGGTCCACAGCTGACTAAGAGCCAACTAAACCACTTCGAAGAACAACCCATGTGACACCTGGATACACACAGCTCTTTGGCCTACAACCAACTAAGAGCCAGATAAGAGCAGCCCATGCAATTACTGGAAACATTTAGCCACTATGCTCACAACTGACTAAGAGTTGACCAAGAACTGACTAAGAGTAAACTGAGGAAGCAATGGGCAGATGCCAGTGCAATGATACATATAACAATACAAAGAAAAACAAGACACTATCAGAAGCTGGTGGCGCTACAAAATCAAAATCAGCATAACAATGAAGAGGAAACAGAAGGAAATGACATTAAAAACAACATTATGAAGATAATAGAAGCTTTAAAAGAGGATATAAAAATCTCCCTTAAAGAAATAGAACAAAATACAAACAAAAAAATTGGAAGAGATGAACAAATCCCTGAGAGAAAGTAAAGAAAACCAAGAAAAAGAAAACAAACAGGTAAAAGAAACATTCCAGGAATTAAAAATAGAAATAGAAGCAATAAAGGAGGCACAAACTGGGGCAAAATAGAAAACCTGAAGAAACAAACTGGAAGCACAGATGTAAGAATAACCAACATAATTCAAGAGATGGAAGAGAGAATCTCTGGAGTGGAAAATTCAATCATGGAAATAGATACATTAGTCAAATAAAACACTTAAACCAAAAAAAGTCATAACACAAAATGTCAAGGAAATCAGGGACACCATGAAAAGACTAAGCCTGAGAATAATTGGAATCAAAGAAGAAGAACACCAGCTCAAAAGCACATAAAATACATTTAACAAAATCATAGAAGAAAATTTTCCAAACCTAGATAAGGAAATGCCTATAAAGATATAAGAAGCTTGCAGAAAACCAAATAGATAGACCCCACCCCCAAAATCTGCTCACCACTTAATAATCAAGTCACTAAACCTACAGAACAAAGAAAAGATACTAAGAGCTACAAAGAAAAAAGGCCAAAATACAAAAAAAAGGCAGACCCACCAGAATAATGTCAGACTATTAATGGAAACAGGAAGGTCCTGATCAGATGTTATAGAGACACTAACAATGCATGGCTGCCAACCCAGACTACTATACCCAGCAAAACTGTTAACACTATAAGTGGAGTACACAAGATATTTCACTACAAAGCTAGATTTAAACAATACCTATCCACAAATCCGGCCATACAGAAAGCTCAAGAGGGAAAATTCCAACCTAAGGAAACAAGATACACTGTTGAAACCACAAATAATCGATATTCCCTCAAAAGAAAAACCCAAAGAAGGGAAATACACATAAGATACCATCAAAAATAACAGGAAAGAACAATCATTGGTCATTAATATCTCTTAATATCACTGGGCTCAATTCACCTATAAAAACATACACCCTAACACGATGGATACAAAAACAGAAGCCATCCTTCTGCTGCATACAAGAAACACACCTGAACATCAAAGACAGACACAGGATCAGAGTAAAGGGTTGGGAAAAGACTTTCTAATCAAATGGTCCTAAAAAACAAGCTGCTGTAGCCATCCTAGTATCTAACAAAATAGACTTCAAACTAAAATCAATCAAAAGAGACTAGGAAGGACATTACATATTCATCTCAGGAAAAATCCACCAAGATGAAGTCTTAATCCTGAATATTTATGCCCCGAATACAGGACACCTACATTTGTAAAAGAAACACTACTAGAGCTTAAACCTCACACCAAACCCCACACACTAATAGTGGGAGACTTTAATACCCCACTTTCACCTTTGGATAAGTCAACCAGAAAGAAACTCAACAGAGAAATAAGGGATCTTCAGATGTTATGACTCAAATGGACTTAAAGGATGTATATAGAACCTTCCACCCAAACACAAAGGAATATACATATTTCTCAGCACCCCATGGAACTTTCTCTAAAATTGACCAAACACTTGGTCATAAAGCAAATATCAATAGATACAAAAATGGGAATAACTCCTTGTATCATATCAGATCACCATGGTCCAAAGTCAGAGTTCAACAACAAAAAAATCACAGAAAGCCTACAAATTAAAGGCAACTGAATATCTCTTAATTGAACTACCTTTGGGTCAAGGAATAAATTAAGAAAGAAATCAAAGACTTCCTAGAATTTAGTGAAAATGAATCCACAACAATCTAAACTTAAGGGACACAATAAAAGCAGTGTTAAGAGGAAAACACATAGCACTAGATGCCTATATGAAAAACCTAGAGAAATCTCGCAAAAGAAACCTAACAGCACAGCTTAAGACTTTAGAACAATTAGAAGTAACTCACCTAGAAGGAGTAGATGGCAGGAAATAATGAAACTTAGAGCTGAAATCAATAGAATAAAAACAAAACAAATACAAAGAATCAATGAATCATAGAGTTGTTTCTTTGAAAAAGTCAATAAGATAAATAGCCCTTTATCCAAACTAACCAAGAAGTAGAGAATATACAAATTGACGGAATCAGAAATTAAAAGGGGGACATAACAACAGATACCCAAGAAATCCAGAGAATTATCAGGTCATACTTTGAAAATCTATACCCCACTAGGTTGGATAACCTAAAATAAATGGACAGCATTCTGAACAGGTACCACTTACCAAAATTAAATCAATATCAGATTAAAGACCTAACCAGACCAGTGACCCCAAAGGAAATTGAAGCTATTATTGAAAGTCTCCCAATGAAAGAAAGCTCAGGGCCAGGTGGTTTCAGTGCAGAATTCTACCAGACATGCAAAGAAGAATACCAATACTTCTCAAATTGTTCCATACAATAGAAACTAAAGGAATATTGCCAAACTCTGTTTATGAGGACATAATCACCCTGATTTCAAAGCCACTCAAAGATGCAACAAAGAAAGAGAATTACAAACCAATCTCCCTCATGAACATTGATGCAAAAATACTCAATGAAATTCTGGCAAACCGAATTCAACAACATATCAAAAAAATATCCACGATGATCAAGTAGGCTTCATCCCAGAAATGCAGGGATGATTCAACATATGAAAAACTGTGAACATCATCCATCATATAAACAAATGAAAAAGAACCTCACATGATCATCTCATTAGATACTGAAAAAGTCTTTGACAAAATCTAACACTCCTTCATGATCAAAGTCCTGGAGAGATCAGGAATACTGGGGAAAATACCTAAATATAATAAAGGTAATATACCACAAGCCAACAGCCAACATCAAACTAAATGGAGAAACACTCAAAGCCATCCCACTAAATTCAGGAATAAGACAAGGCTGTCCTCTCTCTCCTTATCTATTCAATATAGTTCTCAAAGCTTTAGCTAAAGCAATAAGAGAACAAAAGGAAATTAAGGGGATACAAATTGGAAAGGAAGAAGTCAACCTATCTATAATTGTAGATGATATGATTATATACATAAGTGACCTCTAAAATTCTACCAGGGAACATCTATATCTGATAAACACCTTCAGCAAAGTAGTAGGGTACAAGATTAATTTAAAAAAAATCAATAGCCCTCCTATACATTAAGGATAACAGGGCTGAAAAAGAAATAAGGGAAACATCAACCTTTATAATAGCTGCAAATAGCATTAAATATCTTGGCATAACTCTAACCAAAGAAGTAGCAGACCTGTTTGACAAAAACTTTAAGTCACTGAACAAAGAAATTGAAGAGGGTATCAGAAAGTGGAAAGATCTCCCATGCTCCTGAATAGGTAGGATCAATGTAGTAAAAATGGCAATTTTACCAAACACAATCTACAGATTCAATGCAATCCCCATCAAAATACCAGCACAATTTTTTCAGATCTTGAAGGGAACAATATTCAACTTCATATGGAATAATAGGAAACCCAGGATTGCCAAACAATAAATGAATTTCAGGAAGAATCATCATCCCTGACTTCAAGCTATATTATAGAGCTACAGCAATAAAAATAGCCTGGTATTGGCACAAATACAGACTGTGGATCAATGGAATCAAAGACCCCAACATTAATCCACATACCAGATTTTTGATGAAGAGGTAAAAAATATTCGATGGAAAAAAATAGTATCTTTAACAAATGGTGTTGGCATAATTGGATGGTAGTATGTAGAAGAATGCAGATAGATCCAAACCTAACACCCTGAACAAAACTCAAATCCAAGTGGATTAAAGACCTCAATATAAACCCAGCTACACTGAAACTGATAGAAAAGGTAGTGGGAAATACCCTCTAATGCATTGGCACAGGTGACCACTTCCTAAATATAACACCAGTAGCACAGACACTAAGAACAACAATCAGTAAGTGGATCTCCTGGAACTTAGAAGCTTCTGTAAAGCAAAGGACACAGTCAATAAGACAAACGATAAGCCTACAAAATGTGAAAATATCTTCACCAATCCTACAACTGATAGAGGACTGGTCTCTAAAACATATAGAGAACTCAAGAAACTAGAGCCCCCAAACCTTAATATTTTAATTAAAAATGGGGTTCAGAGCTAAAAAGGGAATTCTCAACAGAAAGACTACAAATGGCTGAAAGGCACTTAAAAATTGCTAAACATCTTTAGCCAGCAGAGAAATGCAAATCAAAACAACTTTGAGATACCACCTTACACCTCTCAGATTGGCTAAGATCAAAAACACAGATGACAGTCTGTAGTAGTGGGGGTTTCTCGGTCCCGGACGGCCAGAGGTCTGAGACCCACAGACCTACCGCCCAAGACCGCTTACTGCCCAGGCCCCCAAAATGACTCAGACGCTTATATTAACTTTATGCTGTTTGTCCTATGGCTCAGGCACATTGCTAGCTAGCTCTTACATCTTAATCAACCCATTTCTATTAATCTGTCGGCCACGTGGCCCGTGGCTCACCCGCGCTCCTTACATGTTTTTCTTGGGCAGCTTCAGCTCCGTCTGCCTGACTCCACCCTTCCTTTCCTACCTATTCTGATTCTTCCTCCTACTTCTTCTATGGTGCCTGCCATGGCCCAAAACAGCTCCTTTATTTAAAGATTGAGATTCACAACATACATAAACGCATTCCCACATCACTTCCCCCTTTCTGTCTAATCAAAAAGGAAGGTTTTAATTTTAACATAGCAAAATTATATATAACAAAATAGCTATCAAGCAAGAATTACAATTACAATATCTAGTCTATTTGTATTTAGCAAAATTAAAGAAAATACTCTATCATCTATTTTATCTTTCTGAATCTAAAGTTTTATATCTAATATACCTTTTAAGTGACTAAGAAAAACTATACCTATAACTATCTAATCTTCAACTACATCAAAGACCACAGAAGGATATATTTACCCAAGTAAACCAGAAGTGCAAGCGACTTCTAAAATCTAGCAAGGACAGAGATGACACCTATCTTCCTGGACAGTCACCCAAAGTTCCTTTATAAAGTTGGGGCATCCATCTTCAGCCTACAGGCCCAAAGTCTCTTTTCATTTCATTGAAGCAGGAAATCTGCTCTGTCCATTCTGACACAGTTCATCCGTTGTTTCTCTTTGAGTCCTGAAGAATGTCTGACAGTTTTCTTTGTAAATCAGGAACCTGAATGACCATTTCGGCTTGTTCTGCCAAAGTTCAGAGGTCATCTTCCTATGGAACCTGCATGTCCAGTTTAAACAGCATACTGTCAAGCAGTCAATATAAGAACAGGTCCTTGTCCAGTGGCTAACCATTGCCACAAAGAGAGTAGACTCCATATGGAGTTTCTTCGATGCCCATTTTTCTGTTGAAGTAAATTAGTGCTATCAGGAGCAGACCTGTCTCACTGTCTAGAAAAGTCTAAGCTCTTAAAACATTTTAAATGCCATATTCTGTAGGTCTTAGAAGTATTTGAAGATTACCTACCTATCTTTGTATACCTAAAAATCCTAACTAACCTAACTATGAGTTTGATTATCAAAGGTGACTATTAACCTTCATTTCTTAATTATACACTACAATTTTACAACAGTTACATGAACATCATACCTTAAACAAGAATATAAAAACACATACAGCATAACAAAATTGACCTTAAATTGGTATCAATAAACCAAAATCTATACCAATGTAAAGCATTTTGAGATTAACAGCTGATTTCCTGATCTAAGTAAATTCAATAATCTAATTTTTTTAAAAAATCATTTATATACCATATCCCCTTTTTCTTCTTAGAAAGAGATTAACTATGACCATTAACCATTTATAATTAAAACAAACATTTAGAAACAATTTTTGGGGAATTTGGGCGTAATTTTCCATAACTACTTCCTGCTGATTAAGGGGCGTTGAAAATCTCATGGTTGTTGAGACTGGATCATAATCTGTAGCCAAGAAGCTGATCTGGCCATTTCTTCCCATCAGAGGTGTTTTTCAGGGGGTCTTGGTTGATGAAACCATATTTGCCTGGAAGCAATCCACAGGTTCTCATCTTCTGTGGAAACAAAAGCAGAACTCTTCTGAAGCAGTAAATCCTTAGACACAAATTTTGAAATCAAAATACCTTTAAAATATATATTCTTGTTTAACTTAGTAGCCTTTGCATTTGCAATCCATTGTCTTTCTGCAGTTAGCTCATTAACAGTTAAAAAATTAAAAGAAAATACAAAAACCAAAATCCAGATTTTGTGTCTATTTTTCATCTTTACGTGGCTTATTATATTTTTATTACTATATTTCTCTCTTTAAAGACTTTTTCTAACCTCTTTTCTCTCTGAAGCCTATGTACCTTTTACACACACTGTAACCCATTTACAGGTTTTTCTTTTCATCTGAATCTGTTTTATTGTGAATCCTTAATCATCTTCTAACTAGAAGAGCTTTTAAAAATACTCTCATTCTCTTGCAACATAGTTTTTGTAGATACCACTGAGTCAATAAGTTCTCTTAAAGGGACCATGTCTGTTTGTGGCCAGCAAACAGAGCAGACCCCTGGAAAATGCTGCTACTAAGAAACCGTCTTTGTTTCTTTTTTGTTCAAAATAAGCAAAAATCTAAAATCAATCACATGCTACTGAGTCTTCTGTGAGATTTCAGGAACCGGCCTGATTGCAGCTTACCTTCCGCCAGTCTGCCCATGCCATTTTGAATGTGACCCAGATGCCATGCTTTCTTTGTACAAAGACCCACTTCGTATACACAATTTGGAAGCTTCCTTTGTTCAGTTTCTGCAATCTAGAACTCTTTTAAATCTTTCTCAGGCTTTAAGTGGATAATCACCCCATGTTGGATGCGCCATCTGTAGTAGTGGGTTCACCCACAGACCTGCCGCCCAAGCCCGCTTAGCTGCCCAGCTGCCCAGGCCCCCAAAAATGACTCAGACGCTTATATTAACTTCATGCTGTTTGGTCTATGGCTCAGGCACATTGCTAGCTAGCTCTTACATCTTAATCAACCCATTTCTATTAATCTGTCGGCCACGTGGCCCGTGGCTCACCGGTGTTCCATACATGTTGCTCCTTCTGCCACTTCAGCTCGGTCTGCCTGACTCCGCCCTGCTTCTCCTACCTATGCTTTGATTTCTCCTCCTACTTCTTCTATGGTGCCTGCCATGGCCCAAAACAGCTCCTTTATTTAAAGATTGAGATTCACAGCATACATAAATGCATTCCCACATCAGACAGTCTATGCTGGAGAGGATGCAGGATGCGGAGCAAAGAGAACACTCCTCCATTGTTAGTAGGAGTGTAATTTGTATACCCTCTCTGGAATGCAGTATGGTGGTTCTTCAGAAAACTGGGAATCAATTTCCCCAAGGATACAGAAATACCACTCTTGGATATATACTCAAAGGATGCTCATTCCTACCCCAAAGGGATTATTTCCACTATGTTCATAGCAGCATTACTTGTAATAGCAAGAACCTGGAAACAACCTAGATGCTCCTCAACTGAACAATAGATTAACAAAATGTGGTACGTCTATACAATGAAGTACTACTCAGCAGTAAAAATAAAAAAGTGACATCCTAAAGTTTGCAGGCAAATGGATGGATGTGGAGTATATTCTCCTCAGTGAGGTATCACAAGACCCCAAAGATAGGCATGGGACGAACTCACTCATAAATGGATTTTAGACAAAAAGCAAAAAATACCCAAGCTGCAAATCAGAACTCCTGAACAGCTTAGGATCAGGTGAAATTTAAGAGAGAGATCCAAAGATTCTCCTAAGAAAATAGAGAAGATCACCTCAGTATATTGGGGTAATAATGGATTGCAACCAAGAAGAATTGGGAACAAATCTTGAAAGAAGGAGATGGTTGAGTGAGAGCAGCAAAGAGAGAGATGGAGGGAGATGGATATCTCAATAGAGGAAGCCAATGTGTGGTTGGAAAGAGACTGAGTGCTAGGGAAACCTCCAAGAACTCACAGGATGTCCCTGGCCAAGTCTTCAAATAATAGTGGAGGGGGTACCTAAACAGGACTTCCCCTATAATTAAATGAATAACCACCCTAAGTGTCATCACAGAACCTACATCCAACAAAGAATAGAGGTGGAGGCAAAGATCCATGGCTGAGCACTGGGCTGAGCTCCTGGTCCAGCTGAGAGCAGAGGAGGAGAGTCTGTATGAGCAAGGAGATAGGGATTACATGGAAAATTCCCACTGTGATGACTGGCTGGAGCTCTGGCGGGCTCACTGAATCAAGAATAGCCACTGAAGATCTATCGGTAAAAGGAGCTAGGCCCTCCAAGTGTAGGCAACTGTCGACTGGCATGAGCAGTATGTGAAGTCTCTCAGTTTTGGAAAAAGATCCATGAGGTGCAGAGAAGGTATATTTTGTGTGTGTTCTGGTGGAATGTTCTGTAAATATATATATTCTATTTGGTTTATAATATCTGTTAGCTCCAACATTTTTACATTTAGTTTTTGTCTGGGTGACCATTGATAAGAATGAGTTATTGAAGTCTCTCGCTACCGAAGTGTGAAGGTCAATGTGTGACTTAAGCTATGATACTGTTTTTCCTTTTCTTTTATTTGTTTGTTTATTTTTTTTTTTTTATAAATCTAGGTACACTTATGTTTGGGGCAAAGATGTTAAGAATTAAAGTGTCCTCTTGGTGGATTTCTTTTTCCTTTGATGAGTATGTAGTGACTTTCCCTATCTCTTTTGGTTAATTTTGGTTTTTGAAGTCTATTTTATTAGATATTAAAATGGCTATGTTAGCTTGCTTCTTAGGCCCATTTGCTTATAATAATTTCCCCAACCCTTTATCCTGAGGTGCTGTATTTTCTTGGTGTTGAGGAGTGTTTCTGGCATGCAGCAGAAAGATGGATCCTGTTTTTGCATTCATTCTATTAATATGTATTTTTTGTGTGTAATTGAGACCATTAATATTGAGAGAGACCAATGACCAATGATTATTGATTCTTATTATTTTGTTCTTGGTGGTGGTGGTTGTGGATATGTGGGCATTTCCTTTCTTTTGATTTTTCTGGAGTGAGATTAGTTTTGTGTTTTCATGGGTGAAATTAACCTGCTCAGATTGTAGTTTTTATTCTAGCATCTTTTATCTGGATTTGTAGATAGATAGATATTGTCTTACGTTGTTTTCATCATGGAATTTCTTATTTTCTCCATCTAAGGCAGTGTTTCTCAACCTTCCTAATTATGTGACTCTTTAATGAAGTTTCTCATGCTGTGGTGACCCCAACTATAAATTTTTTTGTATTGCTACTTTATAACTGTAATTTTGTTACTGTTAAGAATTGTAATGCAAACATTTTTAGAGACAGAAGTTCACCAACAGTAGGCAGCATGACCCACAGGTTGAGAAACACTGATTTATGGTAAGTGAAAGTTTCGCTGGGTATAGTAGTCTGGGCTGGTGTCTGTGGTCTCTTAGAGGCTTCAACACATTTGTTTGTGATCTCTAGTCTTAGAGGCTTCAACACATCTGTCTGTTATCTCTAGCCTTTAAAATCTTTGTTGAGAAATCAGGTATAATTCTAATAGATCTTCCACTTCACCTTCATATAGACAGTTTTAAGGTATTTTGCTTGTGCTTCAGCTATGTTGGAATATTCAGGGCCTGCTATGGTAGGATAGTTAAGCTCTAGTGAAGACATATTGCACTGACTGTTATTGATTGTGGCTTTTTTTGTTTGGAATTTTGCAATCATTTAAGCATTTTGCGTTGATTATAGGCCTAGGTATTGATTTCTGGATGTGTTCATTTGGGTGGGTATTTGCTCCTTAGTTTCTGTTCCTCTCTGGATTTTCATGGAATGTGATGTCTGTGTGTTGTCTGGCTGGAAATTTTCTTTGGGCCTGATAGTTGTGCCTACTTGGGTACACAGACAAAATGTGTTTCTGGATATTGGGACCTGACACTTAGAAATGAGGTCAGGCAAGGGGTCTGAGGGGGTGGGTCTACTGGAGGAAGGAGAGCAGAGTGTTTAACAAGGATCTGCTTATTTCCTCTTCTTGGATTAGGGGAAGACAGTAAAGAGTAGTAACCCCAGAGGGTCTGGTATAGCACTGAGGATGGGACCTGGGATGGGGTGAGGCTAAATATAAAGGAATGGATGGAGCTGTCAAGATCTACAAACAGCTTATTTCCTTTCTTGTCAGGAGTAGTCTGTGGGTTATCAGGAGTGGAGGCAGGGATAAAGCAACAGTGGAGGGTGAGGGAAGTTGGGAGGAGAAAGTCTGTGGGATCTATAGGAAATATGGGTAGCAGATCTTCTGCTGCAGAGCCATAAATGAGCCTAAGGAACAAAAGGAGAAAAGATCTGTGGACAGACTACCTGTTTTTCTAGCAGGCCTGACCAGCGGGTTAGCCAGGGGTGCCTGCTGGGGTTCAGGATGGGATATTTTGACAAGTTGTGAAGGAATTTAGAAAATGAAGATCCGTGGGATGTGGAATCCACAGGAGATGAGAGGTAGGGGTGAGTGGGGGTGGGAAGGGGTTTGAGGGGAGGGTCACAGGTGTTCTGTTGCAGACCTGAGATGAGACTGGTGGATTGGACTTAAAGGGAGGGAGAGAATGATTAAGGTCTTCAGTTGATTTACCTGTTTCCCTGGTCCTGTGTAGTACAAGGTTTCTGGCCCTGACTTTTGGGCCTTGCCTCAAGGTTTAGGCTCACAGACCCACAGACTGACAGACCTGCAGAGACAGAGACACACAGATGCATATGATAGTTTTGGGCCAATCGGACTCAGGCCCAGGCATATAGCTTGCTAGCTCTCTACCCTTCATCTAACCCATGACTCATCCTGTTCAGCCATTGGGCTCAGTACCTTTTCTCACAGCAACATGGTTGTCCTCTGCTTCTTTTGGCTTCTCTCCAACGTTCTGCTCTGTGCTTCCTGTTCTCAGAGTTTTTAGTTTGGTAGCCCCGCCCACACTTCCTGCCTGCCTTTGGCCAGTCAGCACTTTTTATTAAACTAGTGGGTGGGACAATTATTTACCATGCAACAACACAATACCCCTACAGTCCTGCTCAGCTGGTGGATGTTCCCAGTAAGTGCCTAGATGGTATTGAACATTGGGTTCCTGGGGTGAATTGGGGAAGGGAAGGTTGACGGAGAAGATCTTCGTAATTCTTGGGGATGGGGTCAGAGACTAAAGGGAAAACACAGCATATTTTCTACTACAAATCTGGGGATGAGGCTGGGGATTGGATCCGGTGGAAATAAAGAGACTTGAGGGTCCATTGTTAGTCTACCTGATCTGGCTGGAGTGGCCCTTGGTTTAGCAGGATGTGTCTGCTGGGCTTTGGGGCTGGGGTACAGAAATGAGAGGTGGCAGGGAGGTCATAGGGAGGAGATCTGTGGCATCCACAGGAGATGGGAGCAGAGGGGGAGGAAAGGATGTTCTGGGGCAGGTGATCTGCTACAGACCCGGGGATAGGGGTTATTGGCTCTGGGAACATAGAGGGAGAAGATCTGCAGGCAGTCTGCATGCTTTTCTGCTGCCTTTAATCTTAAACACTTTTAAATCCATGGAACAGCAATCACACGGACATGCATGATCATTTATTTGTATGCACATACGCACATATACATAGAAGCTGTAATCCCACCATTCTAAAACTCTCTGAGATATTTGAAGCATCTGTCTTTATTTTTAACTTTTAACATGTGTTTTAATAAAGTCTTAAAAAGCTTCCCAAGCAAAGACAGTCCTAAGTACCCCAGAAAGCGTTGAAGCAGGAAAGAATATTGATGCCTACCCTCTCTTTTCTTCTCCTTATCACTACTTTACTCAGAGAAACCATGTTTTCTGACAGGAGATGAATGAGCCCTCCAGAAGTTATTACAGAGCTGGTCTATGATTTCCTTTTCCTAACACACAGATCAATCTAGGGGAAGGGATGTCCTTTACATCTTTACCAACAGAATCTTGATAAAGATAGCAAAAGCAACTAAAACAAGTATTATGAAAAGCTTCCCTGCGTTTATGTTGTTAGTTTTGATGTGAGCCCAAGTGTCTAGTGAACCACCTATTAATTTCCTGTTATACACCATTATTCTGCCTGTTTCGACAGTAAACCCTGTGGCAACTGGCTTTTCAGACAGCAGTCTCCAACTATTGGAATTATTTGGAAGAATGACCAAATAATTACTTAACTTTTAACTCTTGCCAATCTGCCCATTTGTCTAAGTTCATGAAGTTCAGATTACCAGGATATCTATGTATCTACTCACATGGGCAAAGTTCCCAAATGGGCTCTGACTTTATAAACGAGTCTTTACACTGCCTTCTTGAGGATATGCATCTTTTGTATAATTAGTTTTTAAAAAATAAATCAGTTTCTGAAGAAAGGGAGGCTACTGACACCATACACACTGCATGATAGCTTTTCTGTACAGGCCAGAGAGGTTCCTATAATCTTAGAGACAACTCCAGAAGTAACATGATCTATGCTAAGTTAGCTTTTATTGTCTTCACAGCCATCTTAATAGGGCAATGCCTCAGTGTAAGAGAGAATGTAGTTGACATTAAAATGACTTGTTTGTGCAAATTTTATAGCAAACAACTCCTGAGATGGCCAGGCATAGAATCTGCCCCAGGGTACCACTAATAGCCTACAGATGCATACTAACAGAATACTCTACACACATAGGCATGCACACATGCACATATAAACATCCAAATATTTAGTCATTTGTACTAATGAGTCAAGAGTACTCTTATTATATAATACAATAATGATGTAAATTAGGAGAATAATCTATATTCCTTTCCAAATATCACTCTATTTAGTTAAAGAATATTTGGAAAGGAGCAGATGATTTCTCATAATGGGTAATATAAAATTAAAGACCATTCCAAGTAACATGGTGGATGAATCTTGGGAAGAGGATTCCTTCTGAGATAGCAGCAGATGACAGGCTGAAATGAGAATAAGAATCAATGTACTATAGCAACAAGGTTTGATCTTACCAGTAATGTCTAGATCAGAAGTGGTTAGAAATCAGAAAAATAAATAGCCATTCATTAATATTAATCTTCCATAATATTGTAGATTCTTAATGGAAAACATTTGCAATTCAGGAATTATGCTTTATACAGTATAATTCTAAATGACATATTATAGCCCAGTGGTGTGTAACAGTTTCCTCTGAGACTGAAACGCTTGATTCCACAGGGAAGCTTCTTAAGTAGGAAGGTAAAGATGTCAAAATAGCTTCAGGAAGTCCCTGAAACTGACAAGATTCACTAAGCCTCTCCCTGTTAGCGTGAGCAATAAAAGCTAGGAATCCCTCTCACAGTAACAAAATCAAACTACAATGAAATTCTCAGACCATTCCAGCTTCCAGGAAAAAACAGAAACCATCTGAGCTGGCTGGAAGAGTTTTAAGCTAATTGAGGCATCTGGAAAAAATACTCTCTAACCTGTTGAACTGCCTGCCAGCTGTGCAGTGTGCTCTAGGTTCCCATATTTGTAATACTGGGGTGAGCATTATTGATGCAGCTGTCTTTGAGTAATTTTTGTTCATGTATGTAACCCCACACTCACATGTCTGTAAGTAACCCCAATAAAACTCCTTAGTTCACCAAATTGGACTTTGATAGTTGTTGCATGAATAAAGGAAAGTCAGGGCCAAATCTCTGGGAAAGGCAGAGATATTAGAGAAGAAAAGCTACAGTCAGATCTCACCCAGCTGTCTTCCAGTTTCTTCAGCTTTGCCCCACCTGGCTTCTTCTGCCTGCCCTGTCTTTCTATATCTGCCTTAAATACTTTCTTTTCTCAATTAAGGCATGGCACCACCTCTGCATGCCTGGGAGCCTGGAACTCCTTCTGTAAACTAAGATGACCTAGAACTCAGATTGGATTAAGGGCATAGGTCACCACTCCCAGGATATTCCCTGTGCTGGGATTAAAGGTGTGAATTACCACTGTCTGATCTCCTAGACTGACTGTGGGTAGATCCTTCTGATATCTCCGAATGTTTTTATTGTATTTGAAAACATCCACAAAGATAGTATCCTTACTTTGGCATCCCTGACTAGAGGTGAGTAGACATGTGTATTACATCTCTCCAGGAAAATTTTTGTCATGCAAAACCCAGTTATAAGATTATAATGAGATTCTTGCCTCTAGCTTAAGAACGAGTGTTCAGTGAATTCTGAGCTCTTCTAAAGCTTTAGAGAAACTGACATTGATCATACACATATGGGAAGAATATGAGTGCATGGTATAGATATGCAGGACCCACAATTTCACATAGCATATAGTCATCAGTCTCTTTTTAATATGGACATGGACTATACATTCTTGTAAACTGCCTGCACAAATCAAGGCTTAAGAAAGCAGATCCAAGGGAGCTGTAGTTTAAGCAGAAGTAAGAGTCTCATATCAATAAGAAAATAAAAAGATATGCATAAATAATTATCCTTGAAAAAAGTCTTTTTATTATGGATTGCAAAGCTCTGAAAATGACTGATCTACACTAAAGACATAAAGGGGAACTTTAAATTCAGGTGCCAAGCTCTGAAAGCCATCCAGTTTTAGAAAATAATCATGAAATCCCTAATGGTTAATGAGGCACTGATGGAAAGTTTTGAAACATTATACTATGCTATAACATTCTACTATAATTCCATTATGATTGCCCTATCCTTTTTTTAAAGTGGCATCTCTAAAACTTTAACATGTAATATTAAACTGACTGATTTGTTAACTCCTATGAGGGCTTGGATAAAGGAGGTGGTACAATAATTGCAATAGTGAGGAGAAACCACTGGAAAAATATTCCTTGACACAACTATGATCCCTCAAGATTTGTAAGGAGTAAAAGTTTGGTCAATCTTACTCTTTCTGTGATTTCTCATGATTCCTTCTTCTGTGTTGTATTAGTGAAAAATAACAGAGAAGCAAATGACCAAGGTCAGGGATTTATCTCCATCCTTACAGAGTGCTTCCAGTGTTAGGGGCCTGACTTAGACCTATTTTCAAATAGTAGAATACTCAGTCATGTCCAGCAGCTTTCATTTCTTCGAATTTGCCACTGGAGTGTTCTCTCTCTCTCTCTCTCTCCCTCCCCCCTCCCCCTCCCCCTCTCCCCCCCCAACACACACATGCTCTCACATATGGTATCAAGGGCCAATTTCATGTGTCCAAGGAGTGAGATGATGACTCCATTTCCTTATATGAATCCACACTAGATTGCCATGTAGTCTGTGGTTAAAGATGAGAAGGGCATAAATGTGCTGTAATAGTGGTGATGACTGTATTCTCACTCGGAAGACTATTCCCTCATAAACTTCAAGGATGGATATTAATTTCAGATGTTAAGACCAAATCCCAGGCTTACTTATCACAACAAATTTTAGAATGAGTGTTTTTCTTTGCCTTAACCAAACTTGCCATTTAAGAATACATTAATGTTCCCAAATTAGCTAGATTTCAATTAAAAAAAAAAAACCTTCTATAAACAATCGTACCTCTCTCCATAATTAATTTGATGAAAATGGTGCAATTATGTATAGCAAAGAAATTGCTATCACAAATGTTTCTCTGTTGCTCACTCCTGTGATTAAAAATAAAAATATCCTTCCAGCAAATGTTCTTTACAAAAATACAAATTGCATGATAGGATTATTTCATGATTTTCCAAAAGCTATCTTATTCTAAGAAAACATTTTTTAAAAGTTTCCAGAAGTTATCTGTTACAATATAAACAAGCAGTTTAAATATGACTAAGACAGTATCCCTCCAACTCCCCTCCAACCTTTTATTAAAAACCACACACTTTATTTGAACATTCAGAGCAGGTCCTAGACAACTCTGTGCATTTAAGTCCCAGAGCAGACATAAAAACCAGATGGGAAAGAGATTTACAAGAACCAATCTCAAAAGAATATTTGCAAGAAGAATGTCAACTCAACATTGATTTCAGCAATGCATTTTGATTTACAATACAGATGTCTTTCCAGAATTTTCATTTCTCCTTATGTATGAACAAAGTGTAAGGAGGAATATGGTCCCAGATGCTCACTTCAAATGATCCAGCCCTAAATACCAACAAACCAAAACCTCCCCAAATTATCATTTACGTTTATCCTCTGGGAAGTTCCGAAGTTTTCATGGATTTTATAGGCAAATTGTTAAATTGAGAACTAGTTTCTGTATTTATGAATATTTTCTGAGGCTATAATATTGTCGCATCTCAAGGATCTGAACAAGGTGAGATGAGGAATCAAAGTATTTTCCTGTCACTCTCCCATTATACAACAGTCTATTTAGTGTTTATGGTTGTGACACTGGGCACCACGATAGATAAAAAGATGTAAAATGTACTTCCTGTTAAAAGTCTCCTTGAAATAGAGGTAAGAAAAATAAAATGTGAAGTAGAATATAAAAAGGATTATTTGAACACAAAGAAAACAGCCCATAATTCTACTAGGTCAAACAGGAAAGTAGGAGGTAGTGAGCCACAGTGAAATCTGACCTTTAGGGACTGCTTATTTCTTATTTTATGGGTCACAGGAAACAAAATAGGTTTTGAAATATAATCATTAAACATTTATTGAACTAATTAGAATAATTTCCAGTTCATAAGGAATAGCAATTCCATAGAAATTATGAAATATACTTGGGTAGTTTACGTGTGATCTGCCCCTGGTTTTATTCAGTGTTTGAAAAATGAAAATCTTTAAGTTTGCTTTCTGGAGCCAAATGTAAATATCATGAATACTTTCCCATTAATTTGATTAGACTTATTGTGGGGAAACACAAAATTAAGGTCGTACTGATGCATGTATGTGTGCATTCCTAAAGTACTGTGATCATACAATCTACTATTTTGTAGGGTCATAAGCATTAATTGGTGTATATCAGTTTTGATTGTGCAACATAAGAAAAGTACTCAAACTTTTTAACACTATCAACCTATCAAAATTCTAAAGGGTTTATTCATTCAGATAAGAAATCCATACTAATCCTCCAAAGATATTTCACTTCTTCCTTCCTTCCTTCCTTCCTTCCTTCCTTCCTTCCTTCCTTCCTTCCTTCCTTCCTTCCTTCCTTCCTTCCTGTATTTTATAAATAAAGATGAATGGATTTGGGAGTTAGAAAAAAACAGTTGTTTTGTTGTTTTTTAATTCCTTTTTGTGTTATCCATCATATTGAGATTTAATGCCTACCCTCTTTAATAAATCTAATGTCATTTTGTGGTCGCCTTCACTGACTAGTTTTTCCACATTCTTTGGTATTGAATATATCTCAAAAATGGTAATATCAAGTCCACATGTAAAAAGACAGCCAATTATCGTAGAAGCATCTCTGTGGTGGTTTGAATAAAAATGGCTCCCATACTCCTGTTACTATCTAAGGCCTTGTGAACGTTAGAGGTCTGGGCCATCTGCGGCCACGTTGATGTCCAAAGGCTGTGGTGCCACTGGAACCATGCCATCAAAAGCCATGGTGTCATCTGGGCCTAAGCTGCTGCTGAGGGCCAAGTCTGGGTCAGTGGCCCTACAGCAGCCAGGATATGGGTGAATGTCTATGGCTTCTGTTGCCACCAAATGCTGTATGGGTATCTGGAATTTAACTAGCTACCTTGGAACATGGTGTCCAATGGCTGTGCTGCCACCAGGGTTATGATAGCATCAGGGCCTAGGCTGTTTCTAAGGTCTTGATCAGTGGTTTTATGAAGGATGGGGTCTGTGTTGATCTCCATGGCCCATGCTATCACAAAAAAGCCATGGGAACCATGTGTTTTGTGATCTGAGGGCCATGCTGGGATGGCATAGCCCTTTTCTGGCTCTGCACTTTCACTGGCCACTGCAGCAGAAGAGCTTGTCCCACACTCTGTAGAAATGGACCCTCATAATGGGCATGGGATGGCTGATCCCAATGGCATGAGCATAGAAGAGCTGCTCCACCCCTCACCTGAGGAGGGTGGGACTAGAGGTCAGGACTGACAAAATCAACTACCATCCTGACCCACAACCAGGACTTTGAGTTGGTACATCCTAACATCTATCCTGCTGTGGAATATTTGTTTAACTATGTAAAGATATGTTGCTGTTTTACCTTGCACATGATTGATTTAATAAAAACTTGAATGGTCAATATTGTGGGAGGAGGTAAAAGCAGAACTTCTTGGAAGGGAGAGAAAATAGGAGAAGAAATTTAGAAAGAAAAGTGACATGAGATGCCAGAGGCCAGACAGACAGAAACAGAAGCAGGAAATTAGGATATATAGAATTAAAGAAAGGTAAAAATCCCAAGTAAAACAAAAATTAATATAAGCATGTTAACTTAATTTATAATCACTAGTGGGACAAGTCTAAGCTATATGCAGAGCTTTTATAATTAATAATAAGTCTCTGTGTCTTTATTTGGGAGCTGGTTGGCAGCCCAAAGAAAATTCAAACCCTCAACACCTATAATGATCCAACTCGTACTCATCTTAGGTATATATTCAAGGTCAAACAAAGATATATTTTAGATAGGTATGTGGTCTTCAAACACTTTAGAGATTTTCAGAATAAGACATTTAAGATGTTTTAATAACATAAAGCTTTTCATGATAATGAGGCATATCTGTTTCGGTAAAAACCAATTACTTCAACAAAGAATGATGAGCACTAAAAAACCTCCATAAAGAGGATGCTTTCAGTGGGGCAAAGCTATCCATTAAGGCAAGAAACTTCCCTTTCTTTGACTTCTGACAGTATGTTGTCCAAAATGGACAAACAGGACACAAAAGAAGGCAACTGCCAAATTTTGCCAAGATAAGGTAGGACCGTTCTTCAAAATTCCTGCTTTACAGAAAGTCTGTCAGATATTCTAGACCTGTATGCTGAGGATGGATGCTCCAACACTGAAGAGGAGTCTTGGGCAACTATCCATGCAGCTAGATGTCTTTGTCATTTCCATAGTTTTAGAAGTTGCTTGCTCTGTACGTTTTGCTTACTCAGGTAATATCTTGGATCTTTGATGAGGTTGAGAACTAGATAGTTATAGTCACACTTTTTCTTCTTACTAAAGTCAAAAAAGAAACTCACAAATGAGGTGTAAAATATATAGAGTATAGAGACAAAAAGCTTAAGTTGTTTATCAAAAAAAAATATTTTGAGGTCTAGACAGAGAGTTTTGTATTGGTAATAGAAGTAAAGATAAAAAGTAAATTAGGTTAAAAAAAATATGGACTCACCACAATAGGATAGATAATGGGGTGTTTTTTCTCTGAATTTGCCAAATACAGATAGACTGGAGATTATATATGTAATTCTTACCTGCTAATTGTTCTTATTGTATATAGTTTTATCATTAGAGTTAAAACCTTTCTCTTTTATTTAGACATAAGGAGAGAGTTTTGTTAGATATTTGTACAGTGTATGAATATGTATTGCTGTGATTTGTGTAACAAGAAGCTGATAGCTAGGCATAAGGTTTAGGTGGGATTTTCCAGGCAGAGAAAGGAAATAAGAATCTAGGCATGAGAGAAAGAGACACACACACAAGGAGACAGAGGAAGCAGGATGGGTGGTATATGACAGAACATAGATTAATAGAAATGGGTCAGATTAATAGATTTATGGGTAGATTAATAGAAATAGCCCAAAGGAAAGTCCAACTACAGACAATAATAAATTAAACCTCTTAAACTGTAAGCCAGGCTCAATTAAATGTTTTCCTTAATAGGAGTTGCCACAATCATGGTGTTTCTTCACAGCAATGAAACCATAAGACAATCCCTGTGTTACCATTTTTAAGAGTTTCCATGATTTGAAAGCATTTTCATATTCATTATTTCACCTACTTCCTGAAACAAGCATTGGAGGCAAGTAACATGTTAACAGGTCCATTTTGATGAATAAACATTTTCAAAATGTTTATGTAATTTAATGAAGGTTATGCAGCCAGTAATGCATATTCATACTGGTGAACTCTAGACCTCATAAGAATAGCTGATCATGACTTACCCTGTTTCTGTTAATTATTCAGTCTTATTTTATTTCAATTCATTGAAAATATGCAATCTAAGTATAATAAAAAAGGACAGTCAGGATTATCGAGGATATTTGATTAACCTTAATGTCCTAAAACAGTATTGAATAAGCTAGTTTTTATGGTTTAGAAACACAGGCCAAATTTGTAAACTTTAGAAAAGCAAAGCAACCCTGGATTAGATTTTTTTTTTTTTTTGAGGTGTAAATTTCCAACTTTCCCCTGAAAGCAATAATTCATCAAAACGCGTGTTTGCTGAAAAACTGGGCTGAGACCTTGGAGGCATGTGATTATAGTCGCTTTATGCTCTGAGTTTCCAAGAACACATTCCACACCACTGACAGCTTCAGGAGTGACAGGGAGAGCCGTGAGTGTTTTTTTTTTTTTCTCCCCAGGTCAGCCTCCTTGGATTGACAAATGGGCTTCGCTGCATCCTTCCTGAAGGACATTACTCACAGCACTGCGGATTTCCTCACCCAGCAGTGGGTAGAGTCCAGGAAGAAACCTGAAGGTAGGTGAGAACTGTCAAACTCAGACTCCAGAGGAGGGAGCTCTTCCTTAGGACCTAAACTGGCCTCAGTCTGAGAATACATTGAAATTCTTGACTTTGGCTACCTATGCTTAAGAAAGACACAAGTACCAGCAACACACAAAGCTGCCTCTCAGTCTATGCTTACATGATACAGAAGAAAGTGTAATATTTTTTATTTGCTAAGCCACTCTATCAGTTCCACAAATGTTTACTAATGAAAGGGCCAAGGAATTAACTCAGGTATTCTGATGATAAAAGCAAAATTCTGTTTTAAAATGTTGTCTTGTTTTGTGCTGGAAATTCCACTTAGAGGTGTTATTGCTGTCCACCTGAATTTTTAAGGCAGGTCTAGAAATAATTTCACCACCTTTAGAATTAGAAAATATTTTTGTACCTTCCTGATCAAACACTTCTTAAAGGTTCTAAAAGACTTGCCATAAATAAATAAATAATGAAGGTCTCCAAGGAACTCAGGGCTATTTTACAGACAATGTAGTACTTACCGTGTATACTAGTAAATGTCTGCTCTAATGAATTCCTCAAGAAATGCAAAGCAGGTGTGGATCTGAGTAATAATGAAAACCACTTCCCACTCTTCCCTGGGAGGTAGTAAACTAGCCATTAAATAGCAAACCACGGGGGTTGAAAGGGACTAGCTCTTAATCAGTAACAAAATGGACAGACACCTCTTCCTGCCCATTCCTCTTCTCCAAGGCTTCTTTAGGTAAATGTTTGAATAAGAGTGTTAAAAGTGAGAAGCAAGCAGAAGGAGGAAATACAAAGGACTAACTCATCTCTTCCCCATCCACATGGCCTTATTAACATGTCCATGCTAGACTCTTGCCATTCTATCTCTTAAAGAAACTGATGAGTATGGAAATAAACCATGATAAAATAAACACATTTCTAGGTGATCACTAAAAGTCATCATTCTGCCTCTATTTCCTTCCATGTCTCCTTATTCCAAAAGCTGGGTGATGCAACAGCCTACCTATTATATACTGACCTCCCATGAGACCTTTCCTAGTTCGAATCTCATTGCATCACTGCATGGCAACCTCTCGTGGCAGAAGAGTCAGAACACCACAAGTGAAATAACTCAGACTCTTGTGGTGTAAGCCTGGAAACCCAAATTCAGTCCTTAGAAGCTACATAAAGGTGAACGAGAGAACCAAGTTCACATATTTGTCCTCCGACCTTCATACCTGCACTGTGGCAAATGAGGAAATACACACGTGCAGACACACAGAGACAAGAAAAGAGACGACTATAAGATAATTAATTTAAAATATAGTAATTGTAGTAATATTCCTGAGATGAGAATGTATTAAATTCAGACTGACCAAATATGTGCTTCCTATGGTATATGATACAAGGTGAGTTTTATACGCAACAGCATGCTTGAAAGGAAATAAATCAATGCACCCTCCACCCTGCATGGTAAGATCTTTAAAGAATGGCAAATCTCTTTGGGACCCTTTCCTCCTACTGGGTTGCTTCATCCAGTCTTAATAGGAGAGGAGGCGCCCAGTCGTACTGCATCTTGATACGCCATGGCAGATCTGCCCCTTTCTGAAGAGAAAGGAGGAGCGAATGGGGGAGTTTCAAAGGGGAGACTGAGAATGGAGGAGGGAGGGAGGGAAGGAGGGAGGGAAACTGTGATCAAGCTGAAAAAAATTAATTCATTGATTAAAAAAGGAATAGAAGGCCATTCATTGTGTCTTCAAAAGTGCTGGCTCCCATCTCCTAGAGGGCATATTACCCTTCCCAGACGTCTAAGTGTGGTCCTCTTCTTGCTCACCCTGCCTGCTCATCAACACTCCATCATGTAAATGACTGGCCTTGAAGTGCCTTGAAGGACGTTCATATGATCTAAAGTTCTGCTACCTCCCTGATTCTATCTAGGGGCAAAATGACAGATAAAATAGTGTCTGGGTTTGTGTGTGTGTGTGTGTGTGTGTGTGTGTGTGTGTGTGTGTGAGAAAAGGAGATTGTTTCTAATATTCTTTTCAGACCAAAGGAAAAACAAAAACATACTCCCTATATCACTGAATTTGTACTGTTTAATCCACATTCATCTTCTCGAGAAATGGAACAATGTCATGTGCACAGCTATGCTCAGTGCTACAGCATAACTGACCTTTGTCTCCAGTTATTTCCTATGATCCTTGTGGTTTTTCTATGGGGAAAATGGAATAAAACTGGGATATGCCACAGAATTCCTTAGATTTTAAAAATTATTATCTTCAACATCTGCCCCTTGGGTACAATACCATTTTTTATTTGTAAGTATGACCAAATCATAAAGAGACACTTCTATTTACTCAATACAATAGTTATTGTACCTTTATACCATGATGCAACATAAAAACGACCTCATGTCAATCTCAATTATACACATCAAAATACCATGTCAATCTCAATGATACATTAAGGACCTAGTCCATTAGGAGCTTACAGATCGTGAGGGTCAACAGCAGCTACAACTGGCAAAGATTCATTACCTTCCACTACTATACTCCTCCGTATCATAAAGATGCTTTATATATTAAATACCCATGGAAATACAGACACTACATTAAAACAGGCTCAAAACAATTAAGTATAATTCTTTCTTCAATATGAAGTCACATATCTAGGTTCTTGAGTCTGCTTAAGGACTGGGATGATCCTTATGGTTGGTAACAGGGATTGCCCACCTAAGTTCCCTATCCTGCCCACTCAGTAGATCCTACTTTAAAAACTATCTTCAGCCCAAAAATTATTTAAAGAAATATGTCTTTACTTGAGCAACAGGCCTCCGCTGCCTGCTAAACTATTGTTTATCTTTTACTGCGCTTGAGGAGGCGTGTTCTCTTAAGCACCTCCACAGGTCTCTGCAGGTCAGGGCCCTTTTGCTATCACTCTGACCTGGTCTATTCTTGAAAAGAAATAGTTTTGTGGTCTTTAGTGTTTAAAAAAACTATTTTCTGACCTCTGTTGCTCTAGGAATCTGTTCTACCCCTTGCTATCAATAAGCTGAGTTCTATAATGATATCTTCTGCCTCAGTCTGAGTTCACAGGAGGGAGCTAGAACTGAACTCTGTAACAACACTAGTGCTTCTTTCCACATTCACATGTGTCACAGGTGAACATGTGATTGGGAGCCTCCTATGAAGCATAATCCTCTATTGGTTTGTCTGCATTTTGGCATGTCAAATTTGCTCGGCCTTTATTATATTTCACATAGCAAAAGCATCCTAGAGTTTGATCATCCCCTGGCATCTTTTCTAAGATGTTTAAATCCTATGTCACAAAAGAATTCCTTTGAGTAAATAAACTTTCAATAACAGTCACAGATCTTGGACACCTTCGTCAAGTCCTTATAGCTTCTGTGGTTTCACATTAGTCCCTCCTGGGACATTATAGTTAAACCTCAGTCCAAAGGACATATTCTGAGCAGAGTTCACTCATTTGGGGACTATTGTGATGATGAACATGGATAAGCTCTGATAACACCACTTGACTTAGTCACTGAACAGGAACTTCCCTAGGAACTAGATAAACTTTGGTATAGAAGTGTGATAGCTCATAATGAAGAAGACAGTTGAAGACTATCATCTAAGCACACTCTGTGCTGGATGGGAAGTCCTTCCTTCTTGTTCCTTTTTATTATCACATTTTTAGTTAGCATAAAACAGTGGAACTAACTTGACGTTTTCACGTGTGTATACTATTATACTTTGCTCACATCACTCGCTCGTGCCCCTCTTTCCCACCAGTCCCTTACTTCTGAATACTGCTCTACTTCCATGTAACATAAACAGAGATGAATGTGTAGATGATATAAATAGGATAGGTGATAGATAGATAATACATAGATACATAAATAGATTATGATGTGAAATGAAAGAGTATTAAATAGTTGTCTTTCTGAGTCTTGATTATATGCTTAACATGATGGTCTCCATTTAAATTTTCTGCAAATGACATTTCATTCTTATATACTAATGAATGAATGATGTTTCATTTGTGTGCTGTGTGTGTGTGTTTTACTTATGTGTCTGTTGATAGACATCCAGATTGATTCTATATCTTGGCTATTGTAAATAGCACTGCATTGACTGTGGTTATCCAAGCTTTCTATGCAGTATGCTGAATAGATTCCTTCATACACTATCTTAATCAGTGTTCTCTTGCTGTGAGAGACACCATGACCATAGAAACTCTTATAAATAAAAACATTTAATTGGGACTGACTTAGATTTTCAGAAGTTTAGTCCCTTATTATCACTTAGCCTGTAGATAGACATGTGCTGGAGAAATAGCTGTGAGTTCTACATCTGGATTCACAGGCAGCAGGAAGAGAAAGAGCTACTGGGCCTGGCTTGGACTTCAAAAAACTCTACCCACACCCCTCAGTGACTTACTACTACACCAAGTCCACACCCCCAATCTTTCTCAAACAGTGCCATTCCCTGATGACTAAGCATTCCAATATAAGAGTCTATCAGGATCATTCTTAATCAAAATACCACACACACTGAATGTAACATAGATGAATTATACAGTAACTTCAATTTGAGCATTTTGTTTTGTATGGGAAACCTCTTCCATGGTTTTAATAAGTTTACTTACCATTAGTAGTGTATAAGCACTCTTTTTCCATTCTTCTATCATTGCCAATATTATTTTTTTTTTATAAGTGGTCATCATTCTGATTTGAAAAAGGTGGAATCTCAATAGAGTTTTGAGTTTCATCTTCGTGCTGGCTGACTATCATTCGTTTCTCTTGAGAATTGTTAATTCAATTAAATTCAACTGATGAATAATTAATTAATATTGAACACAAATTTTATTCTGGTGTTTAATTTTTTGAGTTCTTTATAGATGATGCCTTCTTATCATATGCACAGTTGGTATTTTTTCCATCTTTCTTTAGGCTGTCTCTTTATGTTCATAATTGTTTCCTTTGCTGTTCTGAGACTTTCTAATTTAATGGAATGCCATTCATCTATTTTTCAATTATTTCCTGAGTTATTGGATTCCTTCAGAAAAGCCTGGAATAAGCCTGTATGTTGAAGGAGTTTCTCTTTAGATGTTACAGATTTGTTATTATTATTATTATTATTATTATTATTATTATTATTATTATTAAGGCCTTTGATCCATTTTGAAATAATCTTTGTAGAGGATGAGAGACAGAGATGCAGTTTCATTATTCTATATCCAGTTTCTTAAACACCGTTTGTTAAAGAGGTTGTCTCTTCTCCAATGTATGTTATTAGCAACTTTGTCAAAAATCAGCAGTTCATAGCCATGTAGGTTCATGTTTATGTCCTCTATTCTGTTCAATACTATGCTATCCTATTCCATTCTGTTCATTCTATTCTCTCTGGTCTGTATTTGTGTGTGTTTGTGTATGTGTGTGTGTGTGATAGTACTTGACTTTGTTATTATGTACTGTAGTGTTAAGCTGAGATTGGGTTTTGTGGTGCTTCAAGTTTCTTCTTTCTGCCTAGAATTGCTTTGCATATTCAAGGTCCTTTATAATTTTTATTTTCATTTAAAAATTTTTATGAAATATATTTTGATCATATTCTTGTTGCTCTCTCAATTTCTCCCAGATTCTTCCTTTCCCTACCTACCCAGCGTTACGTTCTTTCTCTTAAAGAAAAACCACCAATCAAACAAACGAAAATCTGTTTTGTGTTGGTCAAGTACTCATGAGGTCTGTCCTAGAGTATGATGATACATTACAGTCATATGCTTTTTCAAACTTTCTCTTTATTTATTCTTTGTGTCTTTCACATGCCTCCTGATCCCCCCACCACATCTCCCTTTCTTTCCTCCCAGAATACAACAAAGTAAATTTTAAGAGAAAAAAAAAGGTGAATAGAAAAATCTATTTATGGAAGCTGTAGTGTGAACCAAAGAGTCGCACAGTAAATCCCTTTATCCATACATTTCTGCGTGCAGGCTTCATTGCCAAGAATCCTTGGTCTGGTTTGAGGCCCCTGTTCCCTGCTACCCCATCACTGCTGAGCCCTCATTGGGACTCTTCCTGGACATCAGGTTGCTGTCCTGTGTCTTAGAGACCCTACAGCCCTGGTAGGACATATTGCTCTCCCATCCCTGTGATCCAGCAGATCACGGATAAATGAATGTTGGGGTGTCCCAACTCATAAACCTGGTTCTGGGCCTTGGCAGTTGCAGGTGTGGTCAGCCCACCAACTTTCCCCTGTCTTTACTCCCAGAGTGAGCTCTCCAGCATTGCACTGGAGCAAGGGGTGGCACCTTTCAAGACATCACAGTCTGCTCTTCCACACCAACACCTACAGGGCCAGCTCCGCTGTGTTGCCCAAGCAAGGCAGAGGGCCCATTTTCCTGAGTGCCGCAGCCAGACATGGGTTAGTTCAGGTCGCCCCCACCTACTCCAAGTGTCAAACGGTTAGGAGAGAAGGGCATCTTTTCCTCACCCACACTACCACATGGCAGATGAGTGGAGCAGAACCAGCTCTCCCATTGTCCTGCTCTTGGGGTGAGCTCTATTGTGCTGCTCAGTTGTAGTATAGACTTTCTCCCAGATGGCAAGGGACCACACCATCTCTGTACAGCCCTATCCTCTCTATCTTCTTCGGGGTTACAGATCAAGTCATGGCTCTTGGCAGAAGTCCAGATTTCCCTGTACTCACTCCTAGTGCCAGTCACATGCATGGCAGGCATGTTTCAGGCTGGGACTAGAGTCCCCAGGTGGCTCCAAGTGATGTTTTCTTCTCCAGCTGCATGGAATGGCACAGAGCTGTTGTATCCTGGCATGGGCTAAAGTCCCTGGCTGACTCCTGCTTGAATCCTGCCCCAGCCAGCCACATGGCTTGCAGTTTTTGCTGTCGTCATGGCACAGCCTGGAGATAGAGTCTTGTTATATGATTTTTGGAGTTTCTGTTTTTCTCTTTCTGTGGAAAACTGTTATTAGCATTTATGTGGGAATTGCAGTGAATCTGTATGTTTCTTTGGAAAGTTACTTTTAATTACTTTTGTAATATTAATTTTAGTCAGTGAAGATGAGATCTCTCACCTTTTTAGCAATCTTTTCAATTTATTTATTCAATATTTTAAAGTTTTCTACATAGATATCTGTCACCATTTTTACTATGGCTATTTCACGACATTTTTAAACTACTGTGAGCAGATATTTATTTTTTCTTGATTTCTTCCCAGCAAGCTTGGTACTGATATGGAGAAATGTTACAGATTTGGAGATTTTAGTTTTATTTGTTGCTATGTTGCTGAAGTGCTTACCAGACCTCAGAGATTTTTGGAAGAGTCTTTTGACTCTTTAAACCTCAGAATCTTATCATCTTCATTAAACATAATTTGCTTTCTCCCTTCCCTGCGTGCATCCCTTTTACTTTACTCATCTTTTGGCTCTGGTTAAGACTTCAAGAACCGCGTAGAATACAAATGAGAAAGAAAGTGGACACTTTAGTGCAATCCTGATCTCAGAGGAAATGCTCTCAGTTCCTTCCTTCGTACATAGAACTATCGGTTTATCATGTATGGACCTTAACTATTTTATATGTTTCTTATATTCTTAGTTTTCCCGAGCATTTTAGAGTAATGATAAACTTTGTCAGAGGCCTTTCTGCATCTATTGAGATGGTAAAGCTATTTTTCTTTTTGAGTAAACTCATGTGCTATATAGCTCTCAGAGACTTGAGTTAAACCATTCCCGCAGTCCTTTAGCTCTACCTTGGGCACAGCATATGATATTTCTTTTTTAATTTTTAAAATTATTTTTATGAGCATACTAAATATTCACATTCACAATGAATTAAGAAATCTTTTTTGTTTAAAACACTTCTTTTTTTTCATTTTATATTCTTTTATTTTTTTAAAAAATGTCTTTTATCCATGTATTCCCCCTGCTCCTCTCTCTTCCCTCCTCCTAATCCCTCCCAATCAGCCTTCAGTATCGCCCCTCCCCATCCACCCATCCCCTCCCATAAAAGGGCAAGAAGCCCCAAGGTGGGTCAGCTCATTATGGCACATCTACTTCAGGCAAGTCCGATTTCCTCATTCCAAAGTCAAGACTGGGTTATGTGTTCCTCTGCACAGGATGGGCTCCAAGGTGCCAGCAACTGTCGATTGGCCTGTGCAGTATGTGGAGCCTCGAGGGGTGGGATCAGGCAGTGTCTGATATTTCTAATGTGCCAGTAAATTGTGTTATTAAATATATCATTAACATTGTATTTCCAATAACTGTGGAAACTGATCTAAAGTTTTCTGACGTTTTATTAATCTGCTTGTACCTAGTTTTAAAATCAATAATAATCCATAAAATTAATTTGTAGTGTTCTTGTACTTTCTACTTGGTAGAACAGTTTGAAAAGCTTTTGCTGTTCTACTTCGAAAATAAGATAGAAGTATTCAGAGAATCTTTCCATCCCCAGGCTTTTCTTTGGTCAGAGGCTCTTTATCAGTGTTTCATGTTCATTTCTTGTATATCTATATAAGTTGTTTACAGCCTTCTGATTTGATTTTATAGACCATGTAGTTTAAAAATTTATCATATTCTTCTTTTTCCAGATTTTTAAAGTATTCTCTAAAGATCCAGTGACTCTTATGAGCATCTCTTATTTTATATATATGTATATTTATACACATATATATTAATCTCCTTTATTTTCTTCTTCCCACATTTTACTTTGGTTAAAGATCTATTGAGCTTGTTTATCTAAGATATTTCTTAAATGAAATTGGGTGTTTTGTGTTTATAATATGTTCAGATGCCTACCATGACCAGTGTTATTTATTACCTTCTAGAACTTGATGGTTAGACCCAATTGCTGAAGACACAATATTCTTGAATCATAAAACACCGTGAAATCAATCTGGCACTCAATGGGAAGTTCCATTCCTACTGGGGAGCTTTTATAGTGCTGACAGGTACTGTGTACTCCTCCAGAGGAGAAGAGTAATCATCAGTCTATCCCAACCATAAACCCGGAAAGCTGTGATAATGACCCGACTGGCCAGCCCACAGGCACAACTGTCATAGAAGCAACCAACCACTGTATTTAAAGACTGCTCTACAAAATTAGACCCGTCCTGGCCAAGAACCTGAGTTTAATCGGGTCATTGGTCTTGGGGAGGAACCTACTACTGCTACTTTGTTAAATAGATATAGTATTAATCTGGCTCCTGATGGCTTCTTGTTATAGATTAATTATATCTTCCAACCCTTCATCTGAGACTATTGCTTTTATATTAGGTGGCAGAAATTAATGCAGAGACTCACAAGCTGCCAGCGTTTGCCCCTGGTAGGTTTAAGGTACTTCAGTGGAAGACTACAGATCAAAGAGCACATAGGGAGTACAAACTATACTTGATATTTTTTTTTACAGAGCACAAAAACAAATAGGTAGGATATGAGAAGGGTGGATCTCAGAGGGGTTAGAAGAGAGGTGAATAAATTAAAAATACATTATACAAAATTATCAAAGAACTAATTTAACATGGGAAATGACACATCTTTTAGTAAAGTTCAATCCCACCTTACACGTCAGTTAGTTGACAGAAATTACTTATTCTTGTCATGTTTTAAAATATTAGAAGAAATTAAGAGAATTGGTTTAAGGAAAAAAGTAGATCAAGCTAGATCCCATGGCTCATTTGCCTGTAGTTCTTTTTAGATTTAAAGAATCCATAAGGCTGCTCTGCTACATGCCATCTGCTACATTTAATTGAAACATGAAATTAGTGGTGAGATTGTAAGTCTACTTAGATGAGGTTAAGCAAGATAAAGCAGAAATGGTACTCCCTCTGTCTTCGCCGATGACTGGTTTTAGAGGGGACTGTACAAAAGTGACTGTCATAAATAGATTAAGTAACCTGTTTTATAAGAAAAGTTTATTCCACGGTTAGGAGAACACTGAAGCTATTATTGTGTCATTATATTTGCATCCAGCTGATTCCACTAGTGCACAGGGAGCTGCTGAAGTTTTAAGTTTATATAGAGACCTACTGAAAATAACTTCAAGGTTCCATCCAAGATAGAAATCTCAGAAATCCTCTACAAATTCTTCCTTATTGTCAATCACTCCCACTGAATATTGCTAACCTCCAAATCAAGATTTTTTTAAAAAATTTAAATTACCAAACTTTAAAATTATAAACTTAAAATCTACAGATTCATTCAGAGTACTACAGAGTAGTAATTAATGTTTCTTTATAAATCTTTTTCTCACCTTTTGCTGAACTAGAAGGCGTTTTCTCCCTCAACTATATAGAAGCAAAATGAAATGCAGATGACTGGCTGAAAATTGGAGATCTGGGAAATATGAATGGTTAATGATTAAAATGGACAGTTCTCTAGTGAATGCGACCAAAATACACTCAGGAGAAGGATCTTGGAATGAAATTAAAGTCTAAAGTTGGAAAAATAAATTTGGAGAGATGCCATGGCAGATTTAGAGGCAGGCAAATTAACAGTAGTGAATTTCAAATTAATTTCACAGATGGTATCCAATTCTGGAGTGACTGGCAAAGGTCCAGGTTATATAGGCAACATAAAGAAAAAGGAAGAAAATCTTACTTCAATTTTCTTGAAAGATGTGAGGTGCCTGATCTCTGTAATTATATGTTTATACATATGTTGATATGTGTTTGTGCACATGAGTGTGGGTGTTTTATGTGTATCTAGTCAATATGTTATAAAAATTAACAGGGAGAAAAAGTAAACCCGCCTGCTAGTCTGCTAGGAAATAAATTCGCAGACACTTGTCAAGGGAAATATCAAGTAAATATTTATTGGATCTAGTTTTAGAAACTGCCAGACACAGCTTGTTATGACATTGAAAATAAACTTGATCCTTACTCAAGGGACATAACTGTGCACCAATGACATATATACTAGATCTTCAGTCTTGATTCTATGCTACTTCTTTAAAAGTAGAGAAAAAAACATATCTGTCTGGAAAAATATGATACTGAATATTTAATAGCCAATATCACATATATGCACATTTTACTAACCGAGAGAATTTCAGGACATAATTTTACTGGTAGTTGCATACATAAGGATTGTTTATCTTGGTAATTCATTCTTGTTCCCTGAGAAATTTTGCTCTCTTTCATTACTGGTAAGTATATCTGTATCAATTTTGAGACTTCTTAATCCCTCAACATTATGCAGTTTAAAGTCTTCTATTCTCTACAGTTTCAAACATAAAACTCTTATCAGATTTAAGGAGTTTGTCACAAATTTTAAAATATGAGTTTTCTTGAAGGTAAATGTTTACTATATTCTCATGGGTGGCATTTATAATTTTCATAATTCAGTACAGATAGACTGAAAAACACTTCACATACTATTATGGTCTGTGGGCATTTAGTTTTACTTGTATTAATTCAATATTTTAGATTTTTCCTGATTTGGAAGCCAATATGGGTTTTTCCACATTTTAAAAATTCCATTGACAAGGTGGTAGACTCATCTAGACACCGTACCCATAATGTCTAATGGATAAAACGGCTGGTGTACCACTAATGATGCTGTGCTTCTATGCTGGTCTAAAATATCTCACGGGCCCCCTTTTTGTACCTTCCTCGGTTCTGCCTTCTATATTCTTTTATTTTTGAATCTTCCCGAGTCACACTAAGAATGTTTTGTTTTATCTTAAAGACTGTCTTATGCTAAAAAAGCAAAATGATTAGAGTTGGAGAAAATAATTAGAGTTTGAGGGAAGGACTTTTGCTGTTTCGTTGAGATTTGTACAAGATGGGAAAGACCTGATCATTCTTATAGCCAGAAAACAAATAACTGTGTAGAGAAAAATAGCCAGAAAACAACAAAAGACTTCCTTTTATTATTAAACTTCTTTCCTAATCTTTTATCTGGATGTCACATGGTATGAAACTCCAGACAAACTTTTAAAGAGAGAGTCATAAGACAGGTGCTGTGATGCATGCCTGAAATCTTAGAACTTGGGAGGCTTAGGCTTAATGATCAGGAGTTTAAAGCCCTTGACTAAATACCAAGTTCAAGGCTAGCCTCAGATACATGATACCTTGTCTCAAACAAACAAGCAAAAATAATATTACACAGTATATACTTTGTTATTGAGGAGAAAGAGGTTATCTATTACTGGCAATGAGTTTCTTTTACGTTCTTTCAAGGGACTATGGACCGGCATGAGTTCTCATAGGTTGTGAATGAAATGTTCAACTGCTTACCTTCAACCAGAAGCTTCTGTCAGTTTCTTGTAACACAGGTGGCATTGAACAACTCACAACATGACAGCTGCCTCTTCTCAAAACAACTAAAGCAAGAGAAAGTTGGTGCTCACGATAAAACAAAAAACGAACAAAAACTGTCATTGCAACGGTTTCATCACTGTGAAGAGACCTAATGCCCAAGGCAACTCTTATAAACAAAAGTATTTAATTGGAGGATTGCTTACAGTTTCAGAGGTAAGCTAAAGTCCATGATCATCATGTGGAAGAGTAGGTGGCAGGCAGGCATAGTGCTGGAGAAGAAGAGAGTTTTACATTCTGATCCTTAGGCAACAGACAGAGGAAGGAGAGAGGAACATAGGGAAGGAGGGACAGAGGGAGGAAGGGAGGGAAGGAGGGAAGGAGGGTCAGAGCTTAGGCCTGTCTTGCACTTTTGAAACCTCAAAGCCAACCCCACCCCCGACCTCCGTCACCATGACATACATATCTCCTCCAGTAAGGCCACATGTACTCAAAACATGGCCACGCCTCCTGTATTTTCAAACAGTTCCACTCTCTGGTAGCAAAGCATTCAAATAAATGAGCCTAGGGGAGCTGTTATTATTCAAACCACCACAGAAGTCAAAGCCTTTTTTTTTTATAACCAATGATTCAGCATGGATCCTATTCTGAAAAAAACACCAGGAGGGGTTTTCACCCAGGTATGGCTCCCTGAAAGTGAGCATAGATGGGAGTCCTCCTAAAGCCACAGTCATTCCTAGCAGGAGATTTGAGTCATCTGAACAACTATCAATAGAATATGCAGAGTAATATTTTTAAAAGAATATTTATCCCTGTTTGATGCAGTAGGGAAAAAAAATCTTCAGTGAAAGTGGCATTGGAACTAAAATTTGCAAACAAAACAAAACAAAATAAATAGCACCCCCCCCCAAAGTAGAAATTCACCCATGCTAGAAAAATAAAATATTTGGAATGAGAAACAGATTTTCAGATGTTTCTGGAACAGTTTGAGGTTTCTGGGATTTCAGTGAGGTTGAAGGACATTAGAGAAGTGGAGCTTCTTCTTCATCACACTGAAGAGTTTAGAGACTGTGAACTACGTGTGTGTAAGTAGCCAAGAAGGAAACAATGAAAACCATATCTTATTAAAAAAAAAAAAAAGTCCTCCTGATAACAGAATGAAGAAAATATTGAGCATGGGAAAACACAGAGGTCGGGTAGAGCCCTGTAGCGTGTCCCGATCCAACAGACAGGGCTCTGCACCAAGTCAGAGGCTCTGAAAAAGGAGAGGTGGGGGCATATGTGGCAAATATAGACAAGAACTGAAAAATGAAAAAACAAGACAGCAAATTGACTTTAAAGATTCCTGGCATGAACGACTAAGCAGATGTTGTTGGCATGAATCAGACAAGGGAAGGAGAGAATGGTTTTCTCTTTAGACACTCTGAGTTTTAAGGACTTTACAGCACATCGTAGTACAATATGGACAGGCTTGACTACAGAGACAGGAAGGGGAGGGGAATTCATAGCTTTGGATGGAGACATGCAGGACTGAATTTAGTTTTATGAATATTTATTAAATGCTTGCTGCATTCTTGGCAACATCCTGACTACAATATCATAATGAGTTCTACTGGAGCACCAACACACACATTCTCTTATAAAGAAAACATGAGATGGTCTGACTTATCAGTGAGTTTAATTTCACCATCCTAATCACACTGTCCTCAGAATAAATTATAAACTTTCAAAAATAAACATAGAAATCAAGATGAGTATAAAAAAATAAGGGAAATGAGTGACTGATACGTTCACCAAGCAGCTCTATTTCTTCACTTTGGAGTCACATATATTGTTTCCTTTCCCAGAGCTTTTCTTTTATTGGTATTTATTTCCTCTTGATTAAATTAGAACCGCAGCCCATAATTTAGAAGCAAATCCACACTTTATGTGAGTGAGTTTCACATGAACTGTTAATAAAATTTATTAAAAGACAATATTCAATGGATCTTCTAAGTACTAGCTTGATTGCTAGAATTAACATGACTGGTTTCATTTAGCCCATAATGCTTATGTAGCTTAGGCCAGTTTGCATTTCTCAGCTTAGTTAATTAAAGTTTGTAGTTACTTATTAAAACTGTAATTGCACCGTGCTATGATTGGGGGACCTTTAAAAATTAAATTGTTATTTACCCAAGTGGTGTTGAGGTTTAAGTGTTGCATGTCTTAAGAGTGGAATATTTAAGATATTTCCCCCTCATTAATCTGTTCTTTAAAAAAAAAAATTCCGACAGCCATTTAGTTTGGGTATCAAGTTAGCTTATTCTGGCTCAAATCCTGCTTTTTCTTTTCCTTACCAGAAGCACGACTCCAAGATCTTTCTGTATTGTGTTACACAATACGATCACACATCTCTTCCACATCTTAAATTTATTTACACAAACTTTGGAGGTGGCTTATTTAATAAAGTGCTAGACCTAATTTTGGATCCCCAGCACCTTTTTATTAAGTCAGGTAGGAAGTGTCCCGTGACCCTGGCATTGGGAGATAGGATCAGGAGAACCACGGAAGTCCTCAGCTTAGCCAAATCAGTGAGCACCAGTTCAGTGAAAGACCCTGTAAAAACACAGGGCGGACAGTGACTCAGGAAGATACCAAACATCAACCTATTGTCTCCATTTGAACACACATTCACATATGTACAAGGACATGTGTACACACACACACACACACACACACACACACACACACACACACACACACACACAAAGCCAACAATGCTTAAATTTTTAAAAGGTGTTAATGGCATCCACTGTGTCCAAGAAGTCATTATCACAAGCCCACAATGGTTCTAACAATAAGTTAGATGGTTCTAATAATAAGTGAAGGGAAAGAAAAATTGAAATACTTGGGATAAGAATATTATTATTCATAGGTTATTGGTCAAAATTATATGATTCATCACATTTTCATACATTTCCCTCTTCCCTCGTTTTCTCTCCCCTCCCCCATTTCCTTCCCAAACCTTCCCTTTCTCTAGATTTTATCTTAGTTCAGAGGAAGTGACTTTTTTTTTACTGTTGTGATTAGACATATAAATTCTCTTTCTAAAGAATGAAAGGAAAAAAGCAGAACGACTTCCCTCCACAAATGTGGAAAGCGACACCTCCAAATCACAGTAGCACCTTTGTGTTTGTAGAGTGGGAGAAGCACTGGGTAGACCAGGGAGATGGATTCCAACAGTCTCTGCATTTTTAAGTTGTGAGAAAGAGCTTGGGTATCTATTCCTTCCCTTATTAGGAGCACCTAAAAGTTAATAGAATAGCTTTACACGACACACTTGGCTGCCTGTACCTTTTCTTCAATTCCCATTTGACCAGTGCTTTATAGAAATGTGATGATAAGATATTTGGTCCCTTTGCAGCTTTCTTTCAATACCTACAGAATCCTATACATATCCTCAATTTTTAGACTTTAAGAAAACCTACCTGACTGAAGTGCTGAAGCAGTCAAATTTGTGTGAAGAAGTGTAAACATCCAAGCACTGTTTCAGTAATGGAAAGAACATCTCTATTTTATTCACTGTATTTGCCTAAACGTGACACAAATCCCAGCACATAGAAATATTAAAACACTATTTTTTTTAATTTAAAGAAATAAAGATGTGTCAATGACTAGGTGTTAAGGCTATATTATGTTTTCTATCAAAATAAAAGGAAAGGAAATAGGCATTAAGATGACAGTTTCCCTTGATGACATGACCTGGATACACAGAGAGAGGCCAAAATGAAGTGTATAAGTCCTGAGATACACCAGGGCCAAGAATGCAGCCTAACAGGGGATCTTACACCCTCTTCTTGCCATTATAGGCACAAACAGTCAAGTGCACATACTCACACACATACCCACATGAATTTTAAAACTTTTAATCTTCACAATGTTTACCCGTTGAAATACCAACTTCTTTAATGACCAACCCAAAGTTAGAGATGGAACCCACATGTTCTTCAATTAACTCTTCCAACAGCTACTGATAAGTTCTTAGTTCCAGTTTCCTCACTTTGACAAGTGAAGGAATTCATCTTGCTAGTTTAACTTTTTTTTTTCAAAACAATCAGTAATTTATTATACCTTTTATCATCTGCAAAAATATTCTACATTTTACAATTTCTTCTTACTAAGACTTTTTATAATTGAGTAGAAATCCAGTATTCTCTACCACCTCACTCCTCTGGATACAGCATCCTTTATCTTGAACAGAAGCCCCTTTATGCACCAGACTCCATTCTTCTTACAAGTATGACCAGTCAACATATACTATCGCTCCTGAATCATTTTACTCTTTGATTGGATCAATCTTAGGAGCACAGACACATGCTTCCAAACTTAATAAATAGGAAGAACTGTCCTGAGTGTCTATCTATCTCCAATTATTCTATAGTGTTCCTCACTCACAGGGGGAAAAGCTCCAAAAAGCGTTATCTAAGTTTGCCTTCTGTGTTCTTCTTCTTTCAATTATCTTGGAAAGAGTTTGCAACCAGTCTTTTGGATCCTATACTCTGACTGAGCTGATTTCACATGATCATGACTTACAACAGCCTCCACATTGGTATTTTTTTTTTGCAATATTTGATCTGTTAGAATCACTAATACATTGATTGCTAACACTGAATGTCTTTTCTGAATTTGGAATCTAGGACACAGTCATGCCTTCATTTGCTTCTCACAATTAACTGAACATACTTCCTCAGAGCATCTATCATTGATGTTACTCTTCTCATGGATCCGTGATTTTTATAGCACTCTGGGATCAGTGGAGTGCATGGCTTAGTTACATTTCAATTCAGGTGAAGAGATAGTATGGACAAGTCAATTTATAAAAGAAAATATTTATCTGGGCTCACAGTTCCTGAGTTTTAAATTATTGATCATTATCATGATAGAAAAAATGGCATCAGGCAGACATGGTACCAGAGCAGTATCTCAGAGCTTATATGATGTGAAAAACAACCACAAGGCAGAGAGAAAGACACGCACTCTCTCTCTGTCTCTGTCTCTCTCTGTCTCTCTGTCTCTCTCTCTCACACACACACACAGAGAGACAGAGAGAGATAGAGACAGACAGACAGAGAGAGAACTGGAATGGTGTGGATCTTTTGAAACCATAAAGCCAGCCTCCAGAGACCCAACTCCCCCAGTAAATTTATATCTTTACACTTCTATACTCTTTTCTAAACAGATCCATCAACAACTAGGGACCAAGTATTCAAATATATTAGTCTAGGGGGGGGGCATTCTCATTCAAACCGCTACAATAATACAACTATATTCATAGAATTAAATTACACCTATACTCAGATAACACCCAGTTTACATCTCTGGTTTAGTCATTAAATTGAATTCTAAAATCTTATGCCCTGGTAGCAACTGACCACTTCTACTTGGGTATTTGAAGACCATTTGATAGTTCACATGTAAAATCTCTGTTTTTATTATTTGAGCCCCAGCATGGTTCTCACACGGTCTTCTCTTTACTAATGGTAAACCATGTTCCTGCTGTGCCTGCTGCCATGGCTGCACAGGTCACAGTTGTACACTCACCTTTGACTTCTCCAGTCAGTTCATAATCCATTCAGCAAATCCTTTCTGCTCTCCATTCAAGACGTACCACAGTGTGAGTACTGTTCGTCTTTCGCCCTGTCCTTGTCTGGGCCCAAGTTTTCAAGATGTCTCTTTACAATTGTTTCACAGCCTCGCCCACTTTTCTCCTCTGATCCCAGTTTCCTACAGTCTCTCAAGAAATTCTGCTAAATGGGAGTTAGACAATTTGTTTTCTCTGCTCAAACAACCTTCATGTCTTACCCAGAATAAATGCTTTTCCTGGCTTGGAGTGCTTTTCCTGGCTTGGAGTGCTTTTCCTGGCTTGGAAGTGCACTCTCTCTTCTTCCCTCCCTCCCTCCCTCCCTCCCTCCCTCCCTCTCTCCCTCCTTCCTTTCCTCTCTCCCTCCCTTTCTCTTCAATTCCTTCTCTGCAGTGTGTTACTCCCCCTGAAATGAATGCTGAAACTCCCCTTTTAAGGCCTTTGTATGAACTGCTTCTTCAAACTACTGGTTATGTAAGACAGATTGTTAGCTTTTACCTGGTTCCCCAAAATTTGATTCACATCTCTTAGCTCTTTTGCTTGAACACTACCCACCACATTTAAGATTCTAAATAAATGTTTAATAAATGAACCCTGAATGAGTCAAAAAACAAGAATGAAAGAGAGAAGAAAGAGAAAGGCAATTTAGGACTAAGAAATTTCACAAACACTGAGAGAAATATGATGTTGTGTGAATTACATTAAGAAAACTCACAATATTTTCTATGATTACAGACAACGCCCTCCCCCAATGAACTCTACAGAAGTGTCATTGTTTTAAGGATGTACAAAGTTAAATGTCCTGATTTCAATATGCTTACCCACTAGTCTTCATCTCTTCTTATGTAAAGCGGGGAAAAAATTAAAAAGGAATCTTGTAAGTGAAGGCAAATGTTCATTCATCATCAAAGACAGAAAACAAGCTTCCAATGAGCTCTGAGTCGTTTAGAAGCCCATGTTAAGGTGCAAGTGAAGGGTCTCATAGATCTAAGCTCTGCACACTTCTGAGCAGGAGTGCTTCCTTCAGTGATTCACTTGGTCTCACTAATACTTTCCCAAGAATGCAATTCATTTCAATGAGAATCTATCTATTCAAGGTTTCTATGAACCGATACCTGGAGTGTCCATTTTCATAAAAGGAGAACTACCTAGAGAGTATGTCTCCAATGTTTATGAGATCTGAAAACGCATTACATAAACAGGTATCACATTGAGAGGAGTCCTAGTTTCCTAAATCATCGAAAATAAATGATGGCAGGTCTAATACTATGGAGAGATGTTATTCTACAATTGGAACTTGAGAGGTAGGGTGATGAAGCAAGCAAAAGGCAGTGGTTTGGTGACAAAAGGAATACATAGATGGGAACTAGAGACATGGCTCAATGGAAAGAAGTCCCCAGCTGGGTTCCTGTCATTCAAGTTGTGTGACTCATCACAGCCTGTAACTTCAGGGAAAGCTGACACCTCTGGACTCTGTAGGAACCTGCACTCATATGTACATATTCTCCATGCCCTGCCACCAAAACACATCTGTTCACATAATTAAAAGTAAGATAAATTTGGTGGTAAGGGAAAAACAGATGTATACCAGCAAGTCTGCTACATTACATTATGTAACATTCTACCATGTGTTTAGCCTTTCTAAGATCCATAGCCTAAGATATAAAATATAACTATAAAAATAACATGTAAAATATAACTATAAAAATGACACAGAAATTTCTACAGACATATATATTAATAAATATTAATATATATGCATATATATTAATGGTAACTTTTGTAAAACACCAAACACAATGTCAGATATATAGTAGCTATTCAATAATGAGAGTTTGCATGGAAAAGCTATAAAGATTAGATTTAATCTATTTTTAGCCTCACAGTTAAGACTCTTGTTGTTCAAAGGAATTCAGGGAACCATGCCATCTTTTCCCCTTCTACCAACAATCCCTCTCCCTACTTTTTCTTGTCTCTCATATGCTCTCTCATTTGTTTAGACTACTACTATAAAGAAGCAGGATAAAAAAAAAAAAATGTGATCTCACCTCTCAACCCTGCAGTGGTTCTAAAGAGAGGAGAGTGAAGAGAAAATACAGTAAAATAATAGCGTAGTTCCATTTATCTCTTTTTTTTTCTCCCTCTTTGTTGCTCCTTTCACTCAACCATCTCCTTCTCTTACGATTTATTCCCACCTCTCCTTGGTCACTACCCACTATGTTCCCAATTTCTAGGGAGAAATTCTCTATTTTCTCTTCCTAGGGGATCCCTGGTTTTCTCTCTAAAGTTCTTCTGATTTCAAGGTATCCAGGGATTGTTGTTTGCAGCTTGGGTATTCTTTGCTTTTTGTCTAAAATCTACTTATGAGTGAGTACATCCCATGCCTACCTTTCTGGGCTTGAGATACCTCACTCAGGAGATATTCCCCAAGTCCATCCATTTGCTATGAGTATAGTTGAGCTAGTGCCTTTGGAGTATGAATGTGAATCCTTTGGGTATATGCCCAGTGGTGGTTATTGCTGGATCCTTGGGGAGATTGATTCCCAGTTTTCTGAAGAACCACAATACTGCTTTCCAAAGTGACTGTCCAAGTATATACTCCCACCAACAATGGAGGAGTGTTCCCTTTGTTATGCATCCTCTCCAACACAGGCTGTCATCTGTATTTTTGATCTTAGCCATTCTGACCGGTGTAAGATAATATCTCAGAGCTGTTTTGATTTGTATTTCTCTGATGACTAAAGATGTTTAGCAATTTTTTAAGTACCTTTCAGCCATTTGTAGTTCTTCTGTTAAAATTCCTTTTATTAGCTCTGAAACTCATTTTTTAATTGGGTTATTTGAATTTTTTTGCTTCTAGTTTCTTGAGTTCTCTATATATTTTAGAGTTCAATCCTCTGTCCAATGGAGGGTTGGTGAAGATCTTTTCCCATTCTGTAGGCCATTGTTTGGTCTTATTGACTGTGTCCTTTGCCTTACAGAAGCTCCTCAGTTTCAGGAGGTCTCACTTACTGATTGTTGTTCTTAGTGTCTGTGCTGCTGGTGTTATATTTAGGAAGTGGTCCCCTGTGCCAATGCATTGGAGGGTATATCCCACTTTCTTTTCTATCAAGTTCAGTGTAGCTGGGTTTATGGTGAAGTCTTTGATCCACTTGGATTTGAGTTTTGTGCAGGGTGATGTATATGGATCTATTTACATTCTTCTACATGCTACTATCCACTTATGCCAGCACCATTTGTTGAAGATGCTATCTTTGTTCCATTCTCTATTTTTGGCTTCTTTGTCAAAAATCGGGTGTTCACAGGTGTGTGAACTAAGCTTAGGGTCTTTGATTCGATTCCATTGATCAAAAGTCTGTGTATCTTTTTCTACATATGAGAATCAATAGGATGTCTCAGACTTATCCCTTATCTATATAGAGAAAACATTTAAGGTAACACAGCAAAGGCTTAGAGAATTGAGGTAAGATTTCAGCTACTGTCTACAGAAAGCAATTAAGAAGATTCAAGTTCTGTCCTACCATTTTGGGGAGTGGAAGAAAGGGAAGAAGAAAAAGGGGGAGCTCAGGAGGGAGAGAAGAGGAGAGAAAGGGAGGGGAGAAGAGAGTATGGGTGGAGGGAACAAAATAAGGACACCAACAAAATGTCCTAAAACCTGTAATGGAATCTAGAATCTATATAATAAAACTTTCAAAATTTTCATGATATAATTTAAACTCATTCGAAACAGAAAAAAGCAGAAGCATAAAAGGCATTATAAAAAACTTAAAATTCAACTATATGGAACTGAACTTAATATTTTTTAAAGTCATATCAGGAAAACAACTTGAATTGAGGATACGTAAAAAAAAAAAAATCTTATAATTTGTCAAATTTAAAATCTATGAGGTTTGAAAGAAATTTCACAAAGATGTATGAATGAACAATGAGCATATAAAAAGGAGGTTCAAAGCCAGCATGGTGACCTATACCTGAAGCCTGCCCACACCTGTAATCTGCCCAAACCTGGAAACCGAGCACATGGAAGCTAAAGCAGGAAGATTATCCTAACTCTGCAGTCATCCTGGGATATATAGTGAGTTCCAAACCAGCATGGCCACAGAGAGTGAGAGAACTTTTCCCAAGAAATGAAGGAGAAAAAAAAAAAAGGAAGTTCATCCTTTGTCAGCAAGAGAAAAATAAAAAATAAGTTACTTTTAAATACCCTTTAGAATAACAAAAATTAATCAACTATCCATATAATTATATGGATAATGCATGCCAATAAATTGCTTCTGGAAGCATAAGAGGTGAAACAGCCTAGCAGGGTTTCATATACCTGTATAAAAGCACTTCAAAAATGTTCAAAGCATCCTTTCTGGAGCATCTAAAACTGGAAACAACCCAAAAGTTGACCAGTAGTTGCTAGATAAACAAAAGAGGTGAAATGATAAAACACAACCTTAACCAACAGCCAAGAGGTCTTTGTCTTTAGTACATGTTCAACACAGATCAACTTAGCATCAAACAAAAGAGGACTAGAAAAGAGAAGTGGCCTCTATATGTTCCCATTTTTCATAGAAACTTCAAAACCATGAGTATAACTATATGACAGGATAGATCAGTGGTTTTCTGGTATGTAGTGAAAAGGTATATAGAAGCTTTTGTAAGTGGAATGTGTGACATCCTCGTAGTACTTGTAGGTCTGGGCATGAAAAAAATGTGTCAAGGCCTACTGCAATTTTTGGCACACTTCTACAATTCCATCAACAAGGGGGCTAAGGTAAGCCCAACCTAGGCTATATATCAAAACTCCATCTTAGCAAAGTTAAAACTTCTTAAACTACATACATATATACATGTATATATATGTGTGTATATATATATATATAATTAGCTTTATTTAGTAGAAAGCATTGTTTCAAAAGAATACGTGACAGCTACTTACTACAAAAGATTTTAATAATTATATATAGAATGCAGCAAAAATAAAATGATAAACTTTGGTCAGACCTTTTTATCTGAACTGCCAGCTCCCGAGTAATGACAAAGAGACATTATATTAAATATAAAAGCTCAGCCATAGCTTAGGCATATTACTAACTAGTTCTTACAACTTAAATTAACCCATTTCTATTAATCTATATATTGCCACATGGCTCATGGCTTTACCTGTCCTTCAGCATGTCTTGTTCCCTCTGTGTCTCCTGGTGATCACACCTTTCTTCTTCCCAGCATTCTCTGTTTGTCATACCTACACCTCCTGCCTCTCTAATGGCCATTTAGCTTTTTATCAAACCAACAAGAAGGTGCCTTGTTAAAGACACATCTTCACAGTGTACAAAAGGATTATTCTACAACAATCAATAAATAAGGTAGAATTAGTCAAGAAAGCAGATATAAAGATTTTGAATTTGGAAAATTTCATCTAACAAAAGTGCATCTTTGAATGTATAAGCAAAGCCTGTTGCCATTTATGATTTCTTTCATATAAAAGCAAGTAGTGAATCTGATTAATATTCAAGGCACAACATGTGTCTTAGTTGTCTGTTTGAGCTTTAATTGAAAAGCACATTAGAACTATAGCTGAAAATGGACCTTAACTGTTCCCTGGTGCTTGCTCCAGCGCTCTGCATCTGTAGACCTCCCATTATTGATCATTAGGACAATGATCATAGAAACTATAGTTTTAAAGACTCCTTATGTGTGAGGGATAACAAGAAAGAAGGATTGTCCCTGTAGCCCACTTCTGGAACCTCCAGCCTCATCACACAGTCACCCCACAGACATTGGGAAGAGCAAGAGCAAAGGAGAAACAAGAGCTCTTGGCATGGACAGCTCATTCCTGATAACTTGGCATGCAGCACATACATACCTCCTTATACCTTGAATACCTGTTCTTCCCACATGTGCTCTGATAGCTGCCTTCATTGTCAACACCCATCATATCCCCTTTTACTGTTATTAGTAACTCTTCTTTCAAAAGTTTGTTTAAATCAGAGATGAGGACAGAGATCTCTAATCTTAGCAGAGAGGAAGGTGATGTGGGGTCATTCATGAGTTCAAATCCAGAAAAACTACCCTGTAAGAACCTTTGTCAAATTAGGAGGGAAAATATCTGGCTAAATTTCATTCTTTCTTTGAGACCTTTCTATGAGAAACTCTCTTACTTATCATACTTTCATATCATTACTTACTTTCATAACCCCCTGAGATTATGAAAATACATTAGAATACAGATCAATTCGACCTAATATTGACATCTCATGTAAGTAAAATCACTAAAGCAATACTCTCTGAAGCAATCACCTCTGTTTTGAATGAGCTCACTACATTCGTTATAAGTCTCATTTGTTATAATATTAAAGATGTAGATTTGTTTGGTTTGGAACAGAGGAAGTTTAGGCAACAAAGGTATTTTTTAACAAATGCACAATTTCTTGGCATTACAAAATCTAAAGACTACTCTGTAAGCCATTAATAATAATGCTGAGCACATTTTATATAGAATTCAATGAAAAATCATAAGAACAGAAGAGTGCTAGGAATGTGTGTGAGAGAACACAGCAGAAACTCTGGTACAAGGATTACTTGCTTCACACTGCTTCAAAAGCTACCCCTCTAAAATATTAGCAATCACAAGAGCTTAATGTGTTTTTACTAGTCCTTTTGATGTCTGTAGAACTTTGAAACAAGGATGGGGTACTGACTTCAAGCATAACAAAGAGCCCCTCCTCATCACGTACTGGGATATGTGCTTACAAAATGAATCAACCGCAAGCAATAGGCTAATTCCCATGCACCACAGCTCCTTTCATCCCAAACCATGTTTATTTAATTAAATCTGATGCCCTCGTTAATGATGTTTCCAAGTATCTTTTGATCCCAGCTAAGTGTTTCTAAATACTGGACTTCAGTTGGCAATAATCATGATATTCATGGAAAGATGTGAGACATCTAAATCATCCAAAATAGTGCAGGAAAGCATACAAAGTCACTGAATATGCAAAAAGAACCATTCTAGAATGTGGAGTTGTGATTTAAATCTTGCATATCTTTAGTATGGGATTCTAAGTGAGCATTTGGGAAGCAAAGGAAACCTTCACTAATGAACCTTCAGGGACCAGTTAGCACAGTTTGTTAAATTGGAATGCTAATTAGATCTAGGCAATAGTCTAAATCAACCTAAGTGCTTGTTAGTTTGACCAATTATAGGTACTCAATAAGTGTTTGTTAAAATTCAATAATTCTGTGTCCAGGAGGGATAGTCTATGAGTGACTGAAATTTTTTTAAAAAACATAATTAGTCATGAATAAATTTTACATAAACTGGGAGGGACATTTCATCATAACTACTGGGGAATCAAGGTCACATCAAGGTTACGACAGTCACATCCCTTTCTTTTGATGGGTCCTATAAATGATGTTTCCTGGTGAATGGAGATAATTTTGAAAGATTTTCTTGTGGTATATGCCATCTAACCAGGAAAGCAAGAGTGTAACATGAAACACAATACTTGTGTTAGTAGTCAGCCCAGGACACCAAACCACTTAATGACTGTGGTGGTTTGAATGATAATGGTTCCATAAGTTCATATATTTGAAAGGAATTATTTGAGAAAGATTAAGAGTGTCCTTTTGGAGGAAGTATGTCACTGGGGTTGAGTGCTGATGTTTCAGAAGCCCAGCTATAGTATTCTCTCATTCTCTCTCCCTCTCCCTCTCCCCCTCCCCCTCCCCCTCCCCCCTCTCTCTCTCTCTCTGCGCCTCATGATTGTGGATCAGAAGTAAGTCTTCAGCTTTTGCTTCAGTGCCATGCTTGCCTGCCTGTTACTGTGTTGCCATGTTCTGTGCCTTTATGGTTATAGACGCTTCTACCCTTTGAGACAATGAGCCTCAAATCAAGGCTCATTTTATGAGTTGTCTTCATCATGGGTCTTAGTGTGGCGATAGGAAAGTAAGACAAAACAAGCCAAGTCTGGAAACTATCATGGTCACCTATGGAGTGGCTTCTGTCCATATGGCTTCTTAACTCTTTCTTCGTTTTATAACTTCCTTGCCTATCTCTAAAGCCTTCTATCTTCAACTCAGTGTAGGTTTAAATGCTAATTCTTGGGTTTAAACATATGGTGGCCTGTGGCCTTTTAAATCACCCATCCAAGTGTCCTGGTTCCACAAAACCACCTCAGATTTTTTTTCCCATATATCTTAAGTGCTAGAAAATGCAAAGACTAACATGTCTCACAACAGCATACACAAGGCAGACTTAAACCTGAAATTACTTAATAGCACTGTGATGAGCTAAAAAAAAGATTATAAGGTTAAAAAAGATTATAATTTGCCTTTTGGGTAACTTGAGTGGAGACAATGAATCACTGTTGGGGGAAGTTGCTTTAATTTCAGATACAAACAAGTGGTATTTAGGGCAAATATGACCAGACTGCTGGTTTCTACAGTAAGGATTAAACTTAGTTTAAAGTAGCAGAAAACCCCTCAGCAAGGATTTATTTGAGATACAGTCATGACTCTTATCTTCCAATTACTAAGAAGAAAAAAAAGCAGGGGGCCCTTTTACAGTAAGAATAACGACCATTAGTTACATGTCACTAATAGCTGACTGACCAGACCTTAATAAAATAGCCTGAGCAAGATACAAGGAAGGCTGACATATTCCTTCATCCTGAGTATCCTAATTAAAACCATGTATCCTCTCTCTAGAGAAGATATTGTAGATAGATACCAGATGCTCTGTTTTATTCCCTAGCTGTGGGTCTTTGAGTACGAATTTACACTTTGCAAATGAAGATGATATTTATTGTATTGGTTGATTTTCCTGTTGTGTTGACAAAACACCCTCACAAAAGAAGCTTCAGACAGAAGTGATTTGTTCTGACTCCTGTTCAAAGGTATAGTCCATTGTGGCAGAGAAGTGGAGGCAGCGGGAGGAGCTTGAAGCAGTAGACCACATTGCATCCACGTTCAGGAAAGGAATCAATGCATGCATGCATTGCTTAGCTCACTGTCTCTGTTTTATAGAGACCTGCCCAAAGATAACCTTACCCAGCATCTAATCAAGATATCGCCGAACATGCCTAAAGGCTAATCTCCAAGGTGATTCTCAAACCTGTCAAGTTGACAGCACTATTTGGCATAATTTTGATGTTTCTTAATCTCCAGTTGTTTCATAACATTCCCCAGCATTAGCTATTTCTTGGGGTAGTTTTTCCTTCTGATATTGTTATGATTTTTCCTTGGATCCCTCCTACGGGTCCCAGCTTTTGTTATTATTGTTGTTCTACCTTTTTCTATCTCTTAGTGTTCCTGTGGTTCTCTCCTGGGAAAAATGCTTCCTTACCTAACTGTGAAACATAGTGAAAGAAAATACAGCAAAGATTAATTTATGCACTCTCTAGGCTGCAAACTATAAGTGTTTTCCACATAGCATCTCATTAAATCCTGTTACCAATCTGAATTATGTAACATTCTTTTTTTTAACATTGTTTTATTTAAAAGATTTTTTAATATATTGACCACATTTCCCCCTCCCTCTCTTCCTCCCACTCATCCCCTAGCTTCCCCCCCACTTCACTCTACCATCCCTCCTTCAAAGAGGATAAAGCCTTCCATGGTTAGTCAACAAACTCTGGGATATCATGTTGACTCAGGACCCAGCCCAGGCCAGCCCACCCTCCCACCACTATATCCTCTGTAGGGAATGTGTTCTATAAAGCCAGTTCATGCCCTAGGTAAAAGTCTTTGTCCCATTGCCAGGGGCTCCACCAACTGCTCACAACTGTTATCTATATCCAGAGGGCCTAGTGAGGTTTCATGGAGGTTCCCCAGCTGTCAGTTTAGAGTCACTGAGATCCCAGTGCCTCGGGTAATCTGCCTCTGTGGGTTTCTACATTTTGATATTGACTCCTTTACTCATATAATGCCTTCTACCTCTCTTTGACTGGACTCCAGGACCTTGACCCAGAGTTAGCTATAGATCTCTGCATCTGCTTCCATCAGTTGCTGGATGAAGGTTCTATAATAACAATTAAGGTGGTCATCGATTTGGTTATAGGGAAAGGCCAGTCTAGGCTCTCTCTTCACTATTGCTTAGAGTCATAGCTGGGGTCATCCTATGGATTCCTGGAAGCTTCCCTAGCACATGGTTTCTCTCTAGCCTTTAACCTCAAAATTATTTCCACTGTCAAGAAATCTATTTCCTTGTTCTTCCTCTCCATTCCTTCTCCAGCTCAACCATCCTGTTCCCTCATATTCTCTTCCTACTTCCCCTTATTCCTCCATCCATGCTCCTAATTGACTAGGAGACCTTATCTATTTTCCCTTCCTAGGGGGAATCCATGGATGTCTCTCTTAGGATCTTACGTGGGTGGGTAACATTCTTATTCCTATATTTCGTATGGAAGATAATGTAGCTTTTGTTCATCACTGAGTACCAATAGCACTGAGTATAACATATTTTTTGTTATTTTAGCCCAGTATGTCTGATTTCACATACATACATACACATACACACATACACACATACACATACATACATACACACACACACATACACACACACACACACACACACACACACACACACACACACACACACACACACACACACACACACACCAGGGTTGCTTCATTATTCTGCTCCAAAAATTTCCCAGCAAATTCATAGTTCTTTGACTGGTGGTGTATTGCCCAGTCTCAGTGATCCACAGAAAGATCCCCAGAATCACACCAACTCTCCAAATGCAACTGCAAAGCAAGGTTTATTACAGCTGTACAGCTGAACTCAGCTCCTGTCTGTCACACAGAAGTGCCAGTGGAGGAGTGAGTTCCCCCCTACTCTAAAGCAGGGTTTTTAAAACAAAGATCAAATGAATGCCATAGAAATGCTGTTATCAGGCTTGGGGTAGAGGAGCCAAGAGGAAGTTTCTTTACTATCACTGTCAGGTGGGGAGCTGCTGGCTGATTGATTGTCTTAGGAGGAGGAGAAGATACTTTATGGCTGGGCTGGAATGTCCTCTGATTACCCAGGACCTTGGGAACTCAGCCTTGGGGGGTTAAAAACTTCTTGGGATGGGGATTAGAAACTTCTCAGCTCTCAAAATATCTCCAGGCATCAAGGTGGAGGACTTTAGTTTCTACAGTGGTTTATTGAGGTTTAACATGGTCTGGGCCCTGCTGTTGGTGCTGAATCTACCAAAGGAAACCAAAGGAACAATCTCCGATTTCATGAAGGTTACTGTTTCTTTGGAGAGAGCAACCATAAAAAAATAATAATCACTTTGTGATAAGCAATAGAATTAAACACAAAATATATTAAGTAGGAAGATGTAGAACGCTATGTGGCAGGTAGAAAAGTGGCCTCACAAAAATATACATTTCAAACCCTTGGAGACTGAATATCTTAATGAAGTATATAGAAATTGAGATTTTTATAGATATAATTAAGTTTAAGAAACCCAACATGGATATTATCTAAAATAATGCTGTCAGCCCCAATTTAATCACAAAGGCCCTTACCTGTGAAATGTCAGAAACTGGTGACTCTGGCAATGAAAAAAGAAGCTGGAAATATTTAAAGAATGAGAGACAGGCTGTGGCTATCTTTGCTAGCAGAAGTATTGGCCACAGGTCAATGAATGTAGAATTTCCCAGAAGCAAGCATGGCTTATAACCAGTGATAAAATGTATATATTGGCCATCCTATAAACACAAGATGCAGGATTTCTAATGTGAACAGAAAGGTTCTCCAGGACTTGGAAGAAACAGCATTGCATAGCCAGCAGATTACATTAGGTTGATAAAGCTTTTGTTGAACTTCTGAACAACTGAAGCATTTCTGTAGCTCTAAACCACTGGATTCTGGTAGGCTGTTGTGGTGGGTTGAATAAAAGTATTTCCATAAGCTCCACTTGTTTGGGGACACTTAGGAGATACAGCCTTATTGGAGGAGTGAGTATATTACTAAAGGTGGTCCTCTCTCAATCTATCTATATCTCTCTATCTCTATCTTTCTATTTCAATTTCTTTCTCTATTGCTATTTCTATGGCTGAACTGATCAACTGAGGTTTTCCCTAAGGGAGACCCTGAAATGTGGAGAAAAAAAAAAACAAAATATAGCTTCTTCTCAAAACCAAGAACATGCTGAGCAGAGCTAGTAATGGCCTGGGGCCAGGTCCTTGGGGGAGCTGCAGCTTCAGATCCTAAGAAATCAGTTCTCCTCACTCTAGGCACCGTAGTTATCCATTCCAACAGTTCCAAGGCTACTGTATACGAATTCTCTGATATACTTAAGACAGCTCATGTTCCCTTTGTGTGACATTGTTTGACTTAGCCTCCCACTGACTTAGTTCCATTGTATAGTAGTTTTTGCTGAGCTAGTACTATTTATTCCCTGAATAAGATGCTATATGTAGAAATAAGTTTCTCTCTCCTACCCAGCCAGGCCCATAGCTATTTAGTCCCAAATAACCACACAAAGGCCTATATTATTTACAAGCTGTGTGGCCTGTGTCTCAGGCTTGTTACTTACTAACTCTTACACTTCACGTTAGCCCCTTATTCCTATCTATGCTTAGCCATGTGGCTGGTAACTTTTCTCATTGCAGCATTCTTGTTGTTTTTCCTTTGTGTCAGGCTGGTGTCTCTCTAATCGTCCTCTTCCCAGAATTCTCTTTGTCTAGTGTCCCCACCTATACTTCTTGTCAGCCTAGCTTCTGGCCAATCAGCATTTTATTAAACCGATATTTACAGTGACAAATATTTACAATGTACAAGAACATTATTCCTCAGCAGCTGTATTTATTACTAACTTGCTTGACATAGGCATAGCTTATGCAATACCTCTTTGATGTGGGAATACCTTTCTGTATGCTGTGAATATCAATCTTTAAATAAAGGAGCTGTTTTGGCCCATGACAGGTACCATAGAAAAAGTAGGTGGGGGAATCAGAATAGGTAGGAAAGGAAGAGCAGAGTCAGAGACAGACTGAGCCAGCCGCCCAAGAAGAAGCATGTAAGGAACACAGGTGAGCCACAGGCCACGTGGCAGACAGTCTAGTGAGAATGGGTTGAGTTAAGATGAAAGAGCTAGCTAGCAATGTGCCTGAGCCATAGGCCAAACAGCATGAAGTTAATATAAGTGTCTGAATCATTTCTGGTGGCCTGATCAGCTGTGGGCGGTTAAAGGGTCTGGTGCATCAGGTCTGTGAGTCTGGACTTCTGGCTATCCTGGACCAAGGAAACCCTAATGCAACACCTCTTCACTCCAAGTTTTTTCTACCTTGTATCTTTTTTGTCTCATATGGTGGATTCCTCCCCCTGAGAATCTGGTCACTGAAAAATGACTTGCTTGTCCAGGTCTTGATTCTTGGTTTCTCTCATTCTCTCTCTCTCTCTCTCTCTCTCTCTCTCTCTCTCTCTCTCTCTCTCTCTCTCTCTCCCTCTCCCTCTCCCCCTCCCCCTCCCCCTCCCCCTCCCCCTCCCCCTCCCCCTCCCCCTCCCCCTCCCTCTTCTCCCTCTCCCTACTCTCCCTCTCCCCCTCCCCCCTCCCCCTCCCTACTCTCCCTCTCCCTACTCTCCCTCTCCCTCCTCTCCCTCTCCCCCTCCCCCTCCCCTTCCCCCTCCCTCCTCTCCCTCTCCCTACTCTCCCTCTCCCTACTCTCCCTCTCCCTCTCCCCCTCCCCCTCCCCCTCCCCCTCCCTACTCTCCCTCTCCCTACCCTCCTTCTCCCTCTCTGTGTATGTGTGTTTGCTTGTGATTCAAGATGTGAGCCCTAGGTTTGCGCTCCAGCCACATTTCTACCAGATCTTACCCTTCTGAAACCACAAGATAGATTCTCCCAGCTATACATAGCCCTGCTCATGGTGTTTTATTACAGCAACAGAAAAATAACTAGTGTACTTGTTGTGTCAGCAAAACAAACTAACATAGGCTACTGTTAATCATAGTAGCCATGGAAAACACTCTATGTGGAGACCTTCAAAGATAGCTGACTGAAGTGTTTTCCAAGCAAAAGGGATGGTCTCAATGGGAGGTCAAAATGAGCAATTAGGGCACTGTGGCTAACATAAAAAGAGAGCAGGAAAATGGGGTAGCAGGAGAACCCATGGCCAACACATATGGAGATGTGAAGACTATTTGCTTTTATTTTTATCCCTAAGAATGATAGGAAGACACTTGGACCAATGTTTAAATAGCCCCCCCCCCCCACAAAGCTTAACATATCTAAGTGCTGATCTGCCCCCACTCACTCCAACCTTCCTTCTACTACACTCTTCTTTACCCCACTGCAGGAATTTTTATCTGCATGGGTGCTACTCCTGCCATTTCTCTTTTCCATCTCATTACCAAACATGGTTTAGGATGAGCCAACTTTTACATGCTAGTTGGTTTTCCAACTCAGGTAGGTACCTGAGTCTCAGTTCACAGGTAATTTGCAATGGAGGTATGTAGTGAAAAGAATGGCTACTTTCTCAAAATATTTACTTCCCAGTCCTCTGACTCTATAAATATATATTATATGACAAGGAGGCTGGAGGTTGAAATAATAAATGGAACTGATGTTGCAGATAATTTGATGTTAAAATGAAAAGGTATCCTGAGCTATTCAGGGGATTCCAACACAAGCATAAGATCCTTGAACAGAGAAGAGGAAAGCAGAGAACTCAGGAGCAGAGATGCTACTATAAGAGAACCCTCAGGTCAATGGTGGCTTCAAAGCTAAAAGAAATTGGATGTTGAGCAGGTAAAGAGCTGCAAGGCACAGAATGGATGCAGCCCTTAGAAACTGGAAAAGACAAGAAATTAGAAACTCCTTGATAGTTTAGAAAAGGCCATAGCCCTGATGAATTCTGAAGTTGGGTTCAGGGATCTGAGCTCTAAAATTGTTAGCTGGGGTAATGATTTATCACAGCATTAGGAAAACAGCATGACATACAACTTGAGTTTTTTCTTTAGGGCGTGCTATCTTGGTAAATGGCAGAAGCTTCGCGCATTTATTCAGGGAAGAAGTGGGTACTTCCTTTATTTCTTCTTCACCCATCCTTGACTGTGGCTAGATGTAAAGCCAAAGACCACATGTATATCTAATGAGCATGTGCTAAGTGCAAACCCCTATTTGCATGCGCAAATAGGCGTTTCTGCAATGACGAGATTCTACCCTATAAGAATGCTCTAAGGCCAGAATGAGGGATTAGACTCCAGAGCCAATGAAGAAGTGCCAACACAGTGGAGGAGAGGATGCCACCAATCCTAGACTTCAAGCTCAAGCCTTTACCCTTTATAAGCCAGTACCTTTCTTAAAATAAGCAGGAGCTTGCTTGCAGACTTCCTTCAGTCTGCGTAGTCTGTATCCTCATCCTCTGCCCAAGGGTATCAGGGGAGTAGTGGGTGGTGAGCAACACTTGACAACATCAAAATCTCTACATTTTCACCACTAAGTCACCCACTGTGCCCTTCCCTAATTCTGATCATCAGCATCAATACCTTTCAGAAAAGAGGGAAGCAATATTCACCCACCAGTCACTCCCAATTGAACAGCAAGGCTATGTCTTCTGCCCAGAAGATTTCCTGTGTTTAGATCTCCTTCCTCAAAATACCCCAAAGATTTGCTTTTTCACTCAGAGTGAGAGCATCTTTGCACTGTGTTGTCCTCCAACCTGTCTTTCCTCCTATTCCCAACACTTGTCCTTGTATTAAATTTCTTTTACATCATGAAAAGCATTCCTTCCAGAGCTGCCAGTGACATCTGGGTCTCCAAAGCTACAATTTGGGCATAGTTAGCATTCCATTTCCATCTACCTTCAAGTCCCAGATTACTCCCTTCAGCTGGTACCAGCTCCACAAAGGGTTGATACCCTGATGTCAGAACCTCAAATTTTTACTCCAATACAGTCATCACAGGAACTAGTGTTTATTTCCAACGAGACCTGTTTTCACTAAACTCTTTCTCAACAGCTTCTATCCTAGCAGGTAGCATATAAAGTAGGTGTTCAGTAAATGCTTGTCTGCTTATCACCAGAGCAGCAGATTAACAAATACATAAATCTCTATAGTAGCGGGCCTCTCAACATTCAGGCGGAGACCCCTCTGGGGGGGGATGCTTAACACATACTTACATTTCAATTGTGGCACAATTGCACTTATGAAGTAGCATCAAAATAATTTTATTTGGGGGGATCATCACAACATGAGGAGCTATATTAAAAGGTCCCAACATTAGGAAGGTTGAGAAGCACGGCTCTATAGTGTTTCCTTTGCCATTTTTAGTGGCCATTTTTCTGGAAAATCTGAATTACATACTGTAAATCATTTTGTCCCTGTGACCAATTTTCACATTCTTGACTTTTTTTTTTTCTTTTTGGCATTTGCAATGTGCAGTATGCTGTAAGAGGATAGGTTTTCTTTCTGTTTCTTTTTATAACTGTTTTTACATTCCTTACACTACTTTAAAAATCATTTAGTAATTACATACTGAACCATTTTAGCGTGCTAATCATTAAATCCCAAGGAACTGAATAAAATAGAACAAGTTTATTTTTACTACAATTGCATTTTAGCATGTTCATAGAGTAAGAGCAAATTACAAAGTAAGCAAACCACACTATCAGGTGGTACAGCAATCTTCCCTTACTTGAAATTTCACTTTTTAGAATTTTATGTAGTTTAGATCAAAACTATTAAATTAAAATTTCTAGAAATAGTTGCCAACTTTGAAATAAGTGTGACAATATATTGCTATACTATCATTAATAATGATATACTATCATAATTAATACTATCATTAATGTCTTACTGTGTCTAATTTATGTTAATATTTTTATAGATGTTTATGAACAGAAAATGCAGAGAATTATTAGGGCCGATACACTGCCATTTCAGACTTACATGGGGTTCTATGAGGGATCGTTGCTATAGTTTCACTATTAGAAAATTCACATGTGTGCACGTGTGTTACTTAGAGAAACTTCGAAAATATTCGAGCAGAGAACAAAACACTGAAGCATACCAGAACAGAAATCTATTTCATGCTTTTGAACAGCAGATTGCCAGAGCAAGCTATATATACAGCTGACAAGTACTTCAGCCCTCTGAGCCTGCATCCTATCTGTCAAAGAACAATAATTACAAACACCTCATAGGTTTGTTATGAGAAAATGCTCCACAAGAACCCAACGCAAAATTGGAGCTCTATCAAGACACCTAATGTAGTAGTCCAGGCGGGACTACGGAAAAACTCACCCAATCTATCACTGGTACCGCCCCCTGTCCAGAACTCCACCGATGATTGGATAACTTTCTGTCCGTCTTACCTCTCTCCGGCACGTAACCCAATCGCATTCGGCCTCGCGTGGAGACCCGCTCCCGGTCTTCCGGGATGACGCCTGCGTCGCGACGGGCGGAAGTGGCGCCGCTTGTTTGAAATAAGCCCAGTCGGCTTCAGAGGGACCGAGCCTCTGAGTACCATGTCCACGCCTCCGCTGGCGCCCGGGCCCTTCGGCGGTCCGCAGGCGCAGCAGGCCGCGCGCGAGGTCAACACGGCCACACTGTGCCGCATCGGCCAGGAGACGGTGCAGGACATCGTGTACCGCACCATGGAGATCTTCCAGCTACTCAGGAACATGCAGGTGGGCGCCTGGGGCGAGAGGACTGGTGAAAGGGGGCCTCCCTGGGCATCCTCGGGGTGGCCGTGTCGCCTTTGCACCCGGTGTCCTCAGCATGTGCCTGCTGCCCCTTGCCCTGGGAGATCTCAAGAGCGGGCACTCCCCCACCCTCCCGGTGTCCCCAGCCATTGAAGACTTCTGGGTGTCCGGCCCCCTTATACTGATCGTTCCCATCATGTGTCTGTACCCAGTTCTGCTCTGGAAAACCCTCAGGCGTGGACACACCCCCTTATACCCAGTGTCTCCAGCATGAGTAGGCCCCCTGGCCTGGAAGATACCAGATGTGGTCACCCTCACCCACACCCCTACCGAACTGTTTCCCAGGATGCATCTCAACCCCACCCTAGGAGACACCTGGAGCGACTGTGCCCATTCCCCCCAAAAGTGTCACCAGCAAGTGTCTACCCTCCACCTCCACCCCACCCCCATCCACCAGGAGACATCAGTGTGATCACCTTTACCACCAAGCTATACAGTATCCCCAATCTAGGACCTAGTTGGTGGTATTGAAGTCACCTTTTCTAGATTGGACCCAGTTGTGTACTTTTCTATAAACATTGTGTTTTCCAAAGTGCAAGTGGATCACCTCATACTTGAGCTTTGAAAATTACATTAGAAGATTTCAAGCAAAATTTCTCCTGAAGGAGATGCCCAGAAGCTGAAGAATTCAGACAATATTTCTCCCCCTTTCTAGGCTTAACCAGATTTACAGTAGGCTGTGCTAATGTGAAGTTTTGGCATATTCAGGGAATACGCTTGTGACTTTGATCCTAGTCACAGCAGTGAAAATAGCCATTACTTAAGATTTTTTCTTGTACCCCTAGTGACGTTTTCGCCCCTATTCCCAAGGAGACACTGCTAGTTTGCGTTTAATAGTTTCATGCGCTATGACTCACGTAGCATGTGAGCTTTGGGGGTCTAGGTTCTTTCAGCATCTATATGCCATTTCTTGTTCTTGTTATCTGACTTAGTGAATGCATCACAGCGTCTGTGTTTGTTGATCAGTGGGCGCATGTTTGGCTATTGCCACTTTAAAGCCTCTATGAACAATGCTGCCTTTGTAAAGAATGTCAGTTTGTTTTTTACAGACTTCATGTGTTTCATTTCTCTTGGTTTAGGTGTATAATTATTGAGTTATGTATATATCGTGTACATAATACGTTAAATTTTTAAGCTTTTTTTTTTTTTTTTTTTCCTGGTGTGGCTGACCTATTTGAATCTCCATCAGCAGTTTCTGAGGGTTTTAGTTTCTCTCGTCCTAATCATCATTTTGAATTGTTGTGTCTTTTTACTTTGCCAGATACTTCTTCTGTCAGTCTGTGGCTCCCACTTCCTTTTCTCCAAGCCATCTTTGGAGGGCAGATTATAATTGTCACGGGACCCCATGTGGTGATTTGTTCATCTACACATCTTGCTTTGGTGTCAAACCTTGTGTGTGTGTGTGTGTGTGTGTGTGTGTGTGTGTGTTTGCACGTTTGGTGCGTGTGTATAACCTAAAGCAGTGTATGTTTTCTCCCTTATGCTTATGACCGGCCTAAATTCTGGACAGGTGATTACAATGACCAGTTTGGGTCTAAGTTCATTATTGTTAGGCTTTTCCTAAGACTACAAGATCGTGAAAGCTTCCTTGTTCTGCTGATGAGTCGTCTGTGTCAGAGAGGTAAACTGACGCACTGTCACTGCTCAGTGTGGGGTAATTGAAGGTACATCTTGAGACTCTTACATCCACTTCTGTAGATACCCTAAGGAATATTTTATTGCTTTTGTTTGTTTCAAGAAAAGATAGTTGAGATTTTTGTCTCCTGTTCTATAACAGTGATTTTGTTTTGTCGGAATCTTTTAGTACAGTGTCACTAATTCAGTGTGAAATATCTACAAAAATAGAATCGTTATAAATGGACTCAAAGAAAAGATTGAAATTCTTTGGCAGTTCCAAGTAAATAGGTTCATAACGAAAATGGCTGGGGTGTGGATTTCACAATGACTCAGAATTTAGCATCCACTATATTTAAGTTTAGTCTGTTCTATGGCAGCATCTGAATTAGAGCCTGTAGACGGAGGGAGGGTGGTGGTCACAGATCCCTAAACACCTATCAATTTCAAGAGATATTTTTATTTCTATTTTATAGTTAAGAAAACTGAGGGCTAAAGAGAAAGATGACCAACCATCACAGATGACTCTAATAACCTGCTTTTACATCTTAAACTCACATAGTTAGTTTGATTTTTTGGAGGGGGGCATTTGTTTGTTTTTTGAGCTATCTATATCATTAAGAGAGCAGAACTGAGCTCTATCACCTGACCAGAACAGGACTCTTTGTGAAAGCTCCTGCCCATAACTGTTACTAGGCTTCAGATCCGCCTGGATTTCCCTTCCTTTGACTTTATGCTCAGACTCATTGCAGACCCTTGTAGGTGGGGGCAATACAGTGACCCTGAAAGGCAACAGCAGTGTAGCCCTTGAGTTCCAAAACTTCATGATGATATAAACAGTTGTTCTTAACTGTGAACAACATGGCTGTTCATTTAATCGTAGGCAGCTTTTCCAATTTCTGTTACCTGTGGTTCATCGTGGATATTTAAGAGAATATTTTGAAAAAAGGAATGCAGCAAGACTGTTTGCACGTAGCTTTCATTAGAGCATACTGTTATTTTGCTGCTTTTTAAAAAAAAATGTACTCTATCATAGTCTGTAAACACTGATGTAAATCCTAGGAACAGGGACATCGTGCCAGTTTCTGGAATCCACTGAGGAGTGAGGACCCAGTAGGTACACTCCATCCTCTTTAAAGTACTCAGATTTCAAGTCATCTGTATTAGTCCATGAAAGTGAAGCAGCGTAAGTACACACTATTAAAGTTGCTTCCACACATTTCTTTGAGAAAAATTGACCTTTGTCTCTTAGATGCCCTTTTGCTGCTCAAGATTCTGAAAACTATAGACTTTTCTTAGAAACAAACGCTGAGTAAACACATTCTGAAAAGTAAGTTTGCAAGGTATTAAGAAGCAACTCCCCTAATATTTCTGATTCCCAGATTAAGATTCCTGTGAGAAATAGCATTGATTTGATTGTGTCTATTATCCTTTTAGTCTTTTATTTCATATTTTAGCTACGTAATACATTCACATTTAGGAATAACAGAACATACTGCAGTGGGTATTCCTCTGTGTTCTCTGTCTGCTAGGTACCTCATCCCTCTCTGTAAGCAATGATTGTTAATGATTCTAGCCACTGGTTATCTTCATCTTCCAGATGCTCTTTGCATAGTTAATCCAGCCTGTGCATATATATTGTCTCATCCCTCTCTGTTGCGCAGACAACAGTATACTGTGCATACTATAGTGTACTTTGCCTTTTTCATGTGATATATTGTAATTTGCTTATATTCATAAAGTGCTCCCTTCTTATACTGTGGAATTTCTCTTAAAGTCCCACATGAAGGAGGGCTGATGACGACTTTTAGCTGTAGATAGCTTGTAAAGTACTGTAACTCAATGGGGGATCATGATGTATTGCGCTTCCAGAGTTGTATATATGCTCCCATGTCCTGCCTCAGACCATCAGAATGGATTGATTATGCTTTTAGGTGTTTGATTACTTGGAAGGTAACCCTTCTACCTTACGTTTCCCTTATTTGGTTGTGTTTGAACATTTCCATGTTGTATTTTCTATTGATTATTCTTTGCTCCCCCCCCCCATGAATTTAATTTCCCTTATTTTCTGTGATATATTTGCAAATGTTTTCCCCGGTCTCCTTTTTTGTTTCTTCTGTTTTGTTTTGGAATTGGCGTCTCTCCATGTGGCTGGAGCTGGGCTGCCTCAGCTCCCTAAGTGCTGAGATTGTAGGGTTGCAGACCTGCATTACTGTGTCTGCTATATCTGTCTGGTTTTTGTTGTTGTTTATTTGCTTGTTTTAACCTTTTGGTTCCTCTTAAGGTAGTTTTTGTCCTGCTGATTTTTTTTAATGTACAGCTTATTGATTTCCCTGTTGGTACACATTATTAGGCGTACAGATTTTATGTCTGGTTTAGGAAAGCCTTCTTCACTCCCGTATGAAGAACTCTGCACGTTTCCATTGGAATTTGTACTTTTGAAACTTTGGTCCTTGTTGATTCTGTTAGGAAGTGAGTCGTACAACACTCATCCTATGCAAACAGTTGATTGAAAACTCACCTCACTCCTCAGATAGTTTGGTTTCAGCTCTGTACCAATGGATCTGGCTAGGGATGTTCGATTCTTTCCTCTTGTTGCTCTGGTACCTCATTCTCATATATTCTTTGAGTTTCTGTGATGTGTTTGTATTTCTATTTCAGAATAAATGTCTTAGATCTAGAAAAACTTGTTAGTGGTCTTACTAGTGTTTTCAACCAGAAAACCTTGACACTGTTAAGTCTTAGTAACCAAGAACATGGAATGTCCGTTTCTTGTTTTGTGTTTGAAGTTTTTATCTTTATCTTTTCTAAGTTTATTCCTAGGTTGTTCTCTCTGTTAGCCTTATACTTAACTCCTTATGGAATTCTTTTACCATTGGTGGCTTCTTATGGTGACATTTGGAAACAGTAATCACTATACTGCTTCCTTTCTTATGTTTCAGCCTTCTTCCTTCCACAGCCACCCTGGTCAGCTTCTCTGCCACAGAATGCATCAAAGAAACAGTGGTCTTGGTATATGTCTTTTCTGTTCTTGACCTTAGTGGGAATTCCTCCAGTGTCTGCACATTCATCGTGATGTTGACTTTACAGCCTAAATATATTTTTTCATATATGGTGAATTTTATTATAAGAATAGATGATGAATTTAGTTGAATGTCGTTTTAGTATCTGGGAGTGTGATATATTTATGAGGTTTCATCCATATTCATGAGAGAGATGGTTATTGATGAGCGTTTCAGCTGAGTTGCTAGAGCACAGCATGCAGCAAGGCATCTTATGTGCTATTACCATACGTTGTGTAGCATATGGAAGCCTCATCACTCAGTTTCATGCCGCTCTCACGTCCAGAGCAATTCTTGACACGGGAAAGGTGAAGACTAAGCTGATGTTGTATAAAAACTAATATCCAAACTTACTAAGTTGGCAGATTTCAGGTGGATAATTTTTCGCATCTCAACAAGATTGCTTTTCTTCATAATAAGACTCATCAATCTTTTTGTACATGCCACACACATCTTATGAACACATAAGGATAGACTTAGGGGTAAAATGCTCATAAAAATTATTCAGACCACATACTAAAAGTCTTGTGCTAACTGTAGTATGAAGAAGAATTCCAGGTTTACTAAGTAGAGCATCTAAACCTGAGAAGATACTGTGATTCAAGAGCCCACTGTGTCTCTAACTGAGATGTAATCGTCACATCATCATTCAGACAAGAAAGTGGGGGGCACTTAACTGTTTCTCTACATTGTGGTGCCTAATGTCTGTAAAGGCGTTCTTAAGGGACATTTCACACCGCATGGAAGTATGAAGCCTTCTAATGCCATCTTATCTTAAAAAGATGTTATAAGCAAAAGAGCCCTTGGTATTTTATTACACTTCACAGAGTCATTTTAAGATATATTAATGCCGAGGATTTCTAAAACTAGAAATAATTGAGAAATTTCAAGAGATCTGTCTCCTGAGCTGAGAACCTGTAACATTTACAAAAGGGACTCTGGGAATGAGAGACCAATTATTCAGGCCTACCCAAATTCCATTTGTCTGTGACTTTATCATTATTTCAACGAATACTTCTTGGAAAAAATTATGTTATTAATTAATTGGCAGCTGTACCTAGGGCCTTGTGTTATGTGGGGCAAATGTTCTTCAACTGAGCTGTAGCACCTGCCTGCCTTTCACTCTGTTTTGAAACATGGTCTTATCATGTTTCCCCAAGCCAGTTTGTGCAGGCTGACCTTGAACATGTGAATCTCCTGAGAGGGGTTACAGTCCTACAAACCAGACCTGGCTGATAAGATTCTTGATTAAAAATTTGATGATTTGGAACGAATAATACAATCATATTAATCTATAATTATTATTAATAATGTTTGAATATATGTTTATTTGTACCTATATCTTTTATTAAGATTTTCTTCAATAAACTTTGATGGTTTGTGTTTTTATTTTGTACTTTGCACATCTTAGTCTCTTGATTATGATAGCTAAGATATTTTGAAAATACTTTTGCAAATATGAGAGCATGCTGTTCCACTTCTGCAAAACAAACCCTAAGCTTCACTTTTAAATATATGTGTGTGTGAATATATATGTATGTATATTATGTATAGTATAGATATGTTATGTGTAATTCTTGGGAAACTTCAGCAGCTTGCTGCTTCTATGTGATAGTGATATTAAAATCATATATTGATAACATTAAAGGGCAAAGGCATTTCATCTCATTAGCAGTCTCTTTACAAAACCTTTTCCAAGGCTTTTTTATTGCGGTGAAATACTGTGCTAGGTTGCTAATAAGTTGCCATGGGTTACTTTTGAAACTTCAACCTTTGTATTGTTTTCTTTTGCCTGCAAAGTTGCCAAATGGTGTCACCTACCATACTGGAACTTACCAAGACCGGTTAACAAAGCTGCAGGACCATCTTCGACAACTTTCTATTCTCTTCAGGAAGCTGAGATTGGTCTATGACAAATGCAGTGAGAACTGTGGCGGAATGGACCCCATTCCCGTTGAGGTAAGTTCCTATAACAGAAGTGTGCACGTCCAAGGTGAAGGAAGGACAGCACATCATATGTATATTCCATATTTTGAATATTATTGATTTTACTCCAGAGCAGAGATGAAAATGTGAATATATGTGTTTCCTTTTTCATTAACGATTCATTAATTATTTTTTAATTAATGATTTTTTTGTAGCATTTGCTTTCCAGGCTTGTAGTGATATTTTTGTGTTTACTTATTTTATTTTATTTTTTGAGATTTTAATGACAGTGATTTCTTTTATTATTCTTAGAAGAAATATTTAGTTATTAGTAGCAATTTTTACCATTGCTAGGAAAGGTTTTGTCTGAGTAGAACATGATGGAAGTGGTAGTGGCTGGAAGTCAGAACACAGGTGATAGAAGATGAAACAGGAAGCGATTTGAGAAAAGAGATGAAAAGTGGGAAGACAGCAGCGAGCGAGGAGGGGGGGTCCAGTTGAGTGTTGTCTCCTGCCAGCACGGAGAGAGGAGACGCTGTGACAAGGACAAGGGTAAGGAGGAATGTCAGCAGGGCAGTGCAAGGCTGGAGGCTGTCTTCGGTCCGTTATATGTGCCCTAAGAAAACAAAGCCATCTGCCAGGTGGATTCTTCTGTGGTTTTCTTTTCCGTGGTTCGCAATGTCCTCCGGTAAGCATCAGCACAGTCCACACATAAATAAGTAGATTTTTTGCTAGAAGCCTCGTTGCTCTGTAAATTTCTTATCCTATAAAAACAAACAAACCAAAGAACAGAAACCTCATACCTAAAAGAAATTAAGACAAATAAAAAGTCCCGCAGCCACTGGAGTTCTGAGAGTCAGGATGGTGACATTTGCACCACACATGTCCCTGAAGGTCCTTTCTTGTATAAAGGAAAGCCTATCCTTGAGTAGACTGAGTGTCAGAGAAGTGTGACTTAATACCTCACAGCCAGTGCTGGGGAGGAAGGGTCCTGTTTTCAGTTAAACACAGTGGACTTCATTGGGACACCAAGGTCTTCTAGTGGTTAATGTTTTTAATTTTTGAGATTAAAATATAATTACGTCACCTCCCCTCTCCTTCTCGTCCCTCAAGTCCTTCCATTCCCCATCCCCCACTCCCTCCAAGTCCATGACTTCTGGTGTCTGTATTTGTATATACGCTGTTCCACAAAAGAAAGCTGACATCTGCTTCATAGTATTAAAGCTGTTGTTTCAGGCCTTTGCCTGAAAATAATTTAATTTTAAAGCGTTAAAAATATTTAGGGAATGGATTCTAAGCAGATGTGGCTTCTGTATCTGTCATTCATATATTTGGATCACTTCATACTTCTCTTTGTCACTTCCAGCAACTCATTCCATATGTGGATGAAGATGGTTCAAAGAGCGACGACCGGGCTGCTCCACCTCGTTTTGCTAGCGAAGAGAGGCGAGAGATTGCAGAAGTAAATAAAGTGAGTTATCAGTCTGTACATTATATTTCAGAGTCCTTGATTTAGAATTATCAGGGAGCCTAGTGGAACTCTAAAACACAGTTTGAGTTTGGGAGTTGCAAGGTGTTTTTTGTGGCAGATTCACCCTATTCAGAACAATGGCAAGAAGCGAAGGGGATGCAGAGCTGCCAGCTAAAGAGTTGGGAAAGGTCGCGGATTTCTCTTAGTAAAGTCCTCACTGTTCACAGCCTGTTTACTTCCCTGAGCTGAGCTCTGCCTTTCTGCTGACAGCAAATAATGAAAGCTTTACCCATAGAAAATGTACCTACAAAATTATAGGAGTTATGACAGCATTATCTTTCTTCCACTCCAAAAAGTTCTCACTGAGATACATTTTTTTTTAAGCTTCAGATAGGTCTCATGAAACAGGACAGAAGAGACAATCTGTTCATTCTATGGTGGAGATTTGTCCTCGCCCACCAAAAGCTAACCACTAAGCTACCAGCCTCATTCTGACTTACACACACAGATAACTTGATAGAATCGGCCAGTGTGTTATCTACCTTAGCTACACTGCCTTCTGAGCTATCTGAAGGCAGTTCAATTCATATACATAATATAGACTACATAGACTACCAGTTAACTTGGAGGCTAAAGGGCATTGGATATACTCCAGTTCACTTGTGCTGACCCAAGGCTTGAATCAAGAACAGTTTCTCCTTTTACCTCTTTATTTTTCATAAGTAGCCAGAGTTTTCATACAAGTAGAGTATCAAAATATTCCTTTTTAAAATGTCATATAATAAAATATACCCATGTGCTTAATATTATTGTGGAGGTTATAACCAGTTCAAAACAACAGCACACAGATGTTCAAAGATAGGTGCTATTATTTATAAGGTTGTTAACGTTCAGAAAAATCTACCTGATAAACAAGTATAATCTATAAGAAATCCTATGAAAGAAAGGGTTGACACCAGACAGACTGAAACCATCCACTTTCAGTGCTGTTAGTCACTGGGAACTCTCTTTCCAGCTCTCTTCACAGTTGAAACAAGACTTATTAAGCGGATAGGAATTGTAGCAGTGATATGATTAGCCGTGTTACGATACATAAAGTAATTTTTGAATAATTAAAAAGAACATACAAAGCTCCTGCAAGAGCAGTGACTATTATAAAAGCACCAGTCTTAATTACCTCATAATCTTATGCGAGATAATCCAAATCCAAATAAAACTTGAAACATGTAGGCTTTTAGTGTAATACTAGGCAAAAATACCAAACCAAATGAGATTTGCTTCTGAAAATATACAAAAATATGTTTTAAAAATCCAATAAATAATATTAATAATGCAGACTTGTTTGCTTCAAAAATTAAAATTAATGTGAAGCATACTACAAAGGCATAAATAAGCATGTGATTCTGGCTCAGGATTAGACAGATTGGTAAAATATAAGCCAGAAGAGCAGCTTTTCTGATGAATATGAGAATTTAAGAAAGAAATTAAGGAAGGGATTATGTGGAAAATTAATCTTTCGAACTAGAAGATCGATGGGGGAATTAACTAACTTTTATACTACTGTATATTAGAATGAATTTCAGAGTTAAGAATTATGTCCAAAAAACCAAACTATTAGAAAAATAAGAAGGAAAAATGTACTTTATAATTGAAGAGAAAGAAAAAGGAATAGATTTAAATACTGTAATTTAGGAATGGATTCTTTGAGAATTTCATATAGTATATTGTTATAATATTTTTTCTTTCTCCAAAATCTTTCCAGACCTCCCAAACCCACTCAACCTCATGTTCTTTCTCTTCTTTAAACTGACAACCAGGCCCTCTGCATATGATACAGTTGTGTGGCTTGGTCCTCCCATGGGACTCCTAAAGTTGGGAGCTGGGACTCTTTTACAGGCTCTGGGGACCCTGTTCCTCATACTGGGTCACCTTATCCAGCCTTAATGGAGGAGTGGATTGGGGGTGGGAACAGAGAAGGGATGGGGAGGGACTATGGGGAGAGAAGTGGGAGGCAGCTGGGATGGAAAGTAAATACATAAATTTGAGAAGAAAGGACACCGATATCCTTCAACATATTTTAAACATAACAACAACCACAAACAAGAAAAGAAAAAAGCAGCTCCCAATCCAGGGAGTTGGGTTTGCATTGCCAACTAATCCTGAGCATAGGGCCTGCCCTGGGGTGTGATTGGTGTTCTCAGGCTCACCGCACTGAAGGCAATTGATACTCCCTCTCCCAGCAGCTATGGGAGGGGGATTTGTGCCCACTTCCCATCCCTGTTGGGAGTTGTCTGGTTTTGTAGATGCTGTCATGGTCTCTGTGAGCTCATATGTGCATCTACCCTGTTGGGTCTGGAAAAGTGTTTCCTTAAAATTATGCACTATTTCTGGCCCTTATAATCTTTCTGCTCCTTTTTGCACATAGTTCTCTGAGCCTTGAGGGGAAGGATGTGACAAAGACAGTCTATTTAGGTCTAAGTACTCCAAAGGCATTCACTCTATACAGTGTCCAGTTGTGAGTCTCAGTGTTAATTACGATCTATTATAAGAGGAAGCTTCTCTAGTGAGAGTTGAGTGAGGCGCTGATCTATGGCCATAGCGATTATCATTGGGAATTTTATTGCTGTGTCCATTTAGTAGGATAATAGTAATAATAGTGGTTTTCTTCTGGGACCATGACCTATCTGGTCTTGGATTCTTGGTCTCATTAATTTATATCAGATATAAATTGCATCTGATGGAGTGGGCTCTAGCTCCAATCAGAAGGTGGCTGCGTATACCCCTAGCGTTCATGCCGTTACTGCAGCAGTGACCTGATCCTCTAGGCAGCTCATAATTATAGCCATAGAACCGGACAACTTTTTTTTTTTTTTTTAAGGTGAATGATGATTTTAAAAAGAACATTTCCAACAAAAGAAGTAATTAATTGCCATTATGAGGAAAAATTCACAGTAGGAAATTGGGTGCAATGAGGAGGTGTCTGAGAAATGGAATTGACTTTTGAAACTATTCAATATGGTACGAATTGGCAGGCTAGAGATGTAGCTGAGTGGGAGAGCACTTGCTTACCAAGCACAGATGATGATGGTGATGATGATGATGATGGTGATGATGATGATGATGATGATGATGGTGATGATGAAGGAAGAAAGAGGGAGGAAGACAGAGAAGCAAGCTCTTATCTTTTCTAATTACTTTTCTCCACGTGGTTTTACAGTTCTGTTGCTATAGGAAAAGAGAAGAGGAAGGAAAGAAGAGATAATCATGCCTACTTTTCCCACAGGGTTTTCCTGGGATAAGGTTTTTTGTTTATTTTGTTTTGTTTTTGATTTTACAAATCAGCAAATAGGTAGATATACAGATTCTTGAAAATTCGGCTATTTTGCAGAAAGGGTCCATGTTTCCATGTTTCTTCTCAGGTTCATACTGAGTAGCTTAGCACACATTCTAGGTGTTATAGTTACATTAGTGAATTGCAGGTTGTTACAAATAGAAAAACAATTTACGTCAATTTATATATTTAAAATTCCCTATTTAAAGCCAAGCTCTGTATTATGTGGAAATGTATTTTCTAAAAGGAATATGGGGTGAGGAGGGAATGTGTGTCTTTTCTTGACAAGCCAGAGACAGCACCCATCTGATGGCCTCCAGCCTTTCTCCATTTCTTAGGAGTTCTTAGTCCTGCATTTCTCCCCTTGTGTGCATTTGCAGGCCAGAGCTGAAGGTATCCTACCCCATCATCATGCCCCACCTGATGTTTCTGAGGCAGGGTCTCCTGAACCTGGAGCTTGGTGTTTTGGTTAGAACAGTTCATGAGATAGATCTGCACCTCCACACTGGGATTATAGATGTGCATGGAAGCACCTAACTTCTTTGTGGGTGCTAGGGATCCAAACTAAGATCTTCATTGTTACCTAGCACACACCTTCCCCAGCCCCTGTTATATATTTTGAACACCAGAGAAAGGTGGTGTGCAGAGGCCAAAGATAGAAGGGGGCCAAAATTTGGTTAAGTTAAATTTCAAACCAGGATGATGAAGAGAATAACATTCATTGCTGAAATAGTAAAGCAAGTAGATTGGAAGTAGATCAGGGTCAGAGGACAGCTTGAACGGGAGGATTCTCTCCATGGTGTGAGTCAGGGATCAGTTCAGGTTCTTGGATTTAGCAGTTGATGCATTACTGATTAAGCCATCTCATCAGCCTTGGAAATATTTATATACTGAAACCTTATGGTCTGATGATATGTGTATATTTATACGTGTATAGATTGGCTTAAATAGTTGTCCTTAGTAAGAAATGAATAAATCTTATCACCTGGTTACCATAAGGAAAGAAATATTTCATTTGTAAAGAATTTATAAATATATATATTCATAAATGTGAAATATGTGTCTTCCCCATGTCTGTTATGTTAAAGCACACATCCGTCTCAATGCAAATACATATTTTCTCTTTTCCCATCAGTCACATAGTTTGCAAGTAGTGGGGACTATGTCGATCGGCTTTTTGTTACTTTAACAAATACCTGAGACAAATAAGCTTAAACAGGAGACAAATTTGTTTTGCTTTAAAATGTAGACGTTTTAGTCCATTGCTGATTGACCTGTTGCTCTGGGCCTTTTGTGACCTATCACATTATAGCAGGAAGGGGTTAAAATCATTTACAAATAAACCAGTGACACTTTTGTAATTAGACTTATACATGTATACATTTATCAGAAGCTATTTAGGACATTATATAAACATAAATATATACATATAAATATACACATACATGTATATGGCAACAGACCATGAGAATTCAGTGTATAAATATTTTCAAGGCTGGTAAGATGGCTCAGTAGGTAAAGGCACAAGGTGCCAAATCCAAGGACCTGAATTCATATCTTCTCAAGTTACAAAAGAGGGAGAGACTTACAATCCTTTTCCTGCTGGTAACCCAGCACCCCCCCGCCAGGCTCCATCTCCAGAAGTCTCCACCCCCCTACAAGAGCAACAGCAGCTGGGACCAAGCCCTTAGCACAGGAGACTCTGGCAGGTGCTTACCTGAACCATAGTAGCAGAACTTGCCAAATGTATCTTACCAATTATTATAGATAATATGGAATATGAAAATGAATACTTGAAAATGATAGCCATGTCTGACTTTAATACAGCAAAACAGAAAATTTTGAAATGATTGTCAAGGATTTTTAGTTTTCTATCTCTGAGGGCATTGTAAATTTTCTGTTGGACTTATTTTTAACTTTTCATTTTAATATTCAAATATCTGAGCACCTGCTGCATCCCAGGTTTTACTGACTATGAAAAGTCATGCCACATATTAGTAACCTAGTGTTTCGTCCACCCTCCTGTGCCTGGTCGACAAGTCGATGGGGACTTTAAGAGTCTAAGAGTCTAGAGGGAGTAGCAGCATTTCTCATGTCCCTGGCACAGTTACCGAAAGAAAATTATTGTGCTATGTTTTAATACATTGGCATTTGTAGTAAATAAGGTGCTTCATGGTTCTGTATAATCAGTAACAAAATTTTCTTAGAAATATTATCCAGAACATAGCACTTTATTATAGCACAGGGTCTTTATTCTGAATAAACAAAATAGTAGGTTTTGTCCTGGCTGGCCATTTTCAGATGTGTCATGTAGCTGAAATTTCAGAGCAGCAGGCTGACTTTGGTGGCATCTATTACTGTCCCATTGTTGTGCTAGGAAACCTAGAGCCATGCATTTGGTCCTCAGTATGTGATGGAAATCACCAGGGGAAATGGACGGGTTGCAATAGTCAAAATTTGCTTCGTTTTAATACCTGACTTTTTGCATCTTGTTTTTGAGCTCCCTAAGCCCTCTTTTCCAAGTAAAGGAAGAACCTGCTTTGGAAACCTCAGAACGGAGTTTTCTGTTGCTAACAGTGTTCTGTTGATGGGAAATGAGATTGAAAGAGGTACTGGGTAGTATCAAAAGATTGACATGTAATCGAGTCCAAGCATTTGGAAATTAAAGTATTTTTTTCTCAAGTGCCACAGCCTTTATATGAATATTAAATTACATGGTATGACTTAGCATAAACATCCTTTGTAAGAATACACTCTACTTATATGCTCACCTGTTAATGGAACAAATTATGCACAGCTGATGGATTTTGAAAATAGCAGCTGTCAGCCCCTGTTAAAAATCAATCAGTGGCAAGATTGTATAGATTAAATCTTATATCGTGTCATGAAAATGTATTTACAATTTAACCAGTAATAAGCATGACTGTCAGCTTCACTGTTGACAGTCGCTTGGCGTGCCTTGACTCCAGATATTTTACCCGTGTGATAACTTTTTTGTTAAAACTTTCTCCTTTTTTTCCCCCCTAGTGAAACTACCCAAATACTTTGTTTTACACCTGAAAAAGGAAGAGGAGGTATTGCTCATGCTCAGATTTTGGTGTTAGCTTAGAAATACCCTCCATTCCTTGGTACACTAGTTTATAGGAGCTAATGAGACCGGCATAGTAGAACTCATATTTGCAAATGAGTAGTCTTGAAAGCAGCCTTAGTGGGAGTCTTCACATATACCCAGTGATGGCACCATCGATGGAGCCCTCTACGGATGCATTTTGGATACTGTTATGATAAGTCTGTTTTTAACTACCCAAGAACATGATTTTATTTAGTGCAGTTGCTCCTGTTTTTATTAACAATGTGAAGGCTAGAGTAGTTCATTGGGCTTAGTTTCAGGGTAAGACCTCGCTCCTCCTCACCTTTGTCATTGCATATGCAGTTAGCCTCTGCATTTCATTTAATTGTGTTTTTTGTCCTCCAAGACTTTTAGTGGTCTTCCTTATCCATCATCTCAGCCAGTCCTTTCACTCTTCCTCACCACCAACTTGTTGAAGTCCCAGGCGGACACTTTCATTTGCCGACCTTTTCTGTCAGAGGCATGACCTGCCTTGTGAGTCTCCACATCCTCCACCAGCTACCTTCCAGGATATAGCCTGCCTTGCCTTCCTCCTACTTGATGTAAGGTTCTGAAACTTCCCAAAATGATCATATTCAATGTAGTAAGAGGTTTCTGTTCCATACTTTCGGGCCTAACCTCAAGGTTTAGGACCCACAGACCCACAGACCCGCAGACCTGCAGACCCGCAGTCCCACAGTCCCACAGAGGCACACAGATGCTTTCATTAATTTGAGGCTGATCGGCCTAAGGCCCAGGCATATAACCTGCTAGCTCTCTACCCTTCATCTAACCCATGACTCATCCTGTTCAACCATGTGGCTTGGTACCTTTTCTCATAGCAGCATGGTTGTCCTCTGCTTCTTCCTGCTTCTCTCTGGCATTCTACTCTGTGCTTCCTGTTCTCAGAGTTTTTAGTCTGGTAGCCCCGCCCACACTTCTTGCCTGCCTTTGGCTCATCAGCACTTTTTATTAAACCAGTGGGTGGGACAATTATTTACCATGAAACAACACAATACCCCTACAATTCAAGATACACCAAATTTTACTTATTTGAACTATTTTATGTATTTGTTTGTTTGCTTGTCCATGGGAGAGGGAACCTACAGTGTCTTATGGTGTAGCTCAGGCTGGCATTGAACTCACTGTGTAACTCACACGGAACCCAGGCGTGCAGTATCCACGCTTCTTTAGTGCCTCAAGTGCTGGGGATGCAGGTGTGAGCAACCACGCCCCACTTTTAAAATTAGGTTTTAAAAAATATATCAACTCAAATTTCTGTTGATCCTTTTCCTTTCTTATCAGCTTTTTTTTTTTATTTTTGCATAGCTCTTAAAAAGTTGGAATGAAGACAGAAACCATGGTAGCCAATGTATTTCACAGCTACAAGTGATGATTCATTGGTAGAGTTAAGCATCTAGAAAGAGCAGCCACCCTGGAACCACCATGGAGCCATGTGTCATTCCACTACCTCAAACTCAATACTTGTCAGTCACAAGTCTGTGTAGCTGGTTATCACTTTCTGTGGGCGTGTACAGGAAGGTGACTGACAGAACCTTAAGCGCTAGCCCATTTCTACCTGAAGAGACTGAGGGGAAAATTTAGTCTGAGATCGAACAACAGCTTACAGAGGTGAAGGTTGTGACTGAGATTGCCAGCCTACCAGCATCACGCCACCATTAGGGTATGTTAAGGTGAAGTGTACCTGTCTTAATCTCTGTTTAAGAAAGTACATCCTCTTCTGTCCCCAAATTAGACAGTATGTACACTTTATAATATACGTACCACGTTGTCATGTGAGATGGGTCATTTGAAATCCTAATCAAAGAGACTCAATATGTCAGTCCTCTTTCTCAAAGACCCTTTCAAGCCCCAGGAGAGTCAAGGCTGTGTGCTGTGCAGTTGGGCATTTCATCTGCGTCTTGTGCTATTCTATTTCAAATAGGAATTTAATTTAATCAGTATTACTAGTAGCATTAAAGTGTCTATAATTGTTTCTATGCTTCCTAGTGAAAGTGTTTAATGTCCCCTTTCGTGACCTTTCCTCTTGTTTGTGACTTCTGAGTCTAGATACAAGTAATAAAAGCAGTTTGCTTAATCTTGGCTTGCTTTTTAATGAAGTAATAATACTTTAGACCTCTTCCTCGTGTACACATAATAATTTACATGGAGGCAATTAAGTAGAGTATCTTTAAATAATCTAATTAAAATATTATATCTTTGAATTTAATGTTTCCCAGATGTTACTTAATAATTATTAGTAAGGTTGCTAACCAGGATTTCTGTTTTTATCACATGTTACACATATATTAGTCTAAGCTGCCTTAAAAAAAAGATTCTTAATTTATGTGTGAGCCTTAGTCACACAAATAGGAATGGAGGTGCAGGGCATGCATAAACTCACTGTGAGGGGTCTTCCTTGTCACTAGGCCACTTCCTTTAGCTTCTAGAATTAGAAGTAGGGCGTGCATCATCCTAGAACAGTAACTTATGTATCTGGGAGACTGATTTTGCACAGGCCATTGTATTATTTTTATATTGACAGCTTACATTCTGTGCCTGTCATCAGGGGTCTTCATATGTTTACATCTATGTCAGACAACTGGAATAGTTTAGGAAATGAAACCATTTGATTCTCTGGTGAACTCTTCTGAGGTCGAGTCAGTGACTACTTGTATCCTTCTGGTGTGAAGTTAAACAGTTTGGCCAATGTGTGCCATTCGTAATTAGTACAGAGCTGAGCATTTGATCAACCATAACATCGCGGTGGAATGTGTAATGATAACCATGATGCTCCACTGCCCTTACAGCATCTAAATACTAGACTCATCACAGTTAAATGTGTCACATCGTTTATGATAGAATGGGGGCATGGGCCAGAGGCCTCTGAGCTTGAGTTAGAAATCAGGGTATACCTATTAGGAACTGTGAAATCAGTAAAAAAGTAGAAGCTGTGATGATTTCAATGAGAATGGCCCCATAGATACATATAGTTAATATTTAGCCCCTAGTTGGTTTAAAAAAAAAAAAAAAAAAAAAAATGTTGGGCAGTATGACCTAAGCATGGGCTTTGAAGTTTTAAAAGACGCAAACAATGTCTGGGGTGTGTGTGTGTCTGTATCTCTCTCTCTCTCTCTCTCTCTCTCTCTCTCTCTCTCTCTCTCTCTCTCTCTCTCTCTCTCTCTCTCCCTACCTACCTACCTACCTACCTACCTACCTACCTACCTAGTAGTGGTTGGTCTCAAGATGAGAGAAGTCAGCTCCCTCTCCATTGCTCCATGGCTCCATAGCTGCCTCCCTGCTACCATGTTCTTTACCATGATAGTGGTGGGTTCCATGATAGTCATGGATCTAACCCCAGAACTGTTAGCTCTGGGAAAGCTCCTCTGTAAAGTTTCTTGGTCATGGTGTCCCATCACAGCAATAGGAAAGTAACTAAGAAAGTTTTTGTTTTGCAGGAATATTTGGGTTAGCTTCTGTCTGTATCCTTAGCCGATCTCAGTGCAGTTCAGTCGTCTTCACATCATCGTCGTCTATAGATTTCACTTCACAATCTTGCTAAATCCTTTTGTTTTCACAGAAACTCAAACAGAAGAATCAACAGCTGAAGCAGATTATGGATCAATTACGGAATCTCATCTGGGACATAAATGCCATGTTGGCAATGAGGAACTAAACTGATACTTAATTTTTTTGCACTTTGATGTGATTCAGTTGGATTTTTTTCTCCCTCGAGCATTCTTATTTTGGAAGTTTATTTATCTCTTCATTTTAATGGCTCTTTTCACTTTAAAGTATTCACCAGCTCTTTTTTTCTGTTTTTAAAATCCTTTTGGTACTTTAAAAGATTATTGTAATAGCCTTTAGTAGGATGTGAGTTTTGGTTAATCTTCATGAGTTAAATAATTGCTTTTTTAAAGAAAAATAAAGTTTAAAAAAATAAAATTTTAAGCGTGACCAGTGTTTTCGCTTGTTTAAATTATCCTTTTCAAAGAGAGATAAAATATAAACATTTTAGCATGTTAAAATACCAGCCAAAGTTTATCTCTGAAAGATGTTAATTAAAAATAAAAATATATTGCCACCAATGTGCCTTTCTTAATTCAATTTTCCTTTTTTAATTTTATTTAAATAACACTTTTTTGATTTATGTTACTTGGCAATTTTATTTTCAAACCAGTTAAATAAGAAAGTGGCTTGTTGCTTAGTTATTTTTAACAGGTTCTTCAAGTGTTTTTCTGATGAAAGTGAGAGAGGTGATTTGAAGCAGATACAATTTAGTTGCTGATATTTGCTTAGCTGAGACCTCCCTTGGACTCAGTATCAGGGGTCTGCCTGTCAGGGACATTCTAATCCCAAGAATGTTTCAAAACACTTTGCTTTTAAAAGTTCTGTTCTAGACTACTCTTAGAACAGTGGTTCTCAACCTTTCTAACACTGAGATCCTTTAATACAGTTCTTCATGTTGTGGGGACCCCCAACCATAAAACTATTTTTGTTGCTATTTCATAACTATAATTTTGCTACTGTTGTGAAATGTAATGCAAATACTTGATATGCAGGTGGTCTTAGGTGACCCCTGTGAAAGGGTTGTTTGATGTTTGATAACCCCCATCAAGAGGTCACGCCCTGTAGGTTGAGAATGACTGCTTTTGAACAAGTACATTTTCAGTCTACAGGTCTGCATGAGTCACAAGCTTCTCCGTGGCCTGACTTGACTATGACAATTCTGCATTTGACTCTTGCTTGTGGATTAAGTTTCTGCAAAGGGTTATAAGAAACTAGTAACCAGCTGCCTCTGGGAAAGGGAATGGGAGTGGTTGGGATTCAGAGTTCGGATGTGCTGACCTTTCATTGTCTACAGTTTTGTACCTTCTGAATGTTATAGCCTATGCAAATAGTACTGGATCAAAACTGTACATGTCATCCTGAGTCAAGCAGATCGCCACCAGTAGCGGGTAACAGACTGCAAGAAGACTTAAGTTTACTTTTGCTGATGCAGTTCTGGGCAAGGAGACTGATGGTATACTGTTGTACTAACAATACAATGAGGTATGCATGAATAGAGAATAATATTAACCTGAGCTCCACTTAACTTAGACTAAACACACCTTTCTTGTGTGAAAACACTTGACAGTCTGAGAGCATACCTGTACATGTGGGGTATGCATGTCCCTCTGAATAATTCACCTAGTAACCCGTTAGCAACATAGGGGTCCTACCTGCATCGAGCTGCATACACATCCTCTCTCAATGATGGAATACGTTTATCTTCCCTTGAGTAACCATCAAACTTAGACTCTATTCAGTTATACCAACAAGGTAGAAGGAGCCAGATCCGGCTTAGACTAGGAAGGCCTAAGCAGTCAAATGATCAGGACCCTTGGGTGTCTTGACTCTCAATGTGTTCGGGTATATTCTATCACTTCTCTTTGAATAAACTTTCCTTCCTACTTTCTAGTCTGTATGGAGTTTTTATTTCATTTTTGAATAAGATGCCAAGAACCAAGAAATGTGTGGACCGTGATGACCACTGGTAATAATGACACTTATTAATTTAGTGTTTCTTTCCTGATGATTTATGCTAGTAAAACACGTTTATCTAGGGTTTGGCTATTTTAAATATCTTCCCCCAACCACTTAGATCATTTATGGTACCACAAATCCAGCTCTTGGAAGGAAGGTAGATATGGCATCTTTTGAGCTTTGAATACATAGTAAATATCTCTAGTAGGACAAAATGAATATGGTTACACTGCTGTAGAACTGGGTCTACTAATTCACAAGGGACCATTTGTGAATGTGATGAGGGCTATTAAATGCAGACCTCCATAGCTCTCCAGTTCTGCCTTTTCTAGAGAGAACACACCAATTGATCAAAGCGAATAAAGAGGGTTAGTGTAATATATGTTCTTAGGCAAGATTACCTGTTCTCTCACCTATAAAGTGATAGATGGAATTAGTTGGTATTGTACTCTAGGTTAATCCTACAAAAGGGATTTACTAGTTCCTACAGTGACAAGATAAAAGTAAAAAAATCTGTATAGTTAATGCATCAAGAATTACAGCCTCGATCTGATTCCTCCAACATTTCTTGGTCCACCTAATTCCTACTTACGTCTGCTCCACTTTCTTTCAGTAAAGAGAGATTATCCAAATTGTGGGAACAATGTGCCTTTACAGTCTAGACATCTTTTCTGGATCCTGACTTCAAGAGGCTTATTCACCCCTCACAGTAGGCTCAAAACCCTTGGATAATAAAACCAACAAATGGATCTGTTCTATGCATGGGTACGACAGTTGAACTAATCCATGATATAAATCTGTCTGTAGCCAGGACTTGGGTGTGGATGTCCTAGAAATCACCATCACCTGGGAATAAGGATTACAGAAGAAAAGACCAAACAGCAGCATTTTGAAGCAAAATCATGGTAGTGATGGTATCATCATTAATGAAGACCATCGCTATCGTGGTAGTGATAACTACAGGTAGTGATGGTCTTCATTCACTATTATACCATTTCAGACATGGGAAAAGAAATCACAACCCCCAAAGACAAATGCATCATTCACCACCTCGGGAAAACGCCTTCTCTTTTTCTCAGTTTGTAGACTTCTGTACCAGAGCTGTTCTCTGCAGCTGTTTTTCTCTGCAGCTGTTTCCCTTCATTACAGTGTGAGCTTGTTTTCCTTAGATACATAGGGTGGAGTTTTGAAAGGCTGAAAGTTCCAGCATACTGGTAAGGACATTATCTTTAAATGACTTGGCACCCTCTGGCCTTGATCATTCAGACATTACATCCATGGCACTGTTACAAGCCAAAATGTGTTAATTTGACGTAGTTCCAGCCTGAGTGATTCACTTTCTTTCCCTAAATTCCCACTGCTGCATATGCTAGACAGGGGATTTTTAGCCTTAAATTAAAATGTGTGCTTATCCTAAAACCTCAACGTGTAAGTGACCCTAGGCATCCTTAAATTCTTTAAACACACTAGATGCTTTAAATTTTTCTCTAATCCTCTAAAACACAGAAGTGGCTAGGGTTATTTTCTTTTTTTTCCAAGCAAATTGAAAACATTCTCGGTGCAGGAATTTTTTTTTTCTCAACACAAGAATGTTGATTTTTTTGTCACGTTTTAAAAACTAAAGTAGTTATTAGGTTTATTGAGTATGTTGTCAATTTATATTTTTATACAGATTGACACTGCATAATGTAAGAGATTCATTCTTTCCCCTATAAGTTTGCTTTGGCTAAAATGTACTATGCATTCAAATATTAGTGAAACCTACAAAATATGAAATGTCTATATTTTCTCTGTAGTCTAAAGTGTGTATTAATCTTGTAACAATTGGAACACAAAGCCATGGAATAGTGTGCCCTTGGGTAGACCTACTTGTACCTGTTTTCATGTTCTCATTTAGTGTGTTTTTGGAGCAGCATATACAAGAATCACTGGTGTACTTTTTCCTATTCATATTTTGGATTTATCACAAATGCACTGAATCAGAAGCCAAAGTGGACTTCTAAAACTCTGCACATTTGACCAGTTTTCCAGGTGATCTGCTACTGGGATTGAACAATATTCTAAGCAGTTTACTGAAAATTGTTGCAAGCATTTTAATAGAAGCTTCAAAAATAGTCATAACTGTATAAAATAAAGTATGAAACCATATTTGGAGTTCAAGCTTTGAGTACTTAGTGTCCTGTCAGCATTTCTGGACCTCAACTGCACATTAGAAACCACTGGGGAAATGTTAAAAGTCTCTCTGCCAAAGCCACATCTCAGACCAATTAAATCAGAAATCTGGGTGAGATCCAGATTTCAGTGTGCTTACCATTTCCTCTGGTGATTTCCATGGGAGACCAAAGTTAGGAGCAGTTGCTGTATCCAGGTTTGTAGGCATGGGAAGAATTTTGAGGGACGGCTAGTGTTTGGAGCAAAGAACTCTCAGAGGATAGAAATGTGAGACTCACCTATACATACTAGTGTTTGGGAGTTGAAGGTTTTGTTTTTAATTCTTTTGTTTCTGTGTGTATGAGTGTTTTGCCTATATGTATGTCTATGCACCATATGTGTGTGTCCAGTGTCCCACTGAGACCAGAAGAGGGCATAGGATCCCCTGGGACTGGAGTTTACAAGCAGTTATTAGCTAGCATATGGGTTCCCAAAATCAAACCCATGTCCCCTGAAAGATCAGCCAGTTCTCTTAGCTGCTGAGCCATAACTCCAGCTGGATAGTTTCTTAATGATACTCTTTCCATCCACACTTCCATCACCAATAGAAACAAGAGATGACATCATACTACAAGCAACATTTTTAAGCAAAAGCAAAGAACATGATTGTTGCATGGGCCCACCCTCTCTAAGCAGTTGTGGCATTTCAGAAACCTTGTACAGGTCAAGTGGAGTCCAGCGAAAGACTACATTTCTCTTTGTTCCCAGTTCCAAGCTGAACACGCCACAGCTTGTTTTACACTGACAAGGTAATTAACCTGGATTCTTAACTTACTTTCTAACTCCCATTCATCACAGACTCTAGGCAGCAGGCGAGCAGAGCAGGCAGCAATGTGTACATAGATGAGAATTTCCAAATTCTGGAATGCAAGGCAGAAAAAAGGCAGTCATTCATATTGACTCTAGAACAGCCCTTGGATTACCTTCATAAATTAGATATATGCTCTCTTAAAAAAAAAAAAAAAAAAAGTTAATGGACTGACTTTATTCTGAAATTTACAATTTTTATGGTGCTTATAACAAACTTCAAATTCAGGGTTTTCTGCTTATGTTGTACAAAGCATCTCTATGATTAAAAAATTATGACTGTATATTCCCAAACCTGTAACAGTATAACCAGACAAAAACACAAGAAGACAGTGTCATAAAGATGTTCAACTCTGGAGGATAAGGAAGTAGTGCAGCTTTAATTGTAATAAGGTGGAGGAAATAGTTTTCCAAACAGCTTTATGAATCAGGGGAGAAGTCATTTGTGAAAGCGTGGTTTCTAAAATCTGCAGATGGTACAGCTAACAAATAAATCAATTAAAGAATGCAAAGTGTGAACAGAAACATAAATGTGAATTAGAATCATACAAACTTCAAGCTATGTATGAAGTAAGTATTTTAACCACTGGCACTAAAATCTTAAATTGAATTCTCTGATGAAACAGAAAGCTGATATAATTGCCTACATAAAGGGTAGTTTGAGAATTACAGCTGGTGGGATAAAAAAAATAAATGTCTCTGTGTTTTGAATAGACAGTAAAAGCATGACAGATGAATTGCGAGCCTGCCAAGACACCAACAATAGTCCAGGTGAGGAACAAGTAAAGCATAATACAGCGTCTGTAGCAGGCCGTGAATTAAGTAGCAGCAAGCCTGTTCCCTTGCAATGCTTATGGTGAAGAATTCCTACATGAGACTCTCCTCACCCATTCATGGAAGGTTTGTGGTCTATTGACCAAGTTCAAAGAATTCAGGGTGTTTCCTGGAGCAACTGGCTTCTGCTTCATTTATTTTTCAGTGATTCATCAAAAGATTTCTTAAGGAGTACCTTGTTGAAGTATTGGGTTATTTCTGTTAAAAATTAAGTTATTAGTAGTAGTAGTATGTCATATTACGGTGTGTAGGGGGAGGCATATGCATGCGTGTGCCCATATATGCATGTATATAGAGATTGGAGGACAACTTTTGGGAATTGGTTTTCTCTTTTCACCTTGGGATCTAGAAATCTAGTTCAGGTTGTCAAGTTTGCACAGCAGGGACCTTTATCTTCCCAAGCATCTTCTCTCTTTCCCTGTTGATAACACTTGCTGTATTTGGGACCCTAGGAGTGGATGAGGAAAGACCTTTTCCTTACAGGTCATGGAAGCAATGCCACCCTAGTTCAGAGTTCTCACCCTCTCCCATAACAGACTCCTGAAGAGTCAGTGTGTGGCCCCAGGGGACCTAAATCCCCGTTTTGATTAGTACCTGGATCCCGGAGGAAAAAAAAATTTACAAACTGTCACTTTTCAGTGTTTGTCTTCTGTAAAAATAGAATCTTCTCAATCATTCTTTTCTTTCAAATTTCAGAAGAAAGCTTATGTTTATGAGAACTAAATATGCAAAGCTCTGCCACTGACTGAACTGTCAATTGTCACTTGCAAGAATGCTCTTAGAAAAGGTGTAGTGTAGCTGTTTCCCTTATTTAAAATTTAAAATTTCCCTTCTGAGAGTCTCTGTAGAGTTGATGAGGAGTTGTCTCTAGGCTCATGAGCCGAAGCAGTAAGAAGCCCAGAAGCATAGGAAACAGAATGTTCACCTGGCATCTGCTCAAGGATATATAGACAGTAAGCTTCCTTGGCACAGAAGAGTGTGACGGTGTAGCCGCCTGCAGATTGTGTCAGAGACTCTAGTGATGGAGCTTTCGTGAGTCCTTGACCGTGTTGAGGCAGGCATTTGGTGACACAGTTGCTATCATCATACATTCCTCTGTATATAATGCCTATAAATCCCTCGATTCACCAAGAACTAATCATTTGGTCTGTGGTTGCTCTCCATATCTGGGGAGACATACCACCAGGAAATGCCAAGCAACCCAAGAGCTTGGCACACTGTGCTCCACAGACATCAAATGTCATTATCACTAATCTTTGAAGAAAGTAGGTCTATCTTAGTTCAGTTTCCTGTTTTCACAAATTAGTGTCCTCTAGTTCCCTTCAGCAGGGAGCCCCAGCAACTTCACACTCACAGACATCTCCAGCACTGATTGGGCCTTTCCTTTAGCCCAATTCCCTGTTTCTTCCTCTTTCTGTCTACAATGGTGGTTCTCTACCTTCTTAATGCCCCCCCCACCATTTACTACAGTACCTCATGTTGTGGTGAGCCCCTAACCATAAAATTACTGTAATTTTGCTACTGTTATGAGCCATAATGTAAATATCTGCGTTTTCCAATGGTCTTAGGTGACCCCTGTGAAATGATTGTCTGACCCACAGGTTGAGAAATGTTGACCAAATACCTAACTCCACCTGCTTCCTTTGAGACCATTCCCTCATGATTTTCATTGTCTCTGAACTCTGGGAAAAATCAATATTCCCTGCCCCCTGCTCTGTGTTCTAGGTTCACTTGTGTGTGCTTTTTATCCCCCAGATAGATGTGAAGCTCTGCCAGATCAGGAATCACACCCCCTTTTTACTCATCTAGGATAATATTTTATTTGCCTTCAATATTCAATTAATAGTGGCTCCCAAGTTCCTGTTTAGAGAACCATCTTTTAATTTTCTCATTGCCTCAGCAGGGTTTTTCCTTTTTTAAAGTCACACTTGGTAAAGGAAATAATATTTCAGAGACTAGAGAGATGGCTCAGTGGTTAAGAGCTTGGCTGTTTTTCCAAAGGCCTAGGTTCTCTTACCATCACCCATATAAAAGGTTCACAACCATCTGTAACTCCACTCCCAGAGACCTGACTCTCTTCTGCTCTCCACAGGGATCCAGCATGCATGTGCTACACAAGTCTACATGCAGGCAATATACTTAAACACATGAAATCGCACAAAAAATAAAAAGCTTGAAAAAATAAAATATTTTGAAGTAAATATTTTTTACATTAAGAAATTTAAACATGTTCTTGGTTTTATACATTTTAAATTAAAATATAGTTATATTTCCCCTTCCCTTTGCTCCTTCTAGGTCCTCCCAGCTCCTCTCTCCAGCTCCTTTCACGTCCTTCCCTCCATTCAAATCAATAGCTTCTTCCCCAGTTACTAACATACACACACATGCATATGTATACGCAAATATGTAACAGCTGACTAAATCTGTTTTTGTTTCTGTGTGTGCTGTTTTAGGGCTGACCACTGTGTATTGGGCAACCAATTAGGGAGCTCATCTTTGCTAGAGGGGACTTTCCCTGTCACCAGTTAACAGCTGCTGTAGTTCATTGTCCAGGGCTGTGGTCCCATGAGATTTCCACTTTAGCAGGTCTGCCGATATCGCCATTGTTCATCTCTTGTTGATGCAGCTATTCCTAGGAGAGACTGTTTCAGAGCAGACTCCCTGATAGTCGGCCTTTTAAAATCTTTCTGCCCCTTCTCCTTTAAGACCCAAGATCTCACCAGCCCCAGGAAGCTGGCTAGATTTCTAGTACTAGACATGGTTTCCCTTCTGTTGAGTAGGCTTCAGTCCAATTAAAGAATTACCACAAACAGGAGTGTCATTTACTGTACCTAGATGGATATCCTGCCATACTGGTCATTGCTGTGGTCCATGGCTGTCACAGCCAGTGTAGGACTCTTCATTCTGAGTCTCCCTCGGCAGCCAGCTTAGTATTTCTAGGTACAATGAAACCCAGGCCACAGGAAAGAAGCTTTCAGGATAGATCTAGCTTGAATAATTTGTCCTGTGTCCTAAGTGTGAGGTGTCTTCAGCACTAGGGCTTACCACCAATGTCTGAGGCAATCAAAGGCAACATCTCTGTGTATACTCTTGGATTACCTTGATCAACCATTCTACAGAAGATTTCTCCTACTTGATACTAGGGGTTTTGATAATTTATAGTTCTTTTGGGGAGCACCGTCAGCTCCAATGGCATAGCTTCCTTTAAGGTGTGTGCGTGTGCGTGTATGTGTGTGTATGTGTGTGTGTATCTGTGACCCTCCCACTTGAGCTTCACAAGTTGGAATACAAGTCCTAGGTCAATGCACCTTTCTTTTCTGCCCTTGTGTCACATTTATTTACTGAAGTATTTGTTTACCCAAATGTCTATTAACTGGTCACATGTGGAAGGGCCGCTTATGTGTCTATAAATTTATCTACCTAAATACAGCAGTAGTTGGAATTCTGAGGCTAGGTACTAATTACATGGGAAGGAGAAAAGATTCATCCAGACACCATCACTATACCTGACTTGAGATAATTTTTCTGTATTATTCATCTCTGAGTCAAGGCTTGCCAAAGGCCTTTGGTTTCTACCTGTGGTAGGCCCAGAGAACTCCCCTGCTCCCTCTTCAGAATTGAAGATCCCCTTTCCTCTACTACTAGGAGGTTTCCCTCCAGTGTCCAGTGGTTCAGCCTCCTCTGGTCCTTCTTCTAACATAGGGATGCTGTTCTCCACATTATTCTTTCTTGGCTGAACTCTTTGTACAACCTCTGTCTCAAAAGTGCTCTCTCTCCCAGGAAGCCTCAGCAAAACAGCCAGCTACACACTGGCTGTAAGAGGTTCTGTAGGGGTTCAAAGCTGGGTGTTGAGGTTTTCGATCCAAACTCAGGTCCTTGGGCTGACACAGCAGGCCCTTTGTCCAATCAGCCATCTCCCCACCCCTAACCTTAGAAGTCTTGCTGAGATCTGGGAGAAATTCAAACTCAGATGAGATGCTACAACCGAGGACAAACATTTAATCTGTATACGTCCCTCAAATAGAGCCTATCATTGCTCTCACTATATGGAAATGGAAGCCCATGGAAGTTAAACCACTTATGCTAGGCTACTCAACTGGAAAGTAACCAAATAGGAATGATATCTTCATCACTCTGGTTTCAAAACCCCATTTTTAATAAGTATACCAGTATGTCAACTGTAGGATTAAAGACATTAATAAAGACTTTACAAAATAGTTGAATGTGTATGGTGGAAAAAAAATATTATCAACTAGATTAGACTCTTCAGACCTTGAGCCTTTCCAAGTATTCATTGGAAATGTCCCCTAATGTAGGGGAAAACACAGCCAGCTACCCTGATGAAACCACACTTGCCCAGTTTTTGGTAAAGTGCCTAGGCTTGCGTACTAGCCACTTCCTGATGAGCCAGCTTAGTCTGCCAATGAATGTGCCTGGTGATTGGTGATCATGATCATTGAGATGCTGGAAGCCAATGTGTGTGTGTGTGTGTGTGAGAGAGAGAGAGAGAGAGAGAGAGAGAGAGAGAGAGAGAGAGAGAGAGAGGGGAGAGAGAGAGAGAGAGAGAGAGAGAGAGAGAGAGAGAGAGAGAGAGAGAGAGAGAACACAGCTACTGGAGTCTCCAGCTGCCAGTGATAAATCAGGAGGGGGTAGATAGGTTATTAAGGAGTCTGTGGGTCTGTTGTTTGAAATGAATCTGTGTTTGCTTCTCACCTGACTTCTGGAGTCTGGGCCATTTTGACTCTGCACCTTCTCACCCCTCCCCCAAGGAGTGCTCAGACAGATTGCCCTTTAACACCCTGAAGCAATGAATGAATCAAGTCAATGTAGCATTTTATAGACTTAGTACAGTGAGAAACACTGCAAACCATGATAAACTGGCACCTGATCAATGCTCATCACGTCACATCACCACCACACTTCTCTGACAGCACAGCCAATTGATTGGCATCACTGGAGAACTGTCCCTTCCTAGAACATACCCATGCTCTGTTTGCTTTCTTTAATTCTTGTCTTACAACATTTGGCAAGCTTTCTCCTTCTGAAACATTGGAAAAGAGGAGAGAGGGAGTGAGGGAGGAAGGGAGGATGTGTTTTCATCTAACAAATATATTTTCTCATATGTTTGTTTAAAATGAACAAATATGACCTGAAATTATTTGCTAGAAGCTGATCTTTTTTTCAAAAGGGCTTTTTGACCAGATCCCAGAGAGTGGAGCATCATCACCTAAAAAGATAGCTAACATTATCTTCCTTCAAATGTCCTGCAGAAAGCCTGTGGACTTTCTTCCTTTCTGTCTGTTTTCTTTTTCTGTAACCACAGCTTTGCTCAAAAACCACCAGGTTCCCTACTTTTCACCATGAGGACATGGAAATATATCTACCTAATCAAAGCAGTACTTGCAGAGTAGAAACTCCACCATGTGGGACCTAATCGATAGAGGTATTGGGGACTCCACCATGGTTTGCAATGTTCGCTCTCACAAACTAACTTTGACGACTCTGGTAGCAGAGGTTGTACTTGCTGAAAGCAGTTGGCCTTAGGAAGAATGGGGTTTCCAGTGGAGGGGCACTGTCCTCACAGCTGGATGGTGGCTTGTGCTGGTGTATAAGCCGTGCATCTTCCCAGGTGTATAATGTATATAATGCACTAGGAACATCAGAAAATCAGAAATATCTTCTGAACATCACAGGCATTGAATAAAGATTTATTGAATCAATGGGTGCCTTGAAGAAGGTTACCTAGGTTTTGCAAAAACACAGTGGATCATATATACACTTCTGTATCATACAAGTTTATAACCTTTATTGTACTTCATCTTTAATAAGACATTATTATGGAGTAAGTTTTATCAAAACCCTCATTTTACAAATGAGAAAACTGGGCCAAATAACCTGCCCTTGGAACTTTTAAGTTAAAATTGATTTTAAAAATTCAAATTAAGGCCATTGTTATTGTAAAACTTTTGTTTAGAAGTACTGTATACCCCACTCTTTAAGGAGTATCCCTATTTGACTAGGTACATCTCATAATTATCTAGAAAGGAAATGTGGAGTTTCTGCCTCCAAGAGTTAGCATTATACTCATGAAAACTATTTTTCAAGCAACATTTTGGTTCTCAATTTAGTGACATGGGACAATCACAGGGTGTTATTCTCCATGGCCAATATTTATTTTTTAAAAAAAGAGTTTTTAAATCTTGAAGTGTAGTGTGCTGTAAGGAAAAAGTTGGTCATAGGAATTCATAAGTTGCCAATCCCCTTCCCTTTGAGAATTTCCCAAGAAAGAAAGGCCAGTTATGCATCTTGTTGGGAAGGAAGAAAGACACGGAGTATTTTACCAAGCATTTCAGAAGCAGAGTCTTACTCGCTTTCTTCCCCTCCAGAACTGGAAAGGACTGGTGCTTTTTGAATTCTACTTGAAGACAGAGAGGAGGTTGTAAGGGCTATTGTTGCCTTGACAATGGAAGATGATTTTCATAGACAAGTTGATTGCATTTGAAGCCGCAGAAAAAGCTGATTTCAACAACTACCTGAGACTGAGAGTAGCCACTTCTGAAGGGACAAAGCTAAGGGAAATGAAGTGGTGGCAGTTTTTCCAGTCAGCTGTCCCTCATCCTGGGAGACAATGAGGCACATGGTATTTCCATATTAGATCATTGCATATCCTTCCAAGGTTCTGGCAAAGCCTGTGCCTACTGAAGCTTAAGCAAGTTTGTAGAATATAGCCAGGAAAATGGAATAATGAAACCCAAACCCATGCCATGCCTGTACTCTCTATCAGCACTAAATGAATTTAGTATATGTCAGAAGCCTGTTTTCTGAGCCATTGAACTATGCTCAGAATTATTTGTCACATATTGGTTTTTATTTACATATAAATATACAAACAATGTGGGTTTAAAACTTTTCTGTTCTTATACCCAATTATTAGCTCCCATTACATACACACACAATATAAACACACTCGAATCCAAGCATGTACACAAGCACACACACCTATCTATCTACCTACCTACCCACCTACCTATCTTCCTACCTACCCACCTACCTATCTTCCTACCTACCTACCTATTTAATAGTGAAATGGAAGAGAGAGGAGTCTAAACTTTACTTTCAATTTATACACAGGGAAGCAAAAAATTCAAACATTTTTATTCAAGGTCATTTACCTTCACCTTGACCTTCAAACATTTTGTTCCTCAGGTTACCTGCACCTTGACCTTGAGCACATTACATCAGCTAAGTGAGACTTGTTTTTCTGTTGTTGTTGTTGTTTAAGAACGAAGGAAATAAAACCTAATGTACACAGGACTTTAAAAAACTGAGACATTTATCACAATCTTTAACCATATATCAAAATTGTTCTAAAGGCATATACCTAGTGAACAAGATGGCTCAGTGGCTTCATGCCCCTCCCACCAAGCCTGACAACCTGAGTTTGATGCCTAGACCCACATGGCAGAAAGAGCTAAGCATCTACCACAAACTTTCCTCTTATCTTCATACCCAGTGATACCCATCCATTCCATACCACTCCAACGTACAAAAGAAACAAATGTTAAAAGAAAATAAAACATCTTTTTTTTTTCACATGAAGAAAAACAGTAGCTCTTCTGCTAGTAGGCACAGACCACAACTTTTGATATCAATGCTATCTATCACTTTGTAAACAAGGGAAGATTTGTCATAATTACCTAGGCTGGCTTTTATAATTATCAGGAGCCAGCTCTAACCTTTCAAAGATGTTTCTTGAGTCTTTACATGCTATGTCTAAAACAGCAGCAGCATACAAAAGCCCTTGTTTCCGTGGCTATCTCTGCTCCTTCAAACATGATAAATTGATGAGGTCGATGCTGGACAATTGATTTACAATGTGTATAATCACCTGTAATAAAGCAGCTTTCACGATGAGATTTTACTGTCCCACAACCTTAGTCACCCACATAATCTGGGGATTGACCTTTTGTCTTGCTTTGCTTTGGCCTAGAAGGTCAAAGAGAACTTCCACATCCAACCAGGACTTTAGTTACTAAATCCCAACAGAACATTATTGAGTAGACCAGATGGATACTTAAACAGTCCCCCAGTATCTGATGCTGTTGCTGTCTCCACTTCTTCTGATGCTAGTTGGGGTGCTACTTCTTGGTCCCTTACATTAGTATCCTTTGACTTTGGTCAGAGCTCAAAAAATAGAGACGAAGTGAGCCAGCTCACTTTGAGTATAGACAGTGATTAAGAAAGTCTTGTCTACAGACCAAATCCTTAGTACCAGGAAGCATGCTAGCAGCACTGACTCTCGAGCTGTAACCTACTCTACTGAACTAGAAGGAGCATTTTAACAAAATCAATTTGAAGTGCATTTGTAAACTAACTTGATTTTAAAGAAGACATTTTTCTATCTAGTCCAACTAACTATCTAGACCACTATCCTAAGATTGGTATAAACTTCTGGTTGGTATATATTTGGTATGTATTCCTTTATATAGAATTTCTTTATATACAGTGCTGTCATTGCCCTGTGTTTACATTTCTCTCCGGACCTGCTTTGTGAGGGACTCTCCTGTGGGGAGCTCCAACAGCTGGCACAGGCTCTTAGGAGCCCATGCTTTATGGTCTTCCCAGATCTATCTTTATTGATGTTCTGTTAGCAGCATGTGTTAGCCAATGTGGGAAAACCTACAGCACTAAGATAGGCAAATGCTATAGATCAGAGTGTTGTGCTCCCAGAGAGCTAGCTTAAGCCAGGCATGCTGAGTCTTGGCAAAATAACTTTATAAAAGTACCCAAATCTACCATCCTTTCCAGGATACTAATTCTTCATGCAATGGACTAAGCCTTGGTCAAAAAGAACAAATGATACCACCTGATAATCTCAGTGAAATGTTATAGCTATACAATTTATTATCACAGAGAGTATCTGAGCTATCCATTAAAATGTTCATTTGGGGCTGGTTTATCTCAGTGGTGAAGCATTTATCTAGCCTGCCTAAAGGCCTACGTTCAGTCTCCAGAAACACACACACCTTTATAATTTGACACCTAAAATTTTTATTTAATAGGTTTACAATTAGATTCCTCATTTTAAAACTATTCCATGATTATTGTGCAGTTGGTTTTTTGAATATCATCAAGGAGAGCTGCTGAATGGCTCATTGGATAAAGGTACACCCTGAAAAACTCATGACCTCAGTTCATCCCTTAGACCCATGCAGTGGAAGGACAGAATGCAATCAACCTCCTCTGAAAGCTTCTCTCTCTCTCTCTCTCTCTCTCTCTCTCTCTCTCTCTCTCTCTCTCTCTCTCTCTCTCTCTCTCTCTCACACACACACACACACACACACACACACACACACACACACAAACCCTGCGGTCTGTGAATATAGTATCCCAGCTCTTATCTAAGTTGTATATCATCAGAAAGTTGAGCAGTCTACAGTGGCCACCTATTCAAGTAGCAGATATGGTTATATGGCCTGATTTCTACCTTCTTGGATTCTCCATCAGATGCCACTGGTAGGCTGCAAGTTGGCAGCTTCGCTGGGATGACATCTCCAGCCCAAATCAGGCACTCTCAATGCCTATGGTTCAGGTTTCCTAAGTACATCATTACTATTCAAATGAATTTTGGAAATTGCCTATTTCCTACTAATAACCCACAAAAGCCATTGCACAAATAGAAATGCAGAGAGAACTGACTTGTCAGGGGCCTTTCGGAGAGTTGGTGAGTAAGTTAGCTCAGCTGTTTTTAACTGATGGAATTGGATTCCATCAGGTCAACTGGTCCTTGCTGACCAAAAACTATGGAATTGTCCATTACATTGTATATTCAGGGCTTACAAATAAAAGTGAGAAGTTCTGACATTGCTGGACCAACAATCTTTAGGGCACTAGTTTGGACAGTGAAATGGCAAGTGCTTGTAAGAGGGCAGGAATTTGTGCAATGCGGTAGTTTGGATGACTTCTACTTTGTGTTTCTAACTTGCCTTCTCTCTGTAGGTTCCAAGTTGAATCTCTAATAAGCTTCATTTTCTTCCCTTATTTCTGAAAGCCTTATATGATGATGAGCATTAAATTATCACTTTTACAGAATTGCTTGGGAGGCAGGCCTCTGGGCATGCCTATGGAGGTTTGTCTTGCTTATAATGAGTAAGATAAAAAGACCTGTCCATGGTGGGTGGCACCATTTCCTGGCTGTGATCATGAACTATAAACACGCAGAAGAGGAAGCAAGCAGTCACATGCCCTCATCTCTTTGTTCTTGGCTAAGCCTGATATGTGGTATGTTACCTAAAGAGTCTGCTGCCTTGAGTTCCCCACCATGCTAGGCTGTACCTTGGGATATAAGCTAAAACAAACTTTCTCCCTTAGGGCCTTTTGCCAAAGATCTTTATCACACAAACAAGAAACTAACACATCTTGTAAACTTCCAAGCACATAAAAACCCTAGATAATTTTGCTTGCTGCTACAATCTGGAACAAGCCAATTTCCCACTTTGTAACTAGTATGGTATCAAGACCAAGTCCACAAAAGAACTGACTTTGCCATGATTCTACTGAGATCCAGCACAGACTGTACCAGTAAGTTCTGAGTAGCCTGGTTCTGTGTGCTAACACACCCCAGCTGGTGTCCAGCTACGTACTTATGGAAAGCAAAGATGTAAATTTCTGTCCCTTAAATTCTAGGCCTAATGCTATGGAAAACATAGATTAAGCCATGGATAGTGTTCACACAGAGACAAAACAACCATATAATCTACTGTATAAAGTGTGTGGAATCTAAGTGCTCAACCTTTTAATTATCGTGCCCAGACTTCTGCATCAACCCAGAGGGACAGTGGAAGGGGAATCAGTTAATGTGGAAGACTTGGGTAACCTTGGATTTGGCTGCCAAACCAACCACCACTACAACAGGCATGACACAAAGCTTCAGACACCACTGTTAAGACTTGAACTTCCGGCTTTGCTGGATGGTGTACGTTATATGATATAAAGGCAGGAATGTCTCCATAGTACTTCAAATAAGCATAGCTAATCTGCACATTTCTAATACTCATAGCTGATCTGCATATTCTGAATACCAGCAGTTTCATCGTCATAAGCCTGTTTATGAAAACATGCTAATATTGGAACCTCTGGTGTTGCTGGAGATAAAGATAGCTGGGGTGTTTGTAGTAACCATTGTACTTTGCTTTTTGATTAAATGCCAGTGAACCACCCCCTGCACTGTGTAAACAAATTAGGGTAACTAACAGCACTTATTTTTATCATAGTCTTTGGAGAGATATTTTAAACTAAATTACAGAGCGCATAACAGACTCTTAATAAAAACAGGAGATTCAAATTGGACTCTGAGGCAGGAAAGATCAATTTAGCGTCTGAGAGCTGTCAATGTGGAGTCAACAGGCAGAAATAGCCTTTCTGTGAGACAGAAATGTTCAACTAATGTTTCCTAATCAAGACCTGAGGGTCACCCCCAAAACTTGGTGTCTGTGACATACATTTTTTCCCAGTGTATTTCTGATGGACACCTTTGCTGTCATCAGCACAACACAGCCTGTCACCCCCTGAGAATAAAGTCATAATTGACAGTGCTACAGCTTTTCAGCCACGTCTTTCCAGTCTTCACTTTCAAGCCTTTATTCAGATCTCTTAAGGCCCTGTCATACCAGCCCCTGTAAGCGACAGAAAGTCCTAGATGAAGCACCTTTTCCCATTCTCAGTAAACCTGTGTCCTTCGGAGGAAGTTAGCCCAATCCAGTCATTCTTCTGTCATTCACTCAGTCAAAGAGGAAACTGAGCCCTCAGGAGATAAGCAATTTGCTCAAGTTCACATGGATGAGGCAAAACTTGAACTCTTTCTGTCATGGAACATGGGCACTAAGACAGAGAGGTGGAGCTTCTCTCCTGAGATAGTGGAAGGGAAGCCCTGTAGAGTTTTCAGGACACTAAAAGAGCTGGATTCCTGCCTTGATTAGTGACCACAGCACCCCCAGTGAGTTGGCTCAATCTTATAGCTCTAGAACAGTGGGCTTTACTTTTTCTTGTATCTGACAGAAATTTGTCTCTCTGTAGTGCCTGGTTTCAACTCAAAATCCACAATTAGAATTTTCGCTTTTTTCAGCCCCTTCTGGCACTTGAAAACAAGCTTCTAGCCAGACCCATTGGCAACTGACAGCAAAGACAATATGGCTACTCCCCCCCCCCCCCCCGAGAACCATTTTCTTGAGTTTCTCAAGTGTGTGGTGCTCATAATAAAACTTGCTTTACATATAGCTCATTCACTGGTGTGTGTCAAGTCATCTCATTTCAGACTTTCCCCTTTTGGCCTTCACATCTCAATCCATTTTTATACTTAGTCTTTTTGTGGCCTGTGAGATCCCAAGTCGGACAAAAGCATCAGTTAGTGTAGTGGAGAGAGCCAAAGATGGACTCTCCCCAGGGCAACATGGCAAAGTACTTTGAGAAGTGACCTGTTCATAGTCTTTACACTGTGTGTGTTACCCTCAGGTTCTCCATGGCTCCCCTTTACCTCCTATTATCATCGTCCCTTTCCACTGTGGTTTGACTATGAAATGTCCACCAAAGCCTCTTGTGGTAAGAGCATGACCTGGTGCGATAACTTGGGCAGATTCCAGAAACTTTAGAAGGCAGAACCTTGGACCGTCAATATTACTGAGGATGGGTCCTTGAGGTTTTCTTGGCCCTGCATCCCTCTCTCCTTTCTGTCTTCCTTGACATAAGACCCCAATCATGCCACATGTTCCCACTGTCATTGATACTCTGTCCTAGTCCGTGGGACCAAATAACCAGGAGCTGAACCCTCTGAAATTATGAATCAAAATAAATGCTGCCCCCCCCCGCTCAGGGTTGTTTGGTCAATAATTCCTACTGTTCTCTTAGCATTCTCCAGCCTCTTTCTGGATGCATCTGCCGTCTAAGAGATTGGACCTCTAGAGTTTAGCTTCATAATGCCCTGATACTGATTTCTCATTCTCCATCAAACTCTCATTACCTGCCCCAATCAAGTAGGTCTTCAGCCTGTTTCTGAAATCTCATACGGTAATAATAACAACGGCACAATGACTACAAATGACAATGAGGAAAAAAAAGGCATCCAGAAGGAGAACTCAAGAGGAAGAAAAGAAAATAGAGCAGAAACCAGAAGAGAAATAAACTGTGTCCAGATAACTAACAGCAATGCACTGATAAGGAACATTGTGTGCCGTTACATGTGTGATTACACTCAATCTTCACAAGTAACCTAACTCTTACCTTCATTTGGTGAGCAAGGCTGTCCAGCTATATCCAAGCCAACAAGCAAACAGAAATCTGGGAATTAGCTTCAAGGTCCCAAGTTAATGTCCGTTTCCAGATCGTGTGTCCTTTAGCTGACTGCTCAACTCTGGGTGGGTTTTCACTTTGGGGCTGAAAAGAAAAACACCTGTGTATTGAGATTGACCACTGAAAGGTCAGAGACATAAAGAGGGGAGGCTGTGGCCATTATTCCAGCTGCTTTGGTGGGACCTCATGAGCTTTCAACAAAAGAATGGAGATGTTCTGGGGGATGTGGAAACATGTGACATCACTGAAACCACAGAACCAAGTTCAAAATGTCCCTGGCTCCCTGAGGCCTAGAACCTGACAAGCAGGTTTTCCAAACATGCCTGCAAACCTTCTCCTTCCTTCCTCTTCACAACCCGCACATCTCATGCTTATGACCAGAAGGCTTTGCAGGCTGGGAATCCTGACTTCTGACTCTATTACCCACTGTATTCCTCAGTAGGATGAACATCTGCCTCAGGGAAAAACATTAATTGAGGAATTTCCTTCATTGGGAATCACACAACCTTTTCTACGTACTGCCCTAGGTCCTCACAGCTTCATGGGAAGGTGTTATAATAACACAAGCAAAACAAAACAGAGAGAGTTTGGGAAACTGGCCTGAGAATCCATGCCAAAGCAAAACTTGCAACTAGAGTCCTAGATGGTTAAGGGGCTGCTGCTGTATGAGTGCCTTATCATGTCAGGAAGATTATGTGAAGTTGCCCAACTTCTGAGTTGCGCACCGATGCTCTTCAGATCTCTAGTCCTCAAAACCTTGCCTTATTTACCAGGATGCCAACACTTAACACTGACCTTAACTCAACAACAGTGGTCCTTCCTTTTTGATTGCTGTTTTTTTTATGTTTGTTTTGTTCCAGGGACTCATGAACCTCGCATTGGCCTTGAACGTGCTAAGCAGCTGAGGTTGACTTCGTTCTCTATTTAAGACAAGATTTTTTTCTCCGTGGCCCTGACCGTCTTGGAACTAGCTCTATATAGACCAGGCTGGCCTCAGACTGGCAGAGATCTACCTACCTCTACCTCCAGAGTGCTGGGATTAAAAGCATGTGCCACCATCACCCGGCTGAGGCTGACTTTGAACTCCTGGTTCTCTTGTCTCCACTTCATGAGCATTAGGATTTCAAGTATGCACCACTGGGTCTAGCTTTTTGTTTTGTTTTTCAGACATATTATTCTCATAGCGTGAAACACAGTAGAATAATTGACAGAGGCATTCTTAGGGACCTCCAACCAATCCTCTGTTGACAAGTTGACATAACCTCTTGACCTCTCCATTTTCTCATCTGTAAAAGGAGACTTGGCCCCTAGGCTCAAAAGCTCTCACGAATATATCAAGGCTCTGTATTTATTCTCTCATACCCTATGACTCTACAGTTGGTATCTAACCTACATAGGCTCAGTGTCTGGGACATCCCCAGACATACTTCACCTATAGGCTCATGCACATCCACACTTTCTCCAACACCAGCTGACATCTCATCAGAACCTCAACTATACTTCAAGCATATAATAAAAAGCAGTTCTGTCATTCAGCTGCTTTTCTGGGAAAACCTGTAAATTTATCTCTTGCACTTTTAAATGTTATCAATAACTACAGCAGACAGGGATAATAGGCACTTATTGTATCATTGATTCTTCTAATTATCTCACATTTAATGAACAACTATTTTAACATTCATAACAATTCCCTGACATAGTTATTATTAGTCACAGTAGGAGAGGGAAGTGGCATCTGAAATCACCTGAGTTTCTGGGCTAGGCATCTGTCAGGGTCTCAGGAAGAAACCAGTGTGTGTGTGTGACACCAACCAAGTTCACAAGGAGAGAGAGAGAGGCAGAGAAGCCTGTTAAGTCTCCTGCAAGAAGAGAGGGTCCAGCTGCTGCTCCTGGATCATGTGTTATCTCCGTTCTGACAGGGCCAGCAGCTGTTCTTTGCCAGCCCTGCATAAATCTGCAATCTAGAGACTACTGTCGCCCTCCATCCTATTGTACAGGCATTTCTTCTCCCTGGTGACATGATGCAGAGATGGAAAAGCCCTTGTGTTCTAGAATGTCAGCAAAAGGCTGCTGTTTGATTTCCTTGTCCTTTTTCCAAGGTTTTGGGGACATTTGGCCTTAACTTGGGTGGGGGGGAGCCCTGAGTACTTGACAGGAAAGGAAACAGGCTCTGAGATGGAGGAGGTGACCCTCTGGAAACCAGAAAAAATATGCAGCAAAGGAAACCCACTGTCAGTAATAACAGAGCAGCTCTGTCATTTGAGATGGTGCTGGGGACAATTTTCAGGTTTGGATGGCTGCAAGAAGAACATATATGTCACCATCCATTCAAAAAACTAAGGAGATTTTGTACCTCATGAGGACGCAGGGTGATCTGCCCTTTATATTTATTCTATATATGTATGTTGCTGCTTTGCCATCAATGAAGGTGACTCCCTGAGCTGTTTTTTCAACAAGGGTTAGAAAAATTTTAAAAGTGACATAAATTCACCTTAACTGTGTTCAGGGGAAGTGGTTGTTTTTTCCTTCATTCCTTGACAAAGTGGCCTTAGGTTCTTTTCAAGTTTCTTGGTCTCAGAAGTTGCCAAGCCATGCTAACAGAGTTTCTATGTTTTATCATGCCATTTAATACTTGCAAGCATGCATTCTGACTAACACAGAAGCATCTATGCTCTTCAGAGGCAGTATGAATGCCGACATGGGTGGAGGCGGTCTCTTCCTCCCTTAGCTCACACCTAATACCCAGATGTCATTTGCTTGTCTTTCTAGAAACTGAAAAACTGACCTAGTTCCCAGCTCTTTAAATTTCAATGTCTCTTCCCTTGATCTTCCCTTCATCCTTCAATGAAGCTGATATCAGTAAAGACATAAATGGCCCAAGGGAAGTATCTGAAGGAATCCTAGAGACAATTTCTGTGAAGTTCTTCCTGATGCCAGAAATTTCCTAAACTTCATTTGCTTTCTTCCTTTGTATTTATGTTAATAAATATTAGAAGTAGACAGAGATATGGTCAAAGAACCTCAGTAATTTCCATTGTGAAAAGAGCATTATTATCATTGTCCTGTGATGAAATCTTGACAGGTCCAAATGCAGATAATGCCAAACGCAGTAAGAGAGTTATGTCGCATCCAGAAAGCATCCATCTCTCTCCATCCTCCAGATCTTACATCCTTGGTGCTCCTCTCCCTTGGCGTTTGCTGAGCCCTTGAGGGAGTGATACAGTTGTCCCAAGATTGGCCGACCACCCCACCATGACATATTCTCAGCATTTTGTCCAGCTACGGCTTTCTCTGTTAGCTCCTGTCCACAGCAGTAAGAAGCATTTCTCACGAAGGTTGGTTACAGCACTCATCCCAAATGACAATCTAGAGCCAGACTTGTTATTTTTAAATTAAATTTGACTTTTCTCAAAACAATTTATAAATACCACCAAAATCCAAACAGCAGTAACACACACACACACACACACACACACACACACACACACACACATTTGATAAATCATTCATGCCTCAATGTCAATCTGTTTTTTTCAATTGTTTTACCTAGAGTACATACATAATTGTATAACAAACTTTTTTATTTTTCATGTGTCAATTTGAAAGTTTATATTCTGTGGAATGAACTCAGCATCCTTTTCCAAAAATGCTGACACACAGGCTGTCCTTCAAATACATTTTTCTCCATATGTTTAGACTAAATCATGCTGAGTGTTTATATTTCGTGACTGTATGTAACATTTCATACACAGCCTTTTCTTCTCCCTGAAGTTTGCTTTCTCATTTGTTTTTGTTTAAATTTGATTAATTTTTTTCATGTTTGGTCACTGAGTCACCCTTCAACTCTGACTGATCTACACTTCTCAGTTTGATCATTCCTGCTACCCACATAAGTAACGGAACCTAACAAATCAGCTCATTTTGTTCCTACAGCAGTGTTTCTCAACCTGTGGCTTGTGACCCTAAAAAGTCAATTGGTCTTTGCACAGGAGTCACATATCAGATATCCTGCATATCAAAAGTTTCCTCACAATTCATGACAGTAGCCAAATTTCAGTTCTGAGGTAGCAACTAAATAAAATTTTATGATTTGGGCCCACCACAACATGAGGAACTATATTAACGGGTGGCAGTATTAGGAAGGCTAGCCACTGTACTGGAGCCCCATCTCCCCACTGAAGTGTGCCCAGCCACTTCTGGCTCAGATCTCTCCTAGTGTTAAGGCATGCCTTCAATTTATCTTTGTGCTTCACAGCCCATTTCTTGAAATTATGTCTTGGTCACTTTTGTTTTATTACTTTCTTAGCAAGTAAAACTTACTAAGAAACTATCTTGTATTACTTTGCTAAGTAATAGTATCAAAAAAGCAAGCTTTTGAAGTTCTTGAATCTCTGAAAATGAAGTTGGGCAGAGTTTGAAATTCATAGTTGACAATCTGTTTTCTCATCGTGGATGGGATATCTTCCCTTTATCCTCTTGGCTGGATCTAGTGTTTCTCTAGAGAAGCTGAATTTTATTCTTATTTTAGGATCATCTATGTGTTGCCAGTATGTGAGATTTCATCATGCCTTAGTGTGGGTTTTCTTTCATCCATCCTGTAGAGTGCTCCAGGAGCCATTTTAATGTGGGAACAAACACAATTCATTTGTTGGCAAATTTCTTGGACCATTTCATTGATAATTTGACCCCTCTTTTTGACCCCTCTCTTTTTTCCCCCCTGGAATTTCTGTATGGTATATTGGAAAAAAATAACAGTTATTTTGGATTTCTGCTTTTCTTCTGGCTTTTCTCTTGAATTTCGGTATTTTCTTCCAGAATGTTCCCTCAAATTTACTTTCAAGATGCTGAATGGAATTTTAAGTTTGACCACATGTTCTTTTAATTCTAAAAATGTGTATATATTCACTTGTACATTTTTCTTTTTCCAGTTTCTGATGCAAGAATACAATATATATAATATGTGTGTGTGTGTGTGTGTGTGTGTGTGTGTGTGTGTGTGTGTGTGTGTGTGTGTGTGTGTGTGTATTCCTCATGGGTAGGGAGAGCTGGAGAGATGAGAGAATGGAAGAGAAAGGGAAGGAAGAGGATGGGAGGAGGAGAGGGAAGGGGAGGGGAGAGGAGGGGAGGGAAGTGGAGGGGAGAGGAGGGGAGGAGGGGAGGGGAAGGGAGAGGATGGGAGGAGGGGAGGGGAAGGGATGGCAGGGGAGGGGAGGGGAGAGGAGGGGAGGAGGGGAGGGGAAGGGAGGAGAAAGAAAAGCTTCAGGTTCTTGTTTTCTTTCATAGGTTCATCCCAGTTCTTTTTTTTTCTGTGTATTATTTTAGGATCAGGCATTTGCAGAGAGAAATTTCCCTGAATCTCAGGAGATATTTGGATGAGAAATTACTTCATTCGCGTGTGTTGCTTGCTGTATCTGTGGATTGGCCATAGGGCAGCTGAGCTTTGTGTTAGTATTTTGTTGCAGGATTTCTGCATATCGCTATCTCTAAGTCTTTTTGACAGAACTGTTCAATCCTCAGTAGTGAGCACTCACCTCTTTTATTTATACACTTGGCTCTAGAGATGAAGGGGACTGAAGGCGTTCTGTGCTTGAGTGTTTACTTAGCACCGCAACTTTAGCCATCTTGGTTTACTTCTATGGTTCAGTTTTGTTGCATTTGATACTTCTGTGATTGAGAGTCTGTAAAGGATAATTTTTCATGTGTATTCATGTGTGTGGTCTGCGAATGTGTGAGATATATGTATGTGTATATATATATATGTATGTATGTATGTACATCCCCCTCTGTGTATGTGAGAGAGAGAGAGAAAGAGAGAGAGAGATGGGATAATACCAAAATCCTTATGAATGGGTGAATAAAAAAGAGAAAATGTACATCTATACAGCAGAATACTATTCAAGTACAGAAAGGGTTAGTTGCTGTTACTGAGGTAATATAGATGGAACTGGAAGTCATTTTGTTAAGTGAGTCAGGCACAAAAAGGTAAATAGCACATGACCTCATGAATTAAACTTAAAAATATCAATCTCATGGAAGTTAAAAGTATAATTGTGTTTACCAGAGAACGGAGTCAGCAGGTTGACTAGCAGGTAGTAGTACATTTACAACCAGATAACAGATCTCCAGGGCTACTGAACAGTAAGGTCACTGTAGATAACAATTACATATTGTGTGTTTTACAAAAGCCACAAGAAAGTAGTTTGAATATTCAATCACAAAGAATTATGTGTTTGAGAAGATATATGTTTAACCTGACTTGAAATTATGTGGTGTATGCATACAGTGAAACATCACAAATCAGTTCTTTCTTCTTAATGCACCAGTTGAAAAGAGAACTTTAAAAAACCATGATTACAGAATAAAGATAAGGACCGAGGAATCTAAATGCATGAGACATACTTTCCACCAATCGCCTGTCTTCAATCCCTGTCTCCCTCCTAAATCCCAACATGCTAGTGTCTAAACTATGCTTTCTGAATCTCAGGCACTAAACTTGCTGACATCCTCCCCTGCCATTCTGCCCTTGTGATGCCTCTTCTGTGATGCTCTCATGAGTTCCTCTATATACATCTCTTCCTACTTTCTAGCGACATTTCAAAAGTGAAACACAGAACTCTGTAATTACCCATGTTAAATGAGAAGTCCCTTTCGCCTTCTTAATGCTAGGGAATAGGTTCCAAAAAGCCAGCTCGTGCACCAAGGACTGATCCTGGTCCCACTGCCAGGGACCCCATAAATAGATCAAGCTTCACAATTGTCACCCAGATGCAGAGGGCCTAGGTCACTCACAAACAGGATTCCTAGCTCTCAATCTACTCTCCATGAACTCTCACAAACTAAGGTAAGCTGTCTCTGTGGTGATCCTTGTCACGATCTTCCCCTGGCTCATATAATGGCTCCTCCCTCTCTTCAGTGGGATGCTCTAAGCTTGGCTGTGGACTTCTTCATCTGCTTCCATTAGCTACTGGATGAAGGTTCTGTGATAACAATTAGTGTAGTCACCAATCTGATTACAAGAGAAAACCAGTTCAGGCCCCCTCTCCTCTATTGCTGAGTCTTAGCTGGGGTCACTCTTGTGGATTCCCAGTTTTCTTCCAGGCATCAGGTTTCTCCCTAACCTCATCATGGCTCCCTCTGTCAAGATACCCCTGCCATTGTTCTCCCTCTCTGCCCCTTCCCCAACTCAACCATACTGATCTCTAATGTTCACATCCCCATTTTCTTCCCTCTACCCTCACCCCCACTTTACCCAGAAGATATCGTCTATTTCCCCTTCCCAGGGCGATCCATGGCTCCTCTTTGTTACCTAGCTTCTCTGGGGCTGCGAATTATAGCCTGGTTATCCTTTGCTTTACATCTAATATCCACTTACAAGTGAGTACATACCATTTTTGTCTTTCTGTGAGTGCCTTAATTCACTCAGGATGATATTTTCTAGTTCCACCCATTTGCCTGAAAATTTCATGTCTTTTTTTTTTTTTTTAACCGATAAGCAATACTCCATTGTGTAAATGTACTACATTTTCTTTATCCATTCTTTGATTGAGGGGTATCTAGATTGTTTCCCAGGTTCTGGCTGTTATGAATAATGATGATATAATCATAGTTGATCAAGAGAGCACTTTATTTTTAATAAAGAAATAAAACCATCATTTACCTCAAGAGTGGCTGTTTTTTGCAATAAACACCACTGTGTTGTCGTGCTTAATAAGTTAGCAGTTAATATTTATTGGATGGTTAAAAATCTCAAACCACACACACACACACACACACACACACACACACACACACACACACACACACACACACACACACACACACACACACATATATATATATATATATATATATATATATATATATATATATATATATATATATATATATACACTGTGCACATAAATCAAACTTGGCCTCAGTAAATGATAGAGCAACGTAGTAGGAGTTTTTTAGGGAATCTGTGAGTGATTAATACATTGGGTTTAATTTCCAAATACCATTGTGTAGTCCCCCAGTTCAGATATACAGAGGCCCAGTGGAAACTTGTTAAAGGCTCTCAACAGAGGCACACATGTACACCAACAAATTGAATTCATACAACCTAGTAATCAGTGTTCCCAGGTTCTCCTTTGTTTAAAGGAGATGTGTTTAGTCTCTATCATCTCTGATCTTTTAAAAGACAAGGCACACATCTATCCCAGAATTGTAGGTTCTATATCTATGGCTTATAACTCTCTCTGCAGGCATCTTTCCTGATTGCTGTTCACCTGGAATGTGCCTTTGCCAAGTGGAACTAGGTTTACTCTCCCTACTCATCTTTCTCTGCCAAACAAGGGCACAGCTGCAATCCATAACTCTGTTCCTGAAACTTCTGATGTAGCTCAGCCTTCCAGATGATAAGGGCCTTCAAATTCCAAGTCCATAAAGAAAATTTAGAGCCCTTGGTCAAAGATAAATCCCTTATGTTACCTATACATCAGACACTTCCCCACTTTTTCCAAATCTCTCTCTGGTTATGTTCCTGGACAACAAATATACTTGGAATGAAGAGCTCAGAGGTTGAGGAGCCCATGACTAATGATATAAGGTATTTAGAAAACTCACCCTGAGTTCTGCTTAAGTTTACCACATCCCTCCTGTAATACATCATGTGTGTTTCTTTTAGTGAATAAACTTTCCTCTTGTAAAAAAAATAAATTGGGGTAGGGGATGAAAAGATGAATCCATGGTTAATAGCACTGGCTGTTCTTCCAGAGGTCCTGAGTTCAATTCTCAGGCACCATATGGTGGCTCCCAACCATCTGTAATGGGATCTGATGCCATCTTCTGTCATGCAGGCATGCATGCAGATAGAGTACTTATATACATAAAAGACATTAATAAATAAACCTTTTTAAAAGTTATTGGGTTAGTTCTCTTTACTTGAAGTTATCAAAGTAAGAGATAATATGTATATCTCAGTAACAATGAGAGGTAATTTTTTTGTAAATATCAAGGGCAAGTAATTGAGCGGGGACATCTTCATCCACTAAAGTAGCCAAAACTCAGTTATATTTCTATAACACCTATCAGAAACAGCTTGCACTGTTACAAATACCTTTCTCTGATTCAGTTGTCTTGGTGAATGTACCTAATGCCACGTCTTGGTAAAAGGTGTGTTTCTTTGCTCCCATTTCTGTTGCAAGCTTCCTAAATGGATATTATATCTTATCCACCATCGCATTAACTATTCTGTCTGAGTCAACAACATCTTGTTGAAGCACCTGATTCTGCAGAAAGAACATACCACTCTGGACTCTGTTCCTTACATGAGGAGAGGAATGTACTCTTTTATTTATGAACATTGAATTTCTCTGAAGTTTATTACCAATGGCTCCATTTAAACCATGTGTAGTAGATCTCTAGATAGCCTGGGGATTAACTGGTCAATTAGACATCTAGCCTGGATATATGTCTAATTGACAATGAATGCATTTTGATACTCTATCTGCTTAGGAGATTATCTAAAAATTGCTTTATGCTTTGGATGGCTTCAAATTATTATATGAACATCTGTTTCCGTTGGCCACAAACGTGCTATTTGCAATGACAATCTTGTCATTAACTGAAATCATGGCTTTACCTACCATATTATTTTCTCTAACTTTCTTATAAATAACTAAAGTTATTATTTTGCAGGAGTATGATATTTCTTAGATGAAGAATTTCTTAGGAAATGTTTCCTATTCAGTCATCCAAAAGATTTCTGCATACATATTTACTTTCTCTAAGTGACCCCCTTAATACTTTCCCTAGAGTAGCAAAAAATTCCTTTCTTAATCTGTATACATAAGCTAGGACAGTGAAAAGCTTACACAAGACATTTTTGGTTAAATTTAGCATATACTTGTTTGCTTTTTTTGAGTGTGTGTGTGTGTGTGTGTGTGTGTGTGTGTGTGTGTGTGTGTGTGTGTATGTTCATGAGTTTAGGTACTGGTAGCACGAGACCTTTCATCTCACCAGAATTGGAGTTACAGGTATTTTTGACCTGCATAATAAGGCTTCTGGGAACTGAACCTGGGTCTTTTTCAAGATCAATATAAACTCTTCACTGCCAAGTCCTTTCTCCAGTCCCACATGCATCTGCTTAGGAGTAAAAATACACACCTGAGAAACCGTTAGGCAAGCCGAGATCAACAGACACCTGATCAGTCTCAAAACTATAAAGGTCATTAAAACCAAGGAGATTCTGAAAAGCTGTCACTGTCAAGAGAAGCCAAGAAAGAAAGATAGAGAGAGGGAGAGAGAGACAGAGAGAGAGAGAGAGAGAGAGAGAGAGAGAGAGAGAGAGAGAGAGAGAGAGAGAGAGAATACATGAGTGAAATGTGCTGTTCAGATTGTATCCCAAGACATACAATGGCAAAAGAAAAATAAATTTAATTAGGAGTTGGAGAGATAATTTATTGAGTAATGCTGTGTAAGCATAGGTTCAATCTCTAGAGCCCACATTAAAAATAAAATTTGGATGTAGTGGCACCTATTTGAAGGTCCCAGGGTGTGGGGTGGGAGAAGTTAAGAGACATACAGATTCCTGAGGCTCAATGGCCAGATAGTCCAGAGCACTCAGTGAGTCCACATCCCAGTGAGACTCAAAACTCAAGTGTCTAAACTGTATTTTATAAATTAGACCTAAGATCAACTTTCCACAATCTTGAACTGTCCTGCAAATTCACACAAACACACAGAAAACAACAATACATACAAATTAATTGTGAAAGTTAGTGGAAAATAATGTGATGCCTAACCCATCAGCTATGAAAAATTATCATAATAATGTAAGATGTTAGGAAGTGATACAGGTACATATTTATGACTTCTTTAAAGTCACAAAAACTTGAGTAATTTGAAAATAATTCAAAAACAAAAAAGGGATATTGCATAAAGGTATATTAAAACTCTTCTGCCAAGGGACATTGAATTCTGGGTGAAAATTCTCAGTTACTAATTTAACTTTCTTGGTGTGGCTAATACATACCTGAGTGCTGAAGAGATGGCTCAGTAATAGTTAAGAGCACTTGCTTCTCTTGAATAGGACTCAGGTTTAGTTTATGGCAATACATGTCAGCTCACCACTGCCCCAGAGCTCCAGTCTCTGGGATCTAACTCCATCTCCTTATCTCCACATATACCAGGCATGCATATGGTGCACAGACATACATGCAGACAGAGGATGGATACACATAAGTTTTTTGAACTAAATCTTTAAAAAGTCATAGCTGGCTTTATATCATTTGGGTGATTTATTTTCTGTGAACCATACATACAAAATGGGAATAAGTGTGTCTCCTTTACAACTACTTCCAAAGACTCTTTGAGATAAGGTAAAAATACCCTATAGTGTATCCTTTTAGGGTGGTCGTATAAACAGTGTCTGAGACAAATGAAGGTAGCTTATCTCTCCCTAAAACTCTGATCGGCTGTTATTCCATGTTAATTCACCCATAAAAATCACTAAAAAAAAAAATTATTACTCTAAAAATCAGTATTATTATCAAAGATGTGTTCTTACCCTAATCATTCCTTCTAATCTGAATTTTTCTGTAAATAAATTGCAAGGACAATGGCGGATCTCACTCCCTAACTGACAGGTTTTCATTTCTTCCTTACTAGCCTGACTGCCCGGATCAATGGAGCTGCTATTTAAGCTAAACCACCCTTGCACCAGTGACAGCTATTCTGAATACTCAGAGTTGATGGGGACACTCCACTCCACAACAATGACAGCTGCTTCTTCTGTTGGGCTTCAGTCAGGCCCATTCTGAACAATTTGCACCAGAGTTTTCTTGCAAGCATTTTTACCCAGATAAGAGGTGGTGGACCAGCAGAGGGATTACTGTGACTGGTAGATGGACAGATAATGCCCATGACTCAGGTGATATAATTCTTTTTAAAGGTCTGCTGTGAGGTTCAAACACCCTTTGCTCACTGTCTGAACAGGCTGCTTGACTCATATGGTGAACCAGGTGGGAGACACCCTCAGATGATGCCCCTCCCTTTACATTAGGCTCAGCGAAGGCCGCAATGACATCTGGGCCTATGCTGCTGCCAAGGACCGTATCTGAGTCTATGGTACTTCCATATCCAGAGTATGTGTTGATCTCTGTGGTTCATGTTGCCACCAAATGTCACATGAATGCTCAAGATGTGGCCACCATCTCTGGACTTGTTTGTTTTCTGAGGGCTTTGAAACTGCCAGTCCCATAACCTGAGAGACAAGGGATGCCACCTGGGGCCATGGAATTGTACAAGCCAGGACTTCAGCTGGGGCCATGTCTTGGTCTGTGTCCATGCCACAGCCAGGATCAACTATTGTCATCTGGGTCACTACCTGGGGCCATTTTTGTGCTTCAGGGTACACTTCCACTGGATCCGTGCTGATCAGTGTGACCTGAACTGCCAATTGGGGCCATAATGACATCCATGCTAATGCTGCTGCCAAGGGCCATGTCCATGTTTGTGGTCCAATTGCAGCCAAGGTATCACCAGATTTAGGTGTCAGCTGATAAGGTCGGAAGACACTTATCCAGGGTCCCAGGCTCCTGAAGGGGGTATGGCCAGCCCTGTTCAAGAGGGGCTGCTGGGATCCTGAGCACCCCGTTTGTTCCTGCCATCTTGTGAGACTAAATCAACATCCATCGCTTAGACCATCTGATTGCTCAAGTATATTCCTAAACTGCAGCTTGTTATCCGTGTCAATTTGTTTTCCAATAAATATTAATCTTATATTAATATATTTTAAATAATATTTACTACCATACCATGTTGATAGCCATGGCCTGTATTGTTACCAAGGGCCACATGGATGTCAGGGGTCTGGCTCATCACCTAGGGTCATGTTAGTGTCTGAGGGCCTATGCCTCGGCCAGGACTCTGCCAACTGAAGTCATGGAATCTTCTGGGCCTGGGCTCTTGCCAAGGCCGATATCTGGGTTTGTGTCCTTGATGTAGCTCTGTCTGTGTTGACGTTCATGACCCTTCTTACCATGGAAGACCGAGGATAGGGCTGAACAGGGTTGGTCCCATTGCTCACTGGCTGCAGCACTGGGCAAATCTGCCTGCTCCCATCAACCAACAGCAGCACTTGGGAGAATAGGCCCTAATGTAGTTAGACATTTTGGGGAGGCTACCAGCTCACAAATGATGACATAAAGACTTATAATTAATTAGGAAAGCTCGGCTTTTAGTCTTGGTTTGTTCCCAACTAGCTCTTATAACTCAGATCTGGTTTCTAGTCTTCTATGTTCTGCCGTGTGTCTTCTTCCTTTCTTTCATTCTGGACATCTGACCTGTTCTTTGTCTTGTGGGCATCTCTCTTGTGCCCAGACTCATCTTGAGTTCCTCTCTTTGCCCGAAAGGCCTGCCTAGTCTCTCCTGCCTAGCTATTGGCCAGTCAGCTCTTCTTTATTTTCCCTGCTCTCAATGTGTCTTGACCTTGGCAATGCCGCTTTTCACTGTGTACACAAATATCCCATAACACCCTGTACCTCACATGGGCCACACAGGCTATCTTCATTGATGCTGTGCTGCTGAGCCAGCCTGCAGGTGAGAGACTGGAGGAGCCAGCCTCACTTGTCAGGCAGTAGCATGGGTGAGGGAGAGATAGCGCCCCCGCCCCTTGTTCTTCATCCCTTGGCCCTCACCACCTACTATAGGCAGCAAAAATGGAGTTCATAAGAGTGGGAGAACTGACCCTGTCCCTCACAGACTGCAGCACTCAGGAGAGCTGGCCCTACACCTCACCCAGGTATCACATTGGAACTGACCTTGTTGACAGAGACAAGGATGATTTATGAAGGTGTGTGTGTGTGTGTGTGTGTGTGTGTGTGTGTGTGTGTGTGTGTGTGTGAAAGAGAGAAGGGGGAGAGATCTGGCCCCACCCTTCATCTGCTATACAGTGGATGGGTAAGAGACAGAAGACCTCTCCCCTTCCCATCCCCTTGACTCCTTGTGGTGAGTGGGGGAGGTGATGCTAGCCTTTATCTGATTCAGCATGTGGGAGAGAGGGCCTTGCTACTCACCTTTGCACTACAGTAAGTTGACTCTGTTGGTAAGTGTTCAGGTGACCCAGCCATAACTATGAGATAGCAAGAGAGCTGACACCCCCACCCTCACCTGCCATCTGCTGGCATGGATGAAGGAAAGATCTCACCCCTACTCTGTGCTGCTTGTGGCAGGTGGGAGAACTAGCCCCAGGTCATAAGACTGGGAGAGTTAGCCCTGTCCCTCACCAGTTGCAATACACTAGAGCTGACCCTGTTGGTTGGGATACAGGTGATCCAGTCCTGAGGGAATGAGTGCAGACTCCACCCCCAAACTCCTCTTACAGCAATCAGGAGAAGCCCTGAACCTCACCTGGGCAAAACAGTCGAGCTGGCACTAGTGGAGTGAATGTGGGCAAGCTGGACCTGAGGGCCTAAGAGCAAAAGAATTGGCACTGTTCTTTAGTGCCCTGGCTAGCTCACCAAACACACCATCTTCTAGGTGGTGATGATAAGGGAAATCTGGCAGGCTAGCCAACCTAGCTACCACTCAGGCCAGTATGAGGACTATGAGTTAGCTTACCCAACATTCACCTTATTTTGAACTGCAGGAGCATGGGAAGGGACTGGACCTACAGATCCAAAGTTGTGGGATCTCCATGATCCAGGTCCACAAAAGGATCTCCACAAGGAGCCTCAGTTAGGGCCTATTATTGTGCAACAGAAACCAGAGGTCTCCATGAACACTTCCAAGTAAACACATATGGACTAAAGGGTAAACTATGTGATTCAGTGGGCCACGTTACAGCTTCCAAGCTATCACATTTGTTATTGTTTGGTTGTTTGGATTTTGATTTTAGTTGGTCTTTAAATTTTGTTTTGTTTCAGGGGGAGGCTGCAATGGTAGAGGGCAGATGGGAGGGGATTGGAAGATGAGTGGGATTGGAATGTGTAATCTTAAATCCACAAAAAAATCAATACCATTTTTTAAAAAACCATTAGGCTGAATTAAAGGCTGCTCTTGCATAGTTTCTGCCTACTTTTGCTGTTCGCCATTAGCATAAGGTGACTTGGTAGCATGAAGAAGGAAGAGAGGGTGGAGGAGACAGACATGCTTGTAAAGTGACGGGAAGGCCAAGCTACAGAAGCAACAGACCTAGAGAGCATTAGGTGACTTTAAAAGCCACCACGGAAGTCTCAGATCCACAAGCTTAGCATCTTTGCTGGAGTAGGCAGTGGCAGCATCAGCAGTAGAAAGGAAAACCAGCTGTAACAGAAGCAGCGGCAGCTGCCACCCCAGCAGCAGCAGCCTTGGCAGTGGCTGTTGCTACTAAAGCCAGCTGAGTAGTTCAAATGAGTGCACGAGACGGGAACGAGGGGAGTGATAGAAATTAAAGAAAGCAAGGAGAGGCAGAGGGCCAAGAATATATGGCTATAAAAAGGCAGCGCCTAGTCTTCGTCAATGGAAAAATTACAGCAAGCTGCCAAAGCTTTACTGCCAAAGGTCTCAGGCACCCTAGTCCCAAAAGTTATAACACTGGCCACTCTCAAGGCCTTGGGTATGCTAACCTCCTAGCTGGCCAAAGATTTCTGACACTGATGAAGTGTAGAGCTAAAAGCTTGTATAACATTAGTGACACTAGAGGGCGCCACGTGCTGCTGCTCATGGCTCTTGGCTGACACCACTCTGGTGGCAATCAAAGAAACAAACGCTGCCCAAGTCCAGCAGTGGAAGTGACTCTCCTTTTCTACTGTGATATGCTTCATCTAGAGCAAAAAGCCCCCAGCTGATCTGAAATATAGGTGTGCCAAATACTAATAGGAGCTTGAATTTACCTGTTATACAGCTTACAGCATTCAGAGGAATATCTTAAAGAACTATGATCATTTTCTTGTCAACCGAGTTGCTAGGTTTGGGGAGCTTGTATAAAGGATGTTCCATATAAACAGGGAAGGGAACGAAGTTTGTGAACGCTAAAGTCTCTCCTAAATTGAAGGAGATCAATGGCGTAGAAGCCTAACATAGATTAGTCACACATTATTACTTGGCTTAAGTTCACTGACACATTTCAGTAGCAGATCAGGTGGTGGGCAGGAGGCAGAGAGAAGTGAGTAAATAAAGCTGCCCTTGTCTGTTCTCTGTAAAGCGTATCCTTCCCTGCGGTGGTCTGTGCATCGTGGCGTAGCCATCTACATACTTGTAGCTATGATGGGTCATTGATTTTCACATTCACTTTGATGTTTGCCTTGTGGTTTGTGATCTTAAAATCTATTCTGCACAGAAGGAAGCTACAAATGACCATCAGCTATAACAAATCTTGGACTCTAACTACCCAGAAAACAACAGCCCCTGAAATTGATGACCTGGTAGTCAAGGGCATTTTGTCTTCTGTTTCCAGAACTGTAAAAACCATCAACTGTATTGAGGTAAAAGGAAACATACCTTGCACTTTCCTATCCAGCTGATAAATTCAAGTCCTTCCCAAACTCTTTAGGCTGTTTTCTATGGAAGTCTTTATAGGATAGAGCTGACTTTAATGCATCTGTTATGAGGGCTATTTGAGTTAATATTTACATTGCACATCTGAATGGCTTGCTGTGTCAACAGACATATGAAAATCCATTGCTGGAAGCATTATTTCAAAGAGTAGGTCACCATCAATGGCTGTCTAACAACCTTCTTCTCAAGTTCCCATTGTCTTCAGAGAGAGAGAGAGAGAGAGAGAGAGAGAGAGAGAGAGAGAGAGAGAGAGAGAGAGAGAGAGAGAGAGCATGTAATTGGCTCCTTTAAAGATAATGTCACTTGTATTCATAAAACCCTAGTTGGAAACAGCATTACATTTATCATCTTGACTTCAAGTTCATCATAGTAAAAGTACCCAGAAATAGGCTAGGAAGCAATTGGTATGCTTTCTAGGTAAGGAAAATGTTTTGTTTTGTTTATTAGTTTTTGTTTTTTAAACACACACACTGCAAAGCAATTTATTTTGGTTGTCTTTGTGTTTTGTCTTGTTTTTGGCAAATTAGAGGGTAGCTAATTGCCCACTACAGCAAGAACAGCTATAACAAGGTCAGTTTCCCTGTTCCTATGCATGAGGGAGTGCACAGGTAATGGTCACTTTCAGCAAACACCTATCCGAAGAAAACTGTCATTTCCTGAAAAAGAATCCTAGTCTCAACCCTTGTCTGGTTATTTTAAATCATCACCCACTCAAAAAAATTCCAACACAGTAAAAGAGTCATGTCTTTAGTGTTACATCAAAGACTGCTTAAGAAAAAGAGAAATGACTTTATACAATGGAGTGTGGGGATTCAATAAAAGTTTCAAAAGTTTTGGAGATATCAGAGGGAATCTACCCACAGTCTATGTGGGGGGTTAGTAAAAGCTCCAGAAGTCCCAGAGCTCTAACCACAGTCAGTCTAGGAAAATCAGAGAGTGGTGATTCAAACCTTTAATCCCAGCACAGGGAGTATCCTGGGAGTGGTGACCTACACCCTTAATCCCAACTGAGCCAAGGTCACTTCAGATTATAGAAGGAATTCCAGCCTCCCAAGTAGGCAGTGGTGGAGCCACGCCTTAATTTATGAAAGGGTACTTAAGACAGGATTGAAACACAGAGGGGAAGCATTTCCCAGGGAAGTGAGGCTGAGGAAGTTGGAAGACAGCTGGGTAAGATTTGACTGTGGTGTTTATTCCCTCTAGTATCTCCAATTTCTTCAGAGATCTATCTCCGAGTCTCATTCTTTCGTGCGGCAATTGGTGCCCAACGTGGGGCAGCTACCTAGTGTGATAGCAACCCAAGGAGGGGTCCAAAAAAGAAAGGAAACAACCCACCAGGAGAAAGAGGCCACTGTCTGAAAGACTTACGGAGATGAGGGTGAAACAGAAACACGTGTGGCCGGTCTGCCTAAGGATGGAGGCTAACCCGGAATGGAAAGTCTAGCCGCTAGTAATTATTCCTCCGGCCACACGTTGTTCTGGCCGGCAAGTGTGGTTTGATGGGTAGGGAGGAGAGAAATTCATGCCCCAAAGTTGGACGCCAATTGTTGCACGAAAGAATGAGACTCGGGGATAGATCTCTGAAGAAGTTGGAGATACTAGAGGGAATAAACACCACAGTCAGATCTTACCCAGCTGTCTTCCAGCTTCCTTAGCCTCACTTCCCTTAGAATGGCTTCCTCTGTGTTTCAATCCTGTCTCAAGTACCCTTTCATAAATTAAAGCATAGCTTCACCACTGCCTACTTGGGAGCCTGAAATTCCTTCTATAATCTGAAGTGACCTTGGCTCAGTTGGGATTAAGGGTGTAGGTCACCACTCCCAGGATACTCCCTGTGCTGGGATTAAAGGTTTGAATCACCACTCTCTGATTTTCCTAGACTGACTGTGGTTAGAGTTCTGGGACTTCTGGAGCTTTTACTAACCCCCCACATAGACTGTGGGTAGATTCCCTCTGATATCTCCAAAACTTCTGAAACTTTTATTGAATCCCCACAATGGAGATTTTCAAACACATTTCAAAATCATGGTTACCAGTTCAGTAAAATACATTTTGTGGGGTTGCTTCTTGGAAAGGGTGATTTCTGTCCCTTGAATTCTCTACTTATTATCCCCCTGTAAATAATAATATAATAAATAATCTATTATTCCTCTGCTTTGAGAAACGGAAACAATGCCAAGTTTTGTCAGATGACACCATTCCCTTATTTCCACAGAGCCTGAGCACTACAGCCATATTTTCCAACTTTCTTTATCTCAGTTTATTCTCTTTAAAATGGGTATAGAGGACAATAGATATGGTCTGAGCTGTAGGAAAAATTACAGGAGAGAGAATGCATGCAAAACCTGGTGAGTACTTACTTTCATTATTTCCTGAGCTGGAAAGCATGCTTTAATTGAGAATATAATGAAAAAGTACTATTTGTAAGCAAGTTACAGAAGGTGAGGGTGCACTGTCTTCTCTGATATATGCTTTACCGGAGAGCAGAAAGAGGTACCCCAGACTTGGTTGTCATGGAGTTACCTGAACACAGCAACCAACACAATCATTTACTACTTGAAAAGTGCCATCTGGAGAAGGCAGAGGCCTCACTTGCATTACATACTGCTGTGACTCCCTTCCACAGAGGATTCTTGTCTGAAGAATGGTAAATTAACTTATGTATTTCATTGGAAAGACCACTTTTCTATTGGGGGTGCTGAATAATAAAATAAAAAACTTGGGTTCCAAAAGGCTATTCAACTTGCTCCCATAGGAGAGTGTTCTGAGTCTTGCTATGTTGAAGACACCAAAACCAGTGAAAAATCAATGTCAAGGGAGAAATTAATTTTACTCTCAGGTTTCAGTTGTTTGGCCTGTGTTAACTAGCTCCACTACGAGACAAAACACCATGGCTGTGACATGTGGTAGGAGCAGCTTGCTTCATGACCAACCAGAATCATATCATGAGGAAAATCCTGGGAACAGAGGAGTAATTCTCTGAAGCATGCCTCTAGTTCCCTGCTTTCTCCAACAATGACCCATGTCTTAAAATTTCTAGGACCTCCACAAATATTGTTATTCAGTGCATGAGCATATGTGAGCATACTTCATATCTTAACCATAAAAAAACCTGTGTCTGTGTGAAGATGAGGGAAAGACAGAAGAGGCCAGTGGAAGGAGATGGGCTGCTGAGGACTCCTTAGGGCCTGGATCCAGCAGTGTCTTCAGGAAGTTCACATATAGTATCTTCAAATTATGAGAGTAAAACCTGTCTCTTTCCATGCTCTTCTCATCATGGTTCTTTTGAAGTCAATTTAAATAAGATATGAAACTTGCAAGAGCGACTTAGTGTCCCTGTACTTAGTAACATTCAAACGTGATGGTTTAAATTCCATTGAGAAGCTGAATAGAGACCAACGGTATTAGGAGAATATAAAATAATCTCAGAAAGATGGGATCAGAAGTAGAAGGCTATGTGGGTTCCTCAGAGCCGTGCTTTAGATAGGAATATGCTCCACTCTCTTTCTCTGTCCAAATGGGACCCCTCAAAAGATCAGTTTATTCCTACAGAGCTTGGTTCCATATAGTCCTATGCCAATCTGATACAATAGACAGAAAAATGATACAAATCCTTACAGGCAAATTTGCCTAGACAAAGTCTTCATATCACACTATCTTTATTCCAGGTCCTACAAAGTTGGCACACTAAAAACAACTAAATATGTCTCAAAGCTATACCTTTTTCTTTTTACATTTGCTTATATTTAAACGACATGTTAGACTGAAGTTATTTGTGTAAACTACCTAAACCATCTCTTCTTTAAGAGGAAGAAAACTCACTTCAACTCTCTTGAAGGTAAGAGCAACACCTTACTTGCATTTTAATTCTTATTCTATTAAGCAGAGGACCAAGAAGCAAGCAAACACCCCCTGTAATCAATTCCTGTCGAAGCCAAGGCAGACATATTTCATCTTTCAATTGTACCCTCAGGGCTGAATTCGCAAAGAGTGCATCCTAAGCCATTAAGCCAATAAATGAATCTATTTTCAAAGACCCTCTTAAGCAGTTATCTCAGGGACTTAGAGGGGATTTAAAAGTATGGAGCTTCAGGTTGAGGTCTGAAGGGGATGCAGCCTCGATCTCATCTTCTTTCCCTACTGAGTAGCCACAAGGGAAGCTGGCAGTGGCTATGAACACACAGTCGCCCTATCTGTCTACTTCTCTGACCTTGGCATCTAGATGCAGGAAGAGATACCCACATACTACCCCACCCGCTGCAACTTTTGACCCCAGGATATCTGTCTGTTGCCATCTCATCTCATTGCAACCAAAAGTAAGTAGGAAACATTGCCTGACAGGTGTGAATTAAAGGATTTAATTCTGTCCTGATCTTGTGAAAATGGTGCAAAGACATCTTTCTCTTTACTATGTTCTAATCTTCCATGTTTTATTATAATGAGTTCCACAGTACGAGTGATTCAGTTAAAAACAGAACCTAATCTCTGTCATTTCTCCCAGGGCTTTAGAAGCAGAGGCAAGATTTTTTTGCCAGCTTTCTCTTGGCTCACACTTCAGATCTGTCTCCTAAGGACCAAAGATGACTTGGGGGTTTTTATTATTTATGCACTTGGCGCTCAAAGGTCACATCTAACACACATGGTTCTCAACAGACATCATCCGTATTCATCTCTGCTTCTCATCAGCCTTGCCCCGAGGAGTTCCACCAGAAGCTGCTCTAATGAAGAGAAGAGGCTCTTAAAAGACAGTGAAAGGCTCATGGTTAAGTCAGTTTGAGAGCATTATATGCTGTATCTTCCCACACAAAATTCATCATGTGTGACATCACAGTTCAAGGGCTTATTGAGGTTTGGATCTGGAATGTCACCCAAACATTCACGTAACTCCAATGGATTTGCTTCTCAGCTTGGTGGCACTTACGTGTAGAAATTCTCACAAAGGAGGCCTACTTTGAGAAAATAGGTCATGGAAGATGTGGGTTGAAGAGAATATATTGTCTCCACCCCCTTTCCTGCCTCCCTTTCCAGATGCCTCAATATAAGCAACTCTGCTCTCTGTGACTCATTTCCTACCGTTATTTCCTACTTTGCCTCAGTGCCGGTCTAAGAATAATAAAACCAGTTGACCATCAGCTTACACCTGTGGAACTATGAGCCACAATAGACTTTTCTCTTTTTAAGGTGGCCTTTACCAAGTATTTTGTTAACACCCATAGAAAACTGAGTAATACAAGGATCTTCAAAGTCCTGCAGGAATCCAAACCTACAGGCCATGTATCATCAGTTCTTTCAGATGCCATCAGTAGAAGGTTCTAGAGATGGCTCAGTGATTAAGAGCTTTGGATGCTCTCCCAGAAAACCCAAGCTCAATTCTTAGCACCAACATGACAGTCACAATTGGTGACAACTCGAGTCTCAGGATATCCAGCCCCTTCTCCTGCCTTCCACTGGCAATGTATGCAATTATGGACAGATGTACATGCAAATGAAGTACATGCATATAAAGTAAAAATAAGTAAATCTGTTTTTAAAATCATTAAAAGTTATACAGACAATTGCTAGAAAGGATAAGTGGGTTTTCCAATTCCTCTCTTTTGTCTTCAGTTTTTGTTCATTGAAAGTTTTGCACATATATACACTGTATTTTGGCCATACTCACCATTCCTCCCTCCCTGCAATTCCTCTGGGACCCACCCCAACACATTTATTTCCATTCCAACCTCATGTCCTCTTTTTAAAATAAACCACTGAATCCAATTCACATTGCCATATGTGCATGGGTGAGCTCACTGAGTCATGGGTAACCTACCAGTGGCCACTTGCCAGCAAAAAAAAAAAAAAAAAGTGACTCTCCTTCCTTCAGAAATGACCAGCAGCTCCTCTGAGCTCCTCAGGTAGGTTGGACATCAAGAGCCCCACCCCCTTCCATGCTGGATTTTCAACAGGCTTACACTGCTGTAGTTCGTGTATGAAGCAAACACGTCATGTTCAAAGACAAGCATTTCACATCATTACTCCTCATCCTTTGGCTTTTATGTTCTTTCTGTTCTCCTTTTCATGATCCCTCAGCTTTGGAGTGGAGGTGTTTATCAGATTCCGTTTAAGATTATATTGCCTGGTGAGGTCATATCCATCTTAGGTTTTGTAAGCATTCTCTACGGTGTTCAGGCAATGATGACATTACACAATGGCATGCTTCTCAGAGGACATCACCATCATTAAGTATTCTGAGACTACTAAGTTATGTTGTGACTTTAAAACTATAGCTGCTCATCTGATCTAAATATTCACTCTTACCCATCAGTGTGTGAAATATCATTAGATGTAAATTTTCTTTAACTACGCCTTCCTTTCTTGTTCTGAGTCTTTACCAAACTGTAAAAGGATTGTATATTTCTAAAAGAATTAACATCCTGAAAGTATACTTAGATGTCTAGGGGCCTTTTACATAAAGGCACAAACCACCATATGAAGCAGAGAGAATTCAATCTTCCTGCTGCTTGTCTACAAATGTCAAACAACCAAATACTTGTTTTGATTGATTTTTCAAATTGTGCTGAATGTGTGGATTGACAGTTCTTATGTAACAAACATCTACTTAATCTTTCTCTTTCCTAAATGGAACTTTGTGTTCAGCATCAACCTGGATTGTTGCTAATTATGACAGTGCCCACACTATGAATATTCCCCACTCTGAAATGTGCTACTTTCCTGTATTAAAAGGTATCTGTGTTTACTAGATTTTTTTTTTTTTTGGTATGGAGCCTGCACTGCAGAAAGGAAAAAAAAAATCTTAGACATGGCCTCTTCCTTTAAAATGTTTTAAAGAGAGCAACCTTTATTTTTAGCTGTTGTAAATTCCGAAGTAAGGATGGAGGAAGACGCCTTCACGGCAATGATATGTCTAACCTGAGCCTGGACCTAGAGAAAAGAATTTAAGGCACTCAGAGAAAAGGGGCCATGTAAGAACACCGCAGAGTATCAGAATCATACTCTCATCGGCCTTGGTTAAGGTATGGCAACTGTGAAAAGGCCCTTGGTCTTGTCAATAAAGTAGAAGCCAAGTTGCAGCAGTCATGACTGTAGATTCGGTGCCTGACCCTCACTCAGTGTGTTTGGAGGGTTTCTATGTCTCACAGATATCCTGGGAAGCTGTAGCAGAGCATCTGAGAGCTGAAGCTCAAACACCTGAACCTCTGCTCCCTGGCACATTACTTAATGCCTCTCAGCTTTGGTTGCTTTGTCTAAGTATTCCTGTCTGTGTGGTCCCTGAAATGTCTAAGGGCATTTTATTTAACAGCAGAAACCACCATGTGATACAGAGGAAATTCAATTTACTTATTGTTTTGTCTGTGAATGTCAAGCAACCAAACACCTGGTTTGATTAATATAGAATACAATAGCTCCTTTCTACCAGGGCTGATGTGAGAATTAGGGGAGTTATTCATTCAAATACAAGCATATGCTATTTCCTAGGCTTTCTTCTGAATGCCAGTGACAGTTTCGACAGAAAAGGGATGAAGTCCCAAGGAGGCTACATCCTAATGGGGGAGACAGACAGGACATCAGACAAATTAGGCTTATAAATTATGACAAGTGCTACAAAGAGAAATAAATATGGAAGGCTAGTTTGAAACAAAGAAAAAATAAATATGAGGAGATTTGAAATGACAGGATATATATTGGCTAAGGAAGAATTCACTGAAAGCGACTTTCAAGTAAAGACTGGAAATGTTTTTCAGTATATAAAAACCAAGATATCAGTTCTGAAAACACTCTATTCAGATGAGAAGCAGAAAGGTCCTGAGAGAGAAAAGGGGCTAAAGTCTGTGAAGCAGAGTGAGAAAAACCAGTGTGTGGGCAACATGAGAAGAAGATTCATATAGGCTACAGAGGGCTGTGAATGAGAATCATGTAAGACCAATGCAGCTTATAACAAAGACATATTATATTGGAAGCCACTGAAGAATTTAAAAGGATATTAAGTATTCTTTTCTTTAAAACAGTATACTTTATATTATAAAATCATATATAAGTGGTAGACATATATGATATATTTACATACATATATATCAACCCAAGATATTAGATTAAAAGCTATTGAAGAATTTAAAAGCATATGTAATAATCTTTTAAAATTGTATAGTTTAATGCTACAAAATCATAGATATAGATATAAGTGATGCAGATAAGTGATCTAGTCAACCCAAGACTAGAGATATGGTATGGCCGCAAAAATATTATTATTTTCTTTACATTAATATTTAAAAGTCTGGGAAAAAGAAAAAGCTTTGGTACTAGTCTGAATCCATGGGATAATAGAGAATAAAGCTTTTTCCCAGAACTGTTTTCATAATATGGTTTCTATGTGACGGTGATAATGGGCATCTCAACTAGAAGACAGTATCAGACATATGAGCAATCAGCTGTGCCTTCCTCAGGGACTGTGTCCCCTGACTTTGCTGGGAGATCTGATTACCTGTGCAAATTTCAAGCTATTGTCAAGCTGTGGCATAGAGATATAGTAACAGTACATAGGCAAGAGTTGGCACAAAAACACTTTATGGAAGTTCTAGAGGCTCTTGGATGCTACATTGGGTCCTTACCAGGGAAGCTGATGCTATTCTGTCACTAAGATCCCCAGCACTCATAACTGGAAGATGGGAGGTTGTGGCTTCTAGTGTTTAGTACGAACCTATTTTTCCTGCTCTCTTCTCAGAAACTAATATATAGCATATAACAACTTTTAAAACAATACTATCTATAATAAATGAAAAGACATATCCAATTCACTCATCTTCTCACACCATCTGTGCAAACATACATTATTAAAAGTTTCCTGAGGATAACATATGTAACAGCTATATAAAAAACTCTACCCTTTTTACCTAGTAATTTCATCTTCTGTCTATTAACAGTATGCAGTTACATATTTGAGAAAGTAACTTAAAATATCTACTTTGCTCCACTAACAACTTGAAAGACAGGGATATGGCTCTGTGTCTTTCAAGGTTGCCTCAAAGATGAACTCATTATGGACACAGCATCCATTGAGTACAGCCACGTAGTGGGCGAATGGAACCCAGAGGAAACAAAAATTACTCAGCAGTGTTACCCAAGATGACAGCAGCAACAGGAAAAGACAGAACTGAACTTTGCAGCATAAATGCATGGCTTTTGGCTGCATTTTTCCAGTCAAGCTCCACATACCTCTTTTTCCACAAAAATAAGTTCCTGGGTCACATCGGGAAACATGATTCAGGCAATTGGAGCATTTTTTTCCTATGCAAGTTTTTCCAAAACATGCCTTACACCCTGTTAATTGATATGAACAGGTGTTATTAAATAATGTTTCACAGTTGATTGTTTGGGATGATGTGGTGGAATTTATCTAAGAGTCTTGGGTACAAAGTTTCTCAGAATGTTGATTTCAAAATTTGTATATTTTATATTACATATAAAATTACATATTAAAAAATAGCATGAATCAGCATAGACAGAAGAATGTCCCAGACTAGCTATACTATAAACATTGGGTGGGTATCTTTTTAACCCATTAGGTTTTCATAAACCAAGAATATGAACGTACAACTTTGGAAATTTATAGGTTGGTAACAGAGATATCTATATTGGGCCTTGTCATGACAGGAGAGTCATTTTTCAGACCTGCCTTTAGCTAGAATTACTTTAGGAGAGTGACTTAAAATTGATGTACCGGCCACTGAAGAACCTCATTTAGATTAATCCATGGTAAGAGAAAGAACCAACAACTATATTATGCATTGCACTCATGATCTCAAGTCCCTTCTAAAAACAATACATGTGCCAGTTGCTGGAAGATTTACATGTTTAGACAGCAAAACCATGCAAGCTGTCATTCAAGAGAAGCCTGAAGAATTCTCAAGAGTGTTTTTAAACAATGCCCAGGCAGATGTGTATCTGGAACACAACTCCACATTCCATTCTTACCGTAGACGCTATCTTGAGGGAAAGTGCCCCATACTTGAGAGGACTGCAGAGCCTTGTGTTGTCAACAGTAAATATGTCAATCACACACAGAAAATGCCTGACAGCTTCTGATTCACATTTGCATTCAATCAAAATAGCTGCCCACAGCTGCCTTTGGGTGGATGACAGGCTCAGGACTCAAAAAAATGAGCCTGTCCCAATGACATTGTCACTTGTTCTTCATTTGTCACCCTAAGGGTGGTGTGTCTAGCATTTACTACATGGAGACCTTGAACCTCAGGGGTCTGTTTCTATAATACTGTATCAACCTGTAAGACACAGTAGCTCTGCCCGAGGCTGACACAGAAGACCACTCTCAGCTCTGCCAGCCCTATTGCAACCTTATGCAGGGTAAGTTGCTCAGAGAGCTCTTACCGGATAATGCATGATCAGATGTCTATAGAATTAGGTGTCCATACCTGACAGAGAGGGTTTGAGCTGACAAGAGCTGACAAGCTAATTCATATTAGAAACTACATCACATCAAGGTAGGGTTTTAGAGAGGTAGAATAGAAAGTGCTGGAGGTAGATTGCTCTCATATGACCTTTTACTGCGCCAACCATGATCTCTCTCCTCCTCAGGTGTGTTTACTTAGCCTGCCTGCGTTTCAGATGCTTCTCCTGAAAGAAAAAAAAATGCTATTATTTTATATTTAATTTGCTCTCATTAGTGAAACCTAGACCAATATGATGTATATTTTGAACATGAATAAGTCAGAGTGTAGTGCTTTCTCCCCTGGGAAATTCTATTTCTGAGCTAAGAGATAGATGGAGGATGCTCCATTTTCCCTCCTGGATGTTTTCTCTAATTCTCAATTTCTCCCTCTTTTCTCAAGTACATTCTTCAACAAAATGCATGATTGTATACGGAGAAAATTGCATTTCCATATCTTTGTGTGTCTAAAATATGTTTGCAAACCACACAGAATGGGTAAGAAAGGATGTTGCAGGTTAAGTATCTAAATCATTACTGCATCTGGCCTGCCTGCATCCTGTTATCCTTTTCAGGGAGCCTTATTAAGGGTTGAGTGGGTATCACAACTAAGAAATGTGTTTTAGTTTAGTAAGTTGTCCTGAGGATCCATTTCCAGGAACCTAATTCATTCCATTCTAAGGAACAATTCCATCCTATAAAAATAAATGGTTATAAACAGAATGTATTCATGACCAGCAGGCCTAATCTATAAATCAGGATTATCTGTGAAGTCAGTGATGGGTCCCACCTACACAAGGATTGTGTTACACTTCTACAGGAGTCTCTGTACCTATGTTTATCTAGTAGGGTGACACAGAGACCAGAAGGGACTCTAAAACAAATGGATATGCGTTTTGTCTAGTATATTTTGGATCTCACAAGAAATTTAATAAAGCTAGTTAATTTCTACTGTGGGGAGAGAGTAAAGCCTGGTAGAGGTTAAGCAAAGAATCTGAACATGCAGAAGATGCCAAGAAAACTAGAATCAAGAGTTCTTGATATATTTTTTTAAAAGATCCAGTTTTCAAATGAGTACAAAATCATAACCAATTTCATGGACTTTGGGACTGAGAAAGGAAAGGGATCCCAGTGATACCCAGACTGAATATTATTCTAAAGTGCCTTTGGCACTAATGCCTTCCCTGCTCCAGGGGAGTGAATTCTGGCAATAGGACATTTTAGACAAGGACAATATGGTGTTAATAATAATGGTTACCATTTATTCAGAATCTTAAGGCATTGTTTTAAGCCATTGAAATAAATCAATTCTGTAAACTCTCACAATTCTACAAAGTAGATTTCTATTATCTGGGAACCAAACCCATGTCCTTCAGAAGAGAAATGTGAGCTCAAGACTTTAATAGTTGAGCTATCTCTCTAGCTCAGATTCTTATCATCAATACAGATCAATCATATACCTGATGTTGCAGAAGTAAAGGCAGAGCCAGGCCTGGAACCAAAATAGCCTGTTGGCAGAGCTTATGATCATAGCCATTATGTTTGGCTATATGTGAAATAGATATCATTGCACCCTTATTCAGAATATGAAAGCTCTCTTAAATTAAGTTATATTTACAACTAAACCTATAGATTACAACTTTTAAAATGCAGTACATTGTAGTGTGATTATGTGTTGTTACATTGTAAATAACTGTCCCACCTACTAGTTTAATAAAAATGCTGATTAGTTAAAGGCAAATAGGAAGTATGGGCAGGGTTACCAGACTAAGAAAACTCTGAGAACAAGAAGAACAGAACAGAAATGCCACAGAGAAGCCATGGAGACACCACAATGAGATGCCAGCAGATGCAGAGGGAAGAAGTTGAAATGCTGCTCTGAGAAAAGGTACCAGGCTGCATGGCTGAACAAGATAAAAGTCAGTGGGTTAGTTTAAGAGCAAGAAGTAGCAAGTTACATGCCTGGGCCCCTGGTAAATCAGTATACAATTAATACAAGTGTCTATGTGTTTCAGTGGGACTATGGGACTGTGGGTCTGAAAATCTGGGCCACCAGGCTAGGCCAGAAAGTCTGGGCCAGAAACTTAATACAACAAATGGCAGCCCAACATGGGTGATATACACAATATACACCCATGTAAAGCTGGAGAAAGCTTAAAAACAGTCTAGAGCACAAAAATGGAGTCAAAATCAGCTTCCAAGTTGTATCTCTCAAGTGGGCCATGATAAAGAGTGAGTGGTGTATTGGATTAAATTACAAAATGGTGTGTTTACTGCATCCAACTTAAACTGAACAAAGCCAGTTCTTGAGCCTCGATGTAAGCATATGTATATGGTGGATTTAAGGTTTCTGTTAATATAGATAAAAAGGAAACAGAGTCAAAGACTGCTTCTTAGTAGCAGCAGCATTTTCTTGGGCAAGCTCTGTTTGCTGGAGGCAAGCTCTGTTTGCTGGAGGCAAGCTCTGTTTGCTGGAGGCAAGCAGAGGTGCAGAATTTTTAAGAGAGCCTTCTTGATTCAGCCTTAGAGACAAAACACTTGTGAGTCTTTTAAGAGGTCTTGCTGCCATATACTTAAATGGAATTAATGAGCAGCAGATGACAGTGATTTACTTGGTGATTATATGGACCCTAAAATCCCCCAGAGTGGTAATTGTGGGTTCTACCAGTCCCCCTGCTAAAAAGATAAATCCTATGAAGCTAGATTAGGATCTGAGTAGAGCCAGTCATCCACCTTTGTGAAGCCTTTAATCCTTAGCCACATCTTGGCAGATTAAAGGTGTGGTCAGAAACAGAAAGAAATAGAGGAAGCTGGGTGGAGGCAGTTACCCTAGCCAATCAAAGGTATGGTCTGAAACAGAATAAGACAAGAAATAAGAGATGTACCGTAAAGACAAATTCAAAAAACTCCAAATGGTTTGGAATGTATTAAATATATATATATATATATATATATATATATATATATATATATATATATATATATGTAGGCTTGAGAGAGGAAAGAAAAAGGAAAAAGAAAGTTCTTAAAAAAAGGAATAGAGTAAAAAAAAGTGATAATCCATGTAAAGATGGAAAATACAAAGAATGTCTGAATACTGTATGCTGTTGTCTTTTGTCTTTGAGTGTTTTGACTGAAAATGAAGTAGTAAAAGCTGCTAAAAGATATTTGACTATAAATGCTGTTGCATTCATTCAACCTATATATTTTATGAATGAGTTGACTTTAAAATTGAAATAAAAAGATATACTACTTTGGAGAAGAGGTTTTCTCTTTAATTCCACAGAAAATGAGAAGCTATGGATTTATTCCTGATTAAAGAAAATAATATTTGATCAAGGAAGACCCCCCCAAAAAAAGTCTCCAATGAAAATGAATGGCTCAGATGATTCAGCATTTCAGAGCACCTCTATCGAAGTTTCCCGAGCTCTGCAACCAGAAAAATTTCAAGGAGACTGGCTGAGATGACCCAGCCTTACAGAGTACCCCACTAAGGACTTGTCCATAATCCTAATTTTTTCTTTGGGTCCCCTTGGGATTGCCAGCACCCCCATTTAGCAGGAAGTAGCCTAGAGAACGATGCCCACATTTCCAAAATTAGGATTATGGATGTTTGTCTTTGTTTACAGTGTTGGTTACAAATTGTTTTAGATAATAGTGAAAAAATTATACAAAGGAAATTAGATTTGGGGGTCTTGTTTTAAAAAAAAGAAAAGGGGAAATGTAGTGGGATTATGTGTTGTTATATTGTAAATAATTGTCCAACCTACTGGTTGAATAAAAATGCTGTTTGGCCAAAGGCAGACAGGAAGTGTAGGCCAGGCTACCAGACTAAAAAAACTCTGGGAACAGGAAGAACAGAACAGAAATGTCACAGAGACAACACAATGAGATTCCTGCAGAAGCAGGGAAAGAAGCTGAATTGCTGCTCTGAGAAAAGGTACCAAGCCTCATGGCTAAACAAGATAAGAATCATGGATTAGTTTAAGAGCAAGAGCTAACAAGTTATATGCCTGGGCTCCAGGTCAATCAGCATACAATTAATACAAGTGTCTGTGTGTTTCAATGGGACTATGGGACTGAAAGTCTGGGCCAGAAACCTAATACAATAATATATTGACTGATTGATTGATTGATTGATTGATTGATTGATTGATTGACTGATTGTATATATGTATGTGTGTATATTTGTGGAAACATGAACATATGTATGTGTTTGCCACAATGTATGTACATGTGTAAGTCAAAAGGGCAATTTCTAAGTGCTGGTTTTCTACTTCTTCCATGGAAGGACCAGGGATTGACCTCAGGTCATCAGATTTGGCTGCAAACGCTTTTATACATGCTAAATCATCCTGCTAATTTGAATGAAATATTTTGTCATTCAAAGATTTGTATGCCATGTGACAAAGACTTATCCAAACTTCCAGAAAGATCCTATGCTTCTAAAAAAAAAAAAAAAAAAAAAAGGTCTTTCATATACATATGTCTATGTGTGCTAAGGGTGCTGATCACATGCCTGCATACAACAATTGTCCACTATCCATTTGAGAAATAGATGAAGCAGATACAGTGAGAACCTACCCATGCCATCAGCATCCACCCAAATAGGAAGACTTCACTTTTCCACCCAGCCTGTGAACTGAATTAATTATCCAGTGTCTGTTTCTTTCAGGAAACCTACAAGTTGCATGAGTACAGGGACTGCATATTTTGTTTTGTTTTGTTTTGTTTTAGTCCAAGAGGAAATCAAAATACCTGGTACATGAATGAATGTAATAACTTTTTGGTAAGTAGGTGAATTGAGTTTATAGAACCTCATAACTCCCTGTGGAGAAAGCTGAATTCAATGCTAGGAGTTATCTGTTGAGTGTTCCTTGGGTCACTGGTTTCTGCTGTGATCTCATTCTGATCGTGGGCAGGGATTTGTTATGTCAAGTCAACCAGTGTTCACTGAAATGACAAAAGGCATGGTTTTCATTAAGAACATGACAGAAACATAGTAAATAAAAGCTAGGAAGACTAGAGAGATGCCCTGGAAGCTAAGGAGCTGAGAGACAAAAAGAAGTCTCCAAGTATTCTTCACTGAGAAATCTCTGCCTCAGCAGAGGTATGCAGCTGGTATGTTTACTGGGTGCACTGAGAAGTGGTTTCAGTTAAAGTTGGAAAGAAACAGTAAGATTCCTTTCATGGAAGCTCTTTCACCCAGGGCAAGAAGTAAGTGACCCAGAGTCTCTGTCAAAGGGAAAAAGAATAAAGGAAAACAACAGAATTCCAGGAAGAACACACAGAACTTTATTAGCAGATGAGAGGTTACGGAGGAGACCTTTGTGTAGAAAGTTCTGAAATAAGGTGGAGTCTTTTAACTAATGACATCCTAAGAGCTTGACCTCATAAGACAAAGATAATTTTGTTTGTTTTGTTTTGTTGGGGTGTCTGTTTTACTCTTGAGATAGGGTTTCGTCTATCCCAGGCTGACCTGGAGCTGCTACTTTGCTGAGACTGAATCCCTGATCCTCCTCCTTTATTCTCCCAAGTGCTGGAATTACAGGTGTACACCACCACACCTTGTTGGGGAGATAATTTTGATCAAAAGACGGTCTTTTGGTGCCAGGAACCACATCTTTCCATAATAATGGCAACTCTAATAGACATTTGAGATCTGAGAATTAGATTTGACAGTTTTTCATAAAGACACATTATGGTACCCAGTAGTCAGTGATTCTCAATGTTCATTTTGTAAGTTTCATAGCTGTGAAATAGTCTTAAATGTACTCTTAAAGATATTCACTGACATTCTGAGAAAAGTGACTGGATGGTCCAACATGTCTGTAAATCACAGCTGTAGAGGAGAGTTCTGGATCAGAAATCAGGATATTCAACTACACATCCCAGATTTGCCACTTAAGGGGTCATGTGGTATTAATAAGTCATTGTGTTTCTAAATGCACAGCATCTGGGGTATAAAATACCATATTAACCATAAACACCAATTCCTAACCAAATGCAATAATAACATGTGAATCCTTTTGAAATGTTACAGAATAAAGCTTCATGAACAGTGTAATGAAGATTTGTCATAAGCCTTATACCTTATCCATTTCACATATTTCCATTCAATAATCATGTCCCAAAGCATTGTGATTGTACCTTGAGAAAAAACTTTTGATTAAGGTTGAATGAGGTATAAGAATGAAGCCCTGAAGAGGTTTGTCATAACCTGAAGAATTTTATCAAGGAGAAATACTAGAAGAATGTCACCAATATGGGAGATGAGAACAGATTTGTACCTAATATCCTGGAGCCACAAAAAAAAGAAAGGAAGGAAGGAAGGAAGGAAGGAAGGAAGGAAGGAAGGAAGGAAGGGAGGGAGGGAGGGAGGGAGGGAGGGAGGGAGGGAGGGAGGGAGGGAGGGAAGAACGGAGGGAGGGAGGGAGAGAGAGAGAGAGAAAGAGAGAGAGAGAGAGAAAGAAAGAAAGAAAGAAAGGAAGGAAGGAAGGAAGGAAGGAAGGAAGGAAGGAAGGAAGGAAGAAAGAAAGAAAGAAAGAAAGAAAGAAAGAAAGAAAGAAAGAAAGAAAGAAAGAAAGAAAGAAAGAAAGAAAGAAAGAAAGAAAGAAAGAAAGAAAGAAAGAAAGAAAAACATCATTGGAAAGTCCGGCTTCACTGACCATGTAGTCATCAGCATGGATGTGGCTGCCTCAGAGTTTTTTAGGTATGGAAAGTATAACCTATATTTCAAGTCTCCTAATGACACCAGCAGATACATCTCCCTCAACTAGCTGGCTGACCTGTATAAAAAGTTCTTCATCCCAGACTATCAAGTGATATCCATTGAGGGCCCCTTTGACAAGGCTGACTGGGAAGCCTGGCAGAAGTTCACAGCTAGTGAAGGCATCCAGGTGCTTGGGATGACCTCACAGTGACCAACCCTAAGAAGATTGCCAGTACTGTAAGTGAGAATTCATGCAACTGCCTCCTGCTCAAAGGGAACCAGATTGGCTCTGTGACAGAGTCCCTGCAGATGTGTGAGCTGACCCAGTCCAATGGTTAGGGAGTCCGAGGATACTTTCATTTATGACCTGATGGTGGGGCTCTGCACTGGGTAGGTCAAGACTGGTGTCTCATGCTGATCAGAGCATGTGACCAAGTACAATCAGATCCTTAGATCCAGGAAGAGCTGGGCAGCAAGGCTAAGTTTGTCAGCAGGTCCTTCAGGAACCCCCTGGCCAAGTAAAGTGTGTAGAGCCACCAAGTGCTTAGACCTTGTCCCTGATGTCATCAAGGCCTCAAGCCCAGCCCAGAGCTTGCCACTTCAATTTTATTGCTTCCTTAGACATCCTCAAAATCACACCCGACCACCCAGAGACTCCATCTTTGGAATCATGTGTTTGGTCTGAATCATGGTTTTATCACCTCACTTCCAAGCTAGAGTCTGTAGCCCAGTATAATCTCTAGGGTGACCACAGGCAAGACCCTCGCCCCAGCAGTTATACAGGCAAAATAAAAGCCTCAGTGACCCTCCCCCTCCCCCCAAAAGAACGACTTTATGAAAAGAGAAAAAGAGAGATCATCTCCTCTCTGCATATACTGAAGAAAAGCAATGCCAGACACAGCAATGAAGGAACCCGCAGAAACAAGGAAGCCGGCCATGTGGTTCTTCAGCTTTAGAATTTCTAGAGCTATGAGAAAATACATTTCTATTGACATAGCTCTGGAGTGTATGATAGGAGCAGACCAAGACATCTATATATGTTAATTTATTTTACATTGTACTCTATACAAACAGGGATTTGTTCTTTTTAGCATATATTAATTATATCAAATAAAAGGTTTTGTTGTAGCATTTTAATAATGCATATAATATATTATTTTCCCCTGGTTCCTTTTATATTTTTACACTTGATATAAGACATTCAGAAATAAAAGCTGCCATAAATACCAGAAGGAACCCACTCTTGTCCCTTGTCAGAATTCTCTGTGGGAGCAAAACTGGATTTTTGAGACACAAGAAGGAAGATGAAATGTTAAGAATTAAAAATCAGGAAGGGGGGGGTCAAGGCGATGATTCATCAGGAAAATGGCTTGCTGTGCAAGCATTAGGAACAGAATTTGGATCCCTAGAACCTACTTTGGAGCTGTGTGGATGTGGAGGCTTGCCAATAATGCCAGCATAAGGAAGGTGGGAATGTGGAATTGTTGGCACAAGATGACTAGCTGGAATAGCAAAACAGCAAGCTCTGTGTTCAGAAAGAGACCCTTGATACTTGAACAGTGATTGAGGAAGATACTTGCCATCACCCCAGCCTACACATGCACTCAAACATATGTGCACACACGTGTGCTCACACATATAAAAACACAAACCCACAAGCATAACACATGTACAAACATTTTAAACCACAGAAAAGATCCTCAGTAACACAGTGAGACATTTTATTTTAAGAGCTTATTTTCCGTTTAATTGTGTGTGTGTGTGCATGTGTATGTGTGTGTGTGTGTGTGTGTGTGTGTGTGAGAGAGAGAGAGAGAGAGAGAGAGAGAGAGAGAGAGGGAGAAAGAGAGAGAGACAGAGAGAGACAGAGAGAGAGCATATAGGGGGATTGTGTTGCTTCATTGTAAATAATTGCCCCACCCACTGATTGGCCAAAGGCAGGCAGGACTACCAGACTAAGAAAAACTCTGAGAACAGGAAGCACAGAGCAGAACCCCAGAGAGAGGCCGGAAGAAGCAGAAGACAACCATGCTGCTCTAAAGAAAGATACCGAGCCCCATGGCTGAACAGGAAGAATCATGGGTTAGATGAAGGGTAGAGAGCTGGCAAGTGATATGCCTGGGTCTACTACGAGAGCACTTTTGTTCATATGTGTGCAGGTGTCATAGAGGCCACAATGAAGTATTTGGTCTCCTGAGCAAGTTATAGAAAGTTGCAAGCCACCAGACATAGGAGCTGGGAACTGAACTTGGGTCTTCTGGAAAAAAAATAACAAATTCTTTTAATTGCTTTCATTTTTACAACCTCCAGGTGAAAACTTTCAATGGCAGTGTGAGGCTGGAAGAGATCACATACTATCAAGAAGTCATTTGAATGTAAGGTCTGTGCTAATTCTCTGATTTACTCATTGTTGGTTCATTCCTTGTTTAATCAATAATTTTCAACAGATATTTATCATTTATAATAGCAACAGAGGAGTTCATAGAGCTTAAAATATCAAGATAATGTAATAAATATTAAATAAATATCAAATAGTCTGAAACTGACAATGAAGGGTCCTTATCTAACCCAGCATAAGACAGACAATTCTTTCTTAGAAATTCATTTTTGACAGATGGAAATCTGGAAAGGTGATGAAAATGTAAGGGAAGGGAGAGCATTTATTTTCAGAAAGGGGTCCAGATGTGGGCTAGGACAGGAAGACCACATAGTGGGGTAACAAGGATGACAAATGCAGCCACTGTGGGGAGCAACATGGAAACCAACTTCTGGAGATAAACAGGCAAAGGTAACTTATGGGCTCATGAGCACACTTGTGTGGCGTGCTTGAAGAGTCAAGGGAAATCTCTAATGACTCATCTAAGAGGCTGTAAGTTGGGAGCAGAATGAATCTCCCTGCTTCCTTTACCATCCTTGTTCTGATAGGGCTCCATTTTCTCAAACAACCTAGTCCTTGTTAGAAAACAACAGAAAGTTCTACCATCTACATTTAGTGATGCCATGGGCTTGTCTAGCCAATTGAGGAATTTTAGCTCCTTTGGAACACAGCTAAATCTTTAAAGGCAAGCACCGGGCAGCTATGGACATGGGCCACAGTGTTTTATAGATAGAAAATAAAGTGGAAAGTAGAATTCAAATTATCTGCATGCACAGTGGCAATTGATGGAAGTTCTGGGCAAAATTTTCCTCTGTACTGTGTTATGACATAAGGTTTTTTTGTACACTGTGAAGATTTGTCACTTGGATTAGTTTAACAAAAAGCTGAATAGCCAGTATCTAGGAAGGATTTTCTGGGCAGAGATAATGCTGGGAAGAAGAGGGGCAGAGATGCAGAGTCACTAGTCAAATGGAGGGAAAGCAGTATGGAAAGTACAGTGTAAAGATAATAATCACAGGTAGAAAGTAAATTAATATAAATGGGTTCATTTAAGTTATAAGAGCTAGATAATGACAAGCCCAAGCTATTGACCCAGATTTTATATAATTAAGAAGTCTCTGTATGGTTATTTGGGAGCTGGCAGATGGGACAGGAAAATTGGCCTACTGTACTAGTCTCCCGCATCAGATTGGCTGGTCTTGCTGTCATAGATAAGCACAGACAATTCTGGGAGGACAATCTACACCAAGCCTGTTTCCTGTGTTTTAATCTCATAAAAATGTCCAAACAGAGTGGACTTTCACTCCTTTTAAACAGTCATTAGAGATTATGTAACTTGCTTGTTTTCTCACTGTCTTTTCTTATATAATGGAAGGTAGCAAGTCCTGATGCCACTAGCAGATAACTACATGAACTAAAGTAAGTGGTCTTTATGCATTTTAATTGCTTGTCATTAATTAGTTAAGCTAAACCTTCAGTTGTTCAAAAGCTTATCCATTCAATAAATATTTATTATTATTATTATTATTATTATTATTATTATTATTATTATTATTATTATTATTGTTAAATAAACAATTTACAAGTAATTTACTGAATGACATCCTAGACCTGGAAACAAAACAGTAAAAAGGATTGAGTCCTTGCCCACAAGATAGAACTGCAAACCATAAGGTAAAGATGATGTAGTTGATAGTTAGTGCTATAGGAATGCAGAATTGACCCTAGTGTATCTTTTGCTTTTAAATTTTCGTTCTTAAATGATTTCATATTCACAGGAAGTCTCAAAATAATGCCAAAGCATCTAGTAGCCTTTCAATCCTCCCTCAAAGAAATATCTTATATAACAATGGTGCAGGTTTATAACCAGGACTTTAATAGTATAAAGTGCAGAACTTGTTTATGCTGTACCATCTTTACATGCTTCTGTAGGTGTTACAGTCAGCATTATTTTTATTGCATATACAGGTTTGTGTATCTACTATCACTTGAGGTATATGTGTGTGTGCTTGTATGTGTGTTTAACAGATACTAAAGACAGAACAAAATAGGTGTGTTGGGACTGAAGATAGTATTTGTCTTGGTCAAGGTTTATCTTTCTGTAAAGAGACACAGTGACCATGGTAATTCTTATATAGAAAAAACATTTAATTGAGGTGACTTTCTTACAGTTGAGAGGTTTAGTCTATTATGTTCCATCATGGTGGGAAGCAAGGCAGCATGTAGGCTGACAGAGCTGGAGCTAAGATCCCTTACATCTTGATCCAAAGGCAACAGGAAGTAAACTGAGGTGCTGGGCAAAGCCTGAGCATAGGAGACCTCAAAGTCTATTTCTGCAGTGATACACTTCCTTAAATAAGGCCACGCTCACTCCAACAAAGCCACACCTCCTAATAGTGCCACTTCCTTTGGGGGCCATTTTCTTTTAAACCACCACAATATTCTTGTCTCAACTGAGCCATTCTAGAAAAGAGAAAGAAAGCTGGGGGCTTTTGAGACCTTGTTAGAAGTGTTACCTTACCAACTTGTGTTTATCCAACAAGTCTTTAATTTCATCTATACAACAAGGCCTATTCCAAGGTGGTTGAATAGGCTCAGGCAGTTTTTAGTTTGGGGTGATTTTGGGGTTGTTCTTTTGTTCGACTTTTTTCTAGATAATCAAGTTCTCATTAAAGGTCATTAAAAAAAATGAGTAGGGCTGTAACATTCAACTCTGGAGACACAGAACAAGGTTTTTTGTTTGTTTTTGTTTTGTTTTTTGTCCCTTTTAAGGAATACCAGAATGCAAGCTCTTTCTATGGGTATATTTATATTTCTAGTAAACACTGTGTCTACCAACTGCAATATACCTAATATACATTGACCGATGTCTCTGACCTTGGCAGTGATTCTTGGCTAAAACAAGAGTCAGTTTTTGGCACTAAGCAGAAGATAGAAGGTTACATGAGATGAATGTTAGAAAAATGAGCTTTGCTGTGAATCTATTTTTAAAATAAAAGCAAAGACCTTTATATTACCATACTGAATTCTACATTGATCCCTAAATATATATTATTACTCAGGTTTTTCTCTCCCCACTGTATTTTGTGTATGTGTGTATGTGGGGGGGGATATGTATGAGTAGGGGTCTTCGCATGTGTCAGGAATCATTTCTCATCACTTTTCTACATTACTGATTGAGACAGGCTTTCTCAGGCAAACTCAGAGTTCACCAATATGGTCAATTTCCCAATTAAGCTTGCCTATATCTGCCTTCCTAAGCTGGAGTTGCAGGCAGGCCACCATGCCTACCTGGCATTTAAATGGCTTCTGGGGAATATAAATTCTGGTCCTCATGTTTGTATGGCAAACTCTTAACAACTGATCCATCTCCCCGCATCTCATTATTCCAGTAACAGCACTCACCTCCCTAATATTGCACACAGGAGAAATTCTAGGCAAAAGACACTTGTTTGCTAACCATATCCTGTAGTGCTTGACATTCTATTCTCTTTGCTTCCCTTCATGAAAAGGCACAATGAGATTTGATGCATTTTTGCTTTTATTTGTCATTTACACCCCAGTAGGGACTAAGGTAAATTCCATTCCTAACCATGGCTAGAAATCAGGTTAAAAAGATGGAAAATAACTAAATAATGGATAAAAAATGGATGAGCAAAAAACCAAACAGCTTGTGTAATACAAGAACCACTCTATAAAAACTCTATAAATCAGTCTAGACTGTCAAAAAACTAATTCTTCTCTACAATAACTTGATCTTAACTAGCTTCTCAATAACTAATCATTAATAAGTCAAAACCAGAAACATCTATATACAATAGAATATGATGAAATTATTATATAAACACCCACAATCCTTCACCCATACTGGAGCCTGTTCCCTTATATATACACTTTTTTTTTATTTTTGAGATATCTTCACTGTATGATCTAAACATAACTTGAACTTACTATCTTCTTCCTCTGCTTCCTGTGTTCTAAAATTACAGGCATACACCATCATGATTGGATTACATGTGGTTCTGAAGCTTTTTCCATGTCCTTGAATCTGAGTTGCCTTTATAATTTGCTTTGGCCAGAAAAACGTGAGGAAAGTGAAAGCCTAGCAGTTTACCACTCTAGCCTTTATGACTGATGCTTTCCTTGCTATCTTAAACCTGCCTTTCCATGAGAACAATCCTGGATTAGTCTATTGGAGAATGAGAAGTCATGTAGAGCAAAGCCAAGACATCTGAGCCATGGCTAACATCAAAGCTGAACCCCAGAAGACCTGTCAACTGACCACAAATACATTTTGAGCCCAGATAAAGTAACCTAACCATACCTGATCCAGATTATCAAATCACTTCACTCATGCATAGAAACATGAGCAAAATGAAACTCTTATTAACACAGAAATCTGTGGCTGCTTTTCTGCAACACTACAATGGCAATAAATAGCAATACAGCAAGACTCTTAATCCTTTCTGTCAGTATTTCGTTTTCTCTGCCTAGATACAGTGACTCTGGAGCTTTCTTTAAGTTAGGCTAGATTTCTGTGTGGTGAGAGCAAGCAACACCCTTCTGGTAGAACGACAGTGATGTGTTTTTCTCCTGTGTGCAATACAGCCCACAATTCTCTTATAGGTTGCTCTATGACAAAGTTGGAGGCCAGATGCTGGCATCATCTTTCAGCTTAAAAGAAGCTAAATAAAATACTAGCTCTCAGGCTCAACCATTTCCCTTCTGTTTCTTAACAAGAGTAAAAGCTGAACAGAGAACTCCAGCCCTGAGCTTCTAGTTTGATAGGCCAGCACCACAATATTTCCACATGCAAATATCTGTCACAAATATTTGTAGGTAAGGGGAATCCTCTCTCACTGCAGCCTGAATTGTGATATTCTCTACCGTCAGTAGATGTCATGTAACTCCATAGTTTCTCTGACCCTCATGGATTTTTTTTCTTAAAAATTGCTTCAAATGGAATATTGATCTTCCTGGATTTCTTTTCAAAGACTGAAATTTTCTCCAATAGAATAGGAAAGAATGCATCATGAGAATCTATTAACAAGCACTTCACTAACTAATTCTCACTCATACTTTATGGCTAAATCTAGCAAATCAACTAGTCTTGGGTGTCCTCATTTGTGATTCAAAATGCAAGTTCATCAATAACTTTGACAACGGCTTATGTCAATTACCCATCCTCACAATAATGCAATACAAGGCTTTCATTTCTAAGCAAGCTACAAGTACAATTCAATACTGCCATCACTGTGCATCAGTTGACTCAAACCGCCTTTAACCAATCAATAAAAACACTGAACACTCTCCCTCCTGTGGAAACAGAGGTCAAGGACCCAAAATTAGCTAATGAGTAATTCTGAAAAGGCGTATTTGTATAAAGAAACTAAAATTTGTTATGTTTAACTCTGCCTACATGAAGACTAATGTTCTATGTAGACTACAGTTCACACACACAGACACACACACACATATGCACACACACACATGCACACACACACACACACCTACACACTCCACAGTATTCAACTTTATACTCAGTAATATTTATTGGACCTACTTAGAAGCTTCTAGAAGTGTATTCCCTTCTACTAACGGTCTATTTTTTTTATTTTTCCAAAATAGTACTTGGAATTAGACAAACACAGAAATAATAAAGGAGATAGTTGTTGTCAGCACTTTAGAGAAAGATACAGTGAGACAGAAGTTCAAGGCTACTCTTGTATAGCAATGTTGTTAAATAAAAACATGACAATAATATTAAACAAATAAAAACTTAAAAATTAATTTTAATAAAGTCATATTCAATAAAACAATTAAGATCTGATTAGATTAGGCACCAATGAGGCAAACAGTATATCCTCTATATACTCAATATGAAGACTGTATTCAGTAAATTGATATTTGTTGAGCATAGGAACTCATATCATTTAGTTATTAAGGTTTTTTTTTCACTCTTAGTGCACATCATCCAAATTGTGACTGTTAATACATCATAGTGAAGCTCTATTATAACTGTATAGCAATTATCTTTATCATTAGGACTTAAGTCCCTCAAGGTCAAGGACCATATTTTTCTGTTCCATTGCTATCTACTTAGTCCCTGGAGAGACAATTTCTTCTACAGTGAACACACAAGACCTATTTGTTGAATGATTGCATAAGCAAATTAATTAATTAATGCATCCACAATCTAGCAATTTTAGGATTATGGTCATAATAGTCATTCTGCTCAAATAGAGGGTTTAAAACTCTCATACATACAGAAAATTCCTTAGCCATTCATCTTGCAGAAACTTCTCTTTGTATAATAGGACTGTTGGCACTTTCCCCAGATCCCTTTACAAGGCCAGTCACCCATCCTCCACCTTTTTATGAGTGTCAAACTCTAAAGGCACATGGCTGCACCATTTTTTTAAAACTTCCCTCAGCTGACAAACGATGCTTTGCTTGTAGATGTCTAGAAGGTCACATAGCCCTTTCCTGAGAATAGTCAAGCTTCAGTGTCAGGATGAATCAAGAATACAAAAATCTGTTCCCCTGCCTTAAGCTAGAGGAATGCTGTGGTGTTCCTTGATTGCTATATTTCCACTTGAAAATGGGGGTAGACTATATTTTAGGTAGGCTCTTATCAGAACTCAGCTTCATTCCCTGCCATGTACTGTATAGGTTTCCCCAAGATCCATAACTTAGTAAATACATTATACAAAAATCACAATTTCAAATTTTGCTAATGAGTAAAGCCTCCTTCCCAAAGATAAGATGAGTTATCAAGAGTCTCATGTACATGTATAGATATGCACATGTCTTATGTAGGATAAACTGGGCTTGGTACAGGTAGAAGGGTATGACCTTGCTTCTTTGTAATATGTCTAGCATCTGAGAGGTACTAAAAAGTGATCATTTTATAAAACCTGTAAAATGGGGTGACAGAAATGAGCAGCTGCTTACTGAGGATATAACATGTAGATTTAGGTAAAGTAATCAACAGTCTATGTTGGAATGTGATTGGTCCCCATAAAGTTCATAGAGAGTGGCACTATTAAAAGGTGTTGGTATTGCCTTGTCAGAGAAAGTGTGTCACTGTGGAGGTGGGATTTGAAATCGTATATATGCTCACACAACGCCCAGTATCTTCAACCACTTTCTGATAGCCTGCAAGCCAAGATGTAGGACAGTTGGCTACTTCTCTCGCCCCATGTCTGCCTGCACACCGCCCTGTCAGACAGTGATGATAATGGACTGAACCTCTGAAAGTGTAAGCTACCCTGAAGTAAGCGATTTTCCTTTTTAAAAGTTCCTCTAGTCATGAAGGCTCTTCACTGCAATAGGAACCCTAACCACTATCAAAATACTTATTAAATAAAATTCAGAAAAACCCCTATTTTCAAACATTATAGAGAATTATTCTTCAGTTTGAGACTAAGACCAAATATTATTTTTAAAAATTTTATTCATTTTACATACCAACCACAGGTCCCCCTCCCATCTCTCCTCCAACTCATCCTCCAGCCTTCCTCCTTCCTTACCTACTTCCCCATCCCCTCCTCTGAAAGGGTAAGGCCTCCCATTTGGAGTCAGCAAAGCCTGGTACATTCAGTTTAGGAAAAACCAAGTTCCCCTCCCCCACCCAGCTACAAGGCTGAGCATGGCACAGGACCTAATTTTAGAAAACTTTTCCAGGGATTCTAATTCTCAATTTTGACAAGGCTTCTAGCCAAAAGCCAGGTTCTGATAGCTGCAGAATTTGACCTTGATACCAAGAACATCCTGGGAAAGGACCCTCATGGTGCTGTCAAGGAAGGGAAACTATGAAGTCGGAAAATGGATAATTTACTGATGTGAAACACCTCCCATGACACAAACGTTAATATCTTGAGATGAGTGGAAGCATTGCTCCCGCCGCACTCCCGGGATGCCTCCGATAGATTGAAAAAAAAAAAATGTAACAGCTGCATTAAATATAATAAAGATGTCCAAATTTTAGTTGCAGAATATAGAGGGAAAGATTAAAATCTCCAAGAAATGAGGGTGCAAGAGTGATTTCACTGAACTGGCCAGGAGCCTGGAACACGGCACTATTCCTTTGGAGGGTCTAGGGAGCTATTTGTTTTTCCGAGGTAGGTGATGGAGTGAGCAGCATTATGAGAAATTCATAGTGTATACTCTTGGTGGATCAGGACTGACAGCAGGCAATGTTGCTATAGAACTGTGAAGCATTAAGAAACAGCAGTACATGCCAGATGGCAGCACCTGACCCTCTAAAGGAATGTGGGCGTATATCTTTGTTGGCATATGGGTTGAAATGGCTGCTAAGTGCGGTGATGTATATTTAATAAAAATTAGTCTGGAATGCCATAGAGTCAACAGCAGAGCCAAGCTGTGAAGGTCAGAGAATGGAGACCCACACCTTTCAGGAATGTGGAAAGAGGAACTTAAGAAAGCTGGATAGAGGAAGTGAAGAGAGTTTTTTTTCAGCTTTCCCAGACATTTCCTTGGTGGGCTAAGGAGAGAGAGGTCTGGAATATCAGAGGACAGAGCTTTTTCCATTCTTGATATTGTTGTAGTTTCCCTGTTTTTTTGTTTTGCTTTGTCGAGACAGGGTTTTCTGTGTAACAGTCCTGGCTGTCCTGGGACTTGCTTTGTAGACCAGGCTGGCCTTGAATTCACAGAGATCCACCTGCCTCTGCCTCGCAAGTCCTAGGACTAATGGTATGAGCTAAAAAATGAAACAGCTGGCTGCCTGGCAGTCACCCAAGCTTCGTCTGTAGTGTTGGAGCATCCTTCTTTGGCCTACAGCTCTAGCATATCTGATAGATTTATCTGTGAAGGATATTCTTAAAGATCTTCCTTCTTTGTCTGACAAGGTTCTGAAGTTTTTTTGTGTGTGTATCCTGCTTGTCTATTTGGGACATCATACTGTCAGCAGTCGAGGAAAGGGCATTTTCTTAGCCAGTGGCTAACTTTTGCCACAAAGAAAGTTAACTCCATATGGAGTTTCTTCAATGCCCATCATCTTTGTTGGTTTAGCATATGAAAACAGACACAGTACCAGTTGCCACACTAGAGTTTTATTTGAGGACGTTGCCAGGTGTGGGCAAGGGAAGAGAAGCAGGAGGAAAAGGAATGACCTTCCTTGTGGCTTCTCCTTATAAGAGAACAGGCAGACACAGATTTACATAGTCATGCCTAGGGTTGTGCCCTCTGTACACAGCATGTTCTGCCAGTGCTGCATCAAGTTATTGGACTAGCACGTTTACTACATAGCTGCTACATGCCAGGAATTCTTACAGTCTTCTTTAAAGTAGATTGGTGCTGACAGGAGCAGACATATCTCATTGTCATTAAAATAAAGAGAACCTATGTTATTAAAGTATCTTAAATGCCATATTCTGTAGATCTCTGAAGTGTTTGAAGAAGACCTATCTAAAATATATCTCAGTTTGACCTTGAAACATATCTAATATGACTATAAGTTTGATTGTAATGTCTAACTACTAACTTGCATTTCCTTATGTCCTAATTATTTGGTAACAATAACTTTCAAGGACTAACAATTTGTATTGCATTGTTAGATGAGCTGTATAGGTACAATATCTTGAACAAGCATAGAAATATATGGACAATAACAAAATTAATCCCAACTTTGTATCAATATACACAATTTGTATACAATATACAAAAATCCAATCCATTATAAATTATTTAAAACTAGAAATTGCTTTTTTAAAGTAGATTCAATAATCTACCCTTTATTTTATCATATCTGTATTCACTTTTTTCTTTTATTTTTTTAAACAATAACCCTGAGTCTAATATCCCTTGTTTAGCTTTTTTCCTAACCACAACCAATAACAATAAGTAGCCAATCACTCTTAAAAATGACAATCATCCAGCTAAGTCTATTCCCCAAAGGCTCCCATTGCAGCCTGCATTGCCCACTATAATAACAACAAAAGCTTTGGCTGACACCTTATCTATGCTGAATGTTAGACTCAACGTGACCTTCCACTTTTCATATATCAGAATTTCAAAAGGACATTTTCGGAAAAAATAATCTCCACACTATATATTACGATAGAGGGGGTTTTGACCATATAATTACAGGGAAATTCATGTTTCAAACAAATGAATATCATGCTATCACTTGTATAGAAATAAAAAGAAAGGTCACTTGAAACTCTTAAATTGTGAATTATCTCTTTCACTTATTCAAATTCAACTATTTCCTGCTTGTAATACAACCTGGAGAGTCTTTTAGCATGCTCCATAAAGGAGGCCTGGTCTCAAAAAAAAAAAAAAAGAAAGAAAGAAAAAAATCTGTATTTTCGAAAACTCAATTTTAGGCCTTGATTATGGAACAATAGCTATTTTAGTGAGGGAATGCTAACAATCTTCAAATTCTATGGCTTAACTTACTATTGGTTTCTCACTTATATCACAGGCTAATTGAAAGTATGCACTGAAAACATTCTGTTTTGGAGTTGGAGCCATGGTTTAGAGGTTAAGAGCACTTACTGTTCTTGCCAAAGACACAAGTTTAATAACCAGCACCTGTACCTGGGTTATCAAACCATCCTTAACTCCAGTTCCATGGATCTTAGACTTCTGATCCCATGGTACCTGCATTCAAGTGCACATGCACCCACTCAGACTCATGCACATGCACATATAAGTAACTAAACACACCATGGTATGTGTCTCTTTTTAAATGAAAAGGTCCTAAGAATGTCATTTAACAGAGTATGGATAAAAAGGAAGGAGAAATAGACCGCAGTGGAACACCAACTCTCTTTCAATGTGAAATTTCCATTAAGTCCTGTATTCTTTAGCACCTGCTGGGAGATTCAAATAGATCCTTACAGGAAGGGAGGGACTCTAAGAAAGCAGATCTCTGCTCTACTCAGAGGAACACATTGTAAGCTCTTTACCAGTGGCAATGCTAAATGGCAAGCTTGCCACCTCTTTTTGAGACAAACATCTCAGCAGTTGGTATTCCTAATACACTCAGTCTGGGAAACAGAACACTTATCTTTCAACTCTTTAGGCCTGAAGCTTCTATAGTACATCACATTTGTGTGTGTGTGTGTGTGTGTGTGTGTGTGTGTGTGTGTGTGTGTGTGTGTGTGTGTGTGTTTATTACTGATCATAATGGTTGTTAATGGAGTGATTAGTAGATTTCACAACTAGTAATATTGGAAAATGTGTCTGCAGTACCTCAGAGCTGCTTTCAATGCAGGTTATGAAATACTCTTCTACTGTTGGTGAAAAAGCCTAATTTAACAAGAATGCCATAGCTTTCCTTTGCTTTGACTCACCCCTGTTACAATTATCCCAGGCTCCTGATATTTGTGCCCTTTCACAGATGCTCCTTGAGTGTGCTCATTTTTTTGACTTACTTGTGAAGAGTATGGTAAGAACAACAGGAGGTCAGCTCCAAGTTTACATTCTAAAAAACATTGTGGCTGGCATATTGGCTATTGCATACTAACATTAAGAAAAGCCAGCTGCGAAGTCCAGGTGGTAAATGGTGAGAACTCCAGGCAACAACATGAGGAGTTGAGATCTTCCTTCTCAGTCAATGAGAAGCAGGGTGTCTTAGTTCGGGCTTTCATTGCTGTGAAGAGACACCATGACCATGGCAACTCTTATAAAAGAAACATTTAATTGAGGTAACTCACTTACATTTGCAGAGGTTCAGTCTATTATCATCATGGCAGGAAGCATGGCAGCATGCAGGCAGATGTGGTGCTGGAGGAGTAGCTGAGAATCCTACATCTTGCAAACAGGAAGTTAACTGTGTCACTGGGCGGTATCCAGAGCATAAGAAACCTCAAAGCCTGCCCCCACAGTGACACACTTCCTCCAACAAGGCCACACCCATTCCAACAAAGCCACACTTCCTAATAGTGCCACTCTCTAAGAGATTAGGGGAGGGGGCAGTTACATTCAAACTTCCACATTGAGTCCTGCCAGGAATGAGATAAGCAGATTTTGTTTTAATTAAGACTTTAGAGGAAACCAATTCAGAGTTTCTCAGCAAAGAAGATTCATGACCCTCACTCAGAGGTGACATTTCTGTACTTCTGATAGTAACTGGTTTTTCTCTATTGTCTGCTTTTTAGTTTAAAAGAATCATAGTTATAAAAGATATAAAGCATAGGAAGTTTCAGGAATGTTAGAGTAGCCTCTTGTACATTTTCTGTAGTTTCTTTGCTATAATTATATATTCTAAAACTACAGTGCAATATCACAACCAGGAGCAAACTCAGATACTCTATGTGAACAGAATTCTCTGTCATTTTAACTATGAGTTCATCTTACATAAAAAATCATGGTCTTACCTAAGATACACAATTGTTACATCACAAAGCTCTTCACCACACCCCCTGTTTGTGTTCCTCTCCATCCTGAACACTAGTTACTCTCCCTGGAAACCACCAGACATTTCTCTACTTCTACTTTTATTAATTCAAGAATATTACATAAATTGAATTATAACATCCATTATCTCTTAAAGTTAACTTTTTTCACTGAACACAGAGACTTTTGTATCCGTCTTTTATTTTAAGCCACTAAAATTTCCAGTGATGTGTTATGCAGCAACAGTTGACATATCACTCTTATGGGGAAAAATATTTTCTGATGGAAACAGATTAACCACCCACATGGTTTGAGCACCTTGGTTACATGTCCATGAGATTATTAAACATCAGAAAATAAATTGGCTGTAATGTTAAACTCATGGTCTTAGAACCCCTCTGTTCACACAACAAATGAATTAGAAGAGGTTATAGTTGCATAAACATAAACAAGCATGTTTCAAAGTGTGTATCAAGCAAGGGGTCATTGAGAGATAGCTCTCTGAAGATGACATAGGTCAAAGAGAATCAAGTACCAGACATGTTTGATGAATATTCGGCTCACAAATATACATAAGAATTTCTTATGTCCTTTAGCTTCTCATCTAAATATTCGATTCTATAGCTTGAAATTCACAGACAGGATTCTTTCCCTTAGAACAAGCTTTAGGGGATGATTCTGAAGCATTTATATCAGCATCATATTTGATGAAATTCCATTCTGTAGCATTTCCCCTTTCTCCAGATGTGCCAGTCCTAAAATACTTTCCTATTTCTTTTTTGACTTTGATAGCACCAGTCACTAAGTTAACACTAGTCATTGAATGGTATCTAGAAAATGGGGTTTAAAACTACACTGGTACGAAATATGCTATTAAACTTTCCACTGCCTGTATCAGTGACTTTGAGCTGCTTTTGCATGCTGGACCTGTTATGCTCATCTTACAGTTTGCATGCAGCATGCAGCTTTTAAAACATCTTTTGACTTCTTCTGGTACATAATAGGAGTGCCATGCACCCTAGATAGTTTTTGTACCATTCTTCTTCTTCAAACATTATTTGGAAACCTGGGTCCACATGTAATTCTCTCACAAACTTTCCGTTCATTTATATGCTGTTGTTAGTCTCCTGCTCTGCTGCTGTGACTAGGACATTGATGACCATAATGAATTCTGTTATTGCATTCACTACTGCTGTTCAGGTGGAAGTTCTATGGCATGACACCCCCCACATAAATAATCTTTTGTAGGCCAACTGCCAATAAAAATAACCACAGGAAGGACTTAAAGGCTAATTTTGTTTTTTAGTACATTTTTCCCTTTGTAAAAGACACCATTATTAAAACATTCTTAACAATTTCTGGAACCAGTTACCTCTTTACAAGAGTCTCCGGTTAGTAATGAAGGAATGAACATTAAATGCTTTTACATAAGTGGCTGGGGGGGAAATAGGAATAGTTATGTTAAGAATAGTTATTTAATTATGAGCATTTTATGGTGCTGTTAAGGTATCAGAACCCCACAGCTTGCTTTTGCTAACACTACATTTCTAAATCTAGCTTATACTGGTTTACTTCAATTTTCAACATTTTGTTTCCTGGGCAATTTGAAAACAGCAGGCCAGTTCAGGGATAAACATTAAAATACAAATACTTCAGCTCTAGTGACTTTGAGAAGCAACCATACAAAGCACTTGTGGTTTTAAGAATTTTTTTTTTTTAAATGTACATTTCTTGGGGACCGCTGTGCCATAATATCTTACCTTCAATAGGTTGTTGATTCATGGTGACATTTTTAATGTCAGTGCTTTTATTACTTAGCATAAAATTTGGCAACAGGCCTGGTACAGGTTCAGAAGGAGAGAATACTAAGAAATATGTTTTATTGGTCTCTTTAGCAGAAAGCCTGAATTTGTAAAAATACATTGACTGGACATTTCTAGGGTTCGTTTTTATAATGTGCCATTGTAAATGAGGTTTCTATAATTATTAGTTTTGTTAATAGAATGATCCCAAAGGGTATTAATAAGTGTGTCCCATGTAATACTTGAAGAATACAAAGGGATGTTTTCCCATGCACTGTCTCAACCAAACAATAGCTCAGAAGGTAAATGCTACTTCCGCCCTACGGAAGCTGAGGCTTAGGCAAGTGGAGAAGCTTCTATGAGCTCATTGGGAGATGCAGAAATTGACTTCAGAGGCCTGGTAGCTTATAAATATAAAGTATCTTTTTTTTTTTAAATCACAGTGACAAATGCCTGAGGAACATAACCCCAGACAGGAAAGAGTTACATTGGTTCATGGTCTTGATTCTTCATGTTCTAGCTCCTTTCCTTCCAGTCCATTCTTGGTGTTGCAAAGTGTCTTGGGAGAATGTGATGAAGCAAAGCCTCAGAAGGCAGACAGAAGAAAGCAACTGGGAGTAAGGTATAGCCTTTTCAGACAGTTGTTCAGTGGCCTCCTCATCTAATCAGACCCACCTACTTTCCACCATCTTCTCAGTTGGCCATTGCATTATACTATCAATCCATTGAGAAATTAACTGTTTGATTAGGTCCAAGTTTTCTAGTTCCAATCACTCCCCAAATGCCCATCAGCTACCAATCAAGTCTTTAATGGAAGAGCTTTTAGGGAGCTATTTCCTATTCAAACCATAAAATCTAATAAAAATTTCTTCCAGATGCGCAAATAATGACACCTTTCAGGTAAACAATAGATTCATGTGATATAGTGTAGGGATATGTTACAAATATAATAAAAACAGTCAGAGATTCACCTCTTCCAGTCTTTTTTTTTTTTTTTTTTGACAGAGTTTTCTTTGTAACAGTCCTGGCTGTCCTGGAACTTGCTTTGAAGACCAGGCTGGCTTTGAACTCACTGAGATTCTCTTGCCTCTGCTCCCCAAGTTCTGGGAATAACAGTGTGAGCTATGGCTTCCTCTGCCTGCTCTGTCTTTCTATGCCTGTCTTAAATACTTTCTTCACTCAGTTAAGGCGTAGCACCACCACTGCCCGCCTGGGAGACTGGAACTCCTGTAAACTAAGATGACCTCAAACTCAGATTGGATTAAGGGCGTAGGTCACCACTCCTGGATATTTCCTGTGCTAGGATTAAAGGTGTGAGTTACCACTCTCTGATCCTCCTAGACTTACTGTGGGTAGATCCCTCTGATATCTCCGACTGTTTTTATTATATTTAAAATATATTCCCACAATATAGATGAATCCAATGTGCTAGTTACTTAGGAGTGGACTGGGCACTTAAACATACATTTCCCCCATTCAGTCCTGTTCTGCCACATGGCACCCTCCACTTTCTTATCTTCCACAGCAGTTATATAAAATACTTTGTGTATTTGGAATTATACAAAACATTGAGGGTTTAGTGGGACACATTCTTGGGCTCTAGGATATTGCTGTCAAGTAAAGTGGGAAACTCAAAATTGCAAAAAGGCCTCCATACCATAGGTATGGTATTTTCTTAGAATATGCATGGAGAGCATGTGAGTTAGGTGGAAATAGAAGAAGGAAGACAGAAATGGCAGGGTAATATACTTAGAGCACAGGAAGTAGACTTCTCTAAGAATATAATATGGCTCTTTCTATCTAGATAATAGTAGGTAACCTATGTATTCTCCAATTAGTCTATATCATTTAATGACACAAAATACATTTTCTTTGTATTTCATTCATCTCTATGCTTAAGGTAAGAGTTCAATGACATTTGCAGTTGCTTTTTGTACCCATAGCAAAGATGAGTTAATTCCCCTTCTCTCTTGGCCATAGAAAAAGTATAGACTATATCAAGTTTACAGTTGATTATTCTGGGGTTGTTAAACAACATTTAAGATGCAAAGAACTGTTTGCTGGATTTTTTTTTCAGCAATGACCTCTCCTAATGTTGCTATTGTCCTTGGTGATCCTGTGTTGTAATGTATATTGTTGTGTATGTCTTTAAAAGTATCTACCATGTCCATTGTCCATCCATCATTCCCTGACCAGCTTTCCTTTTGTTTTTTTTTTTTGTTTGTTTGTTTGTTTGTTTTTTTCCACTGCTTGGCCACTAGTCTTCAAAGCCTTCTGCTACTCCAGCTATGAAGGCTGCAAGTGTGAGCCTTTTTAAGGCTTAAGGTATCTAGTCTAAAGGTTCTTCTCATGAGCCAGTCAGATGATTTGGTTTTCTCCTAAGGTCATCTTCTTCGTGTTGAAAGTGATATGTGAATAGGTGGTTGGATCATGGCGAAGGATTTTTCCAAATGGAAATACTTTTCTTCCATTTCCTTTACTTCTGATTGTTGCAAAATCTTGGTATTACTTTGAGTATAATGAATAGAGAATGGGTCCAGTGAGATGGTTTCTGAGGGTAAAAGCACCCGAGGTGGAAGAAGAGAACTGACTCCTGAAAATAGTCCTTTGTTCTGCACATGCATGCTATGACATGCACAGCCTACAGACCCAGTTTAAGTAGTCAGGTTATTTGCTTGTGTGGCTTGGTCTAAATTGCAATCACGGAGAGGCGCATAAATCATCATTCTTGATCCTGGAGCCCCTAAGTGATAGAACACACAAATCTGAAACGATTTTGCCGTGACCACACTTGACCCTGTTGACATGTCTTATCCAAATGGCTGTCTACCAGAAGAACAGGCAGAGGGGACTTATGTCTGCAGGTTTGGGTTTTTCTCCCTGGTCTTCATCTTCTGTCAGTGGATTTGTCCCTGAGCCCAGAGCTGGCACTTTGCATGGTATAAAAAACGGAAAGAACTGCCTTAGTTTATTTGATATTTCTAAAACCTTGCATTATCTCCTTGCACAGTTATTCAACCCTGGAGATTTAGAAGCCACCTTCGCCATACCCCCCAGAAACTGGCTTGCTTTTATGCTCGTTACACATCTGATTCTTCAAATGACCCATTCTGACGTGCAGACAAGGGCAGAAGATCACAAAGAGGCCTGTGTGTATCTATTTCTTGCAGTGATCACAGGTGTCTATTGTAGTAGTTGAAGCCCCTCTTTCAAAATCTTTCCACTAATATGTACCAGGAAACAACATTTGCCCTTGTAGTTGACAAATTAGTTAGTGTATCTCTTTAATCAATATTCATGGCATGTCTTGAATTTTATACTATCAAAGATTTTAATTAAATATTGAAAACTTTTGTAGCACAACATGACAGCCTGCTACCAGATCGCTTGAACTATCACATTACATTATTTTTAAAGCATTTTCCTGGTATGCAGAATCTTTAAGACATGTCAACAACCAAAACACTCTGGTTTTTCTACAAATTAAATTGTATGGAAAAAGATGATTATAAGTTTGCTTAGCATTTGTACTTTTACAAGAAAAAAGTCTTTCTTTAGCATACTTCTTAATACTGAACAGTTCAGTCTCTTAATCTCTACTTTGTATGAAAATATGTTGATCTATTAAATAAGTTTCTATGTAAACAATCTGGAGTTTCAGATCATATCTATATCATACCCTCTGCCCGAAGACTCAGAGGACATTGCATAAGGGAGGGCAAAAAGACTGTAAGAGCCAGAAGTTGGGAAAGACTGTTATGAAATAGTTTCTTCTGGATATGACAGGCTGTTATATTCATGAGCTCATAACAGCTCAAGGTCCTGTTGTGTCCAGAAGATGCTGTTTCACAGAAGACATCCCAATTCACCCCTAGCTGAAGAGATGAGATGTAGGCAGTAGATGGCTGCTTGGGAGGGACAGTCAGTTGCCTTTAAGAATGCTGTCTTTTATTATGTTGTCCATGGTCTAGTGATGATCATGTGCATGTAGGTAGCACTAACTGGCCTTAGTGGGATGTTTTAAAATGAGAGAAAGAACTTGTGTATTGAGGGTAAGCATTTGGAGGTTGGGAGTGGAAGTAGATATGATTAAAACACATTGTATACATGTATAAAATTTACAAGTAATTAATTAAAATATTTTAATATGAAGCACAATAATTTTTATTCCCCTTAAGGAGATTTAAAAAACCTCTGAGGTCCAACTAGAGTATAGTGTGTATAAATTCACAGGAGAATTGACTGATGAAGCTATGATTTCAATTACTTCAATTCAGAATATTTTCTCACATTCTGGCCCTAGTCATCTTTATCTTTAGCTTATTAGCAACTTTTCCCCTGAGACTTGAGAGATGATGGGTTATCTTACTAATTTCCTTCCAAACCTGTGATCTTGTGATATTAGCGAATTCATTATTTCTTCTATATCACTGAGCATCCCTCAGGTTGCTATTTGTCAAGTACACACCAAAAAAGGAGATGCATGCCATCAGTCTCAGCACACATATGCTGTCCCATCTAGGACAGTCTCTGATGCTCTTCTGCTCAACCACACACCCCTTTGCTCAGTATGTGTTTATTGTTCATCTACTGCTGTCTCAAGCCCTTGAGACTAAGCAAATCATTTCAAGCTTCCTTGCTGAATTCATACACACTGTGTGTGTCCACCTGGTTCCCTCTTCGTTTTCTCTTTCTTTCTGTATGCTGTCTCATGTGAGATTTGTTAGATCATCAGTGCTGGTAATCTCAAAAGTTTTGGGGCACATTTACAAGTTGAAAATCGTATTATGAGATGTTTCTTCAACCACTTATTTCTGTGGATTTCTTAGCTCTTTTTTGGTACTGTATGATATTTTTATTTTATTTCTACTTTCCTATGTTTCATTTTTATTTAACCTTTTATGCATACTGTTCACACCTCCCCCAACTTGTTTGTAAGTTTTTGAGTCACTCCATGATGGCTCTACACAAGGACTTGGCTCTCAAATGTCTGCTGAGTAAATTCAAGTTCATTTCTCGGTCTTCTGTTGTTTCTCTGTCTAATATGAGGAGGCAACTCTAAAGTTTCGTAATTTCAACTGCTGTAAATATGAATAATGCATACACCCCAAGACAATTCACCATTCTAGACAGCAGACACTGCCCATGAATTATATGACCAGTGACTATAACTTCCTGGTGAATACAACAAATGCTGTCCTAAAAGTTATTCTCTCTTAAGAGTAGGTTTTAGACTTTTTCCCCATCTCAATGGAAAATTAAAGCTGGACGGAAGAAGAAGCAGAAGAACTAAAGTTGTCACTTAGGTCTTCACCTGAACCTTTCTAGCTTTATCTTGGATATATTGAACATAGAATATGCCCTTTCTGCACTTCTAAGATATGAGAGTCTCTTTAAGTAATAGAATATCTATAGTGCAAACAAGGTGTAGACTACTAAATGTATTTTACTTGCTATAAGCAAATTTTTATTTTATTTATTCACTTCTTATTTCCTGCTTTCATCATGCCAGTTTAGCAGCTCATTTCTTTAGGGACATACTCTCAGCTCTAACAACTTATAGCTGAATGTTATTACTTGATAATGCTTCATTGTCAGCTGAGTCTAGTCTACACTAATAGCATAAAATCGGTGGACTTTGTGACTTTCCATGAAGCAAACTAAGGTGAAATTAAGAAAATTTGTTACTCTTCATCTTACAATATACAAAGGTCTACTTGCTTCTTCTAAGAATAACGACCCTGTTGGAAGTTCTCTCTTTGTAATATTGTAGAGCACTGAGTTATGAATGTTTGAAAAGAATCATTCATGTTCATTCATGTCAACCTGCACTCCAATCCAGGGAAAAGCATCAGTACCTTTAACTAGCTAGCAAGGAGAAGAGAAGTCTGGGTTCATCAGTCTGATCTGACCTCTGAGCCTGTTCAGTCAGTTACCCTGCCATGATGAGTGCCCCTCCAATGGTGGCTATGAGCATTCTGAGAACTATGAAGCAAACAAAGATTATTGGTTCTGAAGATTCACAATACCTGGTCAGTAATATTTGGCTTCATCTTTTTCTACCTGTTCTTCTTCTCATGTGTTCTTAAAGCCTCTCATAACTTCATTTTGGTGCATTATCACCACTGACTAAGGCTTATTCATTTTCCAGGTTAGCTTACAGTTCACCTCCGGTAGGCAAATATACATGTTTCTGATTGAGTTCCCATTGCCCACCATGCATGTGTGCATCGGTAAATGAAGGCATCACATACTGTAAGCATCTGTTTACCTACCCATCCAGCAGAATGTCTCTCCTGGAAAGTGAAATGAGCCTTTCCTTCTCCACTTAACAAGCCCCTTGCATGCTATTTGGCACGGGAGGCATGATTTGCTGCCCATCATCTTTGAGTAGAACTGGAGTAAAACTCATTTTATATTAATAAAAACTGCATCAAGAATCAGAATTCTGGAAAGCATTAGGCATTTCCATTTTCTTCTGTGGTTCTCCAACTCAGAGAACTACCTGGGAGGCATATTAAATGGTTTAAAAGTTGAGTAATGAAATGAATCACTCATTTATTGTAATCAGTACTATGCCATAGGTAAGTGGATTTAGGATCGTGTGCTTTCTATGTCCTTACTTTCTGTACTTCCCATGCTCCTCCAATGGATTTTTGTCCCTCTCAGTCATTAGAATATTGGGTGTAGAATTTTTAAAATGAATACAAAGTGGCAGCCCCTGGAATTGAAGACAAGAGGAAGATTAAGTCAATGAACTCAACTGACTTCCATAATTAAGAACAAGCTGCAAAGATGAAACCAGAGGGGAAAGAAAAAACAGTCCAGAATGAGACAGAGAATACAGAGGGCCAAGAGAAGAATTCTGCAACAGCTACCAGTAAGGGAATCCGGATAATCAGTGGGACATATAACAAATAAGGAAGGCATGAGTGTGCTTTTGCTTTGTGATGTGGGAATGTCTTTCTGTGTGCTATGAATATCAATCTTTAAATAAAGGATGGTTTTGGCCGTGGCAGACACCATAGAAGGAATAGGTGATGAATCAGAGTAATTAGGAGGAGGGCAGAGTCAGATCAGATCGACCCAGCTGCCCAAGAAGAAACATGTAAGGAACACAGGTGAGCCACAGGCCATGTGGCAGACACATTAATGAAAATGGGTGGAGTTAAGATTAAGGAGCTACCTAGCAATATGCCTGAGCCATAGGCCAAACAGCATGAAGTTAATATAAGCATCTGAATCATTTGGGGGGGGGACTAAGCAGTAGAAGGTGGCTAAGTGGTCTGGGGTGGCAGGTCTGTGGGTCTAGACCTCTGGCCACCTGGGACCAAGAAACCTTATTGTGACAGATGGCATCCCAACGTGGGCTGAACACCCACATAAAGCCTGAGAAAGATTAGAAAGGGCTCTAGAGCACAGAAACTTAGCCAAAGCAGCTTCCAAATTGTGTATCTGAAGAAAGTCATTGTACAGAGATAGTGTGACATTCGGGCCACATTCAAAATGACACTGGTAGACTGGTGGCAGGCAGTGGAAGCTGCAACTAAGCCAGTTCTCAAAGTCTCACAGAAGACTCAGTAGCATGTGCTTGACTTAAGGTTTGCATTTATATTGAACAAAAAGGAAACAGAGTCAAAGACAGTTTCTTAGTAGCAGCATTTCTTGGGTCTGCTCTGTTTGCTGGTGGTGAAGAGGGATGTGGCCCCTTTAAGAGAACTTACTGATTCAGCTTTTTCTGCAAAAACTATGTGTCTCTTTAAGAGAGTGTGAGTATTTTTAAAAGCTCTTCTGGCTGGAATATGATTAAGCACTCACAAAAAAAAAAAAAAAAAAAAAAAACAGATTCAGATGGGGAAAGAAACCCTGTAAATGGGTTACAATGTGTGTAAAATGTACATAGGTGCTTCAGAGACAAAAGAAAGGGTAGAGTAAATCCCTAAGGAGAAATAGAGTAATAAAAATATAATAAGCCATGTAAAGATGGAAATAGACACAGAATCTGGATTATGGTTATTATTGTGTTTTATTTTAATTTTTAACTGTTAATGAGCTAACTGCAGAAAGACACTGAATTGCAAAGTCAGCTAAGTTAAACAAGAATACATACTTTAAAGGTATCTTGATTTTGAAATTTTTGTCTAAGTATTTATTGCTTTGGAAGAGTTCTGCTTTTGTTTCCACAGAAGATGAGAAACTGTGGATTGATTCCAGGCAAATATGGTTTCATTAACCAAGACCCCCTGAAAATACCTCTGATGGGAAGAAATGGTCATATCAGCTTCAGGGCTGCAGACTATCATCCAATCTCAAGAACCCATGAGATTGTCAATGCCCCTTAATCAGCAGGAAGTAGTAATAGAAAATTATGCCCAAAATCTCAAAATATTGTTTATAAATGTTTGTTTTAATTATAAATGGTTAATGGCCATAGTTAATCTCTTTCTAAGAAGAAAAGGATATATGAGTGATTTTTTTAAAAAAAATTGGATTATTGAATTTACTTAGATCAGGAAATCAGCTTTTAATCTCAAAATGTTTTGCATTGGTGTGGACTTTGGTTTACTGATACAAATTTAAGGTCAATTTCATTATGCTGTATGTATTTTTCTATTCTTCTTTAAGGTATGATATTTATGTAACTGATTTAAAATTATAATGTATAATTAAGAAATGTAGGTTAATAGTCACCTATGATAACCAAACTTATATTAGTTAGGATTTTTAGGTATACAAAGGTATATTTCAATTAGATAGGTAATCTTCAAATAATTCTAAGACCTACAGACTATGGTATTTAAAATATTTTAAGAACTTAGACTTTTCTGGACAGTGAAACCGATCTTCTCCTGGCAGCATCAATCTACTTTAAGAGAAAAATGGGTACTGAAGAAATGCCATATGGAGTCTACTTTCTTTGTGGTAACGGTTAGCCACTGGACAAAAACCTGTTCTTGTATTGACTGCTTGACAGTATGCTGTTTAAACTGGACATGCAAGTTCCATAGGAAAATGATCTCTGAACTTTGGCAGAACAAGTTGAGATGGTCTTTACAGAGAAAACTGTCAGACATTCTTCAGGACTCAATGAAAAGTGACTGATGAACTATACCCGAATGGGCAGAGCAGATTTCCTGCTTCACTGGAATGAAAAGAGACTCGGGGTCTGTAGCCTAAAGATGGATGCCCCGGCTTTGTAAAGGAACTTTGGATGACTGTTTAGGCAGAAAGGTGTCATCTCTGTCTCTGTCATCTCTAGATTTTGGAAGTTGCTTCCACTTCCTGTTTACTTGAGTAAATATTATATCCTGTGATCCTTGATGTAGTTGAAGATTAGATAGTTATAGGTATAGTTTTTCTTAGTTATTTTCAGGTATATTGGATATGAAACTTTAGATTTACAATGATAAGGTAGATGATAGACTATTTTTTAAATTTTGTTAAATACAAGTAAACTAGATATTGTGACTGTAATTTTTGCTTGGTAGCTATTTTGTTATATGTAATTTTGTTATGTTAAAATTGAAACCTTCTTTTTTGATTAGACAGAAATGGGGAGATGTTGTGGGAATGTCTTTCTATATGCTGTGCATATCAATCTTTAAATAAAGGACGGTTTTGGCTGTGGCAGGCACCGGAGAACAAGTAGGTGGGGACGCAGAATAGTTAGGAGGAGGGTGGAGTCAGCCACCCAAGAAGAAACATATAAGGAACACAGATGTGCCATGGGCCACATGGCAGGACAGATTAATGAAAATGGTTTGAGTTAAGATTAAGGAGCTAGCTATCAATGTGCCTAAACTGTAGGCCAAACAGCATGAACTTAATTTAAGTGTCTGAGTCAGTTTGGGGTGAGCCTAAGTAGCTTCAGACAGCTAAGGGGTCTGGATGGCAGGTCTATGGATCTGAACCTCTGGCCACCTGGGACCAAAAATTATATTGTAACAGCTTTGTGTTTGGTCTATGTGTTGATGTGCAGGTGAACATAAACATGTGTGCACATGAATGTGGAAGTCAGAAGTCTATGTCAAGTGTCTTCTTCTACAGTTTCTCATCATACTTTTTTTAGGCAAGAGACTCTTATTGAATCTTGAATTCGTGTATTTGGCTTGACTAATCAGACACAAGTGCCAGAGATCCTTTTGGCTTCACTGGCCAGCACTGGGATTACAGGTCTATTCTCAAAGACATGCCTGGCTTTTTTATGGGTATGCTGTGGATTGAACTCAGATCCTCAAGCTTGTATGGCAAGCACTTTATTCACTGAGCATCTCTCCTGTCCCCATTCTTTCATGTGGTGTTAGTGAAACTACTTTTCATTACTATTTTTATTGTTTGATCATTTTCTACATTTGCTTAAAGAATTGTGGTCATTTCACCCTCTTCTCTCATCTCCTTCTCTCTGAGATTAGAAAGCTGCTTCTCATCATACTCATGTCCTTTCTGGCTTCTTTCTGTGTATGACTCACTTTGTTTAATTAGAGTATCTTTTTGAGAGTGGGTGGAGAGTTAACTTACTGGAGCAAGGGCAACTCATCTTTGGCTGTACCACTGAAGAAAATAAAACAGTCTGTTGATTACCAAAAGTCCCTCAGGGTGGGGTGCATAGAGCCTCAGGAACCCATCCTCCATCCACAATGAAACAATGATGGGTTAAATCTTGATTAGGTGTTGTGCAGATAACCTCTGCTACAGTGAGTTCATGAGTCCAAAGCCTGTCGTGTACATAGGACATCTCTCCAATCTCTAACATAGTTTATAACATAGTTTCTTCCTCTTCATCCTTGATATTCTTTGCATTTTACAGGAACAAGCTGTCCCATTTAGTGTCAAGCAATTCATTATCATTTATTGTCAGCACTTTGGCTGGTTATGGGGTCTGTACTGTCCTTTACAACAATAAGAACCTTCTCTGATTAAGGCTGGATAAAGCAATAATCTATGAGTATCATTATAAATATTTTAAAGAAAGCTTTGCCACATGAAAATTTGGCAAAATGGATATAGTATGTGCCCTTCACCCATCCCCTGAGCCTATGATCTTCTAGCTATAAGCTCTTGGCCAAGGTTGCATAACTAGGCAAGAGTTTCTTCCTGGAAGGTAAGATTCAAAACCTATAAGATTGATTCACTACACTCACAACAGTTATGCCACTATAATCAACTCTAGTGCTACACACACACACACACACACACACACACACACACACACACACACACACACACACTGTTAGAGAGGACAGAGACACAAAGAAATAGAGAGACCAAGACAGATAAAGAGATACTCACATGATAAATAAGTCAAGTAAAAAATTCAACATATGAATATACAAAAAAAATTCTTCACATTTTGAATAAACTCAGAACTTTCCTGAAACCCTTTTTGAAACTCATACAATTCAAGACCCTGAAGTAGTTTCACTGGACTTCCAAGTTCTGCCATGATGAACTGTCCCAGATTTCTGGTTCAAATGAGCTGGCATTATTCCTGGAAACTTGGGAGTTTTCTTTAACCCAAATGTTGTGTATATCTAAATTCCATATTTGATTCTTTCACCAATGACTGGAGGTCATAGAGTCATTCAGTGGATTAACAAAGGCAACTATTTGACATCACTTAATATTGGCATCACTTAAAATTTGATTAATGATTGTGAGTGGTAGGTTTGTTAACAGCAAGGTAAGTTCTAGGTAAGAAGAGTATCTCATAAATGAAGTAGGCTAGAAAAACTTGGGTATAACAGCATTCTTCACATTTCCCAAAAGAAAACCTTCGAGAGCACTGGTACTATCCATAATTAATAAGTAGTTATTAAAGCCACATGCAGCTAATATTTTGTAGTAAACCATTCAGACCATATCGACTTGTGGGCTATAAGTCTTGTAATTCAGACTGTCCACCTGAATCAGTGCTCGGAGCATATGAGTAGAATGTGAGTAGAGATTAGAGATGTTTCTCCTTGTGCCCTCTACATCTCCTCACTTCTCTTTCTTCCAGTCAGTCTTGCTACAAAATGCCACTTAAGCTCATTACCAATCTTTTGACCACATGACATCTTAAAATTTCCTTTACTAACCCAAATAAAATTTCTACAATCAAAGGAGGTGACAATTCCATTCAGATGTCAAATGCTTTTAAGGTACAGTTTTTAATAACTGGCTTCTTTCCTTTAATCAATTTTATAAGGAACATTTATACAAATATTATGCTCTAAAGAAATATACAGCACTGCTGTTTTTCCTTTGCGGAAGCATAAGGCTTTCTTTTTCAGTAGGATATCAAGATCACAAAGAGGTTTCTTTTTCTGAGACAAAATGAGAGTTTCTAAGAAAAGGACTGAATACAGATTCAAGCATAAAAATTAAAGGACAAAGATGCATACCCAAGAAAAGAACAATAGTCCATGTTCAAGAATACATATAACAGATCTCAAGAGTGAGATGCCAGCACAAAAGATTTACTTACTACTGAACTACAAACATCATTTGCACTATAAGGCTGGAGTAAAAATTCAATAGTGCAGTCATAACTGCATTTATACCATATAATAAGGCGGAGCTGTGGACTGGATTCTATTCTTAAGAGACAGGAAATAAGAACTCTCAAAACAAAGTGTCAACTTCATGTGACTGTAAAGGTGCTGGTGGGAGAGTGGGGGAGGGAGGGAGGGAGAGGGCAAAGGATAGGGAAAATATTTATATTATCAGTGTTTAGAAAGGAGGAATATTTGATGTGGGAATGTCTTTCTGTATGCTGTGAATATCAATATCAATCTTTAAATAAAAGACTGTTTTGTCCCATGGCAGGCACTGTAGAAGAAGTAGGTGGGGAATCAGAATAGGTAAGAAAAGAAGGGCAGAGTCAGAGACAGATTGACCCAACTGCCCAATAAGAAACATATAAGGAGCACAGGTGAGCCACGGGCCATGTGGCAGATAGATTAATGAAAATGGGCTGAGTTAAGATAGAGAACTAGCTGGAACTGTTCCTGAGCCATAGGCCAAACAACATGAAGTTAATATAAACATCTGAGTCATTTGGGGGATCTAAGTAGCAGCAGGTGGCTAAGGGGTCTGGGACCATGGGGCTGCAGGCCTGTGGGTCTGGACCTCTGGCCGGAAGGGCCTGAAAACCATATTGTAACAGATGGCACCCAACAAAAGAATATTGTAACTATTGGTATCAGTATACTCTTTAGGGTAAAATCTCATTGCTTAACCTATATTTTTTTCCAAGTTGAAGTCCTAGTTTAATTATAATTTAAAGCTGGCTTTAAAGTTGGAGTGTGGCTCTCTCCTTCTCTAAACTCAAGCATACTTGTTAAAGGAAAATACAAGATCTCTGTATCACATCAGAAGAGCCACCTGATATGGTACAGAAGAATAACTAAAAACAAGGGACTATTATATTGTACTTGGGTAAATATTATATCCTTCTGTGGTCCTTGATGTAGTTGAAGATTAGATAGTTATAGGTATAGTTTTTCTTAGCTATTTTAAAAGGTATATTGGATATGAAACTTTAGATTCACATGGATAAGGCAGATAGATGATAGAGTATTTTCTTTAATTTTGCTAAATACAAAGAGACTAGATACTGTAACTGTAGTTCTTGCTGAATAGCTGTTTTGTTATATGTAATTTTGCTATGTTAAAATTGAAACCTTCCTTTTTGATTAGACAGAAACAGGGAGATGATGAGAGAATGTCTTTCTGTATGCTGTGAATATCAATCTTTAAATAAAGGACTGTTTTGGCCCATGACAGGCACTGTAGAAGAAGTAGGTGGGGAATTAGAATAGGTAGTAAAAGAAGGGTGGAGTCAGAGACAGATTGACCCAGCTTCCCAAGAAGAAACATGTAAGGAACACAGGTGAGCCACGGGCCATGTGGCAGACAGATTAATGAAAATGGGTTGAGTTAAGATGAAAAAGCTAGCTAGCAATGTGCCTAAGCCATAGGCCAAACAGCATGAAGTTAATATAAGTGTCTGGATCATTTTGGGGGGCCTAAGCAGCGGTGGGCGGCTAAGTGATCTGGGGCGGCAGGTCTGTGGGTCTGGGCCTCTGGTGCCCAGGACCAAGAAATCTTATTGTAACAAATATTATTCATAATAAAAATAAATTCAGTTGAAAGGAAAGGATTCACTTTTCCAATGTGTAACACCAGGGGTGGTTAAGCCTCATCAAGGGTAACTTCTTCCATATTAGCTACACTTGGAGTATTTGTGATGTGGGCCCCAGAATCTGTATGTTGTTACTTTTTTCAAGTCAAGAGAACATGTCTTCCTTCAATCTTGCCTTTAGTTGAACAACTTTAAGTTGACATCCTAAAGCAGGAATTGCAAGCCCATCCTGTGATGGACATTTGTCATTCTCACAAGTTAACCTGTAAGTGGAGGTCACCAGTCTCTTGATAGAAGCCTTGTGGATAAAGCAGAACTTCAATACCCTTCCAAAGGCTGAAATTCTTGGTGCTCAGTCATAAACTGATCTTCCACCTACACAAAGACCTGTGATTTGCCTCCACCAAACTACTTTATGCTCTGGATTTCGAGTTAATTATTATGAAGCTTAAAGCAGAGCTCCCAGCCTCAGACTGTAGTCATAGACAGATTAACCATCATAGTAATGACAGTCACTCTGTAGATGGTGTTGGTTTCGCACATGAAATCAGACACACCAGCGTCTCACTATAGTTTATTCAGAAGAGTTGCTGGGTGAGTACAAGGGCAGAGAAGCAGAAAAAAAAAGAGACAGACTTTCATGTGGGCTCCTTTTAAGAGACAGGTGGGCACAGATTTACATAGCTATGCCTAGGCGAGTGCCTTCCACATGTGGCATATTCTTCCAGTACCATATTGGGTTTACCACATGGCTGCTACATGCCAGAAATGCTTACATATTACCCTTATGTTTATTATAAAAAGAAAGCCTGGTTTATGTAGGTGGGTAGAGGGTTGGACTGGAATGGGGTGGACGGATCTCTTAAGGCTGCTTCAAGCTCTCTGAAGGGTGAAGTTTGTCTTTTTAGAAGATGAGAGCTGTATCTTTTGGTGGTCAGTCTGCTGGGCTTTGCGGCTCATTTCCTGCAGTCTGGAAGCATGAGATGATGAATTCTGATATTCTGGAGCTCGGAAACTGAGTTAGTGAGAAAACCTTGGGAAGTGACAGAATTTAGATGATCTAGTGAGGGTCCTCTGCTATTACAGGGTCTGGAGTCAGATTAAGAAAATAGGAAAAAGAGGGAGAGAAGGAAGGTTTGAAATTGGGACATGTATAGCCTTAAGTTAGGTTTTGTCTCTAAATAAATCTTGAAGTAGCTATTTTGTGTTTCTTCCTTCTAGGTGACTCCAGTGGCTAGTGGCTGCACAGCAAAGTTTGCGGATCTCTGCTAAATCTGGGGGTGGGAAGAGGTTAAAATGTCTAGTATTTTTTGTTTACTCATTTCAGAGGTTAAATGGCTTCTGGTTCCTTTTCTCTAGTCCTCAAGAGGTGGTGGCAGTCAACTGTTTTTCTGTGGTAAAATGGCTTCTGGGTTTTTTCCTATTCTCTAGAAGCTGCTGCTGGAGGGCTATTTTGTGGGGCTGGAGAAGGGTGAGGCAAGATACCTCGGAGCTTTTTGTTTCTGGTAACTGTCTCAACTTCAGCTCTGAGAAGCAGGCTGGAAAAGAAAACTCAGAGATGGTGAATTTTAGGGAAATGTGTCTAGTGACACAGGATTTTGGATGTCCCACATTTGGGGGTCTACCTAGGAGGCTGGAAGAGAGTGAGGAGAGTCTGGTGCTGATAGGCTGAGTGGACAGCAGAAGCAAGGGAGTGGCTGGAGTGGCTGGTGAGGCTGGATTTAGGTTAAATGTGGTGACTACAATAAATGAAAGCTCCTATTTTAGCTAAAAAATCCCTTCCCATTAGGGGTAGGTGGCAGGTTGGCATGACCAAAAATGTGTGGGTGATAGGGATATATATTCTGAAAATGGAATTAAGTGGTGACATCTGATAAGGCCAGAAGTGTTTGCCTCTCACTCTGACAATGGAGGCTAGAAAGAGAGGTAAGACCCCAAAGCTCCTGAAGACTAAGTTTGTGGCACCGGTGTTCATGAGGAAGGAGGTGGACGGCCCTGATACTGTTATGACTAGCTGAGGCTCCTTTTTCATGAAGATGGTGGTTGGGAAGCCTGGGCAGCATCAACCACCCATAGCCAGGCCCAGGAGATCAGCTGGTGAGTGGTCTGTGTGTAATGTTCCCGTGCTATATGGGGCTTGGGACCATTTAGACCAGTGTTTCCCTTGATGGCTCCCAGAAAAAGACCTGAACAGCCTCTGTGAGGCTGGGCAAGAGCAGAGACCAGTGGCTGAGCTGGCCCCACTTAAAAGCATGCACCAGGAGGTCTAGGTCTCTTGCCATGGGAGGAGACTAGCGAGCTGGTCAGATAGCTGTTGCCAGCAGGAGGTATCTTTCTTGGTGCGTTTTCTCATCTCTCTGAGATACATCTTAAAAGCCAGCACTAAGACGTCTGCCTGTGGAGTCAGTGGTCCCCTCTCCAAAGGTCTAAGTTTAGTTCTGATATAGGGGTAGCCCTTGGTAAAAAAACAAGTCATGATAAATTGCCTCAGGATCTAAGTTAGTATACTATAGGATCGCATTTGTGAGGCATTTAAAAAGTTGGGACAGATTCTCCTGATTATCCTGTACTATCTCTTGTATTTTTTCAAAACTGACAGGCTTCAGAGCAGCTCTATGCAGACTTGACAGTGAGCAGGTCACAAAATTGTCTTTAGCTAAGACCTACCTTGGTGTATTGTGATTCCAAAGTGGGTCTACCTCCGAGACAGCCTCAGATCCTGGTGGGTGTGCTACATGAATCTTATCTGCATACGTTCTGGAAGGTTTTTAAACTGCCTTTCGCTCAAGAGCCCAACCTTTTGCTAACTGAGAAAGTTCTGACAGAAGAAACGGGTATAAACTTTCACTCTCTCACCTACGCCAGCCCCTTTCCACAGAGGGAGAACTGGATCAGGATCCTTAGGAGTGAGAGAGTGAGTGACTGGTGGAGAAAATGTAGGCACCAGGTTTGGAGTTCGCAGAGAAGAAGAAATTGGAAGAGTTGCAGGTGAGCATTGAGATTTGAAAGGTGAAGTTTCCAGAGAAGGATCTGGTTGTGTGGTTAGAAACAGATGGCGGAAGAACAGCCAGAAATGAAAGTTTAGAGCTGAGATATGAAAAGAGATAGGGAAATTCTTTCCATCCACCCATACACTTGCAAAAGTTAGCGCCCATAAAATATTAGGTCTAGTGAGCTGTTAGGTGGCTATTTTGAGTTATCTAAGGGGTACGTAGGCCATTTCTTTGTGCAAAAATGAATAAGCTTGCTGGTGTTTAGGAAATGCAAAAAGGCTAAGTGGCTTGAAAGTCTCAAGAATGCATCCTAGAGATGAGGATGGAGAGACACTTTTTGGTGGCTCATTCTCTATTATTGAGGCCCAGCGGGGAGAGATTCCACTGCTAAATCTGGGTCATCACTCTACCAATAAGTGGTCCCAGGGGAACAAGGCTAGCTACCACTAAGTAACTCATCAGTCCTTGGAGTAGCCATTAGGACAAAGACCAAAACAATCCTAGCCACCATGAGGGTGGGCGTAAAAACCATGCTATCACTAGACACTCATCAGCACCTAGGATAGGCGTCAGGGAAAAACCTGGACCAATGTTTATCACTCCTAAAAAACTATTTAATTCTCAGCGGTGGATGTAAAAGCCCAGTACTAGCCACCACAGGCACTCATCAACACCTATAGTGGGCATCCAATGCAAGCTACCCATAGGCATTTGTCAGCACCTAGGGTAGACATTAGGGCAGAGTCCTGGGGACAGAGTCCAGGAACAGGATCCAAGGTCTGGTCTGGGCTTCAATAGCAGGGAAGGCCAGAAATGAGCACTAGGTGAGAAGGAACACATGTAACCAGTGAAGATTAAGGCTGGTGGTGGTCCTCTGTGAGACCAGAGTCCTACTGGAAAGCCAGACAATCTGTGGTCTTTTCTGGAGACAATAGTTCGTATTTTTGCTGACTGAAAAGGAGAAAATTTATCAGGTGAGCCCAGGGGTGTTTGAACAAGCTATGGTGGGGCAGACAGAAGGTGGTGTGGTAGTGAGCCCCAGATTAGGATATTCTGGCCTATATGCACCTAAGCCCACGAGAGAGACCATCTGAGTCATACCACCAAATTGTTGGTTTGGTCTGTGAGACCAGACAATGCCACACTAGAGTTTATTCAGAAGAGTTGCCAGGTGAGTACAAGGGCAGAGAAGCAGAAGAGAAAAGAGACAGACTTTCACATGGTGGTTCCTTTTAAGAGAGCAGGTGGGCACAGATTTACATAGCCATGCCTAGGAGTATGTCCTCTGCACACAGCACATTCTGCAGGCACTATGATGGGTTTACCATGTGGCTGCTACATGCCAGGAATCCTTACAGATGGTATTATCATAAGTCAAGTTTCTCCAGGCAGCACTGTACATACTCATGGAAGCAGCAGCAAGGCCCATTGTGGTCTACCTCTAACTGTGGCTTACACCATTATTGGCTACCTTTTAATCCATCTGTTCTTAAGTGGCATATTTCATGGCATATCTTCATCATCATCTCTACAGAGTAAAACAGTTCATCATTGCAATTAAGCCTCATATGTGCCTCACTCATTACTTTATTAATGTTTTAGTGTAATCAACCTAGACAAAGTGGTATATAATTTAGAATGTGCCTAGATATTCCTTCACCAAGACTTCTAATGTTAATATTATTTTATTTATAAATGTTTTCTCTGTGTCTGTCTGTCTGTCAGCCTCTCTCCCCTAACCTCACAGTCAGTCAAGTAACCCAGGCTGTCTCTCTCCTAAAACATCAGTGTGTGTGTGTGTGTGTGTGTGTGTGTGTGTGTGTGTGTGTGTGTGTGTGTGTGTCTGTGTGTGTGTGTGTCTGTGTGTGTGTGTGTGTATGTGTGTACTGAAAAGGTCCTCTCACATAATCACTGCACAATTTTCAAAAATACAACATTAGCATGGACATAATTGTGTTACTTGTTCTACATATCTTATTCAGAATTTACCAATTGTCCCAACAATTTTTATTATATGAAATGAATATTCAAAATCATTCTGAAATCAATTAGTACTTTTCAGATAAATTTCTCCCTGGTATATATTAGCTAAAATTATTTACTGCTGCTTATGATGAATAACACAAGCTGATTTTTTTTAATTTGCAAAAGGAATAATGAACTTTAAATATATAATTGCCTATGTGTAATAAGATTGGAGTCAAAAGGAGGAAGGATCCCTGTGCTGGGCTGGCAAGGCATGTAGGGAGATTATGTTGTTCCATTGTAAATAATTGTCCCTGCCTATGAGTTTAATAAAAAGCACTGATTGGCCAAAGGCAAACAGGAAGTGTGGGTGGGGCTACCAGACTAAGAAGACTCTAGGAACAGGCAGAACAGAGCAAAAGGCCAAAGAAAAAGCCAAAAAAACAAAACAAAACAAAACAAAAACAAAAAAAAACCAAAAAACAAAACACAGCTATACTACTCTAAAAAATAAATAAATAAATACCAAGCCACATGGCTAAACAAAATAAGAGTCATAAGTTAGATTAAAGATAAAGAGTTAACAAATTATATGCCTAGACCTTAGGCTGATCAGACTAAAACTGTTGTAAACATTTGTGTGTCTCTGTGGGTCTGTGAGTCTGCGGGCCTAAACCTTGAGACTAGGCCCAAAAGTCCGGGACAAAAACCTCATATTACAATATTCTTTCTTGAATCTTTGAGACTTAACACACCTAAAGAAGCCAGTATGTGAGTGAACAGCTTAAGAATTGCTCAAAAGATTGGCAAATTCTTGTCATTCTTTATAAATACCACTTGAATTCTCTAAGAAAGAGGCATAAGGGAAAATGTTCTTCTTTCTTTCCTGAACATGCTCATGCATATCTGTAGCTGATACCTGACATCCTAAAAGCCATTTTGTAACAGAAAAGACTCCCAAGAAAGGCATGCCACCAATGGGATGACACTGGGCCCTTCAAAGCATGTCTAGCATCCAACCCCTTAATGTAGCTGTGTTTACTTATTACTTAGGTTGGTGTCTGCCATGGTTTTCTGTTATTCAAAGCTGAAAACACCCTAAAGATAGACATACTCAGTTAAATGACTCTAGCAATGTGCCAGCAGTTTGTTAGACAAAATTTTTGGTAAATAGAAAACTAGAGATGAGGTCATTAGCCCCAACTATATTACACAGCTGGTTTCCTAGATCCTTGTAACATATTACTTCTCTTTTTAAAGCTTCAGAATATAGAATAAGAATGTCAACATACTAACAATATGTAAGAAAACAATATAAAAGGGCCTTTTAAAATTAGCTTTATGTACAGATAGGGAGGAAATTGCTGTTTTATGGCCTATTTGGGTGAATATAATTAATAATAGTCTATTATAAATCTCAAAATAACTAGATGAGAAGATTTGGAGCCTGAGGATAAAAAGCAATGGCAGAAAAAAAAAATCAAAGAGCACTTACTTGCATTTACAAGGTCCTGGGTCAATCCACCGCAAGGAAGGAAGGGATTTAGTATATATGCACCACCAAGAAATAAATGATATGCGAATTACTCTGAGCCAATCAGCATCCAATATATACAAGAGTCAAAACAAACGCTGGACCATATACATATGTACAAGTATTACTATCAGGTGATAACATAAGTTAGTGATTCTTAACTGCTGCATGTGCCAAAGGAAACCAGTATGATGTCCCATTAGTAATTTTTAAGTTCAAGTCATCCTTTTACACGGGTTTGTTTATTATTGCACATTGTGCTGTGGAGCATTAATTTCCATTTTATAGACGATGAAAGAGGGTGTTGGAGAACTTAACCAGCTTCATCAGTTTCACAGATATTCTCACTGATGGAATTACAATTCTGACTGAAGCAGTCCAGTTCCAAAATGATGTCCTACCTTTTTATAATAAGGCCAACGTAATGACTCCCCTCAAGGCAAAATTAATTTAAAGATCCATCTGAGCTGAAAGAGGGATAAATGTGCTGAGTGAGGGGTCTAGGGTAAAAGTCATTTCCAAACCTTGATGGGTGCTTTCAAAGGGCCTGGGACTGTGGGCGAGTGAAGGGGTTCATAAGCATCCATCAACAAAGACTCTTGATCTCTCTAGAGTGGTCCATGCTTCCCAGCTGCTCCAATTGTGAAAAGCGGTTGGCACAGAGGAACCATAGGGTAACTGTAACATTTTCAAAGGAATTGTTATGTTTAACTAAACCTTTTCAGGGAGCCACTAAGGCTAACAGCCTCATTTTCTGCAAAATGAATCTGACACACTTGCTCAATTATATCCCTGACCTGTTCTCTCCTGCTTCAGAGGATAAGATAGGCTTGTGAGCTGTCCCAAGGTGGGGAAATGCCTACTCATTTTAAAAGAGTTCATGACCCTCTCAGCTCTGTAGAGCCCCTATTCCCACCTTATCTGCTTTCTCACAGCCTGATACTCCAACCTCAAAAACATTTTTCCAATAGAGAGACACTGCAGCCTGTGTTCTAAGCCACAACTCTTAAAACAACACTTACCTCGGTTTTACAAATACAAATTTTGAAAGAAACACAGCATATGTAGTAAACTCTTCAGAGACAATATCAAAGTATTTGTTCATCATGCTAAGTCTGATTTGTATCCTTCAGCAATAATGCTAAATGTTCTCTCATAATAAGTTAGTTATTAATAACTAACTTATCTGTGAAGTTACCTTTATATTGCTATGACGAAATCTTTGAGAAGAGCATCATAGCAGAGGAAGGATCTGATGTGGCTGCTGGTTTCTGACTGTACTTCTTGGCATAACAGATTCCAGGTCTGTGGTGTGGGTGTGGTGGAACATCATGGCAGTGAACACACATAGGAAGCTGTTCACTTCATAATAATCAAAAACCACAAAAAACCAAGAGATGGCAATGAAGACAGAAGGCAGGAAAAGGCACAGTCCCTAAAGACACACTCGCAATGACCCACTTTATTCAGCTAGGTCCCACTTCCTAGTCTCCAGAACTCTCCAAAATTTAACCACTAGCTGAAGACATAAGCCGTTTGGAGGAAGGCTTCATATCAAACCTATGGCATCATCTTCTGAGAATTACTTGAGAGTAATACAACTTCAGAGTCAGCCAATGAGAGTGTGGGAAAGTGATAATTAAAGCTACCACTTGAGATCCACTTACTCTCTGCCAGACCCTGAGCACAGTGCTTTATACACATCAGTGAATAGCCAGAATAAACCTGTGCATACGAATTGGTGTCTCAAGACAGCAATGAGGAAAGCAGGCTCTGAGAGATTACATGACCTTCCCACACTGGTGAAACCCACACTCATGTTACTTTTCTGGTCAGTAAGGTCAACACTGAAGCAAAGGCATGTGACCCTCCTGAGTAATCATATGCCTTGCATTCGACTAACATAACCAAGTAAGGGGAAACATAATTAAAGGAGCACTTTGAAGCATCTGACTTCCTTTCCAGCGGGATCACATGGTAAGGAGCAAAGCACAATGTTGGGAATGTTTGTGAGAAGTATAATCCAGAAAATGGATTAGGACGTTCATTGATTTTAAACACTTAACTTTCTCCCTGAAGAAATGCCTCCGCTTGGTTTCAGAGCACTTCTCACCCCAACTTCTCCTCCTCGGATTCCATTTCAGACTCTTTCTCCTCTGCTAACTCCTAGCCTAGCCCTTCACCCTCTTTTCTCACTAAATTCCTTTCTTAGGTGATCTCATTCTTTTGTGTAGCTTAAAATAATATTTTTGTGCCAGTGACTCATAAATCTCCATCCCCAGCCCTTAATAATCCCTTGGGCTCTAGATTTATTTATCCAACTGCCTAGCTGACATCACCTCTTAGCCATCTAACAGACATCTTAAATTCAATATGTTCAAAATAAAATTCTTGATTTACCCACATCCATCTTCTTTATCTCAGCTAATGAGATACCACTACCAAGCTTCTTAAGGCAAAAGGTAGAGATGGCCCTCACTTCATTTTATTTTCCTTATATTTCTCATCCAATTTGTACACAAATGTGACCAACACTTATGTCCAAAATGTGTCCAAAGTCCCACCACTTATTACCATGCCATTGTTCCATTTATAACTGAAGTCACCAATAGACTGAAGCTACTTCCACTTCTTCCTTACAAGAGTTCATACCTTGTTAGAAGCCAGCTGACGTTACTATTTAAAGAACAATTCAAGTTCATTATTTTGAAGTTTGTAGTGGTTCAACTAGACTAGTAAAATACAAGTTCCTGGACATAGCAAACCCGAACATCACACACCCCTTGCCAAACATTCCTATATTCCTTTCTCCACCATGCTTCTACTATCTTGGATTTTTTTATATTTTTTAACACATTGAATTAAAAATCATTCATTTCATGGACCTTTGCACCCTTCTCTTTCTCCAGCATTGTCAACTTTTCCCCTAAATCCTCATTATCACTCCCATTCCCCCTCCTCAACTAAAATGTCACCTTCAATGGTCATTCTAGCTAAAATAACTTCTTCCATTCCCTTATCCAAATCCACCATATACCATGACCCAGTGTTACTATTTTTAAAATGCCCACATTGCTTTGTGAGCATTCATATCCCCTGTCTCTGCTCCCTAGAATGTAAAATACAGGGCAAGCCTGACTGAAAGAAGATGTCTCAGTTGATGAAGTGTTTGGTTCTGTAGTGTCAGAAGAGAGGTTAATATTGTAGAGACTGGATGAATTAATCTCAATGTCATTTACTCGTTGGTGGAGCAATCCACTAGCAATTAGTTATCAAGAATCCTTCAGATTAAAATGGCTTCTGGAATCCCTTGACTTACATTTCAAAATACTCTGTCTAGTCTCTTTGGTGTACTTCCCATTTTAAAATTGGAAACAATCACCTTTAGCTGTAATCTCTAAAGAGTTTGAATGTACAGTCCAGTTGTTTGAGAACAGATCACGTGATGACAATCAAATTTCCGAACCCTATAAAACTAAAGATTACATTTTAGTACAAAAATACATGCCTAGTATTGGACTACTGTATAAAAGCCACAAACTATGTGAGGCTCAGTGGTCAGGTGGCAGGTAACAAAGAATTGTTAGTACTTCTAGAAGTGTAGCCATCTGTATTAGGCATAAATTTTATATTGTGTATATAAGAAACTTAAAGTCATTTACCTTGCACTTTATAGTTCTAGGGGAAATGGTACTGCAATAAAACAATGCACTTAAAATAAAAGTGATGCTTTACAAGCAAGGATATATCACAAGGAAAGTTTAAAAAGTTTGGGGACTTGAAAGATCAGACAAAAATTGTCCTTATTATCAATTGATAAAAAATATTGATTATATAAAAATTATAAGAGCTGGATAGGGGTATATGCTATGAGGCAGTGTATCCTAGGAATGTCAGAAGCTATGTCCATACAGTCTCATTAATATGGCAGCCTAAACATAAGGCAGACAAGAACAAAAAAAAAAAAAAAACATCAGAGTGGACAAGAAAAATCCACAAAGCTTCAACCCTACATAAAGAACTATAAGCAACTGAAAAATGTAGAGAGTAGGAGAAATGGTCTCCTTCAGGGAAGAGTATAGCAATTGATGATCCACTACCAAATGGTCAGCCCTGAAAACATGCATATAATTAACATTATATAGACTGAGCAGATTATATTTAATAATATGAGTAGTTGTGTATATGTACACATGCGTATATACGTAATGAATAATAATAAAAATGAGTTAATAATTTGAATGAGGCAAGGAGGGGTGCATGTAAAGACTTTTGGGAAGGAAAGAAAAGAAAGAAATTTAGTTATTATACTCAAAAGAAAAATATGTGGTTGTAATAGAGCTTCCTTATCAAAGGAGTGAAAGTTTCATAACACTATTGTATCAGTTTATTAAATTGAAAAATGGGTTTATATACATTTGTTTAATAGAAAAGACTGAAGCTGTGATTCTTCATCTGAATTTCAGTTGGCTTAAGATACTTACAATTAAATGAAATAAAGAGGCATGTGTTTAACACAAAACTCTGTGTGTGTGTGTGTGTGTGTGTGTGTGTGTGTGTGTGTGTGTGTGTGTGTGTGTGTGTATGTGTGTGTGTGTCTTGGCACAAGATGTTGATCAGAATCACCTATAAAATGAACTTGATTAAATTTTTGAAAAGTTGCTCAGGCAAATAAATAATAAGTCTAAAAGCTTTGGGACAGTTTTATGTGGTGAAAAGTTTAAAACACCAAAAATTGTATTTGTTAACTTCTAAAAGAAGGTTGTTGGCTCAAAAAGCTTTATCTTTCAGAAGGAGGAAATGTTTTAAATTCCATTCTCTAGACAAAAAGGCATAACCAAAGGCAAGAAAGGACCAGTGGCTGGAGAATCCCTACCCAAGAGTGAAATCTAATCAAGAGCACACATGAAAGAGGTGGGAGAGAGCCATAATATGATTTTAGAGCAGATGGGACTCACCTACTTCTCTCCAAATGGAAAGCATGCTCTACCATCATTCTGTACCAGGTGAAAGAATAGAGACTGTTTTCCCTGTTTTTGATGCTTACAAAGAACCATATCCATATATGAAAAAGAGATTAGCTGGATGACATCCAGAAATCATAAACTTGGAGTTCTATGCCTTGACTGACAGGACTTTGGGATTGTTTTTATAGTGTTCCTAATGCTACATACAAAATAGTTCAAAAATCAATCATTTCCAATTACATGGGAGGATTATAATCCCTTACTCTAACTGGATGTATGAAATATATGACTGATTTCACCACTGAGATAGCATGGAAAGTAAAACATCTTTTTTTCCAGGTTAGAGTTCTTACGTCCTGGTGGGAAGGCACACAGAAGTCTTCTCCATAAATCCTGGTGGCCAGCATTAGTTTGATAGGAGCATCATAATGAACAGAGCCGCCCCACCTCCTCACAAGATCTGTATGCAAAAGCCATTACTACTTCTGAATTTTAACTGAGAGTCTCAACTACTAGTACACTCTTTGAAAGTGTTCTATTAAATTCTTATTTTATCATCATCTAACAATCTATGCACTATTTATGACCAACTCGTAAAACAGACTTGTGTATCTTTCTCTAACATTTTATGTATTTTTCTGCTACATCAGTATTCATGTATGCCTAATAATCCAAGTAAGAATGGCATAAAAGTTTTTACACAATCTCATATTTGTAAACCTAAATGAGCTATTTCCAGTGTTTAGTACCATAAGTAATACCACAGTGTATATTCTTACAGCTAAATCCTAACATTAAGTCATAATGGTTACCAATTCTTATAATCTGTACACCAACACATATGCAAATTCTTAAATATTTTGGCATTTAGCCTTTTATTCAGGTTGCATCCCAGAAACTGAAGATTGATTGAAAATGAATATAACATATAAAGAATCTGTGGAGTTTAGTACCAAACTGCTTGCAAAGCATTTACCAATACTCTCAATACTTGTGCTAATAGTAGTTTATGAGTAGCCCCCTTACTTTGAGTACCTTGGCACCTCACTCATGGATCCATAAGTATCTTTTTACCATCCACAACATCATCTAGCTGGAATATCCTAGGTATTTTTTTGAAGATGACAAGATTATAGTAATAGCCTGGTGTGATCCAAATGCATGTTTTTACTTTCAGAAGAATACACACCACAAACTAAATAAAGTGATTAAATCTAAATGTCCACAAAGCTATTCTAGTCCACAGTATAGCATTTTTCTCACCTTAGCATTTAACTTGTTTTTATTTTTGTCTATTTTCTTCCTATATAGATCAGGAAGTTCTTGAAAATGAACATAAAAGAATCTCCAAAGAAGTATGAAGGTAGTCAATTGCTAGAGCCAAGTTGGAGGAGATGAAGGGTGGATGGATCACATCCTTGCTTACACTTCAGCAGCAAGACAGTGAGTGGCTGCAATCTCTTTCCATTCTTAACATCCTCCTCATTACATAAGTTAGTTGTGTAGATAAAGGTAGTAATGGTGGCATGCTTGAAAAAGTCTGGTCATAGTAGCTCATAGGGGACATTTCAGAGTAGGGTCTGTCTGTCTGACTGTTTTAAAGCAACTAAGAAAACAGCTGAAGTTCAACCTCATGAAACCAGACACAACTATCTGGCATATGATGGTGTAAATAAATTAGTGCAATTGTATAAATATAATAAAGAGAAATTAGAATGAATGTAAAAGGTTATTCTCTTCATCCATATCTGTTGTTATGAGCACATGAGAACAGATAACGAAACAATACTAAAACCCACTTTGAGAATTTATTAGGGAATTGTAGGGAGATTAAGTTGTTCCACTGTAAATAATTGTCCCCGCCTATGAGTTTAATAAAAATCACTGATTGGTCAAAGGCAGACAGAAAGTGTGAGCGGGGCTACCAGACTAAGAAGACTCTAGGAACAGGTGGAGCAGAGCAGAATGCCAGAGAGAAGCCAGAAGAAACAGAGGACAACCATGCTGCTCTGAGAAAAGGTACTGAGCTGCATGGCTGATCAAGATAAGAATCATGGGTTAGATTAAGGGTAAAGAGTTATATGCCTGGGCCTTAGGCCGATCAGCCTAAAACTATTGTAAGCATCTGTTTGTCTCTGCGATTCTGTGGGTCTGTGGGCCTAAACCTCGAGGCTAGGCCTGAAAGTCTGGGACAGAAACCTCCTATTACAGGGAATAAAAGACATAGAGGCGTGAACAGGCCTGCCAAAAAGAGGTTGTATTGGAACAGAGAATCGAACTGGGTAGGATCTGCTTTTAAAGGTAGCTCTTCACATGCCTAAAGGGAGCCTATATGGTGATATGCCATGGTGCAATGCACAGGAAGTAAAACTGAGGTGGCTAGACATTTTGCCTGACTCCTGGGGGTACATGCATAGCTGTGTGACCTAGGAAATATCCTAGATTCTTCCTGGGTGTTAACACACATATGTATTCTGCAAGTGTGGGAAATACTAATAATGCCAGTATAAAATTCCATGTTTACATGCAACAAAGGTACACAGCAATGATTAGTAGCAGGATTTGGTACACCAAATCTGTGGAAGTTAAGCTCTCAGTGAAATGAAGCTTTAGGTGTAAGTACTTTTTAATACTTTAAAGGGGATATTTTGTAAAGGGCTTAAAAGAAATATAATTTTTATGCTTTATAAGGAAAATATTGTTTTTAAGAATAAAATATATAGTACCTTCCAGCAATGGAGTTCTTGTGATCTGCAGGCATTTGGTGACATTTAGGGATACATTGCATTCTACATAAGCAATTAGTTGAGCTGTATATATAAACCTTTTTAAAATCCAAACTGGACAACTGGAGAACCCAAAGCCTCCTGATACTCAGCTGACTAGGAGGAGAGTGCCACCCCAAACCCCAGCCCAAACAAAAGACCGTAGTCTATAAACCCCAGCCCCTGGCATTGCAGCTACACACAGCTCTACCCTAAACCAAAATTAGCAGAGAGAGCCCCCCGATCCCCAGCCAAACGCAGCTAGAGGGACATCCCACAGCCAAACCCCACCCCAACCACAAGCTGCATCATCACACACTATCAACTGGAAACACAACAGTCCCCTGGTCTACAGCCAATTAAGAACCAACTAAGTATGATCCTTGTGACAAATGGACACCCACATCAGGCCCACAAATGAGTAAAAGATGTCTAAGAAGCTGACAAAGAGTGAACCAAGGAAGCAAGGGGCATACGGCAGTGCAAGAATACATATAAAAATATAAAGAACCAGAAGAAGCTGGTAGTTCTACAACATCAAGACCTGAGCATAGCAGTGAAGAGGAAACAGAAAGAAACAACCTTAAAAACAACTTTATGAAGATAATAACAGCCTTAAAAGAGGATATTTTAAAAACTCCCTTAAAGAATTAAATGAAAATGCAAACAAAAAAGTTGGAAGATATGAACAAATCCCTGAAAGGAAATAAAGAAAACCAAGAAAAAGAAAACAAACAGGTGAAAGAAACATTCCCGGAATTAAAAAATTGAAATAGAAGCGACAAAGAAGGCATAACCGGAGGCAAGGTTGGAAATAGAAAACCTGAAGAAATGAACCAGAACTACAGATGCAAGTATAACTGTGGGGATGTTTCAAATTTAATAAAAATAGTCTGAGATATCAGAGGAATCTACCTGCAGTCAGTCTAGGAGCATCAGACAGTGGTAATTTACACCTTTAATCCCAACACAGGAAATATCCAGGAGTGGTGACCCTTAATCCCAGAAAATCTGAGTTTGAGGTCATCTTAGTTTACAGGAGTTCCAGGCTCCCAGGGAGGCAGTGGTGGTGCTATGCCTTTAATCTTAACCTGAATATGAAACAACTGAGTGAAGAAGGTATTTGAGGCAGGTATAGAAAGACAGAGCAGGCAGAAGAAGCCAGGAGGAGCGAGGCTGAGGAAGCTGGAAGACAGTTGGGTGATATTTGACTGTGGTATTTACTCTCCAATATCTCAGCCTTTCCCTGAGATCTGGCTCTGAGTTTCCTTTATTCATGCAACACATAATCAACAGAATGTAAGAAATGGAAGAGAGAATTTCTGGACTGGAAGATTCAATAGTAGAAATAGATACACCAGTCAAATAAAACACTAAAACCAAATAAGTCATAACACAAAATGTCCAGGAAATCTGGGACAGCATGAAAAGATGAAACCTGAGAATAATTGGAATCAAAAAAGAATACCAGATCAAAGGCACAGGAAATATATTCAACAAAATCATAAAAGAAAACTTTCCCATCCTAAAGAAGAAAATGCCTATAAGAAGTTACAGAACACCAAATATACTAGACCCCCCAAAACATCTCCTCACTACATAATAATCAAGCCACTAAACATACAGAACAAAGAAAAAAATATTAAGAGCCGCAAAAAAAGGCCAAATTATCTATAAAGGCAGACCCATCAGAATAACACCTGACTATTCAATGAAAACAATGAAAGCAAGAAGGTCCTGGTCTGTAGTATGAGGTTTTTGTTCCAGACTTTCGGGCCTAACCTCAAGGTTTAGGACCCATAGTCCCGCAGACCTGCAGACACGCAGACCCACAGTCCCGCAGACCCGCAGACCCGCAGTCCCACAGAGACACACAGATGCTTTCAATAGTTTTAGGCTGATGAGCCTCAGGCCCAGGCATATCACTTGCTAGCTCTCTACCCTTCATCTAACCCATTATTCTTCCTGTTCAGCCATGCGGCTCGGTACCTTTCTTTAGAGCAGCATAGTTGTCCTCTGTTTCTTCCAGCTTCTCTCTGGCATTCTGCTCTGTGCTTCCTGTTCTCAGAGTTTTTCTTAGTCTGGTAGCCCCGCCCATACTTCCTGCCTGCCTTTGGCCAATCAGTGCTTTTTATTAAACCAGTGGGTGGGATAATTATTTACAATGAAGCAACACAATCCCCTAAACTGGTCAGATGTTATACAGACACTAAAAGAGCATGGTTTTCAACCCAGACTACTATGCCCAGCAAAACTATCAATCACCTGAGGGGATATGTTTCAAATTTAATAAAAACCAGTCTGGGATATTAGAGGGATCTATCCAAGTCAGTCTAGGAGGATCAGAGAGAGGTAATTCACACCTTTAATCCCAGCCCAGAGAATATCAAGGAGTGGTGACCTACACCCTTGATCCCAGCAAATCTGAGTTTGAGGCCAGCTTGGTTTACAGAGGGAGTTCCAGGCTCCCAGGCAGGCAGTGGTGGTACCACACCTTTAATCTTAACCTGGATGTGAAACAACTAGGTGAAGAGGGTATTTAAAGCGGGTTTAGAAAGACAGAGGAGGCAGAAGAAGCCAGGAGGAGCAAGGCTGAGGAAGCTAGAAGACAGCCGGGTAAGATTTGCCTGTAGTGTTTCCTCTCTTTGAGCCTTTCCCTGAGATCTGGCTCTGAGTTTTCTCTATTAGTGCAATAATCACCATTGATGGAGTAAAAAAGATATTTCATGACAAAACCAGATTTAAACAATACCTATCCACAAATCCAGCCCTACAGAAAGCAATAGAGGGGAAACTCTAACCTAAGGAAACCAGATACACCCATGAAACCACAAGCAATTTATAATCCCACAGAAGAAAAACCAAAAGAAGGGAAATACACATATACTACCATCAAAGCTAACAGAAAATGACAATCATTGGTCATTAATATTCCTTACTATCAACGGACTCAATTTACCTATAAGAAGACACACCCTAACACAATGGATGAAAAAACAGAAGCCCTCCTTCTTATGCATACAAGAAACACAAAGACAGACACAGGCTCAGAGTATAGAGTTGGGAAAAGACTTTCAAATCAAATGGTCCTAAGAAAAAAGCTGGTGTAGCCATCCTAATATCTAACAAAATAGACTTCAAACTAAAATCAATCAAAAGAGACCAGGACAGACATTACTTATTCATCTTAGGAAAATTCCACCAAGATGATGTATCAATTCTGAATATTTATACCTCCAACACAAGAGCACCTACATATGTAAATGAAACACTACTAAAGCTTAAACCTCAAATCAGACCCCACACACTAATAGTGGGAGACTTCAATACCCCACTTTCACCCTTGGATAGATCAACCAGATAGAAACTCAACAGAGAAATAAGGGATCTAACAGATGTTATGACCCACATGGACTTCATAGATTTATACAGAACCTTCCATCCAAACACAAAGGAGTATACATAATTCTCAGTACCCTATGGAACTTTCTCTAAAATTGACCACATACTCAGTCATAAAGCAAATATCAAGAAATACAAAAATTTGGGAATAACTCCTGGTATCATATCAGACCACCATGGTCTAAAGTTAGAGTTCATCAACAACAAAAATTACAGAAAGCCTACAAATTCCTAGAAACTGAAGATCTCTCAAATAAACTACCTCTGGGTCAAGGAAGAAATTAAGAATAAAATAAAAGACTTCCTAGAATTTATTGAAAATGAATCCACAAGATACCCCAAGTTATGGGACACAAAAAAGCAGTGTTCAGAGGAAAACTCATAGTACCAGATGTGTGTATTAAAAACGTAGAGAAATCTCACACAAAGACCTAAAAGCACAGCTGATGGCTTTAGCACAATTAGAAGCAAACTCACCTAGAAGGAGTAGATGGCAGGAAATAATCAAACTTAGGGCTGAAATCAATACAATAGAAACAAAGAGAATGATACAAAGAATCAAGGAATCAAAAAGTTTTTTCTTTGAGGAAGTCAACAAGATAGATAAGCCCTTATCCAAACTAACAAAGAAGCAGAAAGAGAGTGTGTATCCAAATTAACAGAATCAGAAATGAAAAGGGGGGACATAACAACAGACACCAGGGAAATTCAGATAATTATCAGGTCATACTTTGAGAATCTATACATCACTAAAAATAGAAAACCTAAAAGAAATAGACAGCTTTCTGGACAGGTACCACTTACCAAAATAAATCAAGATCAGATAAATAACCTAAACATACATATAACCCCAAAGGATATTGAAACTGTTATCAAAAGTCTCCCAAGTAAAAAAAAAAAAAAGCCCAAGGCCAGATAGTTTCAGTACGGAATTCTACCTTACATGCAAAGAAGCATACCAATATTCCTCAAACTGCTCCATAAATAGAAACTAAAGGAACATTACGGAGCTCTTTTATGAGGCCACAATCAGCTTGATTCCAAAGCCACTCAAAGATGCAACAAAGAAAGAGAATTACTGACAAATCTTCCTCATAAACATTGATGCACAAATACTCATTAAAATTCTGACAAACAGAATCCAACAACATATCAAAAAAAAATCATCCACCACTATCAAGTAGGCTTCATCCCAGAGATGCAGAGATGGTTCAACATATGAAAAATGTGAATGTCATCCATTATATAAACAAAATGAAAGAAAAAAATGCAGATCATCTCCTTAGCTGCTGAAAAAGCCTTTTACAAAATCCAGTACTCCTTCATGATAAAAGTCCTCCTGGAGAGATCAAGAATACAGGGGAAATACTTAAATATAAGAAAAGCAATATATAGCAAGCCAACAGCCAACATCAAACTAAATAGAGAAACACTCAAAGCAATTCCACTAAAATCAGGAACAAGACAAGGCTGTCCTCTCCTTATATATTCAATATAGTTATCAAAGTTTTAGCTAAAACAATAAGAGAACAAAAGGAGATTAAGGGGACACAAATTGGAAAGGGAGAAGTCATACTATCTCTATTTGTATATGATATGATTGTATACATAAGTGGCTCTCAAAATTCTACCAGGGAACTCCTACTGCTGATAAACACCTTCAGCTAAGTAGCAGGGTAGAAGATTAGCACACACAAAAATCAATAGCCCTCCTATACACTAAGGATAAAAGGGCTGAAAAAATAAATAAGGGAAACATTACCCCTTCATAATAGCTTCAAATAGCATTAAATATCCTGGCATAACTGTAACCAAAGAAGTAGTAGACCTGTTTGACAAAATCTTTAAATCACTGAACAAAGAAATTGAAGAGGATATCAGAAAGTGGAAAGATCTTCCACGCTCTTTGATAGATAGGATCAACGTAGTAAAAATAGTTTTACCAAAAGCAATCTACAGATTCGATGCAATCCCCATCAAAATCCCAACACATTTTTTTACAGACCTTGAAAGAACAATATTCAAATTCATATGGAGTAACAGAAAATCCAGGATTGTCACAACAATCAGGAAGAATCACCATCCCAGACTTCAAGCTATACTATAGAGCTACAGTAATAAAAACAGCCTGGTAGTGACATAAAAATGGACTTATAGATCAATGGAATAGAATCAAAGACCTTGACATTAACCTATGAGCACCTGATTTTTGACAAAGAGGCCAAAAATATTTAATGGAAAACGTATCTTCAACAAATGGTGTTATATGTACTATGTAGAAGAATGCAAATAGATCCAAACCTATAACCCTAAACAAAACTCAAATCCAAGTGGATCAAAGACCTCAACATAAACCCAGTTACACTGAACTTGATAAAAAAAAAAAAAAGTGGAAAATACCATCCAATGCATTGGCACAGGTGGCCACTTCTTAAATATAACACCAGTAACAGACACTAAGAACAACAATCAATAAGTGGGACCTCCTGAAACTGAGATGCTTCTGTAAGGCAAAGGACACAGTCAATAAGACAAAACAACAGCCTACAGAATGGGAAAAGATCTTCACCAATATTACATCCGACAGAAAACTGATCTCTAAAATATGTAGAGCACTCAAGAAACTAGAGCCCCCAAACCTAAATAACCCAATTTTAAAAATGGGATTCAGAGCTATAATGGGAATTCTCAGCAGAAGAATTACAAATGGCTGAAAGGCACTTAAAGAATTGTTCAACATCTTTAGCCATCAGAGAAATGCAAATCCAAACAACTTTGAGAAACTACCTTATACCTGACAGAATGGCTAAGATCAAAAACACAGAAGACAGCCTATGCTGGACAGAATGCAGAGCAAGGGAAAACACTCCTCCTTTTCTGGTTGGAGTGAAAACTTGTACAACCACTCTGGAATACAGTTTGACAGTTCCTTGGAAAACTGGGAATCAATCTCCCCAAGGATCCAGCAATGCCAATATATTGGGCATATACCCAAAGGATGCACATTAGTACCCCAAAGGCATTAGCTCAATTATGCTCATAGCAGCACTATTAGTAATAGCAGGAACCTGGAAACAACCTATATGCCCCTACACTGAAGAATGGATTAATAAACTGTGGCACATCTACACAATGGAGTACTACTCAGCAGAAAAAAATGATATTCTAAATTTTTCAGGCAGATGGATGGATTTGAAGAATATCCTCCTGAGCAAATTATCAGAAGCCCGGAAAGATAGCCATGGATGTACTCACTCATAAGTGGTACATAAGTGGACTTTAGATAAAAAGCAAAGAATTCCCAAGCTGCAAACCACAATCCCTGAACAGCTTGGGATCAGAGGGAACTTAAAAGAGACATCCAGAGATTCCTTTAAGAAGAGAAAATAGAAATCACCTTAGCCAGTCATGATGGGCTGCAACCAAGAAGAGGTGGAAACAAATCATGAGAGAGGGAGATGTTTGAGTGAGAGGAGTAATAAAGAGGGAGAGAAAAACGGGTATCTCAACAGATGAAGCCCATATTGTTGGAAAGAGACCAGGTGCTAGGGAAACCTCCAAGAACTCACAGAATGTCCCTGGCTAGGTCTCCAAGCAACAGTAGAGGAGGTGTCTAGACAAGACTTCCCCTAGAATCAAATGAATAACCACCAACCATCACAGAAACTACTTCCAACAATGAATAGAGGTGGAGGCTGAGAACCATGGCTGAGCACTGGGCTGAGCTCCAGGTCCAGCTGAGAGCAGGGGAGGAGAGTCTGTATGAGCAAGGAGATAGAGATTATGAGGTGATGGCTTCCCGGAGCTATGGGGAACTCACTGATTCAGGAACAACCACTGGGGAACCATTGGGAAAAGGAGCTAGGCCCTCCAGGGGTAGGCAACTGTAGATTGGCATGGGTAGTATGTAGAGCCTCAAAGAGTGGGATCAGACTGTGATCCTGTGCATGGGCTAGTATCTTGGAGCCCATTCCCTGAATAGGAACACCTAACCTAGTCTTGATATTGGGATGAGAAAATCTGACTTTTCTGGAGTGGATGTGCCATGCTGAGCTGACCTACCTTGGAACTTCTTGCCCTTCTTGTGGACAGGATCAGGGGATGGGAACAAGGGATGCTGAAGGCTGACTGGGAGGGATTGAGAGGAGAGAGGTGGTGGAGAGCAGAAGGGATACATGGAAAAAAAGATTTTTTTATTAAAAATGTATTAAATATTAAAAAATCCAAACCTCAGTGAATTGAGAATTAACTACTTCTTAAAGTAATTATGTGACTAGTAATATTATTAATTCTTGGGAGTGAGTGCAAATATTCACATATATATACTTCCCACCAAACTGTTAAATGTTGTTCAAACATCAGGAGGGAGTATGCAATAGAAAGCTATGAAAAAGGAAACATCTGCTTCCTGCTGCATTTATTTAGCTTCCCAGAATATCTTTTTCTTTATTTTTTCCTTTTCTTTTCTTTCTTTTTTTTTTTTTTTGCCAGATTCTTGAAGGATCTTTGTTTTTCTCTAGAATAAGGGTTACTGCATATACATAGTCTCAAAATCTCCTTTTTGCCCAGTCTCTTTATAACAGAGAAAATGTCTTCAGCACATTCTTGATCATCCTAAAACAACTTTCCTTACCTTCTTGGCTTTAGGTCCCCTTTTCACAGAGAGCCTCTGCTGCCACGGGGCTTTCCCCCACTTTACTCACCTTTTCCTGACAATTTCACCTTCTCCTCTTCATTATGTTTTTCTCTTACCCCGTGTTCACTTCATTCTTGTCATAACCAAAATGTCTTCCTTCTTCCATTTTTGGCCCCAGACTCTGTATTTTCTGGAATTCTTGCTCCAGACACACTTTAGTCTCAAACCTCTCTTGAGTTCTTTTTTTTCCAGTGATGAGAGTTTTAGGTGTCCTGTGTGCCATTCAGACCTCACAGTTTTACACTGACTTCCGTGATAATTTATTTATTTATGTTTGTTTGTTTTCTCAAATCTTGATCAGATAAATTTGTATAATTTATCCAATAAGTATCAATAAGTTTACATTTTACACTGAGTTACTTTCTTATGTGCTCTCCCATTTTACTTTAGTATTTTATTAGTTCGTTAAGAATTTTGCTCACGCATGCAATGAATTTTGAACATAGCCAACTGCCAATTATTCCTGTAACTATTCCCAGATTTTCCCACCCCTTTTCAGTTTCATGACCCTCTTTTATCTTATATCCCGCTGAGTTCAATTTGTGCTTCCCATATAGAAATGGATAAGGGACCCTCCACTGGAGCATGATGGACCACGTTGTTTGAATCTTATTTTAAGCAAGCCACGTAACAACTCTCTTGAAGAACAAGTTTATAGTTGCAATATCACGGCTCTCAAAGGTGTCTTAACATACACTAATCTATCAACTGTCTTTGTATCCTCCTGATTCCTTTATGATGTCTGTTCATGGTGAGATAAATAAGAAGTGTAATGAACACACAACATTTGGACGTAAATGGGTGAGTATCCCATCAGGAGGCTGATGGGCAGATAAAGGTCTTCCACTCTACCAATCTTATAAACCCTTATTTCATTGAATCTTTAAATAAACATCCTTGAACATGAAATTATCCTCTTTCTGTATTGTGTATACATGTTACTAACAGATAGGATTCTATTTCCTTTCATATTTGATTCTCAAATCTGTTCTGATGAAGGAAAATCTCTAACTCCCTTGAGAAAAGCCCTTTGAATCTACCCGATCAAATAAGTACATTTAGTTGAGTTTATACTCTTAATTAGAAAAGAAAAGAAACAATTCAACACTGAGAAACATTAGAATTTTTTTTTGCATGATTAGTCCTTATGAGATGAGATAATGTTGCATAACTGAGACCTGCCTGAAATGTGACTCTCATTTATGGTGACTGTTTTAGCTTTATGAAATCATTTTCATTAGCAATTTTGACAGAGAGAAGCAAAAGCAAACGATTCTGTGTCTTCTAACAGCTGCAGATTTTGAGCAGAGAGTAAATGGCAGAAGTATATTTGGATCAAAGTGTGAATTTAATTTTCTTCCAACAACTCATTCTCAGCTCCATTTTTAAAAACTAAGAATTAATTCTCATGTGCATGCTCCAACTCTAGATTTCCATGAGAGTTACTGATAAAACTCATGGCCTGTAATCCACCTATAATCTGGAGGAAAGCTCATCTCAGTACCCCTTCCAGAAGTGGAACATCTGTCTGATCCTCAGTACCCAACACAAGCCCCAATTCTCAAAATCCGTCCTCCAGTAGCAATATAACAGACAGCTTGTCAGGGTCACTACTACATGAAACAGAAAAGGGCATTATAATTACAATGTAAATCCTTACTGTGACTTTCCAAACCCTAAGACAGCTCGCCTCTCAGATGAAACATAACATCTTGCTGCTGGCGCAATGAACTTATCTTGCCTGCTCCAAACCATGACAGTGGTAATATGGAACCACATAGTCTATGTTCTAAAAGACAAAATAAATCCTCTTTTGTTATATATGTTAATCCTTATTCTGTTGTTTCGTTTATTTTATTAAGGTTTACTGTGAGCATACAAAATAAATGGTTTCATTGACAACCATACGCTTGTGTGAAAATATATTATTGTTCTTGCTTATATTAGCTCTCCATTGGTTCCCTTCCTCCTTCCAAATAGTTTTACTTTTTATGTCTTATATAATACATGAATATGTATATGGATGAATCTTAAGTCCAGATTCCACATTTCCAAATATGAGAGAAAGTATGCAATGTGTTGGGTTTCCCTCCTATTTCTGGATTACCTTGTTCCTCTCTCGTATTTCATTTTAGGCCTACTCACTCACATCTCATAGTCACCCCTCGACTTCCATGTTGTATGTGTGTGTTGTTTATGTGTGTGTACATTTAGATTTTATAGATGAAGAAGATATAGTAATTGCCATTTTGAATCTGACTTATTTCAGGTCATGCGATTATTTCAAGTTCTACCAATTATCCTACAAATGGCGTAATTTCATTCTTTGTGAGAAACTACAATTCACATGTATGTTTTTGTGTGTATACTAGTTTTATGATATATATATGTGTATTTTTTATCCATTCATCTGTTCTTGTGATTGTCATGTATGACTTTTCACTTAAGCACACATTACTTACAAATTACATTTTATATTTTATATTTGATCATGTGGTCACACAGCCATGCTCAAAAATTCTATCAAGGTTTTATTCATTCATAAAAATTCAATTGTATGCCAACCAGAAGTCAACTACTATGCCATAATTTTGAGATACAATGACAAATTAAATAGAAAACAAATCTGGAAGTCATTCAACCTCTCTTTACAGAGCCAAGTATTTAAGCTTGTAGACTGCACAGTATTTTTTCTAATCACAGCTACTCGACTCTGATATTGTTGCAGGAAAACATCCATAGACTCATAAGCCAATGAACTCGGCTCTGTTCCTATAACACTTTATTTACAAAATACATCAGTCACTGAATTTGGTCCTCTTCTGTAGTTTGCTATGTTCTAGTCATTTAAGATATGAGTTGGTACTGTCCAATAAGAATACAGTGAAATCATACATGTGTATATCTAAGTTTTCAGCTTAGAACACTGAAAAAAGTAAAACTTAGGAAAGTTAGATCTGATAATGTTTACTGCCCTTGATTTAAATAAAGAATTATTATTTCAACAAGAAACAGTATATAATCTTGCTTTTATTTTTTAGCTGTATGTTGTTTTAAACACACAGCTCATTTCAGTGCATCCCTGTCATGTTACAAGTGCTCAATGGCCATCATAATCATTAGTGGACAACAGTAGACACTAGTGTCGGTATATAGAGACATAAATAGATTGTCATGTGAATTTTCTTGGGAAGATAATATCTACTCACTTCAAGTAAAGAGGACCAAAAAATCCAATTAAATTATTCCACTCTAGTTCAGATAGATACCTATGAGTTTATTTAGGTTAACTGGATGATAGGTGACTTACAGGAACATGAGTATTCTTGGGCCAAAATGCCTATCTCTGTATTGGTAATGACTGATGAAACATCACTGGAGATACCCTGCACAACCTGTAGACAGTTATTCCACTAAAACCTCTTCTCTACCAGCAATTATTTACTGCTTATACAACCTCACAGAGGGTCCTCATGAGCCTTATGTGCATTGTATGAGTTTTATAAGCTTCATGAATCTTGTGAGTTGCAGGAGTCTTTTGATCTCTCCCCTTATTGCTTAGACAGTACCATCCAATAAGACTAATGTGTGATGCACAAATACACACATATATAGAAAAATACACATATGTGTCTGTATATAATTTGAGCATTTTAATATAGAGGAAACAGCTACACACATAGGAATATGAAAAGGTGACAATGTGATTTGGAATAAACACAGAAAAGAACAAGACAATGTTACAATTATGGTAGATCTGGCTAACTGTCAGAAAGGGTCTTTGAGATGGGGAAATCCCAGGGGATGAGCAAGTCTTCCTGAGCTGAGAGAAGGGACAAACAAGATTCTAGTTTGAGGAAAGAATGCATATAAGAACTTGGAGAGAGGAAAGGCAGCAGCTTCTCCAGAGAGTTAAAAAATATGTCAGTGCACACAGTCATATGGAGGCACTGATGTTGAGCACAGGCAAAGCCGTTAGAACAGCATGCAGTAAAATGGATGTGACACAAACTAACAGCAGAATTGATGAAACTGAGATATCTGACACAGGACACAGAAGAATAGAGAGAGCAGGATGATGTTAAGGATCTAGGCTCAAACATAATGTAGAGATGAAACTGACATCTGTCAAGACAAGACATTCAGGAACAGGGGAAGAACTGGATAAAGATGAAGGGTTTAGTCTTGACCATTTTGAGCCCTTAGGGAGGCATGTGAAGGGATAGTGGAAACAGAAGCAATGCACATTGAGCAGACCTTTGCACTGGAAAACCTCTTTATGTCAATAGCAGCCTTTTCTGATGTAATCAGAAGCTCTCTCTGGGCTAGGGAGATGACTCAGGAGATATTGCACTTGGTAGACAAGCACTGAGACCAGAGTTCAGGTCCTCAGAACTCACATATATGGCTATAGAAACCTAGCTGTGACTCTATGGTTCAAAAGATGGAGAAATGAGGTCCCCCCAGAGACTAGCTGAATCAGTGAATTCTGGGCTCAAATGAGAGGCCCTGCCTTGATAAATAAGATGAGAAGCAATTGAGAAAGATACCCCACATTGAACACACACACACATACACACACATACACACAAAGACACCTTCACATACACAAATGCATCCCACACATACATATCCATGCAAATAGGAAAAATAAAAACAACCAGAAAAAAAAAGCTTACTCTTCCCTTCTTCCAATTCAACTATTTGTATTAACTGTCTTCCATGTCTATAATGTGAGTGTTCAACTTGCCTAGCACAGGGACTTTTCCTGCTCTTTTTATGTTGACTTTGATATGTCAATTCTCATTTCACTGCTCAGAAAGAATTCCTGGGCTCCCAGATGAGGGCAGGGCCCCTAGCTCTCTAGATCCGCTTTCCTATTTCTTCAGTGGCAATTTTTACACTTGAGATTTCACATCTATTCACACAACTATTTTATTAATGACTTTCTGCCTCAAAAAAAAAAAAATGATTGGTAAGCAACAACTATTGGCACTGTAATCGTAGCCTCTGTCAATGACATGGTCCTGGTAGATGCTATGTATACATTCACCAAATGAATAAACATAATACTAAAAGTCTTTTGAAACCCCAAGTTATCTGAGAAGGAGCACAAAACTTAGCATGGATTCTACTATTCAACTAAATATAACCAAAGATATCAACATTCTTGTTTTCTACAGTTCGACTTCGATTTTTTTTTAATTCTTCAATCACAGCTGAGGTGGTGAAAATTTTGTTCTGGTTGTTTAATGTTTCTCAACATTAGTAGGGGCATTTCCTGCCCAGGAATCCTCCTACTGGTCTAGGAAATGGTTCAGAACCCTCATTTCTGTCAACTTTTTTCTAAGTTTAGGATTATGCTAAAAGGCTTTTCCCCTACTTGGGCAACTCATTAAGAAAGACTGAGTTAGGCCCTTGTAATTTTCTATCTTGTAACTCCATGTGCTACTCTTTAACCATATGGATGGGGATCAAGGAAAAAGAAAAATGAGAGAGAAATTCTAGGTTGAAAATGGTAGGTAATTTTTCAAAACATAATGTTAATTATCTTATATAAAAAATTAAAGATGACAGATGATTTTGAATGAATGGATTTTACAACTTTAGTAAGAAAAATGTACAGAGGTAAGAAATGCACAGAAGGAAATAGAAATGTTTTCTAGGTTGGTCTCTTCTGTGTCCATCGTCAGTAACATGGTCTGAGAGGGGGTTATTTGCTGCTGTAAGCACCACTTCTCCCTTGTAATTATTCACAAATACTGAGTTACTGTCCCACCTCTGGATTATAAGGTCCCCAAAGGCAGGAATAGTCAGAGAGTATCCATCTCATTTATGACTTGCCAGCCCTGCCTGAATCTAGCATGAAATAATGTTCAACAGATTACATTGAATAAGTCAGTCTGTTGTGCATTGTTCTAACCTTGTTTTTGTTGTTATATTACAACGCTCTAACTGACAGCGACTTAGGAGGAAAAGGTTTATTTGGCTTACATGTCCATTAATGAGGGATGTCAGGGACAGAATTTCAATAGAATCTTGAAGCAGAAACCCTGGTGGAATTGCTGCTTGTTGGCTCACTCACAGAGCAATGCTAAGCAAGCTTTTATATGCAGCTCAGAGCTACCTGCCTAATGAATGGTATCATCCACAGAAGGGCTGGGCTTTCCTACATCAATTAGCAATCAAGACGCCCCCACACAGACATCCCCAGAGGCCAACCTAATTTGATACCTCAATTACAATTCCTTGTTCAGGTGACTGCCAGCTGTGTTAACTTGATAGTTGAGGACAAAAATGAAAAGTATGAATAAGAACATAAAGATTCGAACTCCATCCTTCTTCGAGTCCTACCCAGTTCACATCTTACCCTTTTGGAAGAAACTTTTAATTTATGCCTCTCACCTCCCTGTAAACACTCCTTGTTCTTTTTAGATCTAAAATCTTTTATTAAGAAACTTTGGTGACAGTAGTTAAGGGTCTAAGCCCCTGAGACCAAGTGATTTCCTTAAATAACAGCTAAGATTTCTAACAGAGAAAAATTATTTAAAGATCTTGAGCATTTCTTCCTACAAAATGAAGATACAACTGTAGACTCAATGTCGTTAGAACTATTATGAAGAATAAATGGGGTAATCATTTATAACTTTTAGTTCATTAACACATCTAAGCACTCAAAAGTCATCTTTTATGCTTATGACTCTCCACTTTTAGGATGATAATTTCAAAACTGCTATATTTGCTGAGTGCATACTATTTTTGAGCAGTAAGGAAAGTATTCTATGTGGGCTTTCACACTGAAGTCATAGTTAATTCTATGGGTTATTATTTTACCTCTCCACCATTATGAAACTGCAGCTCAAGGGGGTTACATAAATTGTCCAAGGGCTCATAACTAGTAATTAGATTTATTGTCATTGGACCCCAACTGATAATACAGCAGCTTCTACACTGTCTCCAGAGATGTACACATCTTCCATCTTGCACTAAGTTATAAATTTCATGCCAGGCAAGGATTTGATCTGATTTATTTTTGTATCCCCAAAAGCATCTAGCTTAATGCCTTATATGCCAACCATGAGTAAATATTTATTAAATAATTGAGCACAGAATGAAGGACCCCAAAGTCAAACTCCATCAATGTCAAAATATTGTCCTGCATTAAGTCTGCAGAAGCTACTCCTGTGCATTATGAACAGAAGTAATCTTTGCATTGTTGAAGCAGCACCTTCAGGAACACACATGTTATAAAGGAAAGTGTTCTCTAAAAGCACTGTCATATACTCAGGTACATTGTGCCACCAGATCTATCAGTGTTTTATGAATTCATCTTGGAATGTTTACATTTGCACATGGTACCACAATCCACTGGTAATTTAAAGAAATGTTTTTCGAAGACTGAAGTGGCAATTCATTTACTATTCTTCATTGTCAGCCTAAGAAACTGAGTTAGATTTTTTTAGAATCCACATAACAGAAGCTGAGCATAACAGTAGGAGCTTGTTAATGCCAGCACTAGAGAGGTACAAACAGGTAAGTCCTTAGAAATCACTGTCGGTAGCCCATTCTACTTTGGCAAGCTTCAAGTCAAAGACAGACAGACAGACAGACAGACAGACAGACAGACACACACACACACACACACACACACACACACACACACACACACACACACACACTAAACCTATAGAAAAATGGCCTGAGGAGCAAGAAGGAACTCACTGGAATTATTTGTATGGCATTTGGTGTATCATTCTTGTGAGAGCGGAAGAAAATTTTGGTCAGATTAAGTTTATTAATGCGTCTATAATAATTTTGCTTTGGGGCTATGATCTATACATCTTCTAGTTTCAATTTTCCAGTCATTTTATGGCCTGTCAGGGGATAGATGATCATGTCAACATTCCTTGAAGAACTGGCCATGAAGGAATTTCAAACTGCAACTATTATACAATAGTGTCAGTGATAAATCTTTGCATTTGTATAAAATTTCTAATTTTCAAGGCTTTTATATTATATATAAAACTTAGTGAATTTGATTAGTTCCAGAAAGCGTGAATTATTTCTCAATAAGCTACTTTGTAATAAAAATGCATAAATTAAAAATAAAAAGTCACTTGTGATGGATATAGTTAGTTTTCTCAGAAAACACCATGGTGCAGAGTAATGTGTTTAGAACTTACAGAACTACAAACAAAATCCAAGACCAGCTGGGCAGTACATGATTATCCCATGGGCACAAAGGTGGGAAAATTTAAGTCTTAAATTTCAAGAACTCACACAGATCACACGATGCTTGAATGGCAGCTCTTAACATCTGTTCCAAGAACCACCAGCGTCAGGACCCCAGCAATAGTGCATATATTCAGTCCTCACTCTGACCATTAGAATTAGGACATTTGTGGGGACTCCAGTGATCAATGTTTTAGCAAGATCTCATGATGATTTATTTAATGTTCATTTGTGAACACCACTGGGCTACAATCTTTTCTTGTAGAGATGAGCAAGACAGCCATATGCTTCTCTTATGGGGTGAATGCCTAAATTAGTAATTTTTTCACCTCCACAATGCGAATTAGTAAAAAAAAATCTCATTTCCAACTTAGATTATTAGAGTAGTTGGCAAGGGCCCAGGTGAGCCAGCCCTCAGAGAATGAGAGAATAGCTGGCCACACCCCTCATCTGCAAGATGGTGGTGAGAGCCAAGGAAAGATGTCCTCTCCCCCTCACCAACCCACCAGAGGCCAGTGAGAGAGCTGACCCTCCCACCATAAGGGCTGCACTCTGGCAAGCAAAGCCGGTCCTGACCACCAGAGTGAGCTCACCGGAAAAGCACAGTAGAGCTGACCCTATTAACTGCTGAACAACCCCAGAACCTGGAAGATGTGGCTCTGCACCTCATTGGCCATGGAGGCTTCTGTGGGGGAGAGATTCCCCCTCTTGCCTCCTGTGTCATATGTGAGAGCAGTTCCTGAGATCATAAGAGAGGGAGAGCTGTTTCTGGCTTCACGAGCTGCTTTCCTCAGGAGAGCTGTCCCTGCACCTCGCCTAAGCAACACAGTATATCTGAAGGTGTGGGTGTGGAAGAACCAACCCTGAAGTCCTGAAAGCAGAACTGGTACCACTTCTTGCTTATTGCTGCAACAGGTGAGCTAGTAGAAGCAATGCTAAAGAGCTCACCCTGGTGATCAGGGAAGGGGAGAGCTGGCAAAGTGATCAACCCAGGCCCAGAACCAGGGTTATGAGTTAGCCCTCCCATCATCCACCCCATCTAGGGTCTGCTGGAGCATGGGAAGGAACATGTCCTTCAGATCAAAGCACCAGGATCTCCAAGACACAGGCCAACAATGGCATGTCCTACAGGAATTCCCAGTGAGGGCCTAACATCAGTAGTGCAGCAGAAACCCAAGGCCTCCAATTAGACCAGTGACTCTGCAGTAAACACAAGTAAAGATGTATGAACAAGAGTTTACTGTATGACTCACTGTGTCACATTACAACTTCCAGGACAAGATTTTTCTTTTAAATTTTAGTTCATTTTATGTTGGATGGAGGGAGATGTATGATATGAAAGACACAGAGAATAAATAATTTTTTTAAAAAAAGAATAGAGTGAGGTTATGATGGATAGAAAGTGATTTTTGTATTTCCTGCTCCCAGTCACTGATACTTCAAGATTCTGAAGCTACAGCTCATCAAAGCAGACTCTCTCTCTCTCTCTCTCTCTCTCTCTCTCTCTCTCTCTCTCTCTCTCTCTCTCTCTCTCCCTCTCTCCCTCTCTCCCTCTCTCCCTCTCTCCCTCTCTCCCTCCCTCTCCCTCTCTCCCTCTCTCCCTCTCTCCCTCCCTCCCTCCCTCTCCCTCTCCCTCTCTCCCTCATTCCCTCTCTCCCTCTCTCCCTCTCTCCCTCTCTCCCTCTCTCCCTCTCTCCCTCTCTCCCTCTCCCTCTCCCCGCCCCCTCTCTCTGTTCTCATGCATAAGAATGTACATGCCATGATGTGGGCATGTGGAGGCCATAGGAAGTGTTCAGGAGTTGCCTGTCTCTTTCCAGTGTGGGTTCTGGGCTTCTCATGCTGTCAAGCTTCCATATCAAATGCTTTCACTGACTAGGCTATCTCACTGGCCCAATTTCTGGATTTCTTAACCTCAAACCTTATACTAGGAAATACGATTTTAAAAGCAGGAATTCCCAGGAACCACGAAGTTTGTCTGGGACCACCATTTAGTTCTGCTTCTTTTTAAAAAAAATACCAGATGTTCGGAACTAATGTGAAGAGGAGGGAAAGCAGAAGGAAATTATGGTCTACACTAAGCCAAAAGAGCAAGAAATCTTGTTTTAAATGATTGATTTATTTAAAAAGTGTCAATCAAATCAGCCAGAAGTCAAACTGCTTAACGTATAGTCTATAGATTGCTGAAGACTTTTGGTTCCCAAGGATTGACCTCCCTGGAATCATAAGCATCATTTTAAAAGTATGTAAAAAATTTTATATTTTTTCCAAGATATTTTCATATTTTTTGTTATTTTTCTGTGAAACCTATAACTTATGTAATCACTGAATAATTTCAACTTCATGTGGATGTAGACAAGAAAATCTAGGCCTTTCTTTTAGTTTCAATTCTCATGATTTCTCTCCCCCCCCCTTTCCCTCCCTCTCTCTCTTTTATTCTTTTTATTAGCATATATTCATTGTACCAAATAATGAGTTTCACTATTACATTTTCATGCATGATTATAATGTACTTTGAGCATACTAATACCCCATTACCTTCTCTTGATTCCAGTGATTATTAATTATGCTCCTATAAAATATTCCTGTGGCTCGTTCGACTTTTATTCAACTCTCATCTCAGTTTATATTCTACTTTTCCTAAACTCCAAACCTATTACATGCACACTTTGAAAACCTGCGACAGCTCTACCGTTGCTCTCTAATTCATACGCAGTGCTTCTGACCTCTTACAAGAAGGTTCTGGCAACAATGTCTTCCATTTTCTCTTTTGTGTACCTTCCAGTCAATAGACAGCTTGTTTTTTTTGAAAGACCACTCGACTTCTACCTTATCTATTTGGAGCTACTCACCACTCAGTCTGTCCTTCTTCAACATTCTTTATGCTCTTGACAAAAGTTGCCTCTTTCATGAAATCTCCAATCATGCCCCTGAAGTACTTATGTCCTGATGTCTTTGTGATACTGTTCACACTTGAATCTACACAAGCATTATTGACACACTGGCTAGCCTCCTAGGCTTATGCACAAGAACTGGTAAAACTGTAATTTCCAATTTGTCTCTGAAGATTTCTTATCGACCACCCTATTGGGGGATGCCACTAAAAAAGTAATATTGGCATATTGTGTATTTCTCAGAAATGTTTGATTTTTTTTTTCTTTCTGTTTGGAAACCAAGCTATAGATATAAACTGTGAAGTCTGACTTATTTCTCAGATGGAAGAATACAATTAAGGCAAATCAATAAAACAACAGAGTCTTTCCTCATTCCTTTGCTCTCTGAACCTTGTGTTTAGGACCCATCATGGGCTTTCAGAAAAAAAGTCATTTTTTTTTGTTTTTAAATACAATTATTTACCTCCATTATTATCATTTCTTATTCTCTCCCTCCTTTCTAGATAGAAACACATTTATTAGGAGGAAAAGAAGAATAAAAAAAATAAGGCATTAGAGATTGGGTATAGGAAACCAACATTTTTGTTTATTTGTTTATGTGTTTACATGGATGGAGAATTCTAGAAGGTAAAGCTCCAACCAAAGCCAGAACATCCAAGAAATAGGAAGAATTAGAATCCTAGGTGTAAATTTCCTATAATCACATTCTTCACAGAGACTGACAAACCTAGTCTGGAGAAAGGAAGCTAGGTCCTTACTTCAGCCCAAAGTTCTCTAGATTCTGCCTCAGCCAGACACTTTGATGAAATTGTGACAGAAAAGAGTAGTAGGTGCCTGTATTAGTTAACTTTTATGTTGTGATAAAATACCATGGCCAGAGGCAAGTGAAGGAAGAAAGAGTTTATTTTGGCTTATAGTTCTGAGAGCAGAAAGCTGGCTAATGACATTTTATTCACACAGAGAAAGGGGGGGGGGGAGAAAGAGAGATAGACAGAGGCAGAGTGGAGGGAGGAGAGAGAGGACACAAAGTAGGCTAAGACTATAAACACTCCCAGTGGCAGACTTCCTCCAGTGAAACTATCACTTCTATAGGTTGCACACACTCCCTCAAATATCACCAACAACAGGGGAGCAAGAAATACATGAACCTGAGGAGGACATGTCTCATTTAAATACCCAGTGTGGAAACAACAGAGTTGAAGGTCAGCTCTTCCCGTGTGTGCTTCCAGGTCTTAGAGCAGCCTGCAATTCTCTCTTTCATTTCATTCAGAGAGGGGGGTTTTAAACAATCTCATTAGTTAAGGTTCTATTAACAAACTAAGATGCCCACCCTTTTTTTTTTTTTTTTAAAGATTTATTATTATGTATACAGTATTCTGGTAGCATGTACACCCGTACACCAGAAGAGGGCATCATATCTCATTATAGATGGTTTTGAGCCTCCATGTGGTTGCTGGGAATTGAACTCAGGACCTCTGGAAGCTCAGTGCTCTTAACTTCTAAGTCACCTCTCCAGCCCAAGATGTCTTTTGTAACAAAATTTAGAAACAGAATTTTAAATTACATAAGAAAAATAAATTACCACATCCATCCATTTCCACATTTATGACCAGTGACCATTTTTGCTGAACCTCCTTCGCATTGGTGGGAAACTGAAACCAGTTGCCAAGGAATGATTAGTTAATGCAACTCAGAATGCTGACTATGAAAATAATGTGTTAAACTACCATTCCCTCCAAGTTCTGGTGCTTACTCTAAATTCTGTTACAGAACCCCAAACTCTATGGTTTCTTTTCAACAGAATTTGATTATTCATGGGACTTTATTCTCAAAGAAATTCAGTTTCTTCGATAGCAGCAAAAAAGAGCAGTCTTTTTAGGAGTGACTAATTGGGTCCTGGTCTTTCAAATTTTTCTGTCTGACTCCAGGCAGCTCTTTCTTCTACCTGCCTGCTTTGGCTAATCTCTTTATAAAATGGAAATAAAGTATTGTCATTCTCATTAAATCTATGTCTGCTCTGAGTTATGTGATGCTATAGTTCAATACATGTTAAATTATGCTAACGGTTGGCATTGTATTCTTCACAAGCAACTTGAGTGCTTAAGATGAATCCAATAAATAATCCAAAATAATTTGGATCCCTAGGGTAACTGCTTAATGGAAGAGTAACCAAGGTGCTCCTGAGTTAATTATCAGCATCAAGAATGGGAGAGAAGATTTGTTTTTTTTCAACTACAATTTGTGGGATTGATTTTATGACTTCTAGGGTCTCCTTCACTGGTAAACTTCTTAAAAAAAAAAAAAGAATAATCAATAAAAGAAAAGCATGTCATTACTTTCAGCTGGGTTCTGGTTATTTCTATCTTCCTATTTTTTTTTCCAGAATCTGTGCTATTTTCAAGGTAAATACCTTTCAAATTTGGTTAGCATTAAAATGTACACGTATAGCTTTCCTTTTATAATACAAATACCTATGGGTAATGATATTCACGACCTTTTATATGTGCTGTGTGCTATCCCAAAGCATTACAGAATTCCATATTCAAATATTAATACAGAAAACTTGCATGAGACATGTAGTTATTTTTACTGAAACTTTTTTATTTAGTAAGTCATTTGATCTAGAATCTTTTAGTTGCTATCCTTGAAATTTTACTCATTTGATGCCTTAGAAACTGCTATAAAGATTGTGATACTGCAAAAATCATATTTTATTACAATTTTATTTTGTAATAATATAGAAAATGTGGTCTGTTCCACACAATGACTGAGTCAGTGATATGGAGTAATGCCTCATTTGTCCAGGATGGCTGTGTAATGAGGTGGCCTTTGCTGTGATCTGTCCTGATAACTCACTTTATTCCTTACACATACAAAAAGCTTTATTCCTTCTTTCTTGCTTTACTTGTATATGTGATGTACGTATGCATATATGTGAAGGCATATGAATATCCATGTGTGCAAGTGTGAAGGTCAGAGGCTGATGCCAGAGTGTCTTTCTCAGCCACTTTTCACCTTATATATTGAGGCAGTGTCTCTCACTTGAATGCAGAACTATCCAGTTTGTCCCAGAGATCTCCTGTGTCTGCCTCCTAAATGAAGGGATTACAAAGGGCAGGAAGCCATAACTGCCAGGTATTTCTGTGGATGCTGGGCATCTGAAGTCCATTGTTCATGCTTGTGCAGCAAACTTTTCTCTCACTGAACCCTTTGCCCATTCCATCCCCACCCCATATACAAATCTTGCTTTTTGAGACAGGGTCTTTCCCTGAACCTAAAACTCATTAATTCTGTAGACTAATAAACAGTACCTCCCTGGATTTTGCCCGTCTTCCCCTACCCTTAGTGCTAGGGTTACAGATGCAACTGCACTTAGATTTCATCTGAGTGGTAGGATTTGAACTTCAGTCCTCAGGCCTACACAGTGTGTATTTTTATCCACCAAAGCCATTTCTCCAGCTGTCTGAACTTATTTTGATGGAACAATTTTTTTTTCACTTGTATTAAACAGTTCACAGACAAATCAAATGTACACCAGAGCTGTGGACAAGCTTCTAATGATGAGGTTAGCACAGTGATAGCCATTTCAGGGGACCACACCATAGTCAGGCAAGAATCTGGGAAGGAAAGAGGCAAGGGCTTTTTGTGCAATGCTCCTGGCTTGAGCTGCATTTTGACTCATTTCTACAATAATCTATATTTCCTCTCTCACCACTGATAGCTAATTCTTATCACTTATCAATGCTTCTGATTCAAATATTTTTCCATTCAGTTTCTCACACATAATTTAATATTGCAGTGGCAACTGGGCATGTATGATAATACAGGAGACCCAGGCTAGTAGTAAATATTCTAGGCACTTGGTTCTTTACCAAAACTCAGCAAGGTGTGCAGAGTATCCCATCAAGCATGGAATCTTATCCTGCTCCCCAGTTTTAATCTCAGAATGTCACTATACTCACAGCTAGTTTGTACAGTCCTTGGGGCCAGGACACTCATTTTACTGTTAATTGGATTCATTAAACTACAGAATGCTGAGTGTGTGAGAAAAAAAAAAATCTGTGGTTTGTCTATATTGTATCTTCCAACCTTAGGAAAAATCTACATTGAAATGTTAATGTAATGTGATAGTTAAATTTTCTGACATTTGGCATTATGTCTGTTGAACTTTCCTTCCCACAGAATGGACTGCCTTGCCTGCGGCTTTCCTGTACATAAGTACAAAACATGTCCTGTTTAATTTGGGACACTGTGACTGGGAATCCATCTTTGCCTCAGTTTTTCTCTTCCTCCGAGTCATGGTTCTTTCTCAGAAATATTCTTCTAGACTGTGGAATTGTGAGTAGTGTCTCTAGTCTTATCTTAAAGCCTCATTGTAGCCTTTATTCTTTTAAAAAAATTTTTATTTAAAAGTCCTTTATTATTTTACATACCAACCATAGTTCCCCTTTCTTTGCTCCTTTCACTCACCCTCCAGCCTCTCCCCAGTCCAACCCCCATCCACTCATCAGCAAGGGTAAGGCCAGTCATGGGGAGTCAACAAAGTCTGGCATATCAAGGAGAGGCAGGACCAAGCTCCCCCCATCAAGCCCAAATCAAGGCTGAGCAAGGTATCCCTCTATAGAAAATTGGCTCCAAAAAGCCGGTTCATGCTCTAGAGATAAATCCTGGCCCCACTGCTAGAGGGCCCACCAACTGCTCAGGCCATACAACTGTCATCCACTTTTAGAGGGCCTAGTTCAGTACTACGCAGGTTCCTCAGCTCTCAGTTCAGAGTCAGTGAGTTCCCAGTAGCTCAGATCAGCTGTCTCTGTGGGTTTCGCCGTGACAGTCTTGACCTCTTTGCTCATATAATCTCTCCTCCTTCTCTTCAACTGGACTGGGAGCTCGACCCAGCGCTTAGCTGTGGATCTCTACATCCATGTGACCATTTTACTCTTTTACTTGACATGTCCAATAACTTATTAATATTTCTTAAGCTGTATATAGGTCAAATTTTTCTTAGATTTAGTAAATGATCTCTTTCTTTTGACAGACAAGAGTTTTCAGGGGATAAAAATTCTCAGAAAATAAATGCAAAGGTACCTTATATTTAATAATTAAATGACTCTGACTCATTTCTATATTTATTCTAATTTATTTTACCCTTGTAATGTCAGCTTATCTCAATTTTCCTGATGCTGTGAAACTCACTTCAGAAAACCATCTTTCCTCGTGACATTAATTCTTTCAGTGGCAGATTATTGATTTGTCCAGGACATTGCAAACACTTATTTTCTCTGTCTATGATGCTCTGCTGCCTCCCAAAAGCATTCTCTGAACTTGTAATATGCCCATGACCCTTGGATACACTTGGAAAGTGGGGTCAGCAGTCCTGGTACAATGTGCTAATACCAACTCTTGCTTAGCACATTGTACCTGTAGAGGGTCTTGTATAGGGCACAGCCCTATATATCTTACCTGAACCCCAATTTTCTCTGGAATGATAAGATGTGCTCCGTTTCTGGTGATTCACTGAAGATCGTGATCAGTGTGACTTTATTTTCTCAGAGCTAACTTTCAGAAGCACTGTTTCTTTAGCTGTGAGAAAGCAAGGGTAAAAGTCACTCTGTGCTCAGTGCAAACATTTTTTTTTTTCCTCTGTGGCACTCCTGAAAATCTGGAATGAATAACAATATATCCTTAAGCTGAATTACCTATAAACAGAACATGGAAATGAAAATATATAGTTCAATACCAGTGCTTTATGGTACAATGAATTACTAAAGACTCAATAATATGTATGCAAGTGAATCTTAGAGAGAAATAATAAAGTACTCATGTTTGCCGGTGATTAACACATTCATAATTATGGTGCCTTAGCACCTTATACATCTCTTCAAACATGTTTCCCCTTCTCCTTTCTAAAGAGACACACCATACTGAATTTGTCTTTCATTCTGTATCTGCCTCTCTACCATTTTAGGACTCACCAACCCTACATGATCTCTTAAACAGTATTTTGTTGGATATTTGACTTTTTAATGTAGGCAAGTAAATTTTTTGTGTAACTTTTATTATGTGTTTTGTTATTTTCCATATAAGACTCATCACGTTGAAACAAAGATTAAATTTCTTATGTCATTATTCATGTATTAATGTGTAGCAATGTAAGAGTCCAGTCAATTAGTGTAATTGAAACTGTTTCCTATTTTTTGTGTTCTCTGCTACATGAATGTCTTATGTTTTCTGCTAAGCAAACATTAGGATTCCTCACTAGTATATATCTAAGAGCAAAATGATGGTTGTGAAAAATGGGTCATCCACACCCATACCACAAGACATACCAGTTTCTCCTCCTAATAGCCTTACTACACTTGGTATTATCACATTTTGTCTGACCCATTGGTAGGCATAAAATGATATCTCATTGAGCTTTTCATTAGCATCTTCCTGATTCATAACAAAATTGAGCATATTAGCTCATATTTCTATTATTTGTATTTCTCCTCCTTTAAGATATTTTGGGTTTTGTTCTTGTTTTCATTGTATTGCTCACTGTTTTCCATGTTATTTTCATTTGCATTCTATTACTATAACTGCATATATGAGACTAGGTACCTGATAAAGAAGTTCCTTTTGTTCATAGTTCTAGTAGCTGGGGAATCCGAAAGCATTTGCTCAGCCTCTGGTGCACTATTATATGAAGAGTACCATGAGGCAAGTGTGCTAACTTGGTCCTCTTTTTCTATCTTATAAAGTCATTGATACCCACATGGTCTCACCACTCTCATGACCTCATTAATCCAAATTACCCCCCAAAGGCCCCATCTTATAGTAGCATTAACATATGAATTTGGAGATTAAGTTTCAAGCACATGACCTTTCTGAGTGGGGGACACATTTAAACTCTAGCCGACACAAATTATTAATCATTTCTATGAATTGCAAATACCTTTTTCAGTATAAGTCTTTCTTTTCACTGTCTATGTAGTCTTTTGATTCTATGGTCATCTTAAATTTAAAGGTACAAAACTATTATCAGCAATTTGAAGATTTTGTTTTTCTAATGAGAAAATTCTTCAGTTCATAAGATTATTTCTCTAGTCTGGAAATGATTCCAGTCATACGTATATCTTTTATTTGTCTAGAACTAATTATGATTTGTGGTGTGATATACAAAACCAATTTTTAATATTTTCTGTGTGAATAACCAATTGTCTAAATCATATAGTATTGATGGTATGCCTTTCCCTTGATCTTCATATCATCTGGTATAACTGAAGTTCTATGTGGGTTGCGGACCTGTTTCTTATCCTCAGTTGGATTCAGTTTGTATATTTCTGCTGCCAATGACACTTTCGTAATTCCAGTAGCTTTGAATGAGGTCACACATGGCGAAGTAAGGTCCTCTTTTATATAAAAGCATTGGTCTTCAGACATAAATGCATTAACTTCATGTTAGGCTGCTACTTCGAAATCATTTCATTTGGTATGGAGTTTTTATAGCTAAATTTAGTGTTTATTACCCTTCTAGACTGGTCTTTAATAAAAGGAACACTTAAAGTTCATTGATAATAAATTGAAAGTCAAGTAGAAGAAAGGGGACATAGGGAGATGGCTAGTAGGATAAATACATTTACTGTACTGTAAAATCCCGATGCCTTGAGTCCAGTCTCAAGATCTTACAGTAGAAGGAGAGGGTAGGAAACCTAAAAGTTGTTCTTTGACCTCACCTTGCATGCCATGGCACTTGCCCGTAATAATAATAATGATTATGGTCATGATAATAATAAATAAAATAAGAAACTTAAAATAAAGACAAGATGTATCATTAAACAATAACCAAAAAAATCTATTTATATTAGTATCAAACAAAACAGATTTTGTAGTTTAAAATTGCTACTACAGGTAAACAAGGCATTTTGTAGTGATAGAAACGATGAATCCATAATGAAAATACAGACATTATGATCATATAGGTTTTTTTAGAAGAGCCAAAAAAAGAAAATACAGAGAACAGAAGTATAGAGGAAAATAAAATTTGAATTCACAACTCTCACTACTAGAAAGAATATCTGGAGAGACCAATGAAGAAATAGAGTGAATATCTGATTACCGGTGACTGTTACATCATGAGAGTATCATTAAGTCAACATGGGTGAGTAAAGTAATCAGCATGCGTACTTTGAACAAAGGCAATGAAGCCAATGGTACAGAATTTAATTGCACTCTTTGGATTCACATACAATTTATAACTCTGAGTTGTTCATTTTTGAGATTTTCCACTTAATATTTTGAACACCAGTTAATGATGAGTAGTTGAAATCACAGTAAGGAGAGAATACTACACACAAATCTGCCATCACTACAGCTAAAAACTTTTGTTCAGTAATTTGTACTATTAATAAATTTAAAAGAAATATATTTAAAAGTATTTAATAAATGGCTTGTAAATTGCGTAAACCTTATAGGTGTAAATACAGAACATATGGAGAACTTCTGCAATTCGACACTTAAAATACACACAACAGAATCATGAAATGACCAAAAATGTTGAATAGCCACGTCTACAGAAAGATGTAAAAGTGGGCCGATAAACAGCTGATAACAATCTTCACATTAAAAATTTCAAAACTATAGTGTAGCACAACTTCATATTCAAGAGTGGCTGTAATATAAAAGAAAAAAATTAAAGTCTGAGAAAGTGAAACAAGCAGCAGCTTCCTCCAGTTCTGGGGGTGTGAAAAATGGTGCAGCTGTTTTGAAAATGATTTGATGAGTTCTCAATGAGTCAATCATAAAGCTATGAGACCCCCAATACTACCTCTACCTATATACTCAGACTATCAGATAAATAAATAAGTATAGTAAAAACATATGCACTCTTTATACTATGTATCCTATATGCCCTCATATAGAGAACCATAAATATGCCCACATAAAACTTATTTAATAATTTTCATGGAAGTCTTATTCTTATTAGCACAAAAGTTTTAATAACCTGAATACCTTCAACCAATAATTGAACTGGCAAAATCTAGTGTAGCTTCATTGAGAATACTTTTGACCATATCATGTGAAAGAGGGACTGATATAGGATACAAATGAATAACATTTGACAATATTGTGCCAAGGTAAGAACCAGATTCAAAGGCCATATCTTGTAGGATTTCATGTGCACCAGTTCCCAGCAAAGCACACCCATACAGAGAAAGGATCAGTGGTTTGCAGAAATGGAAGGAGTTGGGTGGAGGTTAAGGCATTACTGTCCATCACTCCAAGATTCTTTGAAAATGTTAATAGAATTAAGTAGTAACAATAGTTAGACTGTTTGTTGGTATTAAAAAGAACATTAAATTGTCAGCAGTGAAGCTTTATGCTATGGGAATTGTATATTTTCAATTAAGAATCAACTTTTGACAGTCAGGAGGCAGAAACAGAGGATCAACAAACTGGGGCCAGCCTGTGCTACATTTCAATTTCCAAGCCTGGCCTATGTATGACCATATCTCAGAAAGCTTGACGATCCTCTGGGACATGTTTTGTGTCTTTCACAACTTTCTACTCTAATCATCCTTCTGCTGATGTTTTTCTAAGTTCTTAAATTATATATCTAGTTCGTTACTTTAAGCCCTCATTGTTTTCTAATATTAACATCCAAGGCTATGTATTTTCCTGAAAATACTTCTTTCAGCTATTACCTACACCTTTTAATAGTTCATATTTTAATTGTCAACAGTTTTAAATGTATTCCAGTTTTCCTCATTATTTTTTGTTTTATCCATGAGTTGTTTAAAAAGAGTTTTAAATTTGTGAGCATATCAGTTTCCCCATTATTGGGACTGTTTGAGTCTTAACAAATGTGGTTGTGAAATATTGTTCCAGTCTGCCATTTGTTATATGTAATTCTAAATTATCAGGGGTGTACAAACACACTCACTCTCTCTCTCTCTCTCTCTCTCTCTCTCTCTCTCTCTCTCTCTCTCATACACACACACACACACACACACACACACACACACACACACACACACACACAAGTGTCCTTGTCACATAAAGTAATGCTGAGCACATTTTCTGAGTAGTTGTTCTCCAAGTCACAACCCAAAGATCTAAGTAATATCCACCTGGTAACTTTGTTCTGCCAGGTATCATGGGACAGGTAGCTACATAGAGCTGGGAGAGAGAGGGGAGGAAGGAGGGAGGGAGGAAGGAGAGAGGGAGGGAGAGAGAGAGAGAGAATCATCATATCCAGTCATGCTCCTGTAACCAAAACAAGCCCATTCTTCCAGCTCCACATTGGAGACTGGAGATAACAGCATAGCTGCACATATGCAAAGGACTGCAGGACCAGAGTATCTGGCTAGTCTTTGCCAGTCCAGTCTTCAAACTACGCTGAGAACAATTTTGAAGGTTAGCCACTAGATATTTTTTATGTTTCCTTGAAAAAAAAAATGTCTATCGGGAGTGGTAATGATAGCTCAGTAATTAAGAGCACTGGTTGCTCTACTCTATGACCAGGGAATGATTCCCAGTAAGCATGTGGTAGCTCAGGGCCATCTGTAGTTCCAGAGGATCTGGAGTCCTCCTTGGTTACTGAAGTCACAAGTTTGTGAAGATGGGCACAGGCAAAACATTCATACACACACACACACACACACACACACACACACACACACACACACACACACAAATAAAATAAAATAAAATAAAAAATTTAATTATATACAATTATTTTTTAAATATATATAAGGAGAGAGGGGTTACTACTGTTGGCTACAGGGCACCATAAATGCCTGTCAGGTTTCACTAAAATATTCATCGCTCCTACTGAATTTCTAAGGCACTTCATCAATCAGTTGAGAAAAGTATGTCCACCTCCTGCTTTGATAGTTGGGTTTTTCTCTTAGCCTTAATATTTGTTGTATTTACATGAAACTCTTTAGCTTTACAATTATGAAATCTCCTTGGTGAGTTGACTATTTTATCACCACTGCATAGATATCTTTATTAATAATCATACTCCCTTCCTTACCAAATATTGGCATTATTGGCACAATTCCTTACCATTATTGGCACAATTAATCACATTAGCTATTCTAACCAAACACTATAATCATTTTGAGGAATAATTGATTATATTAATAATACAATTATTATTATTTAAAATTACATTTTGAACTTTGAAACATGACCTTATACTTCTGACAAACATATCACATTCAAGAGCACCTGATAGCTCTATCAGTTTTTCCATATACCTGATGGCTAAAAATTACTATAAGCCATGTCTATGTCATGATGTATGACCAACAATAGAAAAGTATGCTCATTAACACCACACAAAGAACATTCATAATTAGCCAGCTGTTTTGATAAACTATCAAACTGCTTTTGAAGTTAGCATTTCATACTTACAAAAGGCGGTCTAAATATTTTCTTTGTTCTATGTCATATAAAATAAGCTTTGACACAGACATCAAAGTAAGTCCTGTCCTTTAACCACTGCTTTTCTGGACTTAGAATGTAAGCTACAAATATTAGCCTGCTACATCAGTAACTCCGATTTCTCCACTTTGTTCCATTGCTCTTCATTGCCTGCACCCATTGACCTGAGTTTCTTTTACAATTGCAAATACACTGAAGAAGCACAATACCTTTCATCTCATATGGTCTTTTGAAGTAAAAAATTACCTGTGTGCCTATTAGTAGATCCTCAATAGCTATTTCCAGAGCTGAATTTTCCTCTTTGATAGCATTTGAACAATGAGGCAATCACAGGTTTTCTAAGTATGGCATTGATAACTCTGAAAGCTGAACCTCTCTGGGGTTTTCAACACGTGTTTAGATGTCTGCTACAATTTTCATCATTTTTGTGTGCCAAGACGGCAGCTCTTCTATGACCAAAGCAGACAAGGATGTACATAGAAATCTCCGTATGAAGAGATAGACTGCTTTTATTGTTTCCTTTTTATATGTTCATTTTATTATTTTTATTTTTTAAAAATGTCACTTTTATCCATGTATCTCTCTGCCTCCCCTCTCTTCCCTTCTCCCAATTCCTCCCCCAAAAGGGCAAGAATCCCAAGGTGGGTTCAGCTCAGCGTGGCACTTCCACTCTGGGCAACTCCAGTTTACTCATCCCAAAGTCAAGACTGAGTTAGGTGTCCCTCTGCAGGGATTTGGCTCCAAGGTTCCAGCCCACACACAAGGACACAGTCTGATCCCACCCCTCCAGGGTCCACATGCTACCCATGCCAATCTACAGTTGCCTACCCTTGGAAGGCCTAGAACCTTTTCCCAATGTTTCCCCAGTGGCTATTCTTGATTCAGTGAGCTCCACAGAGCTCTGGCCAGCCATCAGTGTGGGAACTTTCCTCATAATCCCTATCCCCTTGCTTATACAGACTCTTCCCCCACTCTATCAGCTGGACCAAGGAGCTCGGCCCAGTGCCCAGCAATAGAGAGCTCTTCCTCCACCTCTATTTATTGTTGGATGTAGGTTCTGCGATGACACCGAGGGTGGTTATTCATTTGATCATAGGAGAAGTCCTGTTTAGGCACCCCTCAACTACTGTTTGGAGACCTAGCCAGGGACATCCTGTGAGTTCTAGGAGGTTTCCCTAACACCCAGTCTCTTTCCAACCCCATGTTGACTTCCTCTATCAAGATATCCATCTTTTTTTCTCCCTCTTTGTTGTTCCTTTCACACAGATATCTCCTCTCATGAATTGTTCCCACCTATTCTTGGTTGCAAACCCTTATGATCCTAATTTGCTAAGGAGATCTCCTCTATTTTCTCTTCCTAGGCGGATCTCTGGATGTCTCTCTTAAGTTCCTTCTGATCCTAAGCTTTTCAGCAGTTGTGGTTTGCAGCTGGGGTATTCTTTCCTTTTTGTCTAAAATCCACTTGTGAGTGAGTACATCACATGCCTATTTTTGGGTCTTGTGATATGGCATTCAGGAAGATATACTCCACATCCATCCATTTGCCTGCAAATTTTAGGATGTCAGGGTTTTGTTTTCTGCTAAGTAATACTCCATTATGTAGATGTGCCACAGTTCATTAATCCATTCTTCAGTTGAGGGTCATGTAAGAGGTTTCCATGTTCTTGCTATTACAAATGATGCTGCTATGAACATGGTCGAGCTAATAATGCCTTTGGGGTATGAATGTGCATCCTTTGGATATATAATAGTGGTATTGCTGGATCCTTGGGGAGATTGATTCCCAGTTTTCTAAGAAACCACTATACTGCATTTCAGAGTGGCTGAACAAGTTTATACTCCCACCAACAATGAAGGAGTGTTTCCCTTGTTCTGCATCCTCTCCTCCGTAAACTGTCATCTGTGTTCTTGATCTTAGCCATTATGAGAGATGTAAAAGTGGGATCTCAAAATTGTTTTGATTTGCATTTCTCTGATGGCTAAAGATGTTGAGCAATGTTTTTAGTGCATTTCAGCCATTTGTAATTCTGATGAAAAATTCCTTTTTAGCTCTGAACCCCATTTTTAAATTGGGTTATTTAAGGTTTGAGGCTCTAGTTTCTTGAGTTCTCTACAAGTTTAGAGATCAGTTCTCTGTCAGATGGTAGGGTTGATGAAGCTCTTTTCCCATTCTGTAGGCTGTCATTTTGTCTTATTGACTGTGTCCTTAACCCTACAGAAGCTTCTCAGTTTCAGGAGGTCCCACTTATTGACTGTTCTTCTTAGTGTCTGTGGTATTAGTGTTATATTTAGGAAGTGGTCACCTGTGCCAATGCATTAGAGGGTATTTACTACTTTCTTTTATATCAAGTTCAGTGTAGCTGTGTTTATGTTGAGGTATCTGACCCACATGGATTTGAGTTTTGTTCACAGTGATAGGTTTGGATCTAACTTTTTTCTTCTACATACTACCATCCAGTTATGCCAACATCATTTGTTGAAGATAATATCTTTTTTCCATCGAATATTTTTTGGCCTCTTTGTCAAAACTCAGGTATTCATAGGTGTGTGGGTTAATGACAGGGACTTTGATTCAATTCCATTCATCCACCATTCTGTTTTAATGTCGGTACTGGGCTGTTTTTATTACTGTAGCTCTATAGAATAGCTTGAAGTCAGAGATGGTAAATCCTCCTGAAATTATTTTATTGAGCAGCATTGCTTTGGCAATCCTGGGATTCCTGTTAATCCATATGAAGTTGAGTATTGTTCTTTCAAGGTCTATAAAAATTCTGTTGGGATTTAGATGGGGATTGCATTTAATCTGTCGATTACTTTTGGTAAAATTCCCATTTTTACTATGTTGATCCTACCTATCTGGGGCCCTGGGTAAGCATTCTCGGATCTTGTCAGCTGACACCTGAATCCCACCACATTACTCCAAGATAGTTATTGCTATTTACAGCTATTATAAAGGGTGATTTTCCCTTATTTCTTTTTCAACCCTTTTATCCTTAGTGTATAGGAGGGCTATTGATTTTTCTTGAATTAATCTTTTACCCTGCTACCTTGCTGAAGGTATTTATCAGCTATAGGAGTTCTGTGGTAGAATTTTGGGGGTCACTTACACATACAATCATATCATTTGCAAATAGAGATAGTTTACTTCTTCCTTCCCAATTTGTATCCCCTTAATCTAATTTTGTTCTCTTATTGTTTTAGTTAAAACTTCGAGAACTATATTGAATATATAAGGGGAGAGAGGACAGCCTTGTCTTGTTTCTGATTTTAGTGGGATTGCTTTGAGTGTTTCTCCATTTAGTTTGATGTTGGCTGTTGGCTTACTTTATATCACCTTTACTATGTATAGATATTTTTGATGTATTCCTGATCTCTCTAGGTCTTTTATCATAAAGGAGTGTTGGATTTTGTCAAAGGCTTTTCAGCATCTAAGGAGATGATCATGTGTAAAATGTAGTTTGTTTTTTTTTTTATTTCAGTTTGTTTATATGATGGATGCCATTCACAGTTTTTCATATGCTGAACCATACCTGCATTTCTGGGATGAACCCTACCTGATTGTGGTGGATGATTTTTTTTTCTTGATATTTTGCTGGATTTGGTTTGACAGAATTTTATTTAGTATTTTTGCATCACTGTTCATAAGGGAGATTGGTCTATACTTCCCTTTCTTTGTTGCATCTTTGAGTGGCTTGGGAATCAGGGTGATTATGGCTTCATAAAGAGTTTGGTAATGTTCCTTCAGTTTCTACTGTATGGAACAGTTTGAGGAGTATTGGTATTAGTTCTTTTTTGAAAGTCTTATAGGATTCTGCACTGAAACCATCTGGCTCTGGGGTTTTATTACTTGAGAGATGTTTAATAACAGCTTCAATTTCCTTTAGGGATATAGGTCTGTTTAAGTAATTTTTCTGATCTTGATTTAATTTTCGTAAGTGGTACCTGTCCAGAAAGCTGTCCATTTCTTTTAGGTTTTCCAATTTAGTGGGGTATAGATGTTCAAAGTATGACCTGATAATTATCTGGATTTCCTGGGTGTCTGTGTTATGCCCCCCCACCTTTTCATTTCTGATTCTGTTAATTTGGAAACTGTCTCTGCTTTTTGGTTAGTTTGGATAAGGGTTTATCTATCTTGTTGACTTTCTCAAAGAACCAACTCATTGATTCATTGATTCTTTGTATTATTGTTTTTGCTTCTCTTGTACTGATTTCAGCCCTAAGTTTAATTATTTCCTGCCGTCTGCTCCTTGTAGGTGAGTTTGCTTCTAATTTTCTAAACCCTTCAACTGTGCAGTTAGGTCACTTGTGTGAGTTTCTCTAGATTTTTCATATAGGCATCTAGTGCTACAAATTTTCCTCTTAACACTGCTTTCATTGTGTCCCATAGCTTTGGGTATTTTGTAGATTAATTTTCATTAAATTCTAGGAAGTCTTTGATTTCATTCTTAATTTCTTCCTTGACCCAGAGGTGGTTCAACTGAGAGCTGTTCAATTTTCCTGAGTTTGTAGGTTTTCTGTGATTTTTGTTGTTGTTAAACTCTAGGTTTAGACCATGGTGGCTTGATAGGATACAAGGAGTTATTCCCAAATTTTTGTATCTATTGATATTTGCTTTTATGAGTGAGTATGTGATCAATTTTAGAGAAAGTTACATGGGGTGCTGAGATATCTGCATATTCCTTTGTGTTTGGGTGGAAGGTTCTGTATATATCTATTAAGTCCATGTGGGTCATAACATCTTATTTCTCTCTTGAGTTTCTATCTGGTTGACCTATCCAAAGCTGAAAGTGAGGTACTGAAGTTTCCCACTATTAGTGTGTGGGGTTTGATGTGAGGTTTAAGCTTTAATAGTGTTTCTTTTACATATGTAGGTGCCCTGTTATTGGGGCATAAATATTCAGCATTGAGATTTAATCTTAGTAGATTTTTCCTGAGGTGTATAAGTAATGTCTGTCCTGGTCTCTTTTGATTGATTTTAGTTTGAAGTCTATTTTGTTAGATATTAGGATGGCTACATCAGCTTGTTTCTTAGGACCATTTGGTTTGAAAGTCTTTTCCCAATTCTATACTCTGAGCGTGTGTCTCTCTTTGAAGTTGAGGTGTAGTTCTTGCATGCAGTAGAAGTATGGCTTATGTTTTTGTATCCATTGTCTTAGGATGTCTTTTTATAGATGAACTGAGTCCATTTATAGTAAGGGATATTAATGATCAATGATTTTTATTTCCTGTTATTTTTGGTGGCAGATTGTGAGTATTTCCCTTCTTTAGGTTTTTCATCTGTGGGATTATTGATTGTTTGTGGTTTCATGGATGCATCTGTTTTCCTTAGGTTGGAGTTTTACCTCTAGTGCTTTTTGTAGGGCCATATTTGTAGAAAGGGATTGTTTAAAACTGGTTTTGTTGTGAAATATCTTATTTAATTTACCTTGTTAATTGATAGTTTTTCTGGGTATAGTAGTCTGAGTTGGCAGCCAGGCTCTTTTAGTATCTGTATAACATCTGACCAAGACCTTCTTGCTTTCATTGTTTCCACTGAAGAGTTGTGTTATTCTGATGATGAGTCTGTCTTTATATGTGATTTGGCTTTTTCCTTTGCAACTCTTAGTATTTTTCTTTGTTTTGTAGGTTTATTGATTTGGTTATTATGTGGCATGCAGACTTTTTGGGAGGTTATGTCTATTTGGTGTTCTGTAAGTTTTTTGTATCTTTAAAGTCACTTCCTTCTTTAGATTGAGAAAGTTTTCTTCTATGATTTTTGTTGAATATATTTTCTGTGCCTTTGAGTTGGTATTCTTCTCCTATTTTGATTCCAGTTATTCTCAGGTTTGTTTGTTTCCATGGAGTCCCAAATTTTCTAAACATTTTGTGGCATGATTTTTTTGGTTTTAGTATTTTCTCTAACCGAGATGTCTATTTCCACTATTGAAACTTCCACTCCAGAAATTCTCTCTTCTATTTCTTGCATTCTGATGTTTGTGCTTGCATGTGTAGTTTTGATTCATTTCTTCAGATTTTCTAATTCCAGCATTGCCTCTGGTTGTGCCTTCTTTAATGCTTCTATGTCTATCCTATTTTGGTAAGTCAAAAATATAAAAGGTTATAACAAACATAAGAAAAACTATATACAATAAGTACAATAATTATATACAATTATATAAATTGTACAATAATTATATGAGTAATGTCCAGTTCATTAACAATCAATGAAGAAAATATTCCATCAATTATTCTATTTTGGTAAGTCCAAAGGATTATACCTAATTCACTTTCTATCTAACTTGTATACTAACTAAAAACTGTATTTTGATGTCTTTCAAGCTTCTACACTTTAACTTGGTTTCGTTTTTATAACTGTCACTAGAAAACTATAACTCATCTTCAACTCTCTCAGAGACCTAAGAAGGAAATATTAACTAATTAAATATCATGGGTAAGCAAGCAACTTCCAAAAGATATGAAAACAATGAAACAGCTGGCTACCTGGACAGTCACCCAAGGTTCTTCTTTATCCATCTTCAGACTACAGGCCTAAAATGTCTGACAAAAATCTCTATGAAGCAAGATATTCTCAAAAATCTTTCTACTTTATCTTGGCAAGGTTCGGCAATTCTTGTGTGTGTGTCTCCTGCTTATCCATTTTCAACATTATACTGTCAGTAGTCAAGGAAAGAGTACTTTCTTGCCATTGGCTCATTTTGTCACAAAGCAGATCAACTCCATATGGAATTTCTTTGATGTCCATAATCTTCTCTGAAGTAGATTGGTGCTTCCAGGAGAAGATGTCCCATTGTCATAAAAATAATAAGAATATATGTTATTAAAATAACTTAAATGCCATATTCTGTGGATCTCTGAAGTGTTTGAAGAAGACCTGTTCATCTAAAATATATCTATTTCATCTTGAAAACATATATAATATGACTATGTTTGATTGTAATGTCTAACTACTAACTTGCATTTCTTTATATCTTAATTAATTAGTAATAAAATGTACATGGACTACCAATTTGTATTACATTTTTAGATGAACTGTATAGGTATAAAAATAAGCATAGAGATATATGCAGAGTGACAAAATTAATCTCAATATACATAATTTATATACAATATACAAAAAGTCCAATCCAATGTAAAATATTTAAAGCTAGCAATTCCTTTTTAAAAGAAATTTACAATAATCTACCCTAATATCCTGTCATATCTGTATCCCCTTTTATTTTTATTTCTTTCTTTTTTTAATAAGAACCCTGAATATAATCTCTCTTGTTTATCTTTTTTTCTAACCATAACCAATAACAACTTTTAACCAGTTACCCTAAATGATGACAATCAACCATAACCCATTGAAAGACCAAAAAACCACCCACCCAAACTCTTGGGAATGCACATGCTGTGTTCTTGAATTTACTTCCTGATATCTGGAAGCAATGCCATCTTCAGGTGATCCTGAAAATAAACATTTTGTTAATTGTCAAGTCCTGAAATAAGTAGCTATATCATGTGTTGTCCAGTCTTTGCATAAGAGGAAAGTGCATAGCTTGTCTCAAATCCTGGCTATAGTGTTCTGTGAAACTTGTTCATCTCAGCGAGCCACCTTAAAATTGTCCTGAACAGTTTATAATCCAAATATGATCTTTTGTTGGTGTTTGTCAGCCTAGTGGATGTGTCATAGTCCATATGAAATCATCATTATAGATCCTGTCTTCGTTTTGGATACTTCAAGTTCGCAATTAGACATTGTCATGGATCACTGCAGAAAACTGATAAGAGACTAAAGCAGGAAGTTAAATATATATAAAGTATTTATTCAGCAAAGGATTAGTAACAATAGAGCAGTCCCTTACATTTAGTAAATTTTCTGTCCCATATAAGGTGGCTTTTCTGATATGATACAGAGATTGCATTTTCCTTTAACAAGTATGCTTGAGCTTAGAGAAGGAGAGCGCCACACTCCAACTCAAAACCCACCTTTAAATTAAATTAAACTGGGACTTCAATTTACAAATAAAGATATATAGAGGTTAAGCCATGAGATTTTAACCTGTAGAGTATACTGGTACCAATAAGTCTGATATTCTTTTGCTTATAAATTTTTCTGGATAACCCCCTTCTGCTTTAGGCATCTAGAAGTCCAAGGTGTTTTAACTTCTTGAAGATGAATATTTCTAGTTTTCGGTAAAGACAAAAACAAAAACCTGCCCAACCCTTTGTTTCTTCTTACAACTTCAAGAATTGTAATATGGGTAGATGAGCCATCAGTTCTTATTTTCATGAAGTTTCTCTGGATGTCATTATTAATTTTGATTAATTAACTTTTCCTTACCTATGGAAACAAAAGTAAAACCCCCACCCCAACATAGCACATACCCTGGCTTCCATTCTAAGGTCACTACATCTTTGAAGTAAACAGGCTGTTTTAACTCAGCTGTTTTTATTCTATAGTTCAATGTTTTTCAGCAGCTGTTGTTCCTTTCTTATTAGCACTGAGAAAATTCAAAGTTAATAAAGCATTATGTAGTCTATTTCTAGGGGTCCTTGTTATTACTTTCTGTTTATTTAGCATATCCTTTAGAGTTTGATTTGACCTTTCTATGACTGCTTGCCCTGTAGAATTGTGTGTTATTTCTGTAATATGCTTTATATTATAATAAGCAAAAAATAGTTTAATTTTACTAGAGACATAAGCCAGAACACTGTCAGTCTTGTTGTGTATTGATATTCCCATGATGGCTATAACTTCTAGCAAATGTGTGATTACAGAATCAGCCTTTTCTGAACTGAAAGCAGTTGGCCATTAAAATCCTGAAAATGTATCTATCATATGATGTATATGTATATCTTAATTTTACAAATTCTGTAAAATGAAATACATCCGTCAGTTTTCTTTTCTATGTATTCCTTTAGGATTACTTCCTACTGGCAATGGGGTTTGGTTATTGAAGGAACAGGTGGTACATCTTTTTACAATTTTTTTTTTTTTGGCTTGTTGTCAAGTGATAGAAAAATCTCTTTTTAATCCTTTGTTATTGATGTTATTTTTTTAAAGTAACTCTGAGGCCTCTAGCACATTTCCTATGAATAATTTATCAATTTCATCATTACCTTTTGCTAAA